>CM076576.1:320504630-321163601 GCA_034641835.2 Pinus albicaulis | reverse complement strand
GGTTGCGAGGCTCAAACACAAAACAGGCTTTCAAGGCCCCGTGCCCTCGCAAAAGGCGGGAACTGCACAGATCGACGACCGAGAAGGACTAGGGCGGCCACCCCAGCAGGAACTCGCACTGCTTTTTCATCCTTCCGAAAACGTCAAAATCCACGGAAATCCCACCTTTTCTCCGTAAAGCTAGGGGGAACAAAACGAATCAAAAGGGGAGGCTCAAACACAGTACAAGATTTTCCAAGCCCTGTGCCTTAGCAAAAAATGGGGGAACTGCAAGGAACGACGACCAAGAAGGACTAGGGTGGCCAACCCGGGAGTTTGCACTGCTTTTCATCCTTCTCCGACACCGACCCACAACAATTCTCGCTTTTCTCCATAAAGATGGGGACCGGAAGGGAAGAAAACGACGACAAGAAAGAAAGAAAAACCAAGCATTACCCACCATAACACTCACGACAAAAATCCAATTTGAGAGAAAGGGGGCCAAATTTCAAGCAACGCTAGCTAGAAAAACAGAGGCACAAATGACCCAAGGCCATTCTTCAGGCACAACCGAGCAAAACAACTCAATTACCAACCCACCTTTCACATTAAAAGAAAATCTGATAAGTGCACCCTCGGACAAAACAAGGCGACCCGAACGCCCCTGTCCATGTGCCCTCACCCGGGGCGAGACAGAGCGCCCCCCCAAACGGACGCACATGGGAGAAAACGGCAAACGAGCCGCCCGGACGTGCACAAGGCACTCGGGCAGTCGCAACTTAGCAAATATGGCACGGGTGCCCTCGGGCCAAACGACCCGACCCGAACGGACGACCTCACCTGGCACGCCCACCCGAACGGACGCCCTCACCCGGCACGACACGACGCGCCCACCCGAAAGGACGCACATGGGAGCGAATGGAAAACGGGCCGCCCGGACGTGCACAAAGCACCCGGGCGGTCACAACTTACCAAATCTGACACGGGTGCCCTCGGGCCAAACGACCTGACCTGAACGGACGCACATGGGAGCAAAGGGTAAACGGGCCGCCCGGACGTGCACAAGGCACCTGGGCGGTCACAACTTAGAAAATCTGACATGGGCGCCCTCGGGCCAAACGACCCGACCCGAACGGACGACCTCACCCGGCACGACCAAACGACCCGACCCGAACGGACGCCCTCACTGGGCACGACACGACGCGCCCACCCGAACGGATGCACAACGGAGAAAACGGCAAACGGGCCGCCCAGACGTGCACAACGCACCCGGGCGGTCACAACTTAGCAAATCTAACACGGGCGCCCTCAGGCCAAATCACCCGACCCAAACGGACGCCCTCACCCGGCATGACCACCCGAACGGACGCCCTCACCCGGCACGACCACCCGAACGGACGCCCTCACCCGGCACGACACGACGCGCCCACCCAAACGGTCGCACATGGGAGCAAACGGCAAACGGACCGCCCGGACGTGCACAAGGCACCTGGGCAGTCACAACTTAGCAAATCTGACACGGGCGCCCTCGGGCCAAACCACCAGACCTGAACAGACGCCCTCACCCGGCACGACCACCCTAATGGACACCCTCACCCGGCACGACACGGAACGCCCGACCAAACGGAAGCACATGGGAGCAAACGGAAAACGGGCCGCCCGGACGTGCACAAGGCACCCGGGTGGTCACAACTTAGCAAATCTGACATGGGCGTGCTCGGGCCAAACGACCCGAACGGACGCCCTCGCTCGGCACACCCACCCGAACGGTCGCCATCGTGTTGCACAACCAAACGACACGACACGAACGGACACCCTCACCCGGCACGACCGAACGACCCGACCCGAATGGACAACCTCACCCGGCACGCCCACACGACCGAACGCCCTCACCTGGCGTGACATGGCATGACCGACCAAATGGACACACATGGTAGCAAATGGCAAACGGGCCGCCCGGACGTGCACAAGGCACCCGGGCGGTCACAACTTAGCAAATCTGACACGGGCGCCCTCGGGCCAAACGACCCGACCCGACCCGAACGGACGCCCTCGCACGGCACGCCCACCCGAACGGACGCCATCGTGCCGCACGACCAAACGACACGACACGAACGGACGCCCTCACCCGGCACGACCGAACGACCCGACCCGAACGGACGCCGTCACCCGGCGCGACACGGCACGAGCGACCAAACGGACGCACATGGGAGCAAACGGCAAACGGGCCGCCCGGACGTGCACAAGGCACACGGGCGGTCACAACTTAGCAAATCTGACACGGGCGCCCTCGGGCCAAACGACCCGACCCGACCCGAACGGACGCCCTTGCCCGGCACGCCCACCCGAACGGATGCCATCGTGCCGCATGACCAAACGACCCAACCCGAACGGATGCCCTCACCCGACACTACCGAACGACCCGACCCGAACGGACGCCCTCACCCGGCACGACCAAACGACCTGACCCGAATGGACGCACATGGGAGAAAACGGCAAACGGACCGCCCGGACGTGCACAAGGCATCGGCCCCGGTCACAACTGCTCGTACGACACGGGCGCCCTCGCGCCAGGCGGCCCGACCCCCGAACGGACGCCCTCGCCGGCACGCCCACCGAACGGACGCCATCGTGCGCCGCGGCCGACGACCGGGCCGAATGGACGTTCTCACCCGGCACGACCGAACGACCCGACCCGAACGGACACCCTCACCTGGCACGACCAAACGACCTGACCCGAATGGACGCACATGGGAGAAAACGACAAACGGGCCGCCCGGACGTGCACAAGGCACCCGGGCGGTCACAACTTAGCAAATCTAACACGGGCGCCCTCGGGCCAAACGACCCGACGCGACCCAAACGGACACCCTCGCCCGGCACGCCCACCTGAACGGACGCCATCGTGCCGCACGACCAAACGACCCGACACGAACGGACGCCCTTACCCGGCAAGACCGAATGACCGGACCCGAACGGACGCCCTCACCCGGCACGACCGAACGACCCGACCCGAACGGACGCACATGGGAGCAAACGGCAAACGGGACGCCCGGACGTACACAAGGCACCCGGGCTGTCACAGCTTAGCAAATCTTACATGGGCGCCCTCTGGCCAAACGACCCGACCCGACCCGAACGGACGCCCTCGCCGGCACACCCACCCGAACTGACGCCATCGTGCCGCACGACCAAACGACCCGACCCGAACGGACGCCCTCACCCGGCATGACCGAACGACCCGACCCGAACGGACGCTCTCACCCGGCACGACCAAAAAACCCGACCCGAACGGATGCACATGGGAGCAAACGGCAAACGGGCTGCCCGGACGTGCACAAGGCACTCGGCGGTCTGGCTGCTCGTCGACATGGGCGCCCTCGGGGCCCAACGGCCCGGAAGCTTGAGCCGAAACCGGACGCCCTCGCCGGGAGCACGGCAGAACGACCCGACCGAGAACGGACGAGCACACCGACACAGCCGTGAACGACCCAACACGAGAACGGACGCCCTCCGCCGGCACGGCCAGAACGACCGGGCCAAACGGACGCCCTCGCCCGCATGACGGGGGCGACCGAGCCAAACGGATGCACATGGGAGCGACGGAAAAATGGGCGCCGGACGTGCACGAAACACACGCCCGGTCACGAATTAGCAAATGCGACACGGGCGCCCTCGGGCCAAACGACCGGGCAGGCCCGAACGGACGCCCTCTCACGGCACGGCCAAGGCGCGACCGCGACCCCGAACGGACGCCCTCGCCCGGCACGCCCCGGGCCAAGCCGAACGCACATGGGAGCAAACGGCAAACGGGCCGCCCGGACGTGCACAAGGCACCCGGGCGGTCACAACTTAGCAAATCTGACACGGGCGCCCTCGGGCCAAACGACCCGACCCGACCCGAACGGACGCCCTCACCCGGCACGCCCACCCGAACGGACGCCCTCGGGCCAAACGACCCGACCCGACCCGACCTGAACGGACGCCCTCACACGGCACGACTGAACGACCCGACCCGACCCAACCCGAACGGACGCCCTCACCCGGCACACCCACCCTAACGAATGCCATCACCCGGTGCGACACGGCACGCCCGACCCTAACGGACGCTCATGGGAGCAAACGGCAAACGGACCGCCTGGACGTGCACAAGGGACCCGGGCGGTCACAACTTAGCAAATCTGACATGGCCACCCTCGGGCCAAACGACCCGACCCGAACGGACGACCTCACCCGGCACGACCAAACTACCCGACCCGAACGGACGCCCTCACTGGGCACGACACGACGCGCCCACCCGAACGGATGCACAAGGGAGAAAACGACAAACGGGCCGCCCAGACGTGCACAAGGCACCCGGGCGGTCACAACTTAGCAAATCTAACACTGGCGCCCTCAGGCCAAATCACCCGACCCGAACGGACGCCCTCACCCGGCATGACCACCCGAACGGACGCCCTCACCCGGCACGACCACCCGAACGGACGCCCTCACCCGGCACGACACGACGCACCCACCCAAACGGTCGCACATGGGAGCAAACGGCAAACGGACCGCCCGGATGTGCACAAGGCACCCGGGTAGTCACAACTTAGCAAATCTGACACGGGCGCCCTCGGGCCAAACCACCAGACCTGAACAGACGCCCTCACCCAGCACGACCACCCTAATGGACACCCTCACCCGGCACGACACGGCACGCCCGACCAAACGGAAGCACATGGGAGCAAACGGCAAACGGGCCGCCCGGACGTGCACAAGGCACCCGGGCGGTAACAACTTAGCAAATCTGACATGGGCGCGCTCGGGCCAAACGACCCGAACGGACGCCCTCGCCCAGCACACCCACCCGAACGGTCGCCATCGTGCCGCACAACCAAACGACACGACACGAACGGACGCCCTCACCCGGCATGACCGAACGACCCGACCCGAACGGACAACCTCACCCGGCACGCCCACACGACCGAACGCCCTCACCCGGCGTGACATGGCATGACCGACCAAACGGACGCACATGGTAGAAAACGACAAACGGGCCGCCCGGACGTGCACAAGGCACCCGGGCGGTCACAACTTAGCAAATTTGACACGGGCGCCCTCGGGCCAAACGACCCGACCCGACCTGAACGGACGCCCTCGCACGGTACGCCCACCCGAACGGACGCCATCGTGCCGAACGACCAAACGACATGACACGAACGGACGCCCTCACCGAAGCCACCGGCCAGAGCCGGACAACCTCACCGAGCACGCCCACACACGAACGGACGCCCTCACCGGCGCGACACGGCACGCCGGAGCCAACCGAACGCACATGGGAGCAAACGGCAAACGGGCCGCCCGGACGTACACAAGGCACCCGGGCTGTCACAGCTTAGCAAATCTTACATGGGCTCCCTCTGGCCAAACGACCCGACCCGACCCGAATGGACGCTCTCGCCGGCACGCCCACCCGAACTGACGCCATCGTGCCGCACGACCAAACGACCCGACCCGAACGGACGCCCTCACCCGGCATGACCGAACGACCCGACCCGAACGGACGCTCTCACCCGGCACGACCAAACAACCCGACCCGAACGGATGCACATGGGAGCAAACGGCAAACGGGCCGCCCGGACGTGCACAAGGCACCCGGGCGGTCACAACTTAGCAAATTTGACACGGGCGCCCTCGGGCCAAACGACCCGACCCGACCCGAACGGATGCCCTCGCCCGGCACGCCCACCCGAACGGACGCCATCGTGCCGCACGACCAAACGACCCGACCCGAATGGACGCCCTCACCCGGCACGACCGAACGACCCGACCCGACCCGAATGGACACCCTCACCTGGCACGACCAAACGACCTGACCCGAATGGACGCACATGGGAGCAAACGACAAACGGGCCGCCCGGACGTGCACAAGGCACCCGGGCGGTCACAACTTAGCAAATCTAACACGGGCGCCCTCGGGCCAAACGACCTGACGCGACCGAAACGGACACCCTCGCCCGGCACGCCCACCTGAATGGACGCCATCGTGCCGCACGACCAAACGACCCGACACGAACGGACGCCCTTACCCGTCATGACCGAACGACCGGACCCGAACGGACGCCCTCACCCGGCACGACCGAAAGACCCGACCCGAACGGACGCACATGGGAGCAAACGGCAAACGGGCCGCCCGGACGTACACAAGGCACCCGGGCTGTCACAGCTTAGCAAATCTTACATGGGCTCCCTCTGGCCAAACGACCCGACCCGACCCGAATGGACGCTCTCGCCGGCACGCCCACCCGAACTGACGCCATCGTGCCGCACGACCAAACGACCCGACCCGAACGGACGCCCTCACCCGGCATGACCGAACGACCCGACCCGAACGGACGCTCTCACCCGGCACGACCAAACAACCCGACCCGAACGGATGCACATGGGAGCAAACGGCAAACGGGCCGCCCGGACGTGCACAAGGCACTCGGGCGGTCCGGCCGCCGTCGACATGGGCGCCCTCGGGCCAAACGACCCGACCCGACCCGAACGGACGCCCTCGCCCGGCACGCCCACCCGAACGGACGCCATCGTGCCGCACGACCAAATGAACCGACCCGAACGGACGCCCTCGCCCCGCACGACCGAACGACCCGACCCGAACGGACGCCCTCACCCGGCACGACCGAACGACCCAACCCGAACGGACGCCCTCAACCGGCACAACCGAACGACCCGACCCGAACGGACGCCCTCGCCCCGCATGACCGAACGACCCGACCAAACGGATGCACATGGGAGCAAACAGAAAATGGGCCGCCCGGACGTGCACAAGGCACCCGAGCGGTCATGAATTAGCAAATCTGACACGGGCGCCCTCGGGCCAAACGACCCGACCCGACTCGAACGGACGCCCTCACACGGCACGACTGAACGACCCGACCTGAACGGATGCCCTCACCCGGCGCGCCCGACTAAACAGACGCACATGGGAGAAAACGGAAAACGGGCCGCCCGGACGTGCACAAGGCACCCGGGCGGTCACAACTTAGCAAATCTGACACGGGCGCCCTTGGGCCAAACGACCCGACCCAACCCGAACGGACGCCCTCACCCGGCACGCCCACCCGAACGGATGCCCTCACCCGGCACGCCCACCCGAACGGATGCCCTCGGGCCAAACGACCCGACCCGACCCGACCTGAACAGACGCCCTCATAAGGCATGACCGAACGACCCGACCCGACCCAACCCGAACGGACGCCCTCACCCGGCACACCCACCCGAACGAACGCCATCACCCGGTGCGACACGGCACGCCCGACCCTAACGGACGCTCATGGGAGCAAACGGCAAACGGACCGCCCGGACGTGCACAAGGGACCCGGGCGGTCACAACTTAGCAAATCTGACATGGCCGCCCTCGGCCCAAACGACCCGACCCGAACGGACGCCCTCACCCGGCACGACACGGCACGCCCACCCGAAAGGACGCACATGGGAGCAAACAGCAAACGGGCCGCCCGGACGTGCACAAGGCACCCGGGCGCCCTCAGGCCAAACGACCCCACCCGAACGGACGACCTCACCTGGCACGACCACCGGAACGGACGCCCTCACCCGACACGACACGGCGCACCCACCCGAATGGACGCACATGGGAGCGAACGGCAAACGGGCCGCCCGGACGTGCACAAAACACCCGGGCGGTCACAACTTAGCAAATCTGACACGGGCGCCCTCAGGCCAAACGACCTGACCTGAACGGACGCCCTCACCCAGCACGACACCACGCGCCCACCCAAACGGTCGCACATGGGAGCAAACGGCAAACGGGCCGCCCGGACGTGCACAAGGCACCCGGGCGGTCACAACTTAGCAAATCTGACAAGGGCGCCCTCGGGCCAAACCGCCAGACCTGAACGGACGCCCTCACCTGGCACGACTACCCGAATGGACGCCCTCACCTGGCACGACACGGCACGCCCGACCAAACGGACGCACATCGGAGCAAATGGCAAACGGGCTTCCCGGAAGTGCACAAGGCACCGGGGCGGTCACGACTTAGAAAATCTGACACGGGCGCCCTCGGGTCAAACGACCCAACCCGACCCGAACGGACGCCCTCGCCCGGCACGCCCACCCGAAAGGTCGCCATCGTGCCGCACAACCAAACGACACGACACGAACGGACGCCCTCACCCGGTACGACCGAACGACCGGACCCGAACGGACAACCTCACCCAGCACGCCCACACGAACGGACGCCCTCTCTCGGCGCGACAGGGCACGACCGACCAAACGGACGCACATGGTAGCAAACGGCAAACGGGCCGCCCGGACGTGCACAAGGCACCCGGGCGGTCACAACTTAGCAAATCTGACACGGGCGCCCTCGGGGCAAATGACCCGACCCGACCCGAACGGACGCCCTCGTCCGGCACGGCCACCCGAACGGTCTCCATCGTGCCGCACGACCAAACGACACGACATGAATGGACGCCCTCACCCGGCACGACCGAATGGATAACCTCACCCAACACGCCCACTCGAACAGACGCCCTCACCCGGCGCGACACGGCACGCCCGACCAAACGAACGCACATGGAAGCAAATGGCAAACGGGCCGCTCGGACGTGAACAAGGCACCCAGGCGGTCACAACTTAGCAAATCTGACACGGGCGCCCTCGGGCCAAACGACCCGACCCGACCCGAACGGACGCCCTCGCCCGGCACGCCCACCCGAACGGTCGCCATCGTGCCGCACGACCAAACGACACGACACGAACGGATGCCCTCACCCGGCACGGCCAAGACGACCCGGCCCAGAACGGACGCACATGGGAGCAAAGCAGCCGGCAGGCCTTGGACGTGCCACGAGCACGACGGTCTGGCAACAAATACGACCGACCGCCCTCGGGCCCAGCGACACGACTCAACCCGGAACGGACGCCCTCGCCCGGCACGCCCACCCGAACGAACGCCATCGTGCCGCACGACCAAACGACCCGACCCGAACGAATGCCCTCACCCGGCACGATGGAACGACCCGACCCGAACAAACGCCCTAACCCGGCACGACCAAACGACCCGACCTGAACAGATGCACATGGGAGCAAACGACAAACGGGCCGCCCGGACGTGCACAAGGCACCCGGGCAGTCACAACTTAGCAAATCTGACACGGGCGCCCTCGGGCCAAACGACCCGACCCGACCCGAACGGACGCCCTCGCCCCGGCCGCCTTGCCGAACGCGGACGCCATCGTGCCGCACGACGGAAACGACGAGTTACGAACGAGGGCCGCCCTCGCCGGCACGGCCAGGAACGACCGGGCCCGAGCCGGGAGCGCCCTCACCGACCCGGCCAAGACGACACGACCCGAACGGACGCACATGGGAGCAAACGGGAAACGGGCCGCCCGGACGTGCACAAGGCACCCGGGCGGTCACAACTTAGCAAATCTGACACAGGCGCCCTCGGGCCAAACGACCCGACCCGACCCGAACGGACGCCCTCGCCCGGCACGCCCACTCGAACGGACACCATCGTGTCGCACGACCAAACGACCCGACCCGAACGGACGCCCTCGCCCGGCACGACCGAACGACTCGACCCAAACTGACACCCTCACCCGGCACGACCGAACGACCCGACCCAAACTGACGCCCTCGCCCGCCACGACCGAACGACCCGACCCTAATGGACGCCCTCGCCCGGCACGACCGAACGACCCGACCAAACGGACGCACATGGGAGCAAACAGCAAACGGGCCGCCCGGACGTGCACAAGCCACCCGGGCGGTCACGACTTAGCAAATCTGACACGGGCGCCCTCGGGCCAAACGACCCGACCCGACCCGAACGGACACCCTCACCCGGCACGACCGAACGACCTGACCCGAATGGATGCCCTCACTGGGCGCACCCGACCAAACGGACGCACATGGGAGCAAACGGCAAACGGGCCACCCGGACGTGCACAAGGCACCCAGGCGGTCACAACTTAGCAAATCTGACACGGGCGCCCTCGCGCCAAATGACCCGACCCGACCCGAACGGACGCCCTCACCCGGCACGCCCACCCGAACGGACGCCCTCGGGCCAAACGACCCGACCCGACCCGACCCGAACAGACACCCTCACACGGCACGACCGAACGACCCGACCCGACCCGACCCGAACGGATGCCCTCACCCGTCACGCCCACCCGAACGGATGCCCTCGGGCCAAACGACCCTACCCGACCCGAACGGACGCCCTCACCCAGCACGACCAAACGACCCGACCCGACCCGACCCGAACAGACGGCCTCACCTGACACGCCCACGGGCAGGCAGAGCCCGACCCAGGCACGAGCAGATGCCCTCCCACCGACACGCCCACCCAGGCAGGACCGGGCACGAACGGACGCCCTCACCCGGCATGCCCACCCGACCCGACCCGACCCGAATGGACGCCCTCGGCCCAAACGACCCGACCCGACCCGAACAGACGCCCTCACCCGGCACGACCAAACGACCCGACCCGACCCGACCCGAACGAACGCCTCACCCGGCACGACCAAACGACACGACCCGAATAGAAGCCCTTGGGCCAAACGACCCGAACGGACGCCCTCACCCGCCACGACCAAACGACCTGTCCCGAACGGACGCCCTCACCCGGCACGACATATTGTATGCTATTAATGCCAAAAGAGCAAGCTGACTTTAAAAAGGGGTTAAAGACCTTTCATGATCACCTATACAGAAATCAAAGGAAATCCTTCTGAGCAAACATAGAAGTCTAGGGTGAAAGGATGCAACCTACAAAGTGTATTTACAGTCCAGAGAAAAACTTGTGAAACACTCAGAAGTAGAAATTTATCACTGGGAAAGTGAAACAGTGACCAAGGTTGAGTCATAAAATGCAGGATGACAGGTATGCAATGCTATGAATAGACAAAGAGACAATTTTGAACTTGTGTGTACCACTGATACCAAAAAAGAAAACTGTCTCCTTGAAGGAAAGATCAAGCAACAAGACAATGTCAAATACCAAATCACATCTTTCAAATGTTTTGGCGCATAAAGTGAACATATTTCAGTTATGAAATGGTTCTGTGGGAAAAAAGAGGTAACACAATGTTCAGAGCAGAATAATGACTATATATCAAAAAGTCCTGTTTTCATATTGCCCAAGCTTGTCTTTTCAGATGGAGGAGGCGAGTGGTATTTAATCTAATAAACAGGCAGAGGAAGTTGGTTGTGATGAATTATCACTGTTTATATGTCTTATGACAAACCACTTGTTACCATTCCAAAGAGCCGGTGTAGCACAGGACTGTGTGGAAAAGGGACCTGCAGACAAGACCTTCTAAAAACTTTGTCACCAAGAAGATTCCCCCTTTAAAAGTCATTTTTCACTGTGTTCCAAAGTTTTTTAGCCCGTGATCTTTGTTGGATCGTTTAAAAGGAAGAAAGAACCACCTTTATTTTGAGGGAAAAGAGCACTGTATACTACTCCTGCAAACAGAGATTTGAAAACCCACTGTTTAAAAAAACAAACAGAGTTTAAAGGTAATGTCAAATCCGAATGGGTAAGTAACCGTTGGAGAGTTGTGGTGATATAGTAGCGAAGGTAATTATGGTGTAAATTTTCATTTTCAAAAATCGGAAGGGGAGTCCATTCGCATCCAGCATCAAACAAGCGAGAAAATTGGGCGAAATTTCCGAAATTTGCATTCAACAGTCGGCGCGACGGGCCTGGAAAGTGGCGCGACGTGCATGGGCGTCGTTTTGCAAAGGCCTTCAACGTCGGCGCGACGTGCCTGTAGGCGGGCGCGACGTGCCTGTAGGTGGCTGCCCGACCGCACGACAACTCCACCCGACACTTTTCTCCGGCGCGACGGGTTTTGCTCCAAAGGTTGCCGCGCCAGTTTTGAAGGGTTCCGTTGCATTTTTAGCTCCCTCCAAGGGATTTCTTCTCAAAAACTCACAAGGTACTCTATCTCCTACCTTAAAAAACTCGAAAAATCAAGTTTAAAGCCTGTAGACCTCGGTTTGAAGCTGTACATAGTTAAAAGGGAAAATTTTGTTGATGAGAAGCTGGAGGCAGGGTTGTTGGTGATTAGGCACGGTTGTTGATGATCAAGTTTAACATTTGAAGCCAGAAATACACAGTACACTGAGGAGCAAAGATTATTGATGGTTAGATTTTGACATTAAAGGCTGCGTAGGTACCAAAGTGGTGTTGGTTTTTCAAAACTTCACAAATAAAAATGGCCACTGTCTAAAGTGCAGAGTGCTTAGTAATTGCAGTTGATATTAAGGCAAGGGTACAGGTATTTGGGTGGCTCTCTTAAACTCACAAGCAAAAGAAGGTGTTTTCTAAGAACCATAGTGCATTGATATATCAACTAGCACAGTTCTGCTTTTCTTCCACTGAATGGTGTCATTTTGAAAAACTGTGGTTGTGATATGTTTAGAGGGAAGGCCATTTCTAAAGAACAAGGCACCAAAACACCTATCACAGCAAGCCTTTTCTTGAAATCTGCCCCTTTTTCACTGTTTTTCACTATTTGAAATATTATCAACAGAGAGCTTCCAAAGATGACAGCATAGTAAAAGACAGAGGTGGTTGATGGTGGTTTTTTAACATCAAAGCCAGGAATATAGATGTGTTGGTGGACTTTTAAACTCACAAAGCAGGGGATTTGTTTCCTAAACCACTGTTGCACTGACTTTACACCTAAACCAAGCCTGTTTTTCTGCACTACACTATATCATTCCGAAGTTTGTTGAACAGATTTTTCTGAAGGTGAAACAGGTTCATTTTCCAGAAGGCAGGGTTATTGCTGATGGGGCATTTGTTTATAATCAAGTTTACATTGAGGCCAGATGTACAAAGATGATGATTGACTTCTCAAATTTCATGAGTAGAAGGTGTTTTCCTTAACACTGTGGGATAATTTTTCACATAACCACAGGGTCTTTTTTTTTTCTTTTCCCACTGTGTGGTCTCCACAGAAGTCTGCTAACAGGGGCATGTTTCAAGGTAAATGACCTAAAAGAGCAGGGTTATAATTTTGAAGTTTGGTTTCAAAGACAAAAATACAAGTGCAAGCAGGCCTCTAGCAAAGTCACTAGAGGGGTGATTGTTTCAAGACTGTGCACAGAAAATCTACAAAGCAGTTCCTCACACATAGTACCATTGTTAAGAAGGTTACATAGCTGAAGTGTAACCAAATTTGAAAGATTGTGGTTAATAAGTGCAGAAGAGCTTATTCAAGGAAGCATTGTTGCATTTCATCCAAACCACAGTGACCATATCTATCCAAGCAGTGTATCGGCCAGTTTCAATCCAGCAGAATATTCTTCATACATTGAAGGCAGTGTGCCTCTTCCAAGCCTGTTTCAAGTCAGAATGCCTCCAAAACGAGATCACAAAGGCGGACAACATAAGAGATATGAGCCTATCTTCATAGAAGAAATCAATGCTCATCCCTCAGTACTTTTCAATTTCCATGAAGTAGGCTGTCTTGATTTCTGTCAGAGGATAGAGGAAGTCAAGAGTTTCTCACCACTTACACATTTGTGCGCTTTGAGATTCAAGAACAAACACTTTCAGCTTGCAGGTCTTGACTTCAAAATCTCCCCAAGGTATGTATCCAAGGCTACTAAGATCCCGTATCATGGTGAAAAGTGGTTTAAGCAAGCACATCTTAATCTGGAGGATTATAAACCTTTCATCAAGCCGGAACATAGGGAGACCATCACTGCTATTTTTCCTTTCTCTTATCTTCTTGATAGTTATGCTCCACTGATGAAGGCCATAATGAGATACTTCACTTGTGAAGGGAGGTTTAGCCAAATCTTTGCCTATCATGTTCGCTTGTTGATGCATTTTACCAGGAGCAGACAATTAAACCTCCCATACTTTTTGTCCAAGAGCATAGAGAAAATGGCAACTACTGTCCAAAAGAAAGCTCCACCTCAGCAAATCCCTTCTCTCTTTCACCATTCCTTGATCAAAATCATTTTCTTGCACCAGCTGGAGAAGAAAGGAGTTTCATGGGAGTCATTCATTAGCCATGCCGATTTCGCCACTGTCCCTCCTTTTCATGTGTCTCCTACTCAGCCTGTCCATCGCCCAATGCCTTTATCTAGTAGGCCTACCCCTAAAAAACTCAAGATGATCACTGGGCAGCCAAGTACACAAGGAGAAGGAGAGGGCAGTGAGACACAGGGAGAAAAGGAGGATGATGAGCAGCAACAGCCAGATTTAGAGGGACAGCAGCAGTTAGATATCATTGGACAGCAGCTAGAGGTTGATGAACAACATCAATTTCAGGAAGAGGAACAGCAGCAGACAGAGGTTGAAGAGCAGCAGGTTGAGCAAGCAATTGAAACACCTTTCGAGCCACAAGCTGGGTAGGATATTGAGGAAGGACAACAAGCTGAAGCTGCCTCCTTAATGGTGACCAAAACTGTCCTTAAGAAGGGGAAATTGCCCAAAAGGACAACTCCTAGCTTGCCAAGGAGAAAGAGCGCTAGATTGGCCTTCAAAGGCAAAAGTACAATTGGAGAAAGCGCCAAGCATGGAGGTAAATCAGCTGTCATCCCTATCCCAAGCGATGACAGCGACAATGAGGCACGCATCCTTGAAAATCTCCTCATTCACAAAGAAGGGAAAATTGAGGTGTTACAAGAAGATCTCCAAAGGGCAAGGAACTTAAATCATTTCTTGGAGGTTGAGAACAAACAAATGAAATTTCATGCAGCCATTCATGAGGCAAGGGCCATCAAGTACAAAAAGGAGGCAGAAAGGGCGCAAGTAAGAATTGAAGAGATTATTGGCGAATTTGATGATGAAGAAGAGGAGGACCAGCCTAGGCGAAAGAGGCCTAGAACCATCGGGCTTAGGAGAGCCTTGGAGAAACAGAAGGCTGAAGAACAAGCTCAATTCGAAGCTTTTCCTCTCACTACCCTCTTTGAGCGGGAAATAGAGGAAAACAAGGAAGCTTGGCTTGAGAGGGCTAACCAGCATTTGGAGACCAAGCTTGAGAAGGCAAACAGGGATCTCGAGCTACAGAGAAAGAGAACACTTCACTTTCAGAAGCTAAACCAATTCGCCAGGCGCAAATTGAAGGTGGCACAAGAAAAATTTAAGAAATTGAAGGAGAGGCGCCTAGCACGGAAAGAGGCAAAAAGCATATCAGCCCTCGATATTTTAGCTTCAGCTTCGGAACATGTTTCTATGGACCCTTGAGGGTCATACATGCCAATTTTGGGCCTGTTTCGAAAACTTTGTGTTTTTTGGCATTTTTGGGGTTTTCGCCAAAAACTCATAAATGCGCCATTTCAGTTTGAAGAGTCGTCAAGGGAGGAGGGTGATACCAATGGATTCCATAATTTCATGAGCATCTCTCCAGCGATTTTCAGGGCATTTGAAGATCCTTCGCCCCTCCAAATTGGCGAAAAACAGCCTCATTTTGCACATTCTGCCCGCCCTATCAGCAGCCTGCTATTTTCTGGGTTTTTGCACACAGGTACAGTTTTGAGGGACTTTCAGAGATCAGATTGAGGTGATTCCACTTGCATTGGAAAGAAGACACAGAGAGATTTCCAACGAGCCATCATGAGCCTCATTTCGACATCGGGAAGGCTTCCATTTGCATCCAGCAAGTCAGGAGACCTTTTTCAGGCATAAATATGAAGTATTTTTGCAATTTTTGAACTCCAAAAATCTGCTTTTCCCAAATGTGCGTTAGGCTATTTTTATCATGGGAAAATCATGTAAAGTCAATATAATTTCCGTTTTTAGCAGTTTTTTAGATATTTTATTAGATATTTTGTGCCTTGGGCTTTGCAAAGCCTCAAGGAGAAGTTTAGATATTTTGACTTGGCCAATGGGATAGCTAGTTGCTCCATGAGGTTTTCCTCCTTCTAGCCTATTTATCCCATGATTCTCATTGTAAATCAAGAGGCTGAACTTGAGAGAAGAATTAATGCATTGGTCATATGAGCTTTGAAGAATACACTTGAGTTATGATGTTTGGATTGCCTCTTGGATGCTTTTGAGAAATGTTGAAGGCTTGTTGATGGATTCCTTGACATGGTAGAATGGTATAGTGCTTCTTAATGTTGTTTTGTCTTCTAGTTTTCACTCATATTTCATTTTTCTTGCTGCTATAGATTAGTAAAGATTGATTTTGAGACATGCCCATGGAGGCACCTCAAAATCCCCGAATCTTCATAGCTTGATGTTTTCTTCTCCCTTAGTTATGCTAAAGAATTCTTAGCTGCTCTTTAGTAACCTAAGGTGTTGTTGCTAAGTTTTATTCATCAGGTCCATGTATGTTGAGTAGGATGTATGGTTTGCCCTACCTACCTATCAGCTGCCCATAGTTCTGTCCATAAAACTTTCTCTTTGACTGATTTGTTGATCATTTTGTTGAACCAAGGAGGCCTAGTCCCGATCTAGCCCTTTGCCTAAAACTATGAAAACTTATTTGTCCAAGTGCCCAATAACTTAGAGACTATGTTTAGGCGTTCCGGCATAGTTTATGAGTTGTTAGTTTGTCTCATGTGTTTTCCCCAAAGTCTGATAGCCTTTTTCCGAAGTTAGAGGGTCATATACCTCTATGTATGGCTTGAATGTTTGATTTCTATGTATTGATTAGCTTATAGTTATTCCTAGCATGATTAATGGCTCGCTATTACATGTTTATGTCTGCTATTAACTAGTTTTCACTTGAAATCCCTTGTCTTTCACCAACTTATTGTTCATTTAATCCATTTTGCCCGGAGATCCCTTCTATTGTGAATCAAATCGGCCCTACAGCAGCTTTACATCATCGCCTCATTAGCTTCCATGACCTGTTTGACCCCATAGCCCAATTTATCTACATCTTGTCATCCAGTTTATGTATTTGATCAGTTTCATCCCTCACAAACTTAAAAACTAAAAAAAAACCAAAAACACACTTCATAACTAGCCTAATATCAGAACATCGCAAGTAAACACACCTACATCTTCTACACATATAGAGAGAGCCCTCTCTGAGTCCAGGAAGGCTAGGTCCTTGGGCTCCAAAGCTTGGTTTGATGTTACATCGTCATTTGGCTAGCCAATCGGCCAAATCACGGGACCCTAACATAATGGCGATCACGGTGGGACTTTGAGTCAAAACGTCCTAGGTAACCCTTAGGAACTCTCAAAATCTCAGTCAAACTTAGAAGAGTAGAATCTGGTTGTCTCACCATCCTAGCAAAATGATGAGTCAGTTATAGGAAACTCTTCCAAACCTCAGAACTACATAAAACTCAGAAAAACCCCAAAAAACTCCCTTAAGATTGGTTTTTTTTGTCAGTACTGGTGGTGGACCATACAAACATATCTCAAAACAACTGATTTTCCACCTGGCAACTCCACTAACTTCTAGTAAGCCTTACTATTTCACCAAACTCTAGGCTACTATCCGATAGACCTATCCCATCACTCACCAACATAGCGGGAGATGGTAAGACACTGAGTACATAATAGTCCAACAAACTCTTATAGACTCTTTGGTCCTTAGGTACCATAAACAAGCAAGCAGTCCATAGACTCATTTTTTAGAGTAAGCTCTTTTTGTTCTCATCACCCTAGCAAAGTGTTGAAACAAGTCTAGAATACTTTAACAAACCATAGGCTGCACATATATTCAGAAAATCCAAAAAAAGCATTCTCAGATTAGTCTTGGTGGTGGACCATAGATATCTTCACAACAGCAACCCATTTCCACCTGGCGACTCCACTAATCCATCTCTTCTATTTTTGACCATCCTTCGCCTTAGTATAACTTTAGAAAAATCACCCATCCAAAAAACATTCACCAGTATCATTCTCTCTGAACCCTGGATCTAAAATCTGGCTTCGCGAAGAATCAATACCAGATCCCATCCAGACCCAAATCCCCCTATCATAGTAGATGACCCAGAGAAGATTCTGTGGCAAGCTTCTGAAACTGATCATCTAGCTTCTGGTAGATTCATCCGTAGAACAAGATCTGTACCTAAACATCGCACTACCCTACTAGATTCACCTTTGGAACCAGAGCCATCACAAACTCTTCCCAGAAGCAAATCATATAGTAGGATAGACTTTGACGATCTTGAACTCCTAAGCCCACCACAGAGTCTTAGTAAAAAAGCTTCACCCACCACTCCTCCTGATTTCCAGCTTCTCTATCAGTTTGGCTCTTATCATCCCAGATCTGCTCAAAACCAGATCACTAGTCCAAGTTCATCCGCCACACCTGGTCAAACTACCACTGTTCATACCACTTCATTTCAGCCTACTAGTCCTCATCTTGCGCATCATCCATTAGCTCCAGTCATGGCAGCCTGGTACGCACCTTTGGTGTTGCCACCACCTTTAGCTCCTCTCCCAAACAAATATCAGGACAAGATCCCACACTTTACTGGAGAAGACACCACCACACCTCAACAACATATAAGTAGAATGACTGATGCTTATGAATACCTAGAGGTACAAGACGAGACTGTCCGAATGAGAATATTTGCCCAAAGTCTTGGTGGTGAACCTAAAGCATGGTTCAAAAGCTTAGCTCCAAACAGTATCCATAATATCCCCGAACTACATCAAATCTTCAGAAATAGGTGGGAAATCCGAAGAAACCCCATTCAAATCCTGTCAGAATATAAAAATCTAAAACGGGAAAATGGAGAAAGTGTCCAAGCTTACTGTACTAGGTTCAACAGTGTATATAACTCCCTCCCACCTCATTTCAAACCTCCACTTGGCTTAGCTTTGGCAAAATTTCCTGAGGGTTTTGATCCGGACATGACATATCATCTGAGGGATAAAGATCCACCTACCTTGGAGGAAATGCAACAAATAGCTATAAAAGCAGATGCCAACTTAGCTGAAAAGAGAGCCAGGACTAGGTCAGAGAGGAAGGTCACATATAGAGATGAGGTCTCCACTTCGTCACCTTCCCTAGATCCCAGAATAGACGACTTAGTCAAATCCATGGCTAAAATGTGGGAAAAGATCAATGAAAAATCTCCTGTTAGGGACAACCAGCCAAACCCTCCAATCAGAAACCGAAACCAAAACTTTAGGAGGGAACAGCCCCAAAACAGACCAAGGGATAATGACCAACAGATCAGGCCACCATTCAATGAAAACTATGTGGGAGAAGATGATAGAGAGACAAAACCTCTGGATGAAGGCCATCTAAATCTCGTAGGATCTGATAATGAAAGCGAGGTATACCTCACTGCAGAAGAACAAGAGCTATGTTCTCCTAATCAGGATGAGACCAACTATGAAGATCTTGACGACCCTGCCTTAGACTTTCAAAATGCCATTATAGAAGCTCACCGGCAGTATAATCTTAGAAGTAGAAAAAACCAAAACCATCCCAAAAAGAATAGCCCTGACCTTATCAAAATCCCCGATAAAACCCTAAATAAGACCATGAATAATAGCAAAATTAAGGCCCAAAGGGTTGACCAAAACAAAGGTAAGGCCATTCAGACAAGTATTAGCTCATATATTCCTAGTACCTCGGCAGAAACCCCAAAGTTGGCTGGATCAAAAGAAGTCCCGAGCCAAAGTCAGCAAATTAAGAACATAGAAAAGGTTATGTCTGAGAAAGCTGAAACAAATATGCCCAAGCTACCCACTCCTTTTAGTTTCGAAGGGGAAATTTCCAAAATAAAAATTACCATACCCCTTACAGAGCTAGTAACTATAGATAGGTATAGATCTCAAATTTTCAAAGTATTTGACCTAGAGAACAGAGCTGATACCTTGAATCTAACTGACGACAAACCTGAGCTTTTATTTGGCCCTAAAATAGAAGGTGAATATCAAGAAGGATCTATTTCTCCTTTCTACATAAGTTTGAACATCTGGGACAAAATATTACATAATGCCATGTTAGATTCTGGCGCCTCCCATAACCTCATGCCTAAAGCAGTCATGGAAAACTTAGGACTGGAGGTGACCCAACCTTACAAAAACCTGTATTCTTTCGACTCAAGCCAGGTCAAATGTGTAGGTTTGATAAAGAATCTAGACTTTGCCCTAACACAACTACCAGCCAAAAACTTAGTCATGGATGTGGTAGTGGCTGACATCACACCCAAGTATGGAATGCTACTTTCAAGAGCCTGGTCTGCCAAAATACAAGGTAGCCTTCAAATGGATATGTCATTCGCTACTATTCCGGTTTTCAACCAAACTAGGAGACTATACCGAGAGGCTCGCATGAAATACATGGTTAGCAACAGAAATAAGCCAAACAATACCCCCATATATTCCATTCATTCCAATTTAGATTCTTTTATCTTATACAATGAAGGTGATATACACAAGCAGATAAAAGAAAATGAAGACATGTCCAAACCATTACGGAATAAAGAACTTGATGACCAAAGTCCCAAGAAACCTGAGAAACAGCTCAGTATCATGTATGAAAATGAAACTCTTTGGAGTATAAGCTTTGATGGTTCTTGTGGCAAGAAAGGTTCAGGAGCAGGCATCTGGATACACAATACTAAGGAAGGTCATTCTTTTATATTAGAATTCCAATGTACAAATAACATTGCGGAATATGAAGCCCTTCTCATTGGTCTACACATGCTTAAAGACTTAGGCGCCAATAGAATAACAGCTCAAGGGGACTCAGAACTTGTAATCAGGCAAATCAAAGGTGAATATTCAGCCAAGAACCCAAGACTGAGAGAATATAGGAATGCAGCTTTGGATATCCTTAAAACTTTCGAAAAATATGAACTCACCTATATCCCTAGGATTTAAAACAGTCTGGCAAATGAGCTTGCCTTCGCTGCAAGCACTAGCCAAATACCATGTATAAGTGAGCAATATGATATCCAAGTGAAACACCGCCCTACTATACCAGATAATCTTGACCATTGGCAAGTATTCCAAGATGATGATCAAATTGATGATTTCCTCCAATCTAGAAATGAGTTTGATATAATCAAAACAGACTCAGAAGATGAAGAGAGGGAACCCAACCTAGGTCAAGACCAAGAGCTAAATCCACCTTTATGGACCAATCTAAACCTGGTAGACCATCCATATGACAGGGAGATAGAAGAAGACATTGACCAAAGAGAGCTTGAAGTCTTACACTGCGAAAATGACACCATACCTAGAGGGCTCGCACCTTTAGAAGAATTGTTTGACTTTAATGATGTGGCCAAAAAGCCTAAAATGGAATCTACAGAGGATGACATAGAGGAATACAACATAGGAAATCCAGAAGAGCCTAAGAACATTTAACTATCCAAAACCCTCCCGCCTGACATAAAACAAAGATACATAAATCTATTCAAAGAATTTAAAGATGTGTTTGCATGGGGGTACCAAGATTTAAAATCATATGACACCAGCATCATCCAACATAAAATTACCCTCAAAGAAAATCAAAAACCTTTTAAACAAAAGTTAAGAAGGATAAACCCAGTGTTATTACCATTGGTTGAAAAGGAAATTAAAAAGATGTATGATGCCGGGATAATAGTATCTCTCCGATACTCTGAGTGGGTCTCAAATTTAGTATCAGTTAGGAAAAAGACTGGTGAAATCAGACTCTGCATAGATTTCTGAAACTTGAATAGGGCATGTCTGAAAGATAACTACCCTCTGCCCAAAATGGACCACATACTTCAGAAGGTAGTAGGCGCTAAGAGAATCTCATTACTTGATGGTTTTTCTGGTTATAACCAAGTATTGGTTTATCCTACCGATCAACATAAGACAGCTTTCACCACCCCTTGGGGCACTTTCATGTACGTTAAAATGCCTTTCGGACTGATGAATGCTGGCGCTACATTTCAAAGAGCCATGGATATAGCCTTCTCAGAAGACATAGGTGTTTTTATAGTCATATATCTTGACGATATAATAGTATATTCTAAATCAAATGAAGAACACTTAGTACACTTGAGAAAAGTTTTCAACAAATGCAGAAATTATGGGTTATCCCTAAACCCCAAGAAAACACTCTTCGGTCTAGAAGAAGGGAAACTCCTAGGTCACATTATTTCAGAAGAAGGAATCAAAATAGACCCCCAAAGAATCGAAGGAATCCTACAGATAAGTCACCCCAGAAACATTAAGGAATTACAGTCCTTTATCGGCAAGATAAATTTCTTGAGAAGATTCATTCCAAATCTTGCTGAGCTCCTGAAAGAGATCACTAATATGTTGAGAAAGGAGGTCGGGGTTAAATGGACTATAGAAGCCAAAAAATCTTTTGAACTAATTAAAAGGGCTTTAACTGAAACACCAGTATTGATAAGCCCTAATTTCACCAAAGATTTTTACATTTTCTCATTTGCCTCAGAACATACAATAGCTGCGGTGTTGTTGCAGAAAAATGCAGCTGGGCAGGAGCAACCCATTGCCTTTTTTAGCAAATCCCTGAGAGATGCTCCCTTGAAATATAACATCATGGAAAAACAGGCATTCGCATTGGTAAAGGCACTAAAAGATTTCCGAGTTTACATCTTACATTCTCATGTCATAGCTTTCGTCCCTAATACTGTCGTCAAGGACATTCTCAACCAAGATCCCGATGGTAAAAGGGGAAAGTGGATGGCTATTATCCTAGAGTATGATTTAGAAATCAGGCCTACTAAACTAGTTAAAGGACAAGGACTCGCGAGATTAATGGCTGAAACCAACCTCCAAGCTTTAGATATAAATTTTGTCGATGCCTTAGAAGAACAAGAAGAGTGCACACTTCCCCCTATCGATCAAACATTTTTGGATTCACCTTGGTATGCATACATTCTCTATGTATTAACTTATATGAATGCTCCTCCGTCTTTATCAAAAACAAAAGCAAGATTCCTCAAACAAAAATCTTTAAAGTTTTGCATTATAGATGGTTCTCTGTATTGGAAGAATCCTACTGGTATGCTACTTAAATGTTTGCTCGAGTCTGATGCAGAGAGAATCATGCGGGAAATGCATGAAGGGGAATGTGGAGGTCATCTCTATTGGAAAACTACTGCAAACAAAATCCTTAGAGCCGGTTATTATTGGCCCACCTTGTTCCCTGATACTCACAAACTGGTCATGACCTGCCATAAATGTCAAATTTTTGATGGCAAGAAAAAACTTCTACCTTTGCCCTTACATCCCATCATAGTTGAAGGACCCTTCCAACAATGGGGTCTAGATTTCATTGGGGAAACTCACCCCTCCTCCTCCGCTCAACATAAATGGATCCTCACAGCCACTAATTACTTTACCAAATGGATAGAAGCCATACCATCCCGGAACGCCACTGATTCAGTCATCATCACGTTCCTAGAAACCAATATCCTATCCAGATTTGGCTGTCCCAGGAAAATCATTACAGATAACGTCGCTTCCTTCTCTTCCAAGAAAATGATAGACTTCTGTCACAAGTATAATATTTCATTAGGACATTCCACAGCCTATTACCCTCAAGGTAATGGTTTAGCCGAGTCTTCTAACAAAAGCCTAGTCAACATCATCAAAAAACTTCTTGAACAAAATCAGAAAGCATGGCATGGGAAACTAGTACACGCCTTATGGGCTGATAGATTAACTACCAAGAAATCCATAGGTATGTCCCCTTACCAGCTAGTTTATGGTATAGATGCCATTTTCCCAACATCTTTAGGGGTTTCGGTAATGAAACTATTACAAGAAGTCCAAATAGAAGAAAATGACATACAAAGGAGAGTAAATCAGACTATCCATTTACAACAAACTAGAGAAGAAGTTTACCAAAGGGCTCAATTAGCACAAGACAAAATAAAACATATTTTTGACAGAAGAACTAAGGAAAATGATTTTCAAATTGGAGATAAAGTTTTAAAATGGGATTCTAGAAGAGAAGATAAAGGTAAACATGGCAAGTTTGAAAATTTATGGAAAGGGCCTTACATCATCAGCTCAGTTAGTGGAAACAATGCTTTCTTCTTACAAGAACCTGATGGGACTGAAATTTTTGGGGGTCCTGTGAATGACAGGACATTAAAACACTATTTTTGTCAAGAACTCCATTTTTGAGTTTGAAACACTTTCAGTCATTGTGCATACCATTGTTTGAAATATTGAAAAAATAGAAAAGTCAAAAACAGTAAAAAGCAGAAAAAGAGGGCAAGTGAAGATAGAACCAAGGCCCCATGTTCCAAAAAATAGTCTTTCAGAAAGCGAGCAAGTCTAAATGCCGCTACTAGTACTTCAATGTCTTGTTCAACTATCTAGCCTAATCATAGCTGAGCATGTTTAAATTTATTTGCTGATAAGTTAGTGAGCGCCAAGATAGTCAACATTGTGTAAGATTGACTTATCACAGAGCTTAGATTAGGGAGAGATTCTGGTTCCACATGCTTAAAACAGAACCAAAGAGAGAAGCGAGGGATGAAAAACACATTGTACATCTTAGCCCCGCTTGTCTAGTTTCCTTTTATTGCAGAATAACATTTGTGTGCAACTTGTCTTTTATGCCGCAAATGCATGACAAATCAGACTTCTTAATCCTGATTTGATCATTTTTAAATTTCATGTTGTAGATTAGAGAATGAAATCCTGTCAAACTGCTTAATCTTGACAGTCGATCTAGTTTTAGGTAGAGAAATGAAGGAGTTCATCAGCTTAATCTGAACTCCCGACAGATATAAGAGTAGAAGTAGATAGTTTCATTTTGCAAAAAGAAAAATATGCATTGTCAAAAGGCTGCTAGTTCAAATGCGCCAAACAGAAGAAAAAATGTTAGGAAAGATAGTAGGGTAGGCAGAAGTATCATTGATGTTAAACATGCTGACACTTTTCAGAAATAACATCAAGAGAAAGGTAAATTTTGCGCCAATGGATAAGGTACTGGTCTTCATAAACCAAAAATCTGAATTCTGGACACCTCCTGACGAGGAGCTGCCCTCCCCAAATGGAGCCACTGTTAGCCATCAGTATTTTTTGCATGTTAGTGATGACTACATCTTCAGCTGAGTTTTCTAGAAACTGATTTCCTTATGTCAATATGTCATCCAGAAAACCCTCCCAAAACTTTTTCGCCTTTCTACCTATTCAGTCCACCCCTGGCAAAACCACAACCTCCTTGTCAACAATCCTATCTAACCTCAGCCTTATTAGTCTGCCCATCAGCTTTAAAAGGCAAATCCACATCCGTTTCAAAGGTCTCCCCTATGTTAGGAAGTGGCGTTTAGGACATTTCACCTTTGGCAATCATCAAAAAGCCAAAAAAGCCCCCATCTGCAGCAGACCTACCATGACTGATCCCTTAATTTGCAAATGAAGTTGACAAACAGCCTTAAGTCGCGCCACTCACACCCCCTAGATCTCAGCACTGCATAAAGCCCATTCTCAAGCTGACTAGTAGGTTTTTCACTGTGTTCTATGGTTCTTCAAAAACAAGAAATATGTTTCATCTCATGGAGTAAATGTTTGAGTTTACAGTTAGAGGAACAGCTGCTTCTAAGTGTATTATGAGACTGAGATGAAGCTGCAAAACAAAGGTCACTCATCAGGACCTTACAGCTCTTTCCAGCATGAAAATCACAGAAAGTGGCTCACCGTCTCAAATGCAATAGTAAATTGTCGGGCGTCCGTAACCTCCTTCATTTAAGGGGCGAGGGTTAGGGGCGCCTCCTTCATACATAGCGTAGGGCGCAGCGCAGTTGACTCGTAAGGCCGGCAAAAGTCCAAAGTTTGCCTGGATCGAAACAATGTGACAATATCTTCAAAGTTTCATGAATGTAATTGCTGACCATAACAGGAATATAGTGGAAATATGATAAGCTCAAAGGAAAGGGGAGTTTGGCCTGATAAAGGAGCTCATTTAAAACTTGCAAACCATATGGATTGTTGAACTCTAGAAGGACCTGTCATCAATAAACATTCCAAAGCATAAGTACTCTGCCTATCCACAAGATCAAATAGAACAGATGGTAACCAATGCAATTACACAAGCAGGAGAAAGGTCTTGGTTTTTCAAGAAAGCAATGACCTTCACAGTCAAGCAAAGAGCTTTGTTAATATAACAGTCATGAGATGAACAAGCTGCTAAGTGACAAATATCTCAGCAACCTTAGAACAAAGTGTCACCGTGGCTAGGTTTCCTTCAAAAACACAAGGATGCTTGCAAATAGTGATGCCTGGGGATTGATGTTGTTCAAATGATTTACTTTCCACCACATTCAGAAAGGTCTCTCCCATAGTGGTAAAGGCTTCGATACTTTACCCGATGAAGAGCCTCCTCCATATATGAGCAAGAGAGCCAAAATCATCAGGAGATCTGTGGAAAACTGGTAAGTCCAAAAGTGCAGAAAAGACACAAAGAAATTGAATGAAGGAAAGTGTTACCGTCTATGATATAAATGTATTGATCTCCTCTTCAAAAAGCTATTCCACAACAAATTCATCCAAAGAGAGAGAAAATATTGAACATATTGTATGCTATTAATGCCAAAGGAGCAGTTGACTTAAAAAGGGGTTAAAGACCTTTCATGATCACCTATACAGAAATCAAAGGAAATCCTTCTGAGCAAACATAGAAGTCTAGGGTGAAAGTATGCAACCTAAAAAGTGTATTTACAGTCCAGAGAAAAACTTGTGAAACACTCAGAAGTAGAAATTTATCACTGGGAAAGTGAAACAGTGACCAAGGTTGAGTCATAAAATGCAGGATGACAGGTATCCAATGCTATGAATAGACAAAGAGACAATTTTGAACTTGTGTGTACCACTGATACCAAAAAAGAAAAATGTCTCCTTGAAGGAAAGATCAAGCAACAAGACAATGTCAAATACCAAATCACAGCTTTCAAATGTTTTGGTGCATAAAGTGAACATATTTCAGTTATGAAATGGTTCTGTGGGAAAAAAGAGGTAACACAATGTTCAGAGCAGAATAATGACTATATATCAAAAAGTCCTGTTTTCATATTTCCCAAGCTTGTCTTTTCAGATGGAGGAGGCGAGTGGTATTTAATCTAATAAACAGGCAGAGGAAGTTGGTTGTGATGAATTATCACTGTTTATATGTCTTATGACAAACCACTTGTTACCATTCCAAAGAGCAGGTGTAGCACAGATCGTGTGGAAAAGGGACCCGGCAGCACAAGCATGTCTAAAAACTTTGCGCCAAAACATCTCCTCAGAAAGTCATTTCTCATTTTTCACCGTGTTCCAAAGTTTTTTCCCGTGATCTTTTTTGATCGTTTAAAAGGAAGAAAGCACCACCTTTATTTTGAGGGAAAAGAGCACTGTATACTACTCCTGCAAACAGAGATTTGAAAACCCACTGTTTAAAAAACAAACAGAGTTTAAAGGTAATGTCAAATCCGAATGGGTAAGTAACCATTGGAGAGTTGTGGTGATATAGTAGCGAAGGTAATTATGGTGTAAATTTTCATTTTCAAAAATCTGAAGGGGAGTCCATTCGCATCCAGCATCAAACAAGTGAGAAAAATTGGGCGAATTCTCCAAATTTGCATTCAACAAATACACGATCGGCTCGGAAAGTGGCGCGACGTGCCTGGGCGTCGTTTTGCGAAGAGTTTTAACGTCGGCGCGACGTGCCTGTAGGCGGGCGCGACGTGCCTGTAGGTGGCCGCCCGACCGCACGACAACTCCATCCGACACTTTTCTCTGGCGCGACGGGTTTTGCTCCAAAGGTTTCCGCGCCAGTTTTGAAGAGTTCCGTTGCATTTTTAGCTCCCTCCAAGGGATTTCTTCTCAAAAACTCACAAGGTACTCTATCTCCACCTTTGAACCAAAAATCAAGTTTAAAGCCTGTAGACCTCGGTTTGAAGCTGTACATAGTTAAAAGGGCAAAGTTTGTTGATGAGAAGCTGGAGGCAGGGTTGTTGGTGATTAGGCACGGTTGTTGATGATCAAGTTTAACATTTGAAGCCAGAAATACACTGTACACTGAGGAGCAAAGATTATTGATGGTTAGATTTTGACATTAAAGGCGGAGGTACCAAAGTGGTGTTGGTTTTTTAAAACTTCACAAATAAAAATGGCCACTGTCTAAAGTGCAGAGTGCTTAGTAATTGCAGTTGATATTAAGACAAGGGTACAGGTATTTGGGTGGCTCTCTTAAACTCACAAGCAAAAGAAGGTGTTTTCTAAAACCCATAGTGCATTGATATATCACCTAGCACAGTTCTGCTTTTCTTCCACTGAATGGTGTCATTTTGAAAAACTGTGGTTGTGATATGTTTAGAGGGAAGGCCATTTCTAAAGAACAAGGCACCAAAACACCTATCACAGTAAGCCTTTTCTTGAAATCTGCCCCTTTTTCACTGTTTTTCACTATTTGAAAACTTATCAACAGAGAGCTTCCAAAGATGACAGCATAGTAAAAGACAGAGGTGGTTGATGGTGGTTTTTTAACATCAAAGCCAAGAATATAGATGTGTTGGTGGACTTTTAAACTCACAAAGCAGGGGATTTGTTTCCTAAACCACTGTTGCACTGACTTTACACCTAAACCAAGCCTGTTTTTCTGCACTACACTATATCATTCCGAAGTTTGTTGAACAGAGTTTTCTGAAGGTGAAACAGGTTCATTTTCCAGAAGGCAGGGTTATTGCTGATGGGGCATTTGTTTATAATCAAGTTTACATTGAGGCCAGATGTACAAAGATGATGATTGACTTCTCAAGTTTCATGAGTAGAAGGTGTTTTCCTTAACACTCCACAACGCCTACATAACCACGTGGTCTTTTTTTCTTTTCCCAATCGTGTGGTCTCCACGTAAGTCCGCATCAGGCATGTTTCAAGGTAAATGACCTAAAAGAGCAGGTTTTACTCTGAAGTTTGGTTTCAAAGACAAAATACAAGTGCAAGCAGCTCTAGCAAAGTCACCAGAGGGGGTGATTGTTTCAAGACTCGTGCAATGTAAAATCTACAAAGCAGCCTCCTCACACATAGTACCATTGTTAAGAAGGTTACATAGTCAAGCAACCAAATTTGAAAGATTGTGGTTAATAAGTGCGTAAGAGCTTATTCCAGGGAAGCATTGTTGCATTTCATCCAAACCACAAGGACCATATCTATCCAAGCAAGACATTGGCCATTTCAATCAGCCAGAATATTCTTCATACATCAATGCGCTGTGCCTCTTCCAAAACCTGTTTCAAGTCAGAATGCCTCCAAAACGAGATCACAAAGGCGGACAACATAAGAGATATGAGCCTATCTCCATAGAAGAAATCAATTCTCATCCCTCAGTGCTTTTCAATTTCCATGAAGTAGGCTGTCTTGAATTCTGTCAGAGGATAGAAGAAGTCAAGAGTTTCTCGCCACTTACACACTTGTGCGCTTTGAGATTCAAGGACAAACACTTCCAGCTTGCAGGTCTTGACTTCAAAATCTCCCCAAGGTATGTATCAAGGCTACTAAGATCCCGTATCATGGTGAAAAGTGGTTTAAGCAAGCACATCTTAACTGGAGGATTATAAACCTTTCATCAAGCCTAATCTATTTTTCCTTTCTCTTATCTTCTTGACAGTTATGCTCCACTGATGAAGGCCATAATGAGATACTTCACTTGTGAAGGGAGGTTTAGCCAAATCTTTGCCTATCATGTTCGCCTGTTGATGCATTTTACCAGGAGCAGGCAGCTAAACCTTCCATACTTTTTGTCCAAGAGCATAGAGAAAATGGCTTCTACTGTCCAAAAGAAAGCTCCACCTCAGCAAATCCCTTCTCTCTTTCATCATTCCTTGATCAAGATTATCTTCTTACACCAGCTGGAGAAAAAAGGGGTTTCATGGGATTCATTCATTAGCCATGCAGATTTCGCCACTGTCCCTCCTGTTCATGTGTCTCCTACTCAACCTGTCCATCGCCCAGTGCCTTTGTCTAGTAGGCCTACTCCTAAAAAACTCAAGATGACCACTGGGCAGCCAAGTCAACAAGGAGAAGGAGAGGGCAGTGAGCCACAGGGAGAAAAGGAGGATGATGAGCAGCAGCAGCCAATTTTTGAGGGACAGCAGCAGTTAGATATCATTGGACAACAGCTAGAGGTTGATGAACAGCATCAAATTCAGGAAGAGGGACAGCAGCATCATGACAGGTTGAAGAGCAAAGAAAGTTGAGCAAGCAAACGAAACACCTTTCGAGCCACAAGTCACAGGATATTGAGGAAGGACAACAAGTCGAAGTCAGCCTCCTTAATGGTGGTGGTGACGGGAACTCATTCTTAAGAAGGGGAAATTGCTCAAATACTTATATATTTGGGCCTAGCTTGCCAAGGAGAAAGAGCGCTAGATTGACCTTCAAAGGCAAAAGTACAATTGGAGAAAGCGCCAAGCATGGAGGTAAATTAGCTGTCATCCCTATCCCAAGCGATGACAGCGGCAATGAGGCACGCATCCTTGAAAATCTCCTCATTCACAAAGAAGGGCAAATTGAGGTGTTACAAGAAGATCTCCAAAGGGCAAGGAACTTCAATCATTTCTTGGAGGTTGAGAACAAACAAATGAAATTTCATGCAGCCATTCATGAGGCAAGGGCCATCAAGTACAAAAAGGAGGCAGATAGGGCGCAAGTAAGAATTGAAGAGCTTATTGGCGAATTTGATGATGAAGAAGAGGAGGACCAGCCTAGGCGAAGGAGGCCTAGAACCATCGGGCTTAGGAGAGCCTTGGAGAAACAGAAGGCTGAAGAGCAAGCTCAATTCGAAGCTTTTCCTCTCACTACCCTCTTTGAGCGGGAAATTGAGGACAACAAGGAAGCTTGGCTTGAGAGGGCTAACCAGCATCTGGAGACCAAGCTCGAGAAGGCAAACAGGGATCTCGAGCTACAGAGAAAGAGACCACTTCACTTTCAGAAGCTAAACCAATTCGCCCAGCGCAAATTGAAGGTAGCACAAGAAAAATTGAAGAAATTGAAGGAGCGGCGCCTAGCACGGAAAGAGGCAAAAAGCATATCAGCCCTCGATATTTTAGCTTCAGCTTCGGAACATGTTTCTATGGACCCTTGAGGGTCATCCATGCCAATTTTGGGCCTGTTTCGAAGACTTTTTGTTTTTTGGCATTTTTGGGGTTTTCGCCAAAAACTCATAAATGCGCCATTTCAGTTTGAAGAGTCGTCAAGGGAGGAGGGTGATACCAATGGATTCCATAATTTCATGAGCAGCTCTCCAGCGATTTTCAGGGCATTTGAAGATCATTAGCCCCCTCAAATTGGCGAAAAACAGCCTCATTTTGCACATTCTGCCCGCCATATCAGCAGCCTGCTATTTTCTGGGTTTTTTCACACAGGTGCAGTTTTGAGGGACTTTCAGAGATCAGATTGAGGTGATTCCACTTACGTTGGAAAGAAGACACAGAGAGCTTTCCAACGAGCCATCATGAGCCTCATTTCGACACCGAGAAGGCTGCCATTTGCCTTCAACAAGTTAGGGGACCTTTTTCAGGCATAAATATGAAGTATTCTTGTAATTTTTGAACTCCAAAAATCTGCTTTTCCCAAATGTGCGTTAAGCTATTTTTATCATGGGGAAATCATGTAAAGTCAATATAATTTCCGTTTTTAGCAGTTTTTTAGATATTTTATGGGATATTTTGTGCCTTGGGCTTTGCAAAGCCTCAAGGACAAGTTTAGATATTTTGACTTGGCCAATGGGATAGCTATTGCTCCATGAGGTTTTTCTCCTCAGCTCATTTATCCTCTTATCCCATGATTCTCATTGTAAATCGGAGGCTGAACTTGAGAGAAGAATTAATGCATTGGTCATATGAGCTTTGAAGAATACACTTGAGTTATGATGTTTGGATTGCCTCTTGGATGCTTTGAGGAATGTTGAAGGCTTGTTGATGGATTCCTTGACATGGTAGAATGTTATAGTGATTCTTAATGTTGTTTTGTCTTCTAGTTTTCACTCATATTTCATTTTTCTTGCTGCTATAGATCAGTAAAGATTTATTTTGAGACATGCCCATGGAGGCACCTCAAAATCCCTGAATCTTCATAGCTTGATGTTTTCCTCTCTCTTAGTTATGCTAAAGAATTCTTAGCTGCTCTTTAGTAATCTAAGGTATTGTTGCTAAGTTTTATTCATCAGTTCCATGTATGTTGAGTAGGATGTATGGTGTGCCCTGCTTACCTATGACTGTCCATAGTCCCATCCATGAAACTATCTCTTTGACTGATCAGATTATCATTTTGTTTGAACTAAGGAGGCCTAGTTCCGATCTAGCCCTTTGCCTAAAACTATGCAAATCTTGTTGTTCAAAGTGCCCAATAACTTGAAATACTATGTTTAGGCATTCCGGCATAGTTTTTTGAGTTTTTAGTCCGTCTTATGTGTTTTCCCCAAAGTCTGATAGCCATTTCCCAAAGTTAGAGGGTCTTATACTTCTATGCATGGCTTGAATGTTTGATTTCTATGTATTAATTAGCTCATAGTTACATTTAGCATGATTAATGGCTTGCTATAACATGTTTATGTCTGCTATCAACTAGTTACACTTGAAATTCCTCGTCTTTCACCAACTTATTGTTCATTTAATCCATTTTGCCTGCAGATCCCTTCTACCGTGAATCAAATCGGCCCTACAGCAGCTTTACATCATTACTTCATAGCTTCCTTGATCTCTTTGACCCCATAGCCCAATTTATCTACATCTTGCCATCCAGTTTATGTATTTGATCAGTTTCATCCCTCACAATCTTAAAAACTAAAAAAACCAAAAAACACACTTCATAACTAGCCTAATATCAGAACATCGCAAGTAAACACACCGACATCTTCTACACATATAGAGAGAGCCCTCTCGAGTCCGTGAAGGCTAGGTCCTTGGCTCCAAAGCTTGGTTTGATGTTACATCGTCATCTTCGCTAGCCAATCGGCCAAATCACGGACCCTAACATAATGGCTATCACGGTGGGACTTTGAGTCAAAACATCCTAGGTATCCCTTAGGAACTCTCAAAATCTCAGTCAAACTTAGAAGAGTAGAATCTGGTTGTCTCACCATCCTAGCAAAATCATGACCCAGCTGTAGGACACTATTACAAACCTTAGGACTACATAAAGAACTCAGAAAAACCCCAAAAAACTCCCTTAGATTGGTTTTTTTCAGTACTGGTGGTGGACCATACAAAAATATCTCATAACAACCAATTTTCCACCTGTCAAATCGGCCCTACAGCAGCTTTACATCATCGCCTCATAAGCTTCCTTGACCTGTTTGACCCCATAGCCCAATTTATCTACATCTTGTTATCCAGTTTATGTATTTGATCAGTTTCATTCCTCACAAACTTAAAAAACCAAAAAACCAAAAAACTAAAAACATACTTCATAACTAGCCTAATATCAAAACACCGCAAGTAAACACACCGACATCTTTTACATATATAGAGAGAGCCCTCTCTGAGTCCAGGAAGGCTAGGTCCTTGGGCTCCAAAGCTTGGTTTGATGTTACATCGTCATTTGGCTCGCCAATCGGCCAAATCACGGGACCCTAACATAATGGCGATCACGGTGGGACTTTGAGTCAAAATATCCTAGGTATCCCTTAGGAACTCTCAAAATCTCAGTCAAGCTTAGAAGAGTAGAATCTGGTTGTCTCACCATCCTAGCAAAATGATGACTCAGCTGTAGGACACTCTTCCAAACCTCAGGACTACATAAAACTCAGAAAAAACCACAAAAACTCCCTTAGATTGGTTTTTGATAGTACTGGTGGTGGACCATACAAGTATATCTCAAAACAACTGATAATCCACCTGGCAACTCCACTAACTTCTAGTAAGCCTTACTATTTCACCAAACTCTAGGCTACTTTCCGATAGACCTTTCCCATCACTCACTAACATAGCGGGAGATGGTAAGACACTGAGTACATGACAGTCTAGCAAACTCTTATAGACTCTTTGGTCCTTAGATACCATAAACAAGCAAGCAGTCCATAGATCCATTTAGAGTAAACTCTTTTTGTTCTCATCACCCTAGCAAAGTGTTGAAACAAGTCTAGGATACTTTAAACCATAGGCTGCGCATAAACTCAGAAAATCCAAAAACATTCTCTGAATAGTTATTGGTGGTGGACCATAACTATCTTCATAAGAACAACCCATTTTTCACCTGGCGACTCCACTAATCCATCCCTTTTATTTTGACCATCCTTCGCCTTAGTAAAACCTTAGAAAACCCACTCATCCAAAACATTCACCAATACCATTCTCTCTAAACCCTGGATCTAAAATCTGGCTTCACGAAGAATCAATACCAGAGCCCATCCAGACCCAAATCCCCCTATCATAGTAGATGACCCAGAAAGGATTCTGTGGCAAGCTTCCGAAACTGATCATCTAGCTACCGATAGATCCATCCGTAGAACAAGATCTGTACCTAAAACTCGCAATATCCTTCTAGATTCACCTTCGGAACTAGAGTCATCACAAACTCTTCCCAAAAGCAAATCATATAGTAGGATAGACTTTGACGATCTTGAACCCCTAGACACCCCACAGAGTCCTAGTAGAGAAGCTTCACCACCACTCCTCCTGATCTCCAGCTTCTTTATCAGTTTGGCTCCTATCATCCCAGGTCTGCTCAAAACCAGATCACTAGTCCAAGTTCATCCGCCACACATGGTCAAACCACCACTGTTCAAACCACTTCATTTCAGCCTACTAGTCCTCATATTGTACATCACCCATTAGCTCCAGCCATGGCAGCCTGGTACGCACCTTTGGTGTTGCCACCACCTTTAGCTCCTCTCCCAAACAAATATCAGGACAAGATCCCACACTTTACTGGAGAAGACACCACCACACCTCAACAGCATATAAGTAGAATGAGTGATGCTTATGAATACCTAGAGGTACAAGACGAGACTGTCAGAATGAGAATATTTGCTCAAAGTCTTGGTGGTGAACCCAAACCATGGTTCAAAAGCTTAGCTCCAGTCAAAGATTATTTTCCAACTCGTAATACATCAAATTTTAAGAAATAGGTGGGAAATCCCAAGGAAACCCTATCTAAGTCCCGTCGAATATAACAATCAATACAATCTAAAACGGAAAATGGGGAAAGTGTCCAAGTTTTCATCGTACTAGGTTCAACAAGGTATATAACTCCCTCCCACCTCATTTCAAACCTCCACTTGGTTTAGCTTTGGCAAAATTTCTTGAGGGTTTTGATCCGGACATGACATATCATCTGAGAGACAAAGATCCCCCTACCTTGGAGGAAATGCAACAAATAGCTATAAAAGCAGATGCCAATTTAGCTGAAAAAAGAGCTAGGACCAGATCAGAAAGAAAGGTCACATATAGAGATGAGGTCTCCACTTCGTCACCTTCCCTAGATCCCAGAATAGATGACTTAGTCAAATCCATGGCTAAAATGTGGGAAAAGATCAATGAAAAATCTCCTGTTAGAGACAACTAGCCAAACCCTCCAATCAGAAACCGAAACCAAAACTTTAGGAGGGAACAGCCCCAAAACAGACCAAGAGATAATGACCAATAGATCAGGCCACCATTCAATGAAAACTATGTGGGAGAAGATGATAGGGAGACAGAACCTCTGGATGAGGGTCATCTAAATCTCGTAGGATCTGATAATGAAGGTGAGGTGTACCTCACCGAAGAAGAACAAACCTTATTTTCGCCTGATCAAGATGAGACCAATTATGAAGATCTTGATGATCCTGCCATAGAGTTTCAAAATGCTATTGAAGAAGCCCACAGGCAATATGACCTTAGAAGCAAAAGAAACCAAGATAATGTCAAGAAAGGTAACTCTGATACTGCTAAAGCTCCAGGTACCATCCTCAAAAAAGCATCAAGCAGTGACAAAATCAAGGTTGAAAAGGCTGATCAAAGCCAAGCTAAAGTTACCCAAACTAGTCCTCTCTCATATACTCCTGATACTTCTACCAAGGTCACCAAAACAACTATGGCAAACAAAATCCCTAAACAAGGCCAACAAGCTCAGAACATAGACAAGATCTCAGCTGAAAAAACTGAAACAAACATATCTAAACTTCAAGTGCCTTTTAGCTTTGAAGGCGAAATCGCTAAGATCAAAATCACCATGCCTCTTACTGAACTCATTGCCCAAAACTCTTATAAATCCCAAGTACTAAAGGTCCTAAATCTAGGAAATGATGCAAACACTGTTAATCTCACTGATGACATTCCTGAAGTATTGTTTGGTCCAAAGATAGAGGGAAAATTCCAAGAGGGAGCTACTCGTCCATTTTACATTAGCCTCAACATCCACGACCAAATCCTCCACAATGCCATGCTGGACTCCGGCACCTCGCATAATCTTATGCCAAAGGTAGTTATGGAAAGATTAGGCTTGGAAATCACAAGACCATACAAAGACTTAGACTCATTTGATTCAAGCAGAGTCCTATGCCTAGGTTTAATCAAAGACCTTTGCTTTAGTCTGGCCCAAATACCCCCGAAACATCTAATCATGGATACAGTAGTGGCAGACATTCCTCCCAAGTATGGGATGCTTCTATCAAGATCTTGGGGACCCAAACTCCAAGGGAATATTCAACTGGACATGTCATATGCCACCATTCCTGTGTTTGGTCAGAACAGGATACTCTACCGCTAATCACACATGAAATACATGATTAGCAGTCAAGATAGGCCCGATAACATTCCAATGTGTTCTTTGCGCTCCGACTTAAACTCTTTCATTATGCATATTGATGTAAACTTGGAGGAAGAGTCAGAAGAAGCTGATATAGACTTAGATTCACCACATCAGTTGTCCTTGGTACCTTATGATGAGCTGGACACTCAAAACTACCATGATCATGAACAACTATGTCTTGAGGAAAGTAAGTTTCCCCTCTCCCAAGTAGGATTAGAGCAAGAAGCACAAACCCTCATGTACTATCAAGCAAATTGCTCTAGCTTTAATCAAACACCAGCAGTAACTTGTGGAAATTTCTTCCGGGTAAAAGCTTTAGAAGACCTTCACATCATAAACCTATTTGGAACCCAGGAGCAAGGAAGTTTAATGTTTCTACCATACCTCAAAGATTCACCATCATGTGACCCTCCTCCTGCAAATGAAACTTTGACCATAACCTCAGTAGCTCAACATCTTGAGAAAATGCCAGATGAACTTCTTATGAGCAAGGATGACAGTTATAATCCTATCATACCTGAACTACTGAAATTGGCTCATATTTTGTCTTTTCATGAAGAACTTAGAAATGCCAAAATCAGGCATCTCATGCAAAATACTAATTTCTACAGGAAAAACAAGGGAAAACATTGTATCACTACCTTTTCCTCAAAGAACAACTTTAACAAAAGCAAACACAACAAACTGAAACAAACTAAAATGATCAAGGATAAAACTAGTGGCCATAGAATCTGCTTTGATTTTAGAAATAATACTGCATCTCCATATAACAAACATCAGGTTTTTTCTACTCAAGATCATGATTCACCAATTGAAAATGTTTCTAATCATGTATTCTTGCAAGATCATCTTTCAGATCATCATCATCAGATTCCTTTGCAAAGTAGACAACTTAAAGATTTTTTCCAGTTTGCGTGAGGTAAATCTGATTTCAAGTTCAAAATTGCTAAACCACCCCATATGTAAAACTGCTCATAAAGGCCATGTTCCCGCTTTAAATTTCTATGCTGTTGTACACTCTGTGATGATGTCACTATCTATTTCAAAAATTATCAAGAGTACATACATTGCCTGAAGAAAGCATACAGCAAAGAAAGGAGTGGAAATCAGATATTCAGAGAGGCACAGAGGGAGGATACCGGGCTGTTTAGAGATTCTTGCATGAATCCCTATGTCATGTTAGAGAGCGAAAATTTCCCAAATTTTTCTTTTCAAGAGTTAAGTGGGCCTAGGGTGAGAGGAGATCCTTACGAGGATAAGATGCTGAAATTCCGTCATTTCCAAGCTTTTTGAGTTTGAAACATTTTCAGTCATTGTACATACCATTGTTTGAAATATTGAAAAAATGGAAAAATCAAAAACAAGAAAGATAGAAAGTCAAAAACAAGAAAAGCAGAAAAGAGGCAAGAAGATAGAACAAAGGCCCCATGTTCCAAAATAGTCTTTCTGAAATAAGCAAGTCTAAATGCCGCTACTAGTACTTCAATGTCTTGGTTCAGCTATCTAGCCTAATCATAAGCCGAGTATGTTTAAATTTTATACAAGTTAGTGAGTGTCAAGATAGTCAACCTTGTGTAAGATTGACTTATCACAGAGCTTAGATTAGGGAGAGATTCTGGTTCTACATGCCTAAAACATAACCAAAGAGAGAAGCGAGGGATGAACAACACATTGTACATCTTAGCCCGCTTGCCTAGTTTTTTATTGCAGAATAACATTTGTGTGCAGCTTGTCTTTTATGCCGCAAATGCATGACAAATCGGACTGCCTAATCCTGATTTGATCATTTTTTCAATTTCATGTTGTAGATTAGAGAATGAAATCCTGTCAAAATGCTTAATCTTGACAGTCGATCTAGTTTTAGGTAGAGAAATGAAGGATTTCATCAGCTTAATCTGAACTTCCGGCAGATATAAGAGTAAAAATAGATAGTTTCATTTTGCAAAAAGAAAAATATGCATTATCAAAAGGCTGCTAGTTAAAATGCGCCAAAGAAGGAAAAAATGTTAGGAAAGATAGTGGGGTAGGTAGAAGTATCATTGATGTTAACTGTGCTGTCACGTTTCAGAAATAACATCAAGAGAAGGGTAAATTTTGTGCCAATGGATAAGGCACTGGTCTTCATAAGCCAAAAATCTGAATTCCGGACACCTCCTGATGAGGAGCTGCCCTCCCCAAATGGAGCCACCGCACACGCATTTTTACATGTTAGTGATGACTATATCTACAACAGTTTTCTAGAAACCGATTTCCTTATGTCAATATGTCATCCAGAAAACCCTCCCAAAACTTTTTTTGGCCTTTCTACCTATTCAGTCCACCCCTAGCAAAACCACAACCTCCTTGTCAACAATCCTATCTAACCTCAGCCCTCCTGGTCTGCCCATCAGCTTTAAAAGGCAAATCCAAATCTGTTTCAAAAGTATCCCCTATGTTAGGAAGTGGCGCTTTAAGGCATTTTACCCTTGGCAATCATCAAAAAGCCAAAAAGCTTCCGTCTGCTACAGACCTACCATGACTGACCTCCCACTTTGCAAATGAAATTGACAAACAACTCTAAGTCGCGCCACTCACACCCCCCCCCCCCTAGATCTCGCATCGCATAAAATCCAATCCCAAGCCGACTATTAGGTTTTTCACAGTATTCTATGGTTCTACAAAGCATGTGAAATATATTTCATCTCATGGAGTAAATGTTTGAGTTTACAGTTAGAGGAACATCTGCTTCTAAATGTAACTTGAGCCTTTAGATATGTCTGCAAAACAGAAAGCTACTCATCTGAACTTTACAGCTGTTTTCAGCATAAAAATCACAGTAAGAAAAGGTCACCACTGTCTCAGCAAACTGGTAAATTTTCAAGGCCCAGAACCTCCTTCATTTACAAGCAGAGGGTTAGGGCGCCTCCTTCATCCATAAGCAGAGGGCGCGGACCAATATTGACTTAGATGATTGCAAAGATCCAGGTTTGACTTGAACTGAAACAAATGAAACAGGGACCCCAGGTTTTATGAATGTGACTGATGATCATAACAAGAATATAGTGGAAATATGCTAGCCCAAAGGAAAGGGGAGTTTGGTCTGATAAAGGAGCCCATTTCAAACTTGCAAATCATGTGAATTGTTGAAGCTTTAGAAATCATTTCATCAGTAAACATTCCAATCTTAAGTAGCCTGTTTTGTCCAAGATCAAATGGAATAGATGCTGTCAACCAATGCCATTACACAAAAGTGTGAGAAAGTTCTTGGTTGTTCAAGAAAGCAGTTTTTCAAGAAAGCACCGACCTTCATAAATACAAAGGTTATTTGTTAAAGTAATCAATCATGAGATGAACAAGCCAAGATATTGTTACACCCTTAGGACAAGCAAGGCAGAGACAATATTACTTCCGGCTAGGGTTTTGCCGACACAGTGATGCTTGCAAGTAGTGATGCCAAGATTCATGATTGTTCAAGTGGTTTACTTACCATCACATTCAGAGAAAAGCTGTCTCGAAAAGAATTGTTAAAAGACCTTCAAATACCTTACCTGATGAAGAGCCTCCTCCATATATGAGCAGATGGCCAAAGCTACTGCAGGTTGCTGAAACTGATTGATACAAGAAAGCAGTGGAAGGACACCAAAAAGGAATAAAGGTCATTACACAGATGAATGATAGTGTTGGTGATGCAAAGATATTGGTACTCCTATTTCAAAGAACTATCTGTCAAACTATACCTACAGTAGGAAAGAGACAATATTGAATATATGTGTGCCACTGATACGAAAAAGAAGACTTTCTCCTTGAGGAAAGGGTCAAGCAACAAAACAATATCATACACCAAAGGTCCAAAGAAGCGCCTTTCAAGAAATGGTGTTTACAGCTTTCAAATGTTTTTGGTGCATTATGAATAGCCCTTCCTTGCTAACAATCGCCAAGAGAGGAAAACAATGAACATAGTTCAGTCACGAAATGGTTCTATTGACAAAAAAGGGTTTAACACACTGATCAAAACAAAGTAAGGGCTGTTTATCAAAAAGCCCTGTTTTCATATTCTACAAGCTTGTCTTTTCGGATGGAGGAGGCAAATGGGTATATGATCTTATGATTAGGCAGAAGGACTTTGTTTTGATGAATTATCACTGTTTATATGTCTTATAACAAACACACTTGTTATCATTCCAAAGGGCAGATTCAGCACAAAGATACAGTATAAAAAAGCAGTGGCAGAGATGTGGCATAATGAATTGTCAAGCATGGGATTATAGTAAAAATGCCCCTCTTTGGAGAACATTGCAGGTCATAAAGGATGCAGCCACTGGTACCTGTACCATTAAACACAGTGACAAAAATAGCCCCAAGATTATGGAGATTTGTTTTAGGGTCTAAAGGTTAGTAATGAAAGGTCCACCAAAGAACAAAGCCGGAGTTTCTCCACCTCACACCTGTGCTAAGGTCCATGATCTACATGTGATCAAATGATTGGCAAATCTCCAAAGCAAGTTTTGAACGTGCCAAAGTTAAAAGAATCGAAGGTTTTTCAAAAGCAAAAAACTCCGCAGAGAAAACCAAACCACAGTTCTATTTTACCTTTTAAAAATAGAATGACCGTTGAAGAGTGTTTTTTTGAAAAACGATATAAGTTTGAAGTGTGAGAGTGGGAAATTCACTTTCAAAAAACTAGAGTCAAACTCCGGTCTCCCTAACACCAAGGCAAGAAGTCTGGTCAAAATTTCTAAAGTTTGCACTAAGAAAAAGCTGCGCGACGTGCCTGGGTTCTGGCGCGACGTGCCTGGGCAGCAAATTACACGGGGCCCCTTCGTCGGCGCGACGTGCCTGTACGTTGGCGCGACGTGCCTGTACAAGGCCGCCCGACCACACGACAGGCCGACCCGACAAGCTTTTCTCTGCGCGACGGGTTTTCTCCAAAGGTTGCCGCGCCAGTGTTGGAGGGTTCCGGTGCATTTCAAGTTTCCTCCAAAGAATTTCTCCTCAAAAATTCAAAAGAGAATTTCCCAAGGTGACAGCACATTAAAAAGGCAGAATTTGTTGATGAGAAGTTAAACATTGGAGGCAGGGGTATAAGTGTGTTGGTGTATCTCTCAAACTCACAAGCAAAGAGTGTATTGTCTAAACCACTGTGTGCACTGATTTTACACCCAACCTAGGTCTGCTTCTTCTTTTTTACTACATTGTATCATTGTGAAGAATTGTTGACAGAGAGATTCTAAGGATGAATAAGGCCATTTTCTAGAAAGCAGGGTTGTTGGTGGTTAAATCTAAACTTTGAAGGCAGAGGTATACAGGTGATGTTTGATTTCTTAACTTCACAAGAAAAAGTGTCCCTCATAAAGCACTGTGTATTGTTAATCAAGGTCTGCCCTCTTTTTTTTTTACCACATTATCATGTTGAAAAGCTGATTGACAAAGAGACTCTAAGGATAAATGGTACATTGAAGGGCAGATTTCATTGATGTGTTTTTAACTTTGGAGGCAGGAGTACAAAAGCAGTGTTTTGTTTTCTTAAAACTTCACCAAGGAAAGAGGCTTTTTTTCTGAAGAACAGAGTTGTCAGTGTTTGAAGTTAATATTGAAAACAGGGGTATAGATGCATGGGTGGATCTCTTAAACTCACAAGCAGAGAGTATGTTTCCTAAAAACACTGTGCATTGGTTATACATCTAACTTGGGTCTGCCTTTACCGAAACCATATTGTATCATGTTGAAGATTTGTTAACAGGGTTTTTCTGAAGGTGAATAGGGCCATTTTCTGGAAGGCAGCGTTGTTGAGGATCGAGTTTAACATTGAAGCCAGGGGTACAAAGGTGGTGGTTTTTTTCTCAAAATTCACAAGTGAAGGGTGTTTTCCTAAACACAGTGAGCTGATACTTCACCTAACCAAAAAAGTCTCTTTCTTTTCCACTGTGTGGTCTCTATAGAAATCTGTTGACAGAGGTATTTTTCAAGGTGAATGACCTGAAGAGAAGGGTTTTTATATTCAAGTTTTGTTTGAAAACACAAATAACAGTGTAGGTTGGCCTCTAACAAAGTCACAAGAGGGGTGATTGTTCAAAACTGTGCACAGGGAATCTACAAAGCAGTTACCCCATCTTTTACACATGGTACCATTGTTAAAAGGGTTACATAGCTGAAGTGTATCCAGAATTGAAGGACTGTTTTTAAGAAGTGCAGAGGTGGCTTATTCAAAGAAGCATTGTTACATTTTATTCAAAACCACATTGTCTAAACTATCCAAACAATGTAGTGGCCAGTTTCAATCCAACAGAGCATTTTTCATATAGTGAAGGCAGTTTGCCTCTTCCAAAGTTTGGTCAAAGTCAGAATGCCTCCAAAGCGAGATCACAAAGGCGGACCACATAAGAGATATGAGCCTATCTCCATAGAAGAAATCAATGCTCACCCATCAGTGCTTTTCAATTTCCATGAAGTAGGCTGTCTTGATTTCTGTCAGAGGATAGAAGAAGTCAAGAGTTTCTCGCCACTTACACATTTATGCGCTTTGAGATTCAAGGACAAACACTTCCAGTTAGCAGGTCTTGACTTCAAAATCTCTCCAAGGTATGTATCCAAAGCTACCAAGATCCCGTATCATGGTGAAAAGTGGTTTAAACAAGCGCATCTTGATCTGGAGGATTATAAACCTTTCATCAAGCCCGAACATAGGGAAACCATCATCATGATGCTCACCCTATCTTCTGATGCTATGCTCCGCCGATGAAAGCCATAATGAGATATTTCACTAGAAGGGAGGCTGAGCCAAATATTTGCCTACTGCTCTGGGCTACATTTACTCTTACCGTAGAGCAGTAATTAAACCTTCCATACTTTTTGTCCAAAAGCATAGAGAAATGGAAGCTACTGCTCCAAAAGAAAGCTCCACCTCAGCAAATCCCTTCTCTCTTTCATCATTCCTTGATCAAAATTATCTTCTTACACCAGCTGGAGAAGAAAGGGGTTTCATGGGATTCATTCATTAGCCATGCCGATTTCGCCACTGTCCCTCCTGTTCATCCCTCTTTGAGCAGGAAATTGAGGAAAACAAGGAAGCATGGCTTGAGAGGGCTAACCAGCATTTAGAAACAAAGCTTGAGAAGGCAAACAGGGATCTTGAGCTACAGAGAAAAAGGACTCTTCACTTTCAGAAGCTAAATCAGTTTGCCAGGCGAAAATTGAAGGTAGCACAAGAAAAATTGAAAAAATTGAAGGAGAGGCGCCTAGCACGGAAAGAAGCAAAAAGCATATCAGCCCTTGATATTTTGGCTTCAGCTTCGGAGCATGTTTCTATGGACCCTTGAGGGTCATGCATGCCAATTTTGGGCTTGTTTCGGAAACTTTTTGTTTTTTGGCATTTTTGGGTTTTTTCGCCAAAAACTCATAAATTCGCCATTTCAGTTTGATGAGTTGTCAAGAGAGGAGGATGATCCCAATGGGTTCCATAATTCCATGAGCAGGTCTCCAGCGATTTTCAGGGCATTTGAAGATCATTCGCCCCCTCAAATTGGCGAAAAACAGCCTCATTTTGCACATTCTGCCCGCCATATCAGCAGCCTGCTATTTTCTGGGTTTTTGCGCACAGGTACAGTTTTGAGGGACTTTAAGAGATCAGATTGAGATGATTCCACTTGCGCCGGAAAGCAGACACAGAGAGATTTCCAACGAGCCATCATGAGCCTCATTTCGACATCGGGAAGGCTGCCATTTGCATCCAGCAAGTCAGGGGACCTTTTTCAGGCATAAATATGAAGTATTTTTGTAATTTTTGAACTCCAAAAATCTGCTTTTTCCAAATGTGCGTTAAGCTATTTTTATCATGGGAAAATCATGTAAAGTCAATATAATTTCCGTTTTTAGCAGTTTTTTAGATATTTTATGGGATATTTTGTGCCTTGGGCTTTGCAAAGCCTTAAGGACAAGTTTAGATATTTTGACTTGGCCAATGGGATAGCTAGTTGCTCCATGAGGTTTTCCTTCCTCAAGCCTATTTATTCCATGGTTCTCATTGTAAATCAGAGGCTGAACTTGAGAGAAGAATTAATGCATTGGTCATATGAGCTTTGAAGACTACACTTGAGTTATGATTTTTGGACTGCCTCTTGGATGCTTTTGAGGAATGTTGAAGGCTTGTTGATGGATTCCTTGACATGGTAGAATGGTATAGTGCTTCTTAATGTGTTTTTTCTTCTAGTTTTCACTCATATTTCATTTTTCTTGCTGCTATAGATCAGTAAAGATTGATTTTGAGACATGCCCATGGAGGCACCTCAAAATCCCTGAATCTTCATAGCTTGATGTTTTCTTCTCCCTTAGTTATGCTAAAGAATTCTTAGCCGCTCTTTAGTAACCTAAGGTGTTGTTGCTAAGTTTTATTCATCAGTTCCATGTATGTTGAGTAGGATGTATGGTTTGCCCTACCTACCTATCAGCTGCCCATAGTTCTGCCCATAAAACTTTCTCTTTGACTGATTTGTTGATCATTTTGTTGAACCAAGGAGGCCTAGTCCCGATCTAGCCCTTTGCCCAAAACTATGAAAACTTATTTGTCCAAGTGCCCAATGACTTAGAGACTATGTTTAGGCGTTCCGGCATAGTTTATGAGTTGTTAGTTTGTCTCATGTGTTTTCCCCAAAGTCTGATAGCCTTTTCCCGAAGTTAGAGGGTCTTATACCTCTATGTATGGCTGGAATGTTTCATTTCTATGTATTGATTAGCTTATAGTTATTCCTAGCATGATCAATGGCTTGCTATTACATGTTTATGTCTGCTATTAACTAGTTTGCACTTGAAATCCCTTGTCTTTCACCAACTTATTGTTCATTTAATCCATTTTGCCCGGAGATCCCTTCTATTGTGAATCAAATCGGCCTACAGCAGCTTGACATCATCGCCTCATTAGCTTCCTTGACCTGTTTGACCCCATAGCCCAATTTATCTACATCTTGTTATCCAGTTTATGTATTTGATCAGTTTCATCCCTCACAAACTTAAAAAACCAAAAAACTAAAAACATACTTCATAACTAGCCTAATATCAAAACACCGCAAGTAAACACACCGACATCTTTTGCATATAATAGAGAGAGCCCTCTCTGAGTCCAGGAAGGCTAGGTCCTTGGGCTCCAAAGCTTGGTTTGATGTTACATCATCATTTGGCTAGCCAATCGGCCAAATCACGGGACCCTAACACCTCCCCACCTATCTCTTCCTGCCCTCCATTTTTCCCAAGAAAGCCATGGCACGCCATGCCTCACCTTGCAGGCCTGAATCGACACATTGCTAAAACTGGAGGAGGAAAGGCAAAAAACCCAGGAAAAATTCGCCATCCACCAAAGTCGATTAACAGATGGTTTGATAAAAAGTCCGCCGGGAGTAAAATTTTCAAAGTAGGAGACCTTTTTCTTAAATGGGATAAATCTCACAAAGAGAAAGGGAAACATTCCAAATTCCAAGCCCTTTGGACAGGTCCATTCAAAATTAAAGAGAAGTTGGGTTCCCACACTTTCAGACTGCAAACTCTAGAGGGAAGAATCGAGGTCCTCCTGGTAAACGAGCATGACCTCAAGCATTACTTCACTTAACAGCTCTAGGAGGGTCATCCCCACCACTGTACAATATTTTATTGTTTTCTCTTTTAGTTTTCGTTTTCGTAGGCATCCTTCTAAGAACATCAATAAGGTGGAAGGCATTGTAGAAGTCACGCAATTGGCATATTGCACTAGGATCTGTGTTGATGAGAAGTATTTCCTGCAAATCACAAAATATGGAAGGAGCTTGTCTGTGACTGACACCCAAAGGCAACACATGACCTAGTTCGAGCTACTAAGCATAAATAGCTCACCCAACAAGATTGAAAGGGTGTCTGTGAAAAGAAAGTTGGTTAAAACGGCAACTGAACTGAAGGGGAACATGGCTAACTTAGGGTGGCACAAGGATATCTGGATAAACCCAAAGTCCTCATACAGACCAAGAGCAACCTCTCTTACAAGTAAAATAAGTCTGGATCCCTCATCCGCCCAGGAAAAATTGCCTCTCTCAAATAATTGCCATGAGCACATCTAAATAAGTGCCTTGGGCACATTCAAAATAAGTGCAGTAGCACACCAATAAAGGGTAAAGGATTGAGAAAGGCTTTCGGCACACAGAGGCGATGCGACGACTCAACTGGGGTACTGACCAAGCTCGCCGGTAGCGGAGCAACATCCTTGACTCCTAGGCAGTGACTCCACCGGGACCGTGAGTTTCACATGTAGCGGAGAAAAACAATGAGGATGAAATAAGTATACCAGATCCTACAAATCCTTGAAGTTATCCAACCCTTTCGGTGCAGAAACTAGAAGTAAAAACTCGATCAACTAGCACTTAAACAGGCAAGCAGGAAAAGCAACCTCGCAAGGTATGAAAGGAAAAATCATGGAAACCTAAGGGTGAAAGGAACATCCTGCTAAGGCCCATCCCTCCCCACTTAAAGGAAAATCATCAGTAGATATTCTAGAACCTACCAGTGAATCACCATTTTTTGTAGCCTCTGCAACACCCTACAAAAAAAATTCACCCTCTAAAATTTTTTGGAGCCCCTGAGCATCAAAAATGCTAAGGAAAAATCTGTAGTTAAATATTTTTCAGGAAAAGTTAAGAGTCGCTGAGTCATAGAATAGGTTTTTTCCCAAATCTGCGACCTAGCAACCCCGTGACCTCTTAGGTCGCTAAGTCGTTAAGTCGCAGATCTCTTTCATTTTTCAAAATTGCGACTCCGCGACCTTGCGACCCGTGACCCCCTGAGGTTGCAAGGTCAAAAGGTCGCAAGGTTGCGCCTCTCTTAAACACGAGACATTTGAGACCTAGAGACCTCATTAATTTCTTGCATGCATGACCTTTTTATAAATAAGAGGGTCGCTAGCTTGCATTTTGTTCACGCGACGGAGAGTGAAAAAATGCTTCTGACAGGCCAAATGGAGCACAATTTTCTCAGGTAAGTTGCCATTTCCTCCTGTTGTTTCCATTTTTTCCTTTTTGCCCCGTTCCCTCTCCCTTAGCCCTTTTAATCCATCCACCATTCCTCCTTTGATTCTTTAGGACTTGAGATGCCCTAGCTGTCCAAACAACTCCTCCTCCTTACACAGTCTTGTAATCACATTTCACCCAGCCTCCCTTATAGTTGTTTTTTCTCCTAGAACTGCCTCCTATCCATGTTTTGGTTGCCCACTTCGTCCTGCATTGTTTAAGATTGAAAGATATTTCATTACAATAATGCAAAGACCGCGTCGCTTGTTAAAACCCCCGGCCAGCCCTAATGCGACTTCCGACCCTTGCGACTTCGCGACTCTCGCGACCCTGCGACCCTGCGACCCTGGTCGCTGAGTCGCTAGGTCGCAACTGCACTCCAAATTGATGTTTGTGACCCTCATGACCTAGCGACCTGGTCGCAGGGTAGCACTCGTTTGAACTATCAAGCAATTGCGACCTAGCGACCTCACGACCTGGTCGCAGGGTTGCCAAGTCCCAAGGTCGCTAGCTTCTGAAAGTTTAAACCTCATGACCCTTGCGACCCAACAATGTTGAGCAGATTAATCAATCTTGCGGACAAGATCGATCTCCCTAGTACCAAAAGGAAATCTAGCAACAAACAGCCAAATAAACCTATCTTTCTCTAAACGTATACTATTCGTAAAAGAATACTATAACTGTGTTTAATAACTTACTGTAGATCCGATGCTTGTTCGAAGTAGTTGTTGTCCCTCGTGCACTTGAAGGAGTTATCTTCGCAAACCTGCAGTCACAAACAAGCAAAGATTAAATAGCACCTGTATAGTAAACATCATAAATCATGCTTATCATGGTGATCAAGGAATCCATGAAATAAACAGTTAACTAATATCTTATTGAGAAAAATGAATTCATTTGTATTAACATTAAAAGAAGGAAAACCTTACAACCTTAGCCTTGATGTTGAACTGGACTTCCCGGGGTCCGAAGCAGGAATCTCCTCTACTCTGACAAGTCTTGCACTCCTCTAACTGAGACAGATAGAGGTATGTGATCTCTCTTCACAAGAATCTCAGTTAAATGAGTTTGAATCCCAACAGCACTTAACCTCAAATAATTCTAAAGCTTGAACTCCCTTTGAGGCTACCCAATGCCTCTTTTTATAATGGAAAAGAGGAGGTTTCAGTTCCAACTATGAAGGGATAGAATCCTCCTTCAAAGGGATAAGCTCCTCACATCAAGGGGTTAGCTCCATAAGGTAAGGGATACATGAACCTCAAAATAGCGGTTCTGCCACCACAAGATTCATTCTAGAGGCTTCTAGAATTTACTAAAAGTGAGATTTTTTGAGATTACTTGTGCCTTTTTAACCTTTACAGGGGTCTGCACCCATAACACAGATAAAGTGCGTTCAGATACACAGAAGTCGTGAACATTAGGTGCGGGACCGTAGGCAAGATACAGAGAAAGTGTGATACCAGAGTTAAGGAAATTTTTAAGAACTTTTCTCTTATTTTCAAGGCTTGATATGAGAAACTGATGTGTTAGACTTGGAAATGAGTAAGTATGAGCGATAATGAGCTCATACACATAGCAGAATGCCAGGATGACAATTTTCAGTGCAATAAATTTGCCCCCTAAAGTGCAAAGTCTAGAATAGATGAAGCTGAAGTCTATCATATATGAAGAGTGCAGTACTTTATCATTTCAAGGATCATCCTGTGGACACCCTAGTCGGAACTTGTAAAAACATTCAATGCAAAATATATATGTGTAATCATATCATCGCTGAGGTAGGAATTCCCATACTCAGATCAAAACTAACTGGAAACTAACTCAAACTGTCCTGATACAGGAATGATTTTGAATACATCAACAGTATAGACACGTGTAGACACAGTATGGACGCAACCATCTGTTTATGAATAGTCTACTGTATAAATGATAACAAAATTCCTCGCATCCTAGATGGTAGAAACTAGATCCAGGGTCTTGATTTCTGCATCTCGAACCAGTACGATTCTATCCATGTGAATAAATGTGTCGAAGTCGAACATGGTAGAAACCACTTGATTACTAGTCAATAATCTAAATTGTTAAGAAGTGTGAGAGTAACCACCAGTGATGTCAATGGCTCTCAAAGTACTCAGTACAATCCATGAAATGTGAATGAATGAGCTAAAGTAAAACATGTCACAGAATCATTCGATCAAATTTCAATGATGCAATCTGTCGTCGAAGGTGAGAAACCTGCCATTGAGGCATGTAGATTTCAAGGTACTGACAATTTGTAGATCAACTTCCTAGATAATGAGCTGTCGTCGATAGAAAGTGATCCGTCGTAGGCAAGCCCACAACAAAATATCATAGATCAAGATTTGAATAAATATATTGGCAAGGACTGAATCAGGGATGGTCAAAATGGATGACAGATATTTTGCAAATGAATGGTTTATTTGAACTTTCCTCTTGAACACATAACGACACTGCAGATGGCTTGGTGACAATTGACCCAAAGCTAATACTTAGAAACCGGCTGAAATATTTTAATGTGGTTTGATTAACTATTTAGACAAAGGATTTACCAACCCAGGTGAACAAAAAGTGTCGTGTTCAAGAGTGGTTAACTGTATTTTCGAAAAATTAAAACACAACAAACAAGTCCATTTTTCTCTCTTTTCCCCCACCATTTCTGGCAAGTACCTATTTATTTTTGACAAGCTTGAGGAGGATAACATTTTCTTGTTTATAAGCTCATCCTTTAGATGAGTCCAACTTAGTTTAAGATTTGAACCCTAAGAAGGAGTGGTTCGTTCCTGTTTGAAATTGAACAGGTCCTTTACTGTTACATTTTAACGAGTCCAGTATAGGAGAAACTCGGTGTTTTTCAATTTTAGGGAGTCGAAGAAAACTTAAGAAAACTCCGTGGTGTACTTTTTCATAAATTTAGTCTCTCGAGCCCGAAAAAGGATAAAATAATGTGGGAGAGAACTCTATTGACCGTAATTAGTCAATGTATACCTTTTTCATAAATAGTCCATTTCAGTCCGTAAAAGGGGTAAACTTATACTGAAAGGAAGATCATTCATTTATTTTAACGAGTTCGAATAATCAAGTGCTCGGAAATATTTTCATATTTAGAGAGTCTGAAAAGGGCTTAAAAGAGGACTCCAAGTTTTCTCTTTTTCGTAAATTTTTGAAAGAGTCGGAAAAAGTGATAAAGTATGCTCTTTGTCGAAAACGATCGATTCTCCTGAAAAATCCAATTTCTGCACAAAAACTTGAAACATTACACATACATGTTTAAGATAAATAAAAATGTTTTCAAAAATAACCTTTTTAAAGTGAAAAATAAATAAATTAAAAATTCATTTATTTGAAAAAACTTATAAAAAGGGCTTTTCTAATTTCATTTTTACCATTTGAGTTCAGAGTGAAAAGTAAAATCTTTTGGGTAAAAAAGTTCCTGTGAAGATTCTGGAAAATCCATCCGACGAAATCAAGAACCGTCAGCTCCAGGTAATCCATGACCTCTTAATCTTGCATTTCATATATTTATATTTTTTTTCTAGGTTTTAGATTTCATTTTTTAAGCAAAAATATGTTGAAAAATTTGCTCGCGGGGGTTCGCAGGTGCAACACTCGGGCCCTGCGAACCCCGAAATTTTTCTACACGGGAAAAAGTCCTGGGTCCACACCTGTTCCATAGTGCCCATGCGTACCTACGCACTGTGTATGAACTACAGGTGTGGACCCCGCGCAATGAAATTTTAAACTAAATTTTCTCAATTCCCGCCCAAAAATTTTCAAAAAATCTTGTTCTAATATGTCTTTTTATGCATTGTAGGACATACAAGATGCTTATTTGGGGAGAATGCAAGCATGAAGATGCAGATGATTCTGCAATGAATCATTTGTGTACAATGCAGGAATTAAGAGCATGTAGTTTGTATAAATTATGGGCCATTCAGGGCATGAGGACACAGGTAGACCTCCTTACATGGCTGGTGAACAGGTGGAACGTACAGGACTAGTGTTTCATTATTGGCGGCCACCAGCTCGAAATTGAGCTGCAGGATATTGATTTTTTGACTGGTTTTTCCAAGAGGGGCGAACACATTTCTCTGTTTTGGACTAGGCCAGGTGGCCAGACTGTCGCTAGTCTTCGGCAAGAGTTCTGTGATGATCAAGCAGACCCCCGGGACAAACAGATTGACATAAAAACTATCATCCATTCCGAGCTAAGTTATTGCATTTACTATCACTAGACTATGTGGGAGCAGAGCGTTTCATGTGGCTACCGGTTCCCAGATGCGCATTGTTGTACACTGTTTTCGAGGCACCATTTTCAACTGGTGCGAAGCTGTGTTGGCCAATGTAAAAGGCCAACTAACCAGAGAAAAGAACGAAAATATAAATAACTTTGGATATGGATCCATTGCAGTCACCTTTTATCTAGAGAGGATCCCCATGTTAGCTCCACAGAACATTCCTGTTGATGTTGGACGACCTCGAGAACCTAGGATGGTTCGTTGGGTTGCATTGATGGCCCGTCATGTTGTTGAGGGCGTTGAGATTATTCGATTTCCTCCTTCATATTTTTGTTGGCTAGAACACCAACCTTTTTTTATAGAGGAATTTCCATACGCCGAGATATATTTCTGCGACAACTGAGAGATGGCTCTCCCAGCAGGGGAACAGTGGGATGAATCAGGTAAAATCATTTTCAAAAATTTCTAAGTTCTAATTTTTTATTTTGATCGTCTTGAAATTAATAACCAAAAGTTTTAAATGCAGATGTGGGCCCATGGCGACCAGCCCATCTCCAGCCTTATGAGAGGAGGCATCTAGCTGCCACAGTACCAGCCCCAGAGGGCCAATCAACAGATATTCTATCTGATTTAGAGCATCACCTAGAGCACCTGACTCTAGACATTCTAGAGACCGACATAAATGATATTCCGATCAGATTACAGAGATATGTGATTGGTGTCCCAAGACCTTTTAGGAGGTTCCTATGTAGGGTGGCTCGGGCAGTGGTCTCTTATCGTGATCATCATCAGTGATAGGATGATCGTGTCGTAGACTCATATTTTTGATCTTTTTTATTACCATTTTTTCCGATCATAAGGTGTTTCTAATCTATGATCGAAGACAATGTATATTTTTTAAAACACTTCTATACTATGATATATCACTATTTACTGGCTATCTGTGTACATGTTATGAACGTTGTTTAATTTACTATTTTGATTATTGCAATGTCGATTTATCATACTAGAAGCAACTGCATCTACTAATGTATTTAAATGTCTTGGAATATGCTGATATTCAATGTAAGCAAATTCACGTTCCAAGAGACGAACTCTTAAAAATAACTATAATAACACTGGATTTCTAATGGCATAAACCCTGTTAAGCTGTAATACAACGAGTTCAAAATCCAACCTAACAATCAAACTCCGAATTCCAAATGATATGGATTCAGATAATAACTCAATCACTGCACTATACTTTGCAATGTTATTTATTGTTTGACCAAGGCTTACCCCATGAATGGATACTAACTCGTCAAAGAGTGAATAGATAACCCAAGTTGTGGAAGAAATGTTCCGTGTACTATGACAAGCACCATTAGCAAAACCAATGTAGGTTTGAAGAGACGTTGACATCTGCAATATCAAGAGTAAAACTCAAATAAGAAGGAATGGTGATAAAAAACACACTTCTAAACTAGGCACGCTTTTCTAATCTAAGACACACCAGCAGTAAAGAAATCTAATATAATAAAAAATCTCCACACCAGGTTTAAGCATAATATCTCTTCAGATAAAGCCCATTTTTGGGTTTATCTAAAGGGATACCGTTGAAATCTATCAGCTCATAGGCCCCTTTTACTAGCTTTCGTTTAACAATGAAAGGACCATGCCACATGGGCACGATTTTTCCAACTCCTAGCTTATCGTTGGCTTGATCGTACACAAAGACTAGGTCTCCTTCTGAAAAATTACGAGGGGTAACACTTCTATCATACTGAGCTTTTATTCGTTTGACATGAGCCTCGTTTGCTATTGCAGCATTTCGTCGATTCTCATCTAGCTGAGCCAAGTACAAAAAAAGTTTCTCCTCTTCAGACGTAGCTGGGAGTAACTCTATGGCTAATTTCCATGACGGAATTTCACATTCAATCGGAAACACAACTTCCAAACCATAAACCAGTTGAAAGGGAGTGAAACCAATTGATGTTTTTACTGAGGTTCGATATGCCCAAAGCGCTGAAAATAACATGGAATTCCAATTCGACTTATGAATACCAATAATTCGTTTGATCATAGTGACTAAAAATTTATTGATAGCTTCAACCAGAACATTAGGCTGCGGATAATATGGAGTGGAACTATCATGGCGCAGGCCAAGTTGATCTATTAGTTCAGTCATCATGATATTTCGAAAATGACTTCCATGATCTATAATAATGGCTTGAGGAACACCGAATCTAGCAATTATGTGATTGAATACGAAAGTTGCAGCAGTCTTGCCATCTGCCGAAAATTTAGGCATCGCCTCGGCCCACTTAATGAAATAATCTACCGCTAAGATAATATATGCATGCCCCCCGGCCGAGTGCGGGTTACATGTAATAAAATCGATACCCCATTTTGAAAAAGGACCGACAACAATTATAGGGTGAAGAGGAGTGGGTGGTGCACGTATTTTATGATCAAAGAGTTGGAAATTGTGGCATTTCCGGACTGCATAGATGCAATCTTTGAATAACGACGGCCAGAAATAACCAGCGCGCAATATCTTTTGGGTTGTGGCATACCCAGACATATGACCGCCACATGCTCCAGAATGGAAGCCATTTAAAACCTTCTCAGCTTCTTCATGAGTAAGACAACGTCAGAAAACAGAATCCGCTCCACAAAGATAGAGTGTATCACCAATAATGTTGTATTTTTGGGATTGGAAACATATTTTCTATCGCTGAGATCATGAGATTTCAGGCCGAAAAGATTGGTTTTGGAGATAAATGATAATATCCCCATACCATGGATCAAGTTTACTAATAAGAAACAAGGATTTGTCCGCAATGGGCTGCTTCGCCACAGTTTCAGTATCATTAGAGGGGAAATCACACATCAGTTCGGCAAAAACCAAAGATTTCTTTGCCTTGGATTTTTCAAATTCCAAGTCAAATTCCTGCACGATAACTATCCATTTGGAATACTTTCCCCCTAGCAATTGTTTGGTTAGAATGTACATCATATGGTTATAGTTAGAAATTACCGTGGTTTTACGTAGTAAGATGTAGTGTCTAAATCTTTAGACAGCTTGAACAGCTACCAAGGCCAATTTCTCCACATGCGTGTATTTGATCTCAGTCAGATGCAGATTTCGACTAAGATAATAAATCACATGTTCATTGTTGAATTTGTCTTCCTGAACTAAAACCATCCCAATGGTGGAATGAGAGGCGGCGAGGTACAAAACTTAGTCCTAGTTGTAATTGGGAGGATGCAATAACAGTGCATGGGTCAACGTGCATTTAATTGCATTAAAACATAGATCAACGATCACATCCCAAAAGAAAGGAACATCTTGTTTTAACAACCGGGTAAAACCCTTTGTTAGCTCGGCGTAGTTAGGAATGAAACGACGTAAATTTTTTTCTTTCCCCTGCAAACTTTGGAGTTGGCACAGAGTCGAAGGAGGAGATAGATTAACAATAGCTTCAACCTTCGACAGATCAACGTGAATGCCTGATTTCGAAACAACAAATCCTAGTAAGCGACCCGATTCTACACAGAAAACACATTTGTGTGGATTCAACCGAATTCGATAATGCCTACATCTCATAAATATTGCTCGTAAATGAGTGAGATGGTCGGCCCTACGCGATGAATGAGCAGGTAAATCATTGAGATAAGGCTGCACAATGTGCTTAATGTCATGAAATGCATAGGACATGGCCCTTTGAAAAGTTGCTCCAGCATTCTTCAATCCAAAGGGTAGTTTGCAATAAGAAAATGTCCCCCACGAACAAATGAAAGTTGTTTTTGGCTGATCAGCAGGGAGTATGTTTATTTGATTGTAACTGGAAAAACCATCCATAAAGGAAAACATTTCACTACCGGCACAATCATCAATTATTTGATCGATATAGGGGGTTGGATAATTGTCTTTAGGACAAGCTCAATTAATATCCCTATAATCGATACATACTCGTATCGTTCCTTGTTTTTTGGTAACAGGAACAATATTCGAAACCGAATCGGTTAAAGGAATTGGATAAATGAAACCTGTACGAAGTAATTTCTCAACTTCAGCTTTGATAGCAGCAGCTTTTCTAGGATGTATTTGACGTAAACATTGATGGACAGGTTTGGCATCCGGGTAAGTCTTGATTTCATGTATGACAATTAACGGATCGATTCCTGGCATTTCTTCATATGACCAGGCAAACACGTCACAAAATTCTTGAAATAGGGCTTTATAAATTTGAATTTCATCTTCCGTACAGCAAGCACCTATATGAATGTTTTCAATTATTCCTGGATTTACTGAAATGTCAATTGGAATTGTTCGAGAGATATTTTCCAAATTTAACTCAGAATCAGGATTTTTCAATGGATTCTATGGTTCTTTGACATATTCAGCAGTAAAAATTGAAGCGAAATCATTCTCAAAATGATCTAGCTCAGGTAAAAATGAAGATCGGTGATGTAGATCTTCCCATGGTAAATCGTCAATAGACAAAAGTTCATGAATCTGCTCATCAGTATGAACAAGATCAGGAAATGTCATTGTGGCTGAACTAGATATAGAAAGTGATTCCTCATGGATCCCATTCATTGGATCAGTTTCAGTTGAAGAAGGGTCGGAAAGTGACTGTATAGCCTAATATGCAATTTCAAATGGACTCAAAGGCATCATGCCATCAAATGAATCTAACTCGGAGTCGGAAGGTACGATCCAAGGATCATCAAACATAATAGTATTTGATGAAATCATATGAATAGTTGCGATAGAAGGCGATAAATTAGGAGGAGGAAAGGAAAAAGTTCCTAGTAAACCAGAATCTTTAATCAAACCTACTCCAACATCCTTGTAAGGGATAGCCGCTTCACCGACGTGCTGGATTGTTTCTGTAGAGGCTGGATTGGAAGAAAAATAAGTTAATTGATCTATTGTAATGATCCTTCCTTGATGTGGAAATTTTATAAGCCGAAAGACCGAAGAAACAATAGTAGTCATAGCATAAGACCAACTATGACCCAGGAGAAGGTTGTAATCTAGAGGGGCATCAACCACTTCCACATCTAGATTTACGATTTCACTTTCGACCCCTATGGGTAAATCCTGCAAAATACCAAAAGGGTGGAAACCTCGGCCATCAAAAGCCTTTAGAATCGTCGGAGACTGATTGAGTGTAGGAGAACCAAGCGATTTCCAACACTGGATCGACATAATACATGTTGAAGCTCCCTCATCAATCACAGTCTGAAAAATCGGTCTGTTTTTTACTAATACTGGAATTTGGAAAGCCATTTGATGAGGTAAGCGAGGTGTACTATTCTCTAAATTGAATATTATTAGGTTCGAATCCTGAATATCTATGGCTCCTATGGCACACAAAAGTAATTTACAATGTGCTGGGCATGATTGCAGCACTCTTAAAGCCGACATTGCTGAAGGGGAAATAGCTAAGTCCTCAACAATGTTATAATTCTGAGCAGCTCTCGCATGTGGATTGAAAGTTGATTTACGAAGAACACCTTTAGCAGGCTATCTGATTATTAAGTCTGGATTTGGTTTCTTGATCTGTAGCGGACCAGAAATAGGAGGAGGTGTAGTTGATGTGTTTGCACTAGAAGATTCTACTTCTTTACCATCAACAGGATTCTTAGTACCATAATCTTGCGATCGCGTCGCAATCCTGACATGAGACATCATCAGAATAGGTTCTTCTGAGGCATTCGAGGTAGAACCAATCATCTTACTATCTTGAGTGGGAAAAGGATCCTTCAAGACAGCAGGTTGTTGTGAAGCTTTAATGAATTTCGCAACCTCTGCTCGATGTGGGCATTCTTTAGTAAAATGATCCTTGTCACAAATGTAACAAGGATAGCAAGGCTTGCGTTTTTCGTCATTGGATTCATTTTTATCAGTTTTCTCTTTTGAATTCTTTTTATTTTTATTCTTCCCTTTCTTTTTACTGTCGGATTTAGATTTGGTCATAGATGTCTCTATGACATGAATGTCGGCAGAAATTTTGGGGGAAGATTCTCCTTTGAAGGAATCAGGTAAAGTTATAATAGGAGAAGAATTATTTGAAGATTTCTTCTTACTTTTAGTATTGACTGTACCAATCATACCATCAGCAGCATGAGACCCTGAAGGAGCTGTAGTTATTTGACCTTGTTTTGGAAGATCAAGGATTTTTTCATGTAAAGTACCTGACTGTGTATAGATGAGTTCAAGGTACTGAGCTTGAGCAATGACGTGCTCCTTAGTAACAACTCCAGCCTTAGCTACATATTCAATGATTTTGGGTAACAATGATTTAACAAACCATTCAGCCAAAATTTGGTTCGGAATGTAAACTTTCACCAAACGCATTCTACGTCGCCATTCATGAATATGATCAGAAATATATGTGGACATAGATTGCTTTAGTGAAGTTAATAATTTCGTGCCATTTTCGTATCTGACAGGCAATTGAAGATGAGTCAAGAAGGCAATTGCTAACTGACTGAAATTATTAAAAGAGCCTCGTCGTAACTCAATGTACCATTTAGTAGCAAGACCAATAAGTGTTCTTTGGAAAAGATGTAAGCGAATTGAATCATCAATTATTGAATTAGACGCACACTAGAGGTGATAACTCATAACGTGATTTGATGGATACTCTCCTGACTTACCCTCAAATTTTGGTATATCACTGGGCAACTTATGCGGCATTGGCGGCCAGTACAGATAATAGACAATTGGATCATTCATAAGGTGCGTCAAATCAGGTAAATCCAAAGTTTCAATAAATGGTAACTGACGCTTAGGGTCATGAAAACCTTGAGTAGCCAAAGCAGTTCTGAGAGGAGGATACCCAGGATAACTGGGAATCAGATTTTCATTAGGAATTGTGTAACCTCTCGGGTAACCAGGATTAACCAGACCAAACTGGGGTTGTTGAGGCTGTTGATAAGTATAGCCAGGGTACGGTTGATACTGATAAGCTGGGTTTTGTGAAACGGGACCGAATTGAGCCTGTCCTTAGTACGGTTGATACGTGAATTGTGGTTGACTTATAACAACTGTACTTGTACCAACTTGTCCCGCAGGCATCTGAACTGAATTCTGAACTAAAGGTCCTTACTGGGGTACAGAGACTTGAGGGATTTGCATGGATGTAGGGATAGAAGAACGTGGAGCTACAGATACTCCAGAAATAGGTGTTACAGGTTGAACAGACGTTGCAGCAGATGCAGCAGTTTGAGGTGGAGTCCGAGGTGTACTAGGCCTAGACTGCTGAACAAAACTAGGTACAGGAGTTTGAATAGTAGGCTGGACAGGTTGCTGGGTTGGACCAGAAACCAAAGGCTGTCTAGGTTGAGAAGACAACTGCACATTAGGCTGCATAGGCTGTTGATATTGGGACAAATCCCACACCATATTCATTCCGGGGTATTGTCCCGTAGAAGGTTGAACGTAAGTACCATAGCCTAGTTGAATGTAGGGTTGATAAGTAAGTGTTAAATTTCTGGCTCCTTGTACAGATGATTGACCAAAAGGCAGTTGGAAACCTTGAATTGGGTACTGACCTTGAGGTTGATAACCCTGAGGAATGTACTGAAGTTGGGGTTGATAACGACCATGGGGAGCATATTGAGTTTGGGGTTGACCTTGGGGTATGTACTGTCCTGAAGGTTGATGACCTTGAGGTATTTACTATCCTTGAGGTTGTCCTCCAAAATAATATGATTCCACAGTTTTTCCTGGGAAAAAGTTACCTTGAGGTTTCCCCCCAGGCAGTAACTGACTGCTTGAAGGTTTCCTCCCAGGAAGTAATTAACTACCTTGAGGTTTCCCCCCAGGTGGTAACTGACTTCCCTGAAAATATCCTCCAGGCGGTAACTGACTGCCTTGAGGTTGAGTATTCAGAATATTACCAGACATCATAAAGATTTTCTCTACGTTTGATGTTTCAGTTTTAATTCCATTAAGACCAGATGATACTACTTGTTCAATTGGTCGAGGAGCTGCTCCAGAGAAAGTACTAGACAGAGCCTGATATCCCAAAGGAACAAAAGAACCACCATGTAAAAATGCTTCCGGTGTCTGGGAAAACATAGATGACTCTCCTGCCATAATAGATGAAGGATAGTAACCTCTGGGCATATGATGAAATGGAATTCGAGGTGGAGAAAAATCAAGACCCAGTTTTTCTAAAAAGTTTGTCAACGATAGATACCAAGCATAAGTTCGAATAGGGCTGTAGAAAATGGATTCACGCTCCCTAAGATTTAAAGACTGAGGGGATTCGGGAAGAGATAACTCTTCGTCTGGACTAGTAAGCTCTTCAATAGAAATAAGGCCAGATGGAAGATCTTCAGTAACAATATTTCTTACCCTAGGTGAACCAAGATTGCTATAAGTTGGTGTAATAAATCCCGAGGATGTTTCCAAAACAGAAGGTTCAGTTTCAGGCTCAGAAATTTCAGGTTCGTCAGCTAGTTCACTGGAAGGAGAAATACTACTAGTAACTTCAGAAACTGAAATCGATTCTTGAATGTGTTCTATTATGGGTATTTGATGATCATGATGAAAAAATATAGATGAAGTTCCAATATTTTTTGATCTATTTCTACCGCTACTAGATGATACTAGAGCACGCAGCCCTTCGAGCTGACTTGCTGTATATTCAAGGGGCTTCCCCTAAAGTCTCCGGGATTGTCTCGGTAATTCTGCTACTATTAAATATTAACTAATCACACAAAAACAAATAAAATTTCAATGAAAACACATAAAGTATCTAAAGAAACAAACAGTTGAATCACACGCTTAAAAATCTAAGAGTTCAAACCACACACAAACAGTAACTTCCCGTACTAAAAAACACTAGTTGGTGATGAAATCCAACTTAGTAGAAATTTAATACAGAAAGGGCGGTTGGAACAGTTACCCCGACAACCTGATTAATGAAACAGACTGGCACAAGTTTCTTCACAAACCATCTCATGTGAAGAGAACCCCCTAGAGAGTCCAAGTAAGTCTAGTTGAAGTTTGCTCCAGGTACAGTGAGATCTTTCCTTCACCATCACCTTAGGAAATAATCTTAAGCTTATGGACACTAAGGTTACCAACAGTAACAAATACAACTGGGGAAACAGTCTACGATCTGATCCCACGCACAAGGGCAGAGTAACAAATCTCAATCCCCTTGAAGGCTCCTCGACATGGTCAATCCAAGGTTTACCGATAAGTGACCCCAGGCTCCTCGAAAATGGTTAATCCGAGGTTTACCGTTTGTAATGAGCGCAAAATCTTCTATCTTTCCCAATGAAACATAATTGATTGTCTCAAAGGTTCGGATATGATCTCGTGATTAACTCCTTTAAGAGAAGCTTCCCAGATTGTACCAATTACAATTGGATTTATTTCCTACCGCAAGATTTATCTATTTGTTTTTTTTACTATCTTGGAGAGTTAATTACTCCCTACTCCAAGATACTAGCCTAAGCTATATTGGTGATAAGAGCCCTAGAAAAAAGATTACTAGATGAATTTTAATTAAGTGTTACTTTTATGAGTTGTTTCTTAAGTTGATAGGTATGGAAATGAAACTTTGATGGTGTGAAGACTCGACTTCCAAAAACACTAAAAATGCACCTAAAAATGATAATCAATTCATTTTCTTTCAATGAAATCCTAGCTAAAGAAAGAGTTCGAGAATGCAATTTTTTTAAGAGACAAATATTTATTTGAACATAAAGAATAACTGGAAGAAAATATTTTTTTCTTTTGAACAATAACTCAAAACGAGACGCTCACACTAAAAATCCGTTCACTTTCAAAACTGAAACTACAAAAAAAATCTTCCTTCAAAAGAAATCTACAAATTTTATAAGCACTCAAAACTACAAAACTAATTTTGAGATCTACAAACTTTAAAAATCTAATTGAATAAAAGCTTTAATATTTTTGAAGAATGTTTTACTTATTTGTTCAATAAACTAAGGATCTATTTGTCCAGAATAAAAAACAAATAAAAAACATTCAGAGATGTTTTCTATAAAAATGAATTTCAAAACCTATAACAAAGTTTTTTTTTCGAAGATTTTGCAAAGAAACAAATAGATCTATTTCTTAATAAAGGATGGATTTCACAATCAGGTCAGACTCATCAAGAAGGCAAAAAATACCAATGTAATCTGAGGTATTTCAAACTGCAAATGCTTTGAATCACTACATAGACCAAGTGAAAAGTAGTCCAAAATGCAAAACTTCTAGAAAATCATCAAAAACATAAATACTGCTGGAATTCATTCACAAAAGGCTTTTGATGGAAACAACGTAAATCTGGGCAGGTACTTAAAACTCTAAAACAAATTAAATATAAACTGGAAAAAGAAATGTAGATTTTTTCCAGAATTTTAACAGGGTCCGCAAGCTTCCAGAAGTAATAGGTGCGGTCCCGCACTGTTTACTCAGGGAAAGTGCGAAACTGCTCGCACTGTGCAAAAGAACAAAGTGCGGTCCCCCAGAAAATTTCAAGAAAAACATAAAAGATTTCAAAATTTTCAAAAAAAGAGAAGACCTAAGCTACCCAGGCAGATATCTATCAATCAAAAACTAGGAAAAAATTTTCCTCAAGTCAAAATAAAAGAGAACCAAAAACAACAAGTTCTTCCCCAACGGAGTCGCCAATTTGTTGGGCGGATTAATCAATCTTGCGGACAAGATCGATATCCCTAGTACCAAAAGGTAATCTAGAAAAAAACAGCCAAATAAACCTATCTTTCTCTAAACATATACGATTCATAAAAGAATACTATAAAGGTGTTTAAGAACTTATCGTAGATCATATGCTTATTCAAAGTAGTTGTTGTCCCTCGTGCACTTGAAGGAGTTATCTTCACAATCCTGCAGTCACAAACAAGAAAATATTAAATAGCACCTATATAGTAAACATCATATATCATGCTTATCATGGTAATCAAGGAATCCATGAAATAAACAGTTAACTAACAGCTTATTGAGAAAAATGAATTCATTTGTATTAACTTTAAAAGAAGGAAAACCTTACAACCTTAGCCTTGATGTTGAACAGGCCTTCCTGGGGTCCGAAGCAGGAATCTCCTCTACTCTGAAAAGTCTTGCACTCCTCCAACCGAGACAGATAGAGGTATGTGATCTCTCCTCACAAGAATCTCAGTTAAATGAGTCTGAATCCCAACAACACTTAACCTCAAATAATTATAAAGCTTGAACTCCATTTGAGGCTACCCAATGCCTCTTTTTATAGTGGAAAAGAGGAGGTTTGAGTTCCAACTATGAAAGGATAGAATACTTCTTCAAAGAGATAAGCTCCTCACATCAAGGGGTTAGCTCTATAAGGTAAGGGATACATGACCCTCAAAAGCGCAATTCTGCCACCCAAGATTCATTCTAGAGGCTTCTGGAATTTACTGAAAGTGAGATTTTTTGAGTTTACTTGCACCTTTTTAACCTTTATAGGGGTCCGCACCCATAACACAAATAAAGTGCGTTTAGATACGTAGGAGTCATGAACATTAGGTGCAGGACCACAGGCAAGATACAGAAAAAGTGCGATACCAGAGTTAAGGAGATTTTTAAGAACTTTTCTCTTATTTTCAAGGCTTGATATGAGAAACTGATGTGTTAGACTTGAAAAGGAGGAATTATGAGTGATAATGAGCTCATACATATAGTAGAATGTCAGGATGACAATTTTCAGTGCAACAAGCGACCTAGTCGCAAGTCGCTAACTTGCCCTTTCCTGTGTTTTCAGTGGGGAAATTTAATAAGATGTACCTAGGTTTTTATCATTATGGAATCTTTCTTATCCTGGGATTATTTCATGAACATGACAGGTGAATTCGTAGCAGACTTAGAGTGTGTCCCCGTCTCTTCAAACTCGAGCGACATGGGACCTCCCGTGGCCTGCAAGAAAATCAAGAGCCTAGAAATAGAATACATAGAAATGGATATACCAATGTCCTCACCTCCGATCTACAGGGACACCTCGTGTACATTTTCCAAAGGGGACAACATGAGTTGGTATCAAGTATATCAGGAATTTGCACGACCAGAATTCCCAGAGGAGCTCCCCGACTGACAAGTATACATACAAGTTAAAAGGTCGAAGCTCCACTATGCAGGTGCCCACCCTGCTATATTCCCATATGCGGAGGTCATTGAGTGGATCATACAAAACACCGCCCCAAAAAAATGGGTAATTCGGGACTATGAAGGTAAATCATTTGCGACTCTAAAGGGCTCAGATGCTAAGTTTTACTACGTGCTGCCAGAAGGAGAACAGACCTTCACAGAAGAATGGGCCACCACCCATGCAGTCACCATAGTAGATACCCTAAGAGGGTGGTGGGAGAAACCCGAAAAGTTCAAAGTCAAGAAGGATCATGAATATCCAGTGGCGAGCCTCAGGAAGGTATATAAGCTGGTGGTAGCTATGCTTTGTAGGATATACGATCATCTCGATGCCACCACTTTTAGTGGCACTTGGGTATCCCTGATGAACTATGTCATTGTGCATGGCACTTGTTTCAACTGGGCTAGCATGATGATGGCGTCTCTCCAGAAAAACATATCCTCAGCACTAGCACCAAAGGAGGGATATTCCTCTGAATTCTACATGGCTTCCTACTTGTTGGATGTTGTTTGTTCCCGGTGCCACTTCGAGGGATGGGCACACAACTGGGATCCGGAGTGTTAGCTCCCCGTAATTATCAATATTGGAAAAGTCCAACTGCAGGGAGAACACTATTTCAACCACTTTGGGATTCTAGGATCTAGCCCTCCTGAATACAGAGAGGGATCTCTCTAATAAGTGCAAAGATGGATTTATCTTTAAAGGCTTTTGGGTAACGATATTAGGCTAGTTATGAAGTCTGAGGGTTTTTGTTTGTTTTGGATGGTTGAGCATGATTATTATTTGAGTGGAAAGTTCTAAAATGGAAAGAGTTTCAAAGGTGTGAAGTTGCAAGCAATCAGAGCAAGCTTTGGCTAAAAATATAGATATAGCACTGGTTTTTAGTTCATTGGGCTATGGAGTCATAAGAGGATTTAATTGAAACAACAAGGTTCAAGAGTGGTCCATGGGGCAAGTCATCTATGTCTAAGGATCTCTTTAAAGTTGGTTTTATGGAATGAAATGATACAACAAGAACGGGAATTTAAAAAAATGAAGAACAAAGAGCAGCCTAATATCAAGTAAGTACTTTGAAACTATCCTGCTTTCGGCATGCACTTAAGAGAGACATAAAATTAATCTAAGATATGGTAAGTACTTCGAAACTAGCCAGCTTTTGATGCACTTTCAATAGAAAAACATTTAAACACAAAAGGAAACTTTAAAAGAAATTGTTGGAGAAGAAACTAGAGGACAGGGCTCACCATAAACTTCCCTAGCTTTGCTTTACTTAGTAAACTTTCAAAGCAAACAAAAAGATAACAAAGAATAGTCTAAGATTAGGTAAGGAATTTTAACCTAGCCTGCTTTCAACACATTCGTAGGGAAACTTTCAAACAGTCTTTGGGGATAAAACTAAAGGACAGAGCTCACCATAACTTCCTTATTTCATCTCTACTTAACATGAACTGAAAATAACATTCAAGAAAAATATTTAGCTTGGACAGTAGGACGAGGGAACATCAGCATTCCTAACTTCTTAAATTGAATTAAATCATTCTTAAACAACACAATTTGGAAGAAAACATATAGATAAAGCTTATCAGTCAGAGAAGGGTACTGATATACAGTAAATCCTAACTCTATGCTTGTTGTTCTTTATCAGAGAAGATAGAAAAAGTGAAAAAAGAAATAAAATAACAATTTACAATAAGAAATAACATCACCGTCGACGTAGACTAGGATCCCATAAATAAGCTTGTATTGATGCTTCAAACCAGTTACAGCTTTAAGTCCAATGTTTCAGTTCAACAATCATCTTCACTTCTCAAAATAACTTATCTAATCACAAGCAGAGCTTCAAGAGACTTTGAAAAATATTTACAAGTAGACGTTTTGAGCACAAGTATATTTCAAAGTTATGCAACCAACATTTTCTCATCTTCTACAGGAGTATTTATAGAAGAAATGAGGAGGTGGGATATGATAAAAGATCTCCTGGGTCAATCAATACAGACTTTAATACTTCTCGGCCTTTGATGGGCTCGACGGAGAAATTTACAGATGTTTGTCTATATTAATTTTTTTACATTTAAGAACTAAGCTCGGTGGGAGATTTTGTTGATTTTTAGGCTTTGTTTCATGTTGTAGTAATTCTGTTGATATTTTTGCATGAAGTTCCTTTGGAAGAATTAACTCTTCGGTTGCGCTGAGGCAAATGTCTTCTTTTCTGATCATAACCCAACCTCTGTTGAATGCTTGAGGCTACAGGTGGCATTGAGTAGCTGAGAGGAATCAATTAGCCTCTGATGTGGCGGTGGAGGCATCCTCTGACTGATAAATCTTTTGATTTGTCTTTAATTGTGTTTTAATTCAGAGGATTAGGCTTTTTATTTTCGATCTTAGCCGTAATCCTCAAAAATTGTGAAAACAATCTTCAATATTTCGGTTCTGCTGTGGTGAAGGTCTTCAACACTGATACTCTTTTTTTTTTTTTTAAATTCTCTGTGTCTTGTTGATGTGCAGATTTATAAAAGGGCTCATATAGCATCAATGCTCATGAAGCATTGACAAAACGTGAAGGTGAACCCTGTGAATGGATATTTCTTAAATAAATAAAGCCTAGAGGATCGTCATCCTCGGCTTTATCATTTCTTTCAAAATATTTGAAATTCATTTGAACCTACAAAAAACACACAACTGTTATGAAATCCTACATTATTTGGTAAAACTGCTTCAGAGGTTGTGGGGAGGAGCATGGCTGTTGATGACAGCATCCAACGATGGAGATCATGTGTAGAAGTCAAAAGGAGAGCAGTGGGAGATTTTAAGTCAGAACCATTGATCTATGATTGACCAAGAATATCAACGATCAAGAATAGAAGTGAATTAATAATGCGAAGGGGTCACATTATTTTGAAAATAAAAGAAAATGCGAAGAAATAAGGTTAAAAGCCCTTTGGCAGAGGAAAATGCAAAGGAAAGAAGATTGGGGTTGATGGATAATCGTGAGCCGTCAGATGAGATCGGCCCCACGAGATCAACGATGGAGGATGGTATACAAAGACCCTTTGGAAAATGTGGAGGGTGATAATATGAAGTGAGATTAAATCCGGGCCGTTGATCTGCAGAGATAAACAGCGGGTGAAGCGCGCGATAAAACATAATAGAAATGGGAAAGGTTGTTTTGGAGTTGAAAACCACGATTTTCACGCAGAGAAAAGGCGGATAGGTGGTTTTTCCTTTTGGAACGCGATATGCGTCATGAGGTGACACGTGGCATCATAATACTGCTCATTTCACGTAGCCTTTGGGAAATTAACATTCGTGCTTTAAGTTACGCGAAAATGCGCGTCGACTGTTAGATCTGGGGTCTCAGATCCGATGATGGAGGACGAGCGCGATATCAGAAAGATGCATGGGTGGAAGCAGGGGGAATATTTTCAATATGGACCGTCGGACCAAAGATGGAAGACCTAGATCAAATCTTGAAGAAGGCAGGACCCACAGGAGGCAGGCCTGTTAGGTTTAATATGAACTGTTAGGTGTACAGGATCAACAGTCAGGATTTGATCTAGGGATAAATGGAAAAATGACCAAGGCAGAAGAAGGGTTAGTAAGGGCCGTTGATCTACAAAGATCAACGGCTATGATTGGCAGGAAAACATTTATGAAGCGGGGCATATAAATTTAACCAAAGTCGAGAAACGCAATCTAGACTATCTGATCTGGACATGTGGATGGTCCAGATGCAATCAGAGGCATGCTATCGGTGGGGGAAGAACTTTGAATGGCGCCAATGTGATTTAGCGTTGGCTGTCGATCTGAGGATCAGATCAACTATGAGGAGTGAATCGGAGGGGTTCAAATGTGGAGGAAGGGTTTATGATCGGAGCAACTGAGGTCCGTCGGATCTGGGAAGGCGGGGAGGAGATCAACGACTCACGATTGATCTGGAGATCGCCAATCGGGGAGAGGTAAATACAACATGGAAATGCGACCTTTGAATTTTTTCGATGTGATACTGCGCGGCCCGTTGATCATTTTAGATCAACGGTGGATATTGTTTTAAATCATGCACCAGTGGAAACCCTTTAATACTTATGGAAACCCAAAATTTTATGAAATGCAAAGGTTTTATGGCTCGGGGCGGGTTATATATATGTGGATTGGTGCCCGGTTGTGGGGCCTGTGGTTTATATGGAAAACAAAAGGCCTGGGCTTATACATGGAAAGGGCCAATCGAGATCGGGACTACGGATCGGGCTTTTCAATCTACCGATTTTAAAATCTTCGATGCAAGATTATAAGGATTGTTGATCGAGAAAAAAAATCAACGGTCTTTCTTCATTAAATAACATTGCACCGGCGGGTTTAGACCAAAACTTAGGATAAAAGGGTTTTATGAATTTACAAAGGAAAATAGCAATCGGGAATGGTTTTATACAATGTTTAAGTCTAGGATGCGGGCCCAAAGGTTATATGAAGTGGTGATTGGATCAGGGCTATGTAATAAGGGGCCAATCACATAAAAGGTCTCAAATAAAGCAAAAAGACTTGCACATTGTGTTTTGTTCCGATGCGATAAGCGCTTGGGATCATTAGCGCTCGGTTCTAGCACTAGGGCATATGTGGGGAAGTGGTTAGGACTTAGCCCAAAGGGGCTTAAGCCTTTAGTCAAAACACTTTATTTTTTTTATGAAATTTTTCATAGTTTTTAATGGATTTGGGGGTTTCGACAAAGTTTAAAAGTGAGTTTTAAACTTTGTAAAGAAGATATTATGAAAGGGAAATGGGAAAAAATGGAAAACAGAGGAATTTTATGTAGAAATTTGAATAAATGATATACTATTCACTGAGATTCTCCTAATCACACACTATTTTAAATTCATGCATGCGCACATTAAAACCATAAACAATCGCACATATGAACACAACATTTTATGGGAAATCTTAAAGATGAAAACTCCCAACTATCTATATATTATATGTCATAGAGATCATGTAACAATCATTATACAAATCTCCTCACAAAGCTCTCAGTACAATCTCAAATTTCTACACACTAATCAAGCTCGATCTAGCAAATCACTTGCTCCAATATCTACCACCTGATAGCCTTCCTCTACCGTGCAATCACTGCTAAAGAATGGCTCTGAATGAACTCAAATTTGTCCAGCCTTGCTCACGCAATCCTCATTGGCATCTCCAATCACTCGTTGTTGCAAATCATGCAACAGTATAGTCACAATTGATAGTCACACTTCTCTTTCACCTACCTCTTCACTGGTCTCCACTGAAACTATCCATGCACTGCAGTTAACTGATGTATTATTTAGTTGATTAATGAGTTAATAATTAGTGAGTTAATTAATAATTAATTCACACCACTCTCACTATTGTATCAATCAGTTAGACTAGATACAACTAGCTCAACTATATTTAACTTAGTTAAACTAAACACAACTCCATCAACTACCTCAATAATGCCACCAAAATATCTCACATGAGTTCTAACTGAAGTATCCATACAATAGCTCCACTTAACCCTCAAGAATAGCATAATTCCTTCTGTCATATCCTATGCCACATCTGTGAACTTAACTGAAGTGCTCCAAGAGAATAAGATAATGTTTATAGTCCAAATATTATTAAGAGTTAATAATATTCGACATATCTATTTTTAGACTGGAAATATAAAAATAGATTCTACCCAATATATCTAAAAATAGAAGTCCATCTATTTTTCCAACTTGACCAACCATCCAAAAATAGCATCCTGCAACTCATAGAATATGATCGACATGTCTAAAAATAGACTTGTGCCAAAATAGCCTGCGGGCCCACTTAGTGAAGGAAACTTCTTTCCACTAAGCTCATCATCTTATTGCAATCTCAACACTCCCTCTCAACAAGATAAGGATTATCTGCCACCCCTATCCTGCCCTTGTGGTATTCGAATTTTCTCTTGGTGAGCGCCTTCGTCAAGATATCAACATTCTGATCCTCCGTAGGAATGTATGAAAGTAACATGATCTTTCGCTGCACACAATCTCTGATATGATGATACTGAATGTCAATGTGTTTATATCTATCATGAAATACTGGATTAACCAAGATTTTGATGCAACTCTAATTATCACATTATATCACAGTAGGATCTAAGTGTGAACCAAACAACCCGACCAGGATCTTCCTCATCCATATAGCCTCGCATGCAGCCAAACTCGTTGCCATATACTCGGCCTCTGCTGAACTGAGTGCCACGGATCTCTGCTTCCTGCTATACCAAGAACCTACTATCGACGCGATACTGAAAATCCCTCCAGATGTGCTCTTTCTGTCTGTTGGGCTCCCTGCCCAATTTGCATACGTGAAGCCACACAGCTTCACCTCATCCAAGTGTCTGTACCATAATCCATATCCCGATGTGCCTCTGAGATATCTCAATACATGCTTTCCTGCCTTCTAGTAGAGCTTGGTAGGCTTAACCATAGCTTGTGAAAGCTGGTTAATAGCATAGCATATGTCGGGTCATGTATTGACCAGATACATAAGCGACCCCACCAACTGTCGATTAACAGTGGCATCCACTACCTTTGCCGATGTAGCATCCTGTTTCCTCCATCCACTAGGAAGAGGAGTGTCGATAGGCTTTCAGCCATGCATGTTTAACTTCTCCAGTATCTCCCGAGCATACTTGCCTTGAGACACAAACAATCCATCACTGCGCTGCCAAATTTCCAATGCCAGGAAATAATGAAGGAGGCCCAAGTCCTTCATCTCAAACTCTTTTGCAAGATCAACCTTGCATGAGATTATCAACATTTCATCACTCGTTAAAATCAAATCATCTACATAAAGTAAAATGATCAGCAACTTACCCTCCACCACAATCTGGTATAGGTTCGGATCCGCCTCACTCTTGGAGAATCCAAGTCCAGTGAAATAACTGTCTATCCGTGTGTACCAAGTACGAGGTTCTTGTTTAAACCCATACAGCGCTCTCTTGAGCCTACACACATGCGACTCGCTACTGAAGATCTCTAAACCTTCGGGCTGATCTATGTACACCTCCTCCTCAATCACTCCATTGAGGAATGCAGTCTTCACATCCATATGATGAGTGTGCCACCCCGTCTGTGCTGAGAGAGCAAGAATTTTCAGTATGGAAGAATACCTTGCGACAAGTGCAAAGGTTTCCTCATAATCGATCCCCTCAATTTGTGAGAAGCCTCGGGCAAAAAATATTGCCTTGTACTTCTCCACACTCTCGTCAGATGCTTGCTTCACTTTGTAGATCCATCTCGAACCCACCACTGATTTCCTTTTCGGCCTTGGGAAAATCTCCCATGCACTGTTTCTGACAATCGAATCATACTCTTCCATCATGGCATCTACCCATGCGGGGTCCTCCACAGCTTCCTCGAAAGAGGATGGCTCTGTCACGATACACTTACTCATAAGAGCCATGTATCTAGTGTATCGTTCAGGTGACTATCTTTGTCTGTACTGTGATGTAGGTGCTCCTACAATCCTCTCTGCATCTTGAGCCAGTCGCTCAGCTTCTGTACTGCGCTTCCGCCCTCTGATGGTTGGCACTGCATGAGTGGTCTCTTCCACTCCATGAGCCTCCTCTTGTGGCTGATCCACATCCTGAGGCTCATCCTTAGGAATTAATAGCTCCTCATCTGCATGCAAGCATGGCTCCCTCTCAAGTGAACACTTCATGGCTTTCTCCTCATGAAATTTGATATCCCGTCGCACAACAGTCTTGCAACTGTCTGGAAAATACACATGATAGTTGTGGGGTGTATCAGTGTACCCCAAAAATATCCCAACCTCTACAGTCGGCTCCAAATTCTTCCTGGCATTCTTAGTCACATGAATGTAAAAAGGTGAACCAAAAATCCTCAAATGGGAAATATCAGGCTTCTTACCAGAAAATGCCTCCTCGGGTGTACTCATGCCAAGTATCCTGTGAGGACAACGGTTTTGCACATAAATTGCAGTATTGCATGCCTCAGCCCACAAGTGTATGGGAAGGCCCTGATCATGTAACATCGCTTGTGCAGCACCCACGATTGTTCTGTTCTTCCGTTCAACAACCCCATTCTGTTGTGGGTTATGAGGTGCTATGAGCTCGCTTCGAATTCCTTCTACGCTGCAAAAGTCCTTGAATTTTCCAGAGATTAATTCACCACCATTGTCGCTCCTAAGAGCCTTCACCTGCTTCCCCGATTCTCTCTCAACCAGTGCCTTGAACTCACAGAACTTTGAGTATGTATCGCTCTTATTCTGCATGAAGAAGATCCAGCACTTCCGAGAAAAATCATCAACAAATATCACATAGTACCTGTGCTTTGCTATCGAAGCTACTGAGAAAGGTCCACACACATATGTGTGAATTCTCTCAAGGATCATCGTGGTGCGAATATCCTTCTCATGAAAGGTGGCTTTCACAAATTTTCCCAAGGTACATCCCTTGTACTAATCTGACTGCGCAAGAGTACCCTTAGGAAGCCCAGTAGAAATTTGTTGCAGTATCTTCAAAGCTCCATGGTGAAGGTGGCCCAATCTCCTATGCCACAGCTCACCATCATCCCGGCTCACCACTCCTTCTGCCTTGCCTGCCATTGTTGCGCATCCATCTTCCTGCAATTGATAAAGGTTCTTAACTCGAACACCTATCCTCCGAGTTTCACCAGTTGCCTTACTGCACAGTAAAGCCTTTCCCTCGCTAAAGACAACATCATATCCCTTGTCTTCTAACATGGCCACAGAGATAAGATTCTTCTTCAATCTTGGAACATGCATCACTTCCCTTAATACGAAGGGTTTACCAGACTCCCTTTCAAAGGAAATGGTACCGATACCGGTCACACTGTATCTACCATCATCACCCATCTCAATGTGCACTCCAAGATCTTTCTAAACCCATCATACTTGAGACCAAGCATGCGATCAGTGAAAAATCTAGCTCAAACTGCGAGGCTAAGGCCTCTCCAGCTACAAATCCAGAAGCCTGCTTATTTTTCTTCTTCTGTGGACAATTAGTGGCGTAATGTCCGTGTTGGTGACAGTGAAAGCACTTCACCTTGGACATGTCCTGCTTCTTACCTTTTGCACCGGATTGAGAAGAATTTTTCTTGCTCTTCCCCTTCCTTGCTTTGGCAGCCAAAGGACAATTTTATTCATCTGAGTTCTTTGATGAATATCCGTCCCTGGTACTTCGCCTTATCTCCTCTTGCACAAGATCCGACCAAAGTCGCTCCCATCTTGGCAATTTCTCCTGACCATTGATAGAGTCCTGATAGGAATGCCAACTCTTCAGAAGCCCAAGGAGAGCCAAGCTCACCAAGTCCTCGTCATCTACAATCACCCCCACACTTCCCATCTCATCCCTACATTGGATGAACTTCATGAGGTACTTGGGCATACTGTCGCCTTTCTCCATTTTTATGTTCCTGAGTTTATCCTTGAGCGCCAACTTCCTCTGGTCACTCTTGCTTTGGAATAAATCTGTCAAACCTTTCCACTTCAAGAATGGAGAAGCCTTACCATGAAGGATGGACACTATGTGATCCTTCACACCCCCCAACAGAATCCTTCAACATTTTGTTGTCTTCTTTTGCCATGCGTCAAGTGCGGTAGCATCGCTAGAAGCAGGTTTTGGAATTTCTGCATCTATGAACTCCTTCAACCCATTGTCATCCAGCACCGCCTCCATCCTGTCCTTCCATGCAATATAATTTGAGCTGCCCTAAATGTTAGGTCCCTATATTACTAGTATAGTCCCTTATTATTGTTAGTGTAACCCCCTTATTATTATTATTGTACCCTTGTAACCCCCATTTTGTTATTATTGTGCCCTTAAATTATTATTGTTAGGTCAGCTAGGATTACATTGTGGCCCACTAGGATTACATTATGGCCCCATGGACTCCTATATATAGAAAGGAGGTTTTGTAAATTGTATCATCCAAGAATTGTTCATTTATGTAATGTATTGGAGGTTGCCCCATCGAAGTGGCTCATTTATAAGGCATTGATATCTCTTTTCTTCTATTTTTGGAGCTGGTTACACAACATTTGGTATCAGAGGTTTGGATTATAGGGTTTCGCTGCTCCAATCAGGTCAGACCTGTGGCATTCAAAAGATAATTCAGCGGGCTACGTTGGTACCGAAAATCAAATATTTAAGTGCTGCAATCACAAATATAATCCAATTTCAATATCGAGATCCTCAAAAGCAAGAAAAAGGTGAGTATTGTTTTTCTGAATTGCATAAGTCTTGTTTGAAGAATCAATTTGAATTGATTCCAAGGGCATATTGTAGAATAGATATCAGTATTGGGTTCTAAAAGATGCCCCGTAAAAATAATTCAACACCCATTAAGCCTTCAGAAGGCTCTACTATGACTCATGAAGGTGAATAATTGCAACATGATCTATCAAAATTACAAGTGCAAGTGCAACAAATTTCACTCTCGCAAAGAGAAAAAAAAATGAAATGGAAGTTTTGAAGAAAGGCGTGGAAGCTAAGATGGATGGCATGCAAGCTAAGATGGATGGCGTGGAAGCTAAGATGGATGGCATGGAAGCTGGCATGGAAGCTAAGATGGATTAAATGAAATACAACATGGAAAACATGAAGAATGATCTCAAAACAGACATCAAAGGTTTGACAAAGTTGAAAAAAGAAATGTTTCCTAATGGTGAAAAGATAGTAGAAGAACCTCATGATGAGAACAAAATCAATGTTAATCGTGATTTCATAAACTCTAATGTTGGCGGGAAGAACCACCATATTCCAAAAATGGATATGAGGAAGTTTGATGGAAAGGATCCTGTAACATGGATACTACAGATGGAGCAATATTAGGATCTCCATAATGTGAAAAACACACAAAAGGTATGCATTGCAACTTTACATTTAGAACAAAATACATTTGTATGGTATCGATGGCTTTGCTCCCGTAAAAAAATTGTCACTTGGTCAATTTTTATGGAAGAAATGATAGCAAATTATGAGGATACAAAGAGCAACACCTTCTTTAGCCAATTGATAAATCTCAAACAAAAGGGTTTAGTGGGGCAACACATTGAGGAATTCCAAAAATTGAATATAAGGGTAACTGATATTCCAGAGGAACACAGGATTGATCTCTTCATAGGTACTCTAAAGGATAACATCCAACATGAAGTTCGTGTTTTGGAACCCGATTCATTGGAGAAGGCATTCAGGTTGGCAAGAAAAGTTGAATGTAAAATTATGGCGACAAGGAAGCCTACCACTCAATTCTATAAAGAAGGAAGTGTTTCTATGCCTAGATTTCCACAACCTACAAGGTTGACACCACAACAATTGGAAGAAAAAAGAGCAAAGGGCTTTGCTACAGTTGTGATAGAAAATACACTAAAGGTCATAAGTGTGCTAAGAAGAAATTATTTTACATAGATTGTGAAGAGGAAGAAGAAAATGAACAAGAAGAGGATATACATCAGGAACCAGCCCTAGAAGAGGAAGAAATGAATATGACCATATCGTGTAATGCACTGGTAGGAATTACCACTCCTCAAACTCTTAAGATAGAAGGACAAATCGAGAAGAAAAAGTTAATAGTGTTGATTGATTCAGGTAGCACCCATAATTTTATTCATTGTAAGGTAGCCAAGGAATTAAATTGTTTCCTATACCCAGCACCAGAATGTCAAGTGATGGTTACAAATGGAGGAACTATAAATTTCTCTGGAAAATGCCATAGTATCAAGCTAACCATGGGGGAATATGTATTGACTATTCCAATGCTTTCCATTCCTATGGGAGGTGCTGATGTCTTACTAGGAGTACAATGGTTACAATCTTTGGGGATGGTAGCTTTTAATTTTCAAGAACTTTTCTTGAAATTTTTTTCAAAAGGAAAGGAAGTCGAATTACAGGGTATTGAAGGGAAGCCGGGAAGGATAATAAGCTCTAATGTCATGAAAAAGCTTATAAACAAAGAACAACGAGGCGTAATTGCACAATTATGCTCACTAGAATTTCCGACATCAAAATCATCTATTTCTGCAGATCTCCAACAAGTCTTGGACAATCATTCCAAGGTGTTTGAAACTCCCAAAGGACTCCCACCTATTCATGATCATGATCATGCTATTCATTTGATTCCGGGAAGTGTTCCTCCAAACATCAGGCCTTATAGATATCCTTACTTCCAAAAGAGCGAAATTGAACGTATGATTGCAGAAATGTTAGAGGCGGGTATAATTCAACCTAATCAAAGTTCTTTCTCTGCTCCTGTAGTATTGGTACACAAGAAGGATGGATCATGGCGAATGTGTTCGGATTATAGGGAGCTCAATAATCTCACCATTAAAGATAAATTTCCCATTCCTGTGATTGATGAATTATTGGATGAATTACATCTAGCAATTTATTTTACCAAGTTGGATCTTCATTTAGGATATCATCAAATTAGAATGAAGACTGAAGATATTCCAAAAATAGCATTTCGAACTCATGAGGGTCATTATGAATTTTTGGTCATGCCTTTTGGCCTTACCAATGCACCTTCTACATTTCAAGGGTTGATGAATTCCATTTTCAAACGCTTCCTTAGAAAATTTGTGCTAGTATTTTTTGATGATATACTAATCTACAACAGGTCTTGGAAGGATCATGTTCAACATGTTGACAGGGTGCTCAAACTATTGCGGGAGAAACAATTATATGCAAAAACATCCAAATGTTTCTTTGGAGTACAAGAGGTGGAATATCTGGGTCATATTGTATCTCACGAGGGTGTTAAGGTAGACCCTAACAAAATTAAAGCCATTAAGGAATGGAAATTCCCCACAACCATAAAGCAGTTGCGAGGATTTCTCTGGTTAACAGGGTATTATCACAAGTTTGCTAAGAATTATGGGAGAATAGCAGCACCTCTAACAACATTATTGAAGAAAGATGCATTTTCATGGACTCCTGAAGCAACTAAGGCCTTTGAACATCTTAAAGAGGCAATGTGCCTAGCACCGGTCTTAGCTACGCCAGACTTCACAAGAACCTTTATTATGGAATGTGATGCCACGGGAAATGGAATTGGTGAAGTTTTAATATAGGAAGGGAGACCCATTGCTTTTGAAAGTCATCCAATCAAAGGAAAGTACTTACAGAAACCTATTTATGAGAAGGAAATGTTAGCAATACTACATGCACTAAAGAAATGTCGAACTTACCTAATGGGAAGACACTTCAAGGTAAAAACTGATCATGATAGTCTTAAACACTTTTTGGAACAAAGACTATCTTCAGAAGAGCAGCAAAAATGGGTCACAAAGATGTTGGGTTATGACTTTGAAATAATCTACAGAAAAGGAAAGCTTAATGTTGTTGCGGATGCACTCTCAAGAAAGAATGAAGAGGTGGAAGCATTGCTTTGTGCCATTTCTATTATCCAACCAGATTGGATAACCAAAGCAAGAGATGAATGGAAGAAGGACAAAGATGTATGGACACTCATTCAAAAAGTTGCAGCAAGATCCTAGTACATCTGATACATTTAGTTGGAAAAATGATTCCTTATGGTACAAATATCGCTTATATCTTTGTAAGAATTCCCAACTAAAACAAAATATTCTTATAGAATTGCACACTTCTCCTTTAGGAGGACACTCAGGATTTTTAAAAACTTACCACAGGGTGAAGAAAGAATTTTTTTGGGATGGCCTTAAATCTGATATTCGAAAGTTTGTGGTGGAATGTTTGGTTTGCCAGCAGAATAAAGTGGAAACAATTAAGACCCCCAGGACTTCTACAACCTTTATCCATTCCAAGTCAACGTTGGGAGGAGATTTCAATGGATTTTATCACAGGTTTACCTAAGTCCGAAGGAAAGAGTGTCATCATGGTGGTAGTTGATAGACTTACCAAGTATGCACACTTTTGTGCATTATCTCATCCATTTAAAGCAAGTACAGTTGCTAATACATTTATGGACAGAATTCAAAAGCTACATGGAAGCCCAAGGGTTATTGTGAGCGACAGAGATCCCATTTTTACTGGAAATTTTTGGACGGAGTTATTTTCTTGTTTGGGTACTCAATTAACTCATATCTCATCTTATCATCCTCAATCTGATGGTCAAACTGAGATAGTAAATAAATGTTTGGAAGGATATCTTCGTTGTTTTGTATCTGATAAACAAACACAATGGGTCAAGTGGTTACCTCTCTTTGAATGGTGGTATAACACTTCCTTCCATACTGCAGCAAAAATGACCCCATTTATGGCACTTTATGGATATCATCCACCATCCATCACATCATCTTTAAAGGAAAATTCGAAGGTTCAAGCAGTGGAAGATCACATCGAGCATCAGCAAGAAGTTCTCCAACTCTTAAAGGATAACCTGAATTTGGCACAAAATCGAATGAAAAAACAGGCAGATCAACATCGCAGCGAGAGAAGTTTTGATGTAGGAGATTGGGTATTTTTACGGCTACAACCATACAAACAAATGTCCCTCAAGCAAGCTAAGAAGGATAATAAATTATCGCCAAAGTACTATGGTCCTTACGAGGTGTTGCAAAAGATTGGTACTATGGCATACAAATTGGAGCTTCCTGCTTCTTCACGAGTGCATCCAATTTTCCATGTTTCATGCTTAAAGAAGGTTATAGGTGAAAATATTCCAATTCAAACAATATTTCCAGAACTTGATGAGGAAGGAAAAATCATGTTGGAACCTGAAGCGGTCACAGAAACAAGAACTCGACAGCTACGGAATCGATCAATTTCAGAGTATCTCATCAAGTGGAAGAACTTACCCACTGAAGATTCTACATGGGAGGATGAGAATTTTATACAGAAGCACCCAGAGCTACTCAAGCATTGAGGACAACACTTTTTGAAGGAGAGGAGCATTTTAGGTTCCTATATAACTAGTATAGTCCCTTATTGTTGTTAGTGTAACCCCCTTATTGTTATTATTGTACCCTTGTAACCCCCATTTTGTTATTATTGTGCCCTTAAATTATTATTGTTAGGTCGGCTAGGATCACATTGTGGCCCACTAGGATTACATTATGGCCCCATGGACTCCTATATATAGAAAGGAGGTTTTGTAAATTGTATCATCCAAGAATTGTTCATTTATGTAATGTATTGGAGGTTTCCCCATCGAAGTGGATCATTTATAAGGCTTTGATATCTAATTTCTTCTATTTTTGGAGCTGGTTACACAACACTAAAGGGCATACTCCAATCTCAATCCATTGAAATACATCTCAACTTCGACACCAAGAAAACACTGCTGCAAATTCGAATTCCACCAGCACAAAACTCAACTGCTTCAATGTTTTGCAATTTCTCCAATGATCAATATCGCTCCGATACCATGTAGAAATTTGAATAACTGATATATTATTCACCGATATTCTCCTGATCACACACTATTTTAACTTCATGCACAATACAGAATCTCTTCTACCTTTGATCATTAATTGCGGAAATAAAAACAATCGCATGCGCACATTAAAACCATAAACAATCACACATATGAACACAATATTTTATGGGAAAGATTAAAGCTGAAAACCCCCAAATATCTGTATATTATATGTCATAGAGATAATGTAACAATCATTATACAAAGCTCCTCACAAATATCTCATTACAATCTCCAATTGCTACACACTAATCAAGCCCGATCTAGCAAATCACATGCTCCAATCTCTTCCACCTGATAGCCTGCCTCTACTGCGCAATCACTACTGAATAATGGCTCTAAATGAGCTCGAATTGGTCTAGCCTTGCTCACGCAATCCTCATTGGCATCTCCAATCACTCTTTGTTGCAAATCATGCAACAGTATAGTCACAACTGATAGTCACACTGCTCTTTCACCTACCTCTTCACTGGTCTCCACTAAAACTGTCCATGCACTGTAGTTAACTGATGTATTATTTAGTTGATTAATGAGTTAATAATTAGTGAATTAATTAATAATTAATTCACACCACTCTCACTAGTGTATCAATCAGTTAGAGTAGATACAACTAGCTCAACTATGTTTAACTCAGTTAAACTGAACACAACTCCATCAACTACCTCAATAACTCCACCAAACTCTGTCACATGAGTTCTAACTGAAGTATCCATGCAATAGCTCCATTTAACCCTCAGGAATAGCGTAATTCCTTCTGTCAGCTCCTGTGCCACATCTGTGCACTTAACTGAAGTGCTCCAAGAGAATAAGATAATGTTTATAGTCCAAATATTATTAAGAGCTAATAATATTCGACATATCTATTTTTAGACTGGCAATCTAAAAATAGATTCCACCCAATATATCTAAAAATAGAAGTCCATATATTTTTCCAACTTGACCAACCATCCACAAATAGCATCCTGCAACTCATATAATATGATCGACATGTCTAAAAATAGACTTGCGCCAAAAATAGCCTGCGGGCCCACTTAGTGAAGGTGACTTCTTTCCACTAAGCTCATCATCTTGTTGCAATCTCAACATTTTATGAGGAAAAGAGAAGGTAAGATGAAGGTTAGTTTTGAGGTGGAAGGAATCTAAAAATGGTGTTTTGTAGCAGTCCTTTCTCTATGAAATCAGCAGAATTTCTGAGTCAAAAATAGAAACAACAGTGAAGATTTGAACAGAGGGCATGATGTCTTCATTAGTCTTCAAGAGATAAAAATTTTAGCAATAAAAATTGTTTCTTGAAGGCTCCAAAGATGATTTAGCCACCTTTTGATATAACAAATTTTATAGGTGGCTAACAGTGGCCCCACTTGGGGATGGTGCCTTCTTGAAGGCATCAAGAACTTCAGACTTTCATTCTTTGGGAGGTTGATCAGTGCCTTATCCATTGGGCTACAACTTTTTTACTTGGATGATCTTATTTTTTTCTGAAAACATGTTATCAGCCATAAAAAAAAATGGATCTTCATCAACACAAGCTTTCTACCTACCCAATCCTACTGATCTAACATTTTTTCTTCTTTAGAGTGCACTTGGATTGGCAAACTCTTTTACAAACATTTTATTCTTTTAAAAGAAAAAAATCTAATCTATTTCTACTTCTTATTTCTCCATGAACTCAGATTAAGAAGTTGAGTCCATATGCTTCTCTACCTAATCTACTAATCCATTAGGATTAAACAGTCTAACAGATTTTTATTCTCTAATTTCTAAAACATAAATTTAAAAGCATACAAGTCAGGATTGAACAGTCTAACTTGATGTTGATCTATGGCATAAAAAACAAGCTACACATAGATATTATTTTGCAGAAAAAAAAAAAAAAATGGAAGGCCGAAGGTCTGAAAATTCAAAGCACTTCCTTCATCATTTTTCAGCTCTGTTTTCACTACTGTGTGAGCTGTTTTTCTTTATAATATGGTTCAGATTTTGAGCTGATTAGAACTAGTTATTCATTTGTTTTGACTTAGAAATTAAAAAAGATTGGAGTCACTCTTGTTTTGAAAACTTAGGTTCAGATTTTGAGCTTGTTTGAAACTTTATTTTCTAGCCTAATATAACTACCAATAAGCCAAGATTAAGCTGTTTGGAAAATTGAATTCACTATCCTATCAGTATTAAATTTAAAACTAATTAGTCATGATTAGGCTGTATGACTAACTAGAAGTGTGTTTGTAGGAGTGGAATTTAAGCTTGCACACTTTCAGATTTGTTTCTCTTTTTTGGTATGGGGCTGTACCTTTATTTTTTTTACAATCTGCTCTATTTTCTTTCTTTTGTTGTTTTTGTATTTTTGACTTTTCTAACTTTGAATGAAATATTTATAAAAGGGAAAAAATATAAAAAGGATTTTAGAACATGATAGGATCAAGAGAAGTAATGTTTAAGCATCCTGCCATTAACAGGAACCTCGAACAATTCTGATCCATTCAACTCTTGTAAGAAAAATGCATTATTACCAGCTAATGAATGAATGAGATAAGGGCCAAGCCACAAGTTTTCAAATTTTCTGTGCTTTCCCTTGTCTTCCCTCCTTGAGTCCCACTTTAAAATTTTGTCTCCAACATTGAAATTGCTGGCCTTTTTTCTTCTATCAAAGAGCTTTTTAATGTTTTCTTGCTTTTGTAATGCTTTGTTATAAACCTCCTCTCCGGTTTGTTGAAGATGAATTGTTTGATTTAGCCTTCTGATCATGTCATTATCTTCAGACTAAAACTCTTGAATCAACTTCATAACTGGTACACTAAGGCTGGTAGGAAAAATTGCATCTGTACCATACACAAGCTGGTAGGGTGACATACCAAAATATTTCTTCAATGTCAATCTGTCAGCCCAAAGTGCATGAACAATCTTTGTGTGCCAAGACTTCTTGTTGTCCTCCAACAGCTTCTTGATTATTTTCACCAAACTCTTGTTTGAGGATTCTGCAAGTTCATTACCTTGAGGGTAATAGGCCGTGGAATGATGCAATGTGATTTGATACTTGTGACAGAACTCAACCATCTTCTTTGATCCAAATGCTGCTGCATTATCAGTGATGATCTTGGTCGGACAGCCAAATCTAGAGATAATATTAGTCTCCATGAATTTTATAATAACAGAATCATTGGCTTGCCTACAGGGGATGGCTTCTATCCATTTGGTGAAGTAGTCTGTGGTAGTGAGAATCCATCTATGCTGAGTAGAGGATGGTGGATGGATTTCTCCTATGAAGTCTAGTCCCCACTGTTGAAAAGGAGCTTCAACAGTGATTGGATGCAGAGGTAAGGGTAGCACCTTCCTTTTTCCTTCAAAAAGTTGACATTTATGACAGTCAATGATCATCTTGTGTACATCAAGAAAAAGAGTAGGCCAATAGTAACCAAACCTCAAGATTTTGTTGGCTGTTGTCTTCCAGCATAAGTGGCCTCCACACTCTCCTTCATGGAACTCGTGCTTAACCTTCTCTGCATCATACTCAGGCAAACATTTAAGCAATATACCACTTGCATTTTTCCAATAAAGACATCTATCTATAATGAAATAGTTTACAACTTTTAACTTTAGAAAGCTTGCCTTTGTTTTCATCAAACTAGGCGGTGTATTCAAATTAAACAAAACATAAATAATATCAGCATACCAAGAAGAATTCATAAGATGGTCTTCAACAATGGGTGTTGAGATTTCTTCTTGATCATCTAAATCATTAATCATATTAATATCAAGAACTTCAAAATTGGATTCAGCCATTAATCTAGCTACACCTTGGCCTTTGATGAGTTTAGTGGGCTTTATCTCTAAATCATATTCAAGAATAACAACAATCCACTTACCTCTCTTACCATCTAGGTCCTGTGTTAGAATGTTTTTCACAACTGAATTTGGGACAAAGGAAATGATGTGTGAGTGAAAGATGTATACTATGAAGTCTTTTAAAGCCTTAACCAAAGCAAAGACTTGCTTTTCCATAATGTTATACTTTAAAGGAGCATCTCTCAATGCCTTGCTAAAGAATGAAATAGGCTGCTCTTGTCCTTGTGGATTTTTATGTAAAAGGACTGCAGTTATTGTATGTTCTGATGCAAATGAAAAAATATAAAAATCTTTTGAAAAATCAGGACTTATTAGAACCAGTGTTTTAGTTAACGCTTGTTTCACCAGCTCAAAGGAATTCTTTTCTTCCAAGGTCCATTTTACAACTTGCTCCTTTTTCAACATGTTTGTTATATTCCTAAGGAGCTCAGCCAAGTTGGGGATGAACCTTCTCAAAAAGTTAATCTTTCCAATGAAAGATTGCAACTCCTTGATGTTTCGAGGATGAGAGATTTGCAATATGGCCTCAATCCTCTTCGGATCTATCTTAATACCCTCTTATGAAATAATGTTCCCAAGAAGTTTACCTTCTTGAAGACCGAATAGTGTTTTCTTTGGGTTTAAAGATATCCCAAACTTTCTCCACCTCTTGAAGACTGTTCTTAAATGTTATAAGTACTCTTCATCTATCTTTGAAAAAAAAGTGACATCATCAAGGTATATAATGATTAAGTAGCCCAATTCTTCTGAGAATGCTATGTCCATGGCTCTCTGAAAGTTGCACTAGCATTCATTAGGCCAAACAGAATTTTCACATACATGAAAGTGCCCCATGGTGTAGTAAAAGTTGTCTTTAATTGATCATCAGGGTGAACTAAAATATGATTGTACCCTGAGTAGCCATCAAGCAAAGAAATTCTTTTTGAACCAACTACCCTTTGTAAAATATGGTCCATCTTAGGTAAAGGGTAGTTTTCCTTCAATGAAGCTTTTTTTAAGTCTCTAAAGTCTATACAAAGCCTTATTTCTCCCGTTTTCTTCCTAACTGACACCAGATTAGACACCCACTCAGAATATCTGATAGGGACAATAATAACAACTTCATACATTTTCTTGATTTCGTTCTCAACCAAAGGTATCTGAACAGAGTTTATTCTGTGCAGTTTCTGTTTGAAGGGATTTTGGTTTTCTTTGAGAGGGATTTTGTGTTGTATTATTTCAGTGTCATAGGATTTAATATCTTCGTAACTCCACACAAAAACATCAGAAAATTATTTAAAGAGCTCTATGTATTTTAGTTTAATGTGAGTTGGTAAAGTCTTAGACAGTTTGATCATCATTGGTTTTTGTTTACTGCCTATATTCCACAGGCTCCAGTTTTGGCTTCTTGGCCACATCGTTAAAATAAAACAATCTTCTAAAGGGGCTAGACCCTTAGGAAAACTCTGATATTTAGACTGCAGGGTTTCTAACTCCTCTGTTTCTAACGCTGCAATAATTTATGTTGTGTTTTCAAGTTTGGTAGAAAAAAGATTAACATTAGCAAGCTCAAGAGACTGTTCTTCTTCACCAAGAAAATTTTCTTCACTATTGCAGTCTGTTTCATAATCTAAATCCGAACTGTGCAGTTCAAATTCATTTCTAAATTGCATGAAGTCTTCTATTTGTTTGTCTCCATCGAACACTTGCCAATATTTTTCGTTATTAGGAACGACTGGTCTAAATTTAATCTGAGTTGTACATTCTTTGGTTTCATATGGCGTTAAGCATGTTCTAGCCGCGAAAGCTAAGATGTGGGTCGCGATATTTATTTTTCTTGGGACAAAAATTAACTGGGACTCCTCAAAAGTTTTCAAAAGGTCCACGACATCATTTCGATAGGCCCTAAGTCTACGGTGATTAGCGTTGTATTCCCCGTTGACTTGCCTAATGATTAATTATGAATCCCCGTGAACTTTAATTATTTTGGCTCTTAAATTTTTCAACAAATGTAGGCCTAAAAGTAGGGATTCATATTCCACTACGTTATTCGAACACTGGAATTTTAATCTACAGAAAATGCTTTCTGTGGGGTTGTTTTCAGTGTTACGAATCTAGACACCTGCACCAACATTGCTTCTAGTGCACGACTTGGCAAAGTACATACTCCACAGAGGACTAGTCTCAGGTTTATCAGTTTGACTATCATCCTCTCCAACTAAAACGCTTTCTGATTGTTCTTGAGTATCAGCACTTAGTTGAATTTGTTTTAACTCCTCAGGTTTTTCACTACGTTGAGGGTTACTTTCTTGACTATCAAGGTTAAAAAGTGAAGGACGCATGATCTGTAGCTCAAGACCTGTGTTTGGCTTGCTAAAGTTTTGAAATGAAGCAAATTGTTTAGACAATTCTATGTTATCCCCTTCCTCCTCTCTATCAGCCATCAGTTCTGTTAAAGTCACCTGTTCAGTGAATGTTTCATCGTTAATCAGGATAAAAGAATTGAGGCCTATATTAACAGAATACAGAGGAGAGTTTTGTGGTCTGTCTTGACTAGTCACCATCTACTACATATGTGATTCTCTGTATAGCCTTCTGGATTGATTAAACACAGGGATGGTCGCATAGGTCATGTCCATCTACATAGTCCCTTCTAACTTAGCCCCCCAAGATCGTGATAACAACATTACATACTTAGGGTGCACATCAGCCACAACAATATCCATGACTAATCATTTGGTTGGAATCCGTGCTAAGTTAACGCAGAGGTCTTTAATTAATCCTAAACATTTTACTATGCTCGAGTCAAAGGAGTAAAGGTCTTTATAAGTTCTGGTGATTTCTAGACCCAGGCTCTCCATGACAGCTTTAGGAATTAAATTATGAGAGGCCCCTGAATCATGCATAGCGTTATGCAAGATCTTTTCATGAACGTTTAAACTTACATAAAAGGGAGGAACAGGTCCCTCTTGATACCTACCTTCAATCTTTAGACCAAAAATAAGCTTTGGCTAGTCATCATTAAGATTGATTGTGTCATTATTATCTTCCATGTTTAAAGCCTTCAAAATTTGGGCCCTATATACATTTTGGGCAGCTAACTCAGTCAAGGGAACAGAGATTTTAATCTTGGAAATTTCCTGCTCCAGGCTGAAAGGAATTTGATTCTTTGCAGTGCTTGTCTTAGCCTTATTAGCTACCACTATGTCAGCAAAACCCGTTTTCTGACTTGCTCTATTTACATATGAAAAAATGGTTTTAACAGGAGTACTAGCTGAAGTGTTAGTACTGCTAAGGTTTGCACTCTGTTTTTCATTGTTTTGAGTGCCTTTCTCTTTACCTTTATCAGAATTTCCAGCCACTATTTTGTCCTTTTGTTTTACAATTTTTGGTTTGTTTACAGTGCTGATTTGCAAATATTTATCAGAGGTTTTGGTTTTGGGAGTTTCTTGATTGGTTTTACTTCGAAGGTCATATTATTTTTGAGACTTTATGATGACATTTTCCATGTCTTGATAATAACTTTCATCATCATCTCTTTTGTCATCATATGGTGTGTATAAACCTTGTTTTCTATCATAATGAACTTCAAAGTCATCATTATCTACTCCCAACATGTTGATATCATCTTCCTCTGTTTGCTCATCTGTTTCTTCAACCTCACCTACATAGTTTTGATGGAAGGGAGGAGTGATCTGTTGATCATCTTCCCTAGGTCTGTTTGGAGGTTGATTTCTTCTAAAATTCTGATTCTAGTTCTAGTTTCTATTTTGAGGAGCAGTTTGATTTTGGCTTGCTTGTTATCTCTCAAGAATGCTCATTTTCTTCATCATCTCCTCCCTCATTCTTTCCATCTTTGAGATGGAAGTAGAAGGCATGGATTCCTCTCTAAAGGATACTCTCTTTTCATTCTTCATTCTTGCTCTTTTCTCCATTAAGTTAACTTCCACAGCAAAATCCCTTTTTTTTCATATCTTCAAGGGTTAGAGGATCTCTTTCTCTCAACTTATAGGCCATTTTAGGGTCAAACCCTTCAGGAAACTTGTTTAACGCTGAGCCTTGTGAAGGTTTTAGATCTGGAGGAAGCGAATTATACACACTGTTAAATCTAGTGCAGTAAGCTTGTACACTTTCCCTAGTGTTTCTATGGAGGTTCTTGTAATCATAAAGTATTTGGAGAGGATTCTTCTTCACTTCCCATTTGTTTAAGAATGTCTGATGGAAGGCTTGGAGATCATTTATACTGTGGCGGGTTAAGCCTTTAAACCATTTTCTTACTTCTCCCCCAAAAGTCTGAGAAAATAGTCTTAGTTTGACAGATTCATCATCAATTTCATTTCTGTCAAAGTAGTCATTCATATTATCCACATACTTTGATGCAGTTGTAGCATTAATAGCATCATATAATGGTATTTTGGACTGATAGTCCCGTGGAAGATTGACTAATGGTACAGGAAGGACTAAGGGAGCATACCATGCTGCCATGATATGTGGTGGAGGTGGATTTACAAGAGGTGGATTAATAAGAGGAAAAGTGGGCTGAAGTGGAGTGTCAAGACAATCCATGCATGTTCTGGTGAGCCATGGAGACATTAGTCAAGGTGGCACATTGGTTCCCACTCACAGAATATACCTTTATTCGAGTCTTTGGTTAATTTAAGACTCCCCATGCCATGCCTCGATTTTTTACGGATAAAATTCTTCTTCAGGAAGTTTGTTATTAGATGACTCCTGGTTTCTCTAAGGTCCTGACTAAAGGTAAGAAAAAGTCATGGCCTATGCTACCTCTCACCATCGGTGTCTACACAGTCAAGGATTTCAGAGAGATAGAGGCAGAGGCAGAAGAAATGAGAGGGTTCCACCTGGGGCCATTGGATCACGAGACATATGACCCGAAGATGATAGTCCCTGATCACTGTAAATGGGCTAAGTTCAAATGGAGCTATCAACATACGGAACACTCATATGAGGATGAGAAAAGAAACTGGTATAACGCGGAGAGGGAACTTGCCCCAGGGGCATGGTCTGATCAGGAAGATCCAGATGATCACATGTTGGAGGAAAGAATCCGCGAATTAGGAGGCGCTTCTTCTTCCCAGGCCAAGAAGCCTCCAACCAGTACGGGTCACAACACTACTACCCAACAGAAAGAGCAAGAAGAAAAATCTCAGCGAGAAGCTGAAAAGAGGGCAAAAGAAGAAGAAGAAAAGTGTAAAAAGAAACTGAAGGCAGAGCAAAGGAAGAAGCAAGCAGAAGAGGCTCAGAAAATAAATGAAGAACAGGAAGTAGAGGCTGAGGCGGAATGGTCGCTCAAAAAAGAACTAGATCAGGTAGAGCCTGAACGCAAGAAAAAGGAAGAATAGGAAGCAGTGGCAGAAACAGAGCGCAAGCAGAAAGCAGAACAAGACAAGGTCGAAGCAGAAGGTAGGCAAAAATCAAAACAGGAAAAGGTAGAAGCGGAGAAACTTTAGAAAGAGGATGAAGAAAGGAAAAGGAAAGAAGAGGAAGATCCAAGATCCAAGAACATCGAGACATCTTCCCCAGTCACAGAATTACAAACTGAGCTGCAGCCTATCGAAGTGACTGTAATCAATACGCGTTTTTCACTCTCCGATCCAAGCTCTTATGAAGGACAGGAAGAGGAGGTGTTTAACCTTACAAGGCTCACTTATGATCAATTCTCCTTCAAGATCCGACAGGAGAAAAGGAGATGTCTGGCTCGAAACCCTTCCACCCCAATCACAGCCACGACAGAGAAAGATATATTCCTAGATATTAGTACCAATCCACTGATGATAGCATTGGTCGGCACTGATTTTGTCACAGCCACAGAGGAAAATTTGAGCCGACTGAGTAGAGAGATCCTTTCCCTGCAAAATAATTTACAGGAATATGAACAAAGGGAGGCAAGGGTAGAGCAAGAAAATACAACATTAAAGGGGGAAATAAAACATCTTCGAGACAAAATTGCTCCTGTTAACCAAGTACCGCTCACCGTCCAAAGGAAGTTAGAGGTATTAGAGGTCACCATGAGGCAGGTTTATGGGGAGATGTTCACTATAAAACAAACAGTTGCCCCCTTACTAAGAGCCCAAGTAGAAACAAAACATAGGAGCGATAAACTGAAGGAGGCCCCCGCCACTTTGGATAGAATGATAGAATGGATAGGTCGGTACCCACAAGCTCTGGAAAACTTGCCCAAGAAAGACTGGATTCACACCTAGGATGCCAAGGTCCAGATTCGTATTAAAATGTAGTCCAATGAAAAGCTATCCAAAGACCTAGAAAAGGTAATGGCCACATACGAGCATTTTATCAGTGGCATTGACTCAATGCATGAACTACACCACATTCCATATCTGGGTGCATTGAGTGAGGAAAAGACATGGGGACAGGTGGATCAGGAGATTCAAAAATTTCTGCAACCTATCAGATAAGCTACTGCTACTCCTGATCTTGCAGCATCGCAAGAGAACTTGGGTAAATTTATTGTTACATCAGTTTGGATCTACAATAAACTGGTCTCTTTAGCCAACTAGGTCACACTCAAAAGAGAGACTCCGATTCCAAATGCCTTGGAGTGCCTGCACCGGTTAAGGGAAGAGGTTCCCTTAATCTTCCCAGTAGCTGCAGATTATCGCCCATGGCAGAATTTTCTCAGAGAGCAACAATTGATGCCCCTAACCTCGTGATCACGTGCACATTCTCATGATCAAAGGGATATAGGTCGTAGGTCGCATTTTGCACTAAGTCTTAGGTCGCACTGTCCAATTGAGTCGCAAGTCGCACTCTCCATTCAGGTCGCAAGGCAGCCCAATGGTCAGGAAAGCGAAGATTCTGGTAGCCCAAAGGGAAAATTTTGGTCTATAAAAACTTCCTTCGTGAAGATTGTAAGGATATTTGGTTCGGGACTCAAAGAGTTATAAAGCATTGTACAGAACGACTGCACACTTTTGAATATGAATACAGATACTTGTTAAATTCCTTTTGGATCTTATGTGTTTTGATGTGTGAACACTATGAGTATTTCATTTTCAATTTCTAACATCTTTTGATTAATGAAACTGTGTCTCCAATTACATCATTTATGCATTATAGTTTTATAAATATGTGTTAATGGTGCTAACTTTATTTCGCTTTCTCAAGGAATTTTAATAACTTTGTTTACTAACATTTACATTATCACTAAAACAATTTAAGGAAGTGAAGGGTGTTCTACCATAAAGAATTGTTTCTTCTGTTGTTAGAACATCATACAAGAATGACCCTAATGATATGCTGTTGACAGCATTCCCTTTTGGCCCCATGCTTTATTATTCATCTTACTACCCCTAGTGTTATATATTCATTTTACTCATCAATCATGTGTCTTGTATCATCCGAATAAGCATGTGTCTGCAGGTTCATTGAAGTCTTTTCAAGACCCAAGGAAAATAGAATTAAGTGGTAGCCAGAACCACACCCCAGACGGGATCCCTATTCCAAACGATTTAGAGTCTTGTTAGTACTTTTACCGGGGAGATCCCCTGCTGTTGGCTGGATAGATTTTCTTGTCAACAAGTTCGCATGAAACAAACATGGTTTTTCCAATGTCCTCCATAAAACATGTAGCATAAGGTACATGGAGAATATCCATCCCATAGGGCACATACATGCCTTCCCTCCTTACTCCATACATCCCCATAAAAAGTACAAGAACATCATCAATGTAGGGGAACAAAACAATATATATGAAAACATAAATTTGTGCATATGGAGGTGGGTAATAGTCCCACATGTGGAACCAGCGTAGTGCATCTCCTACCTGCATAAAATCAAGATGTGGTAAGTGGTTTTCCCACCACTCACTTGCTGCCCATGTCATCTCACTATGGCTGAAAGTGTGAGATATATTTGGTGCCTTAGGAATGCACCCATCATGAAACAAAATCTCCCTTTGTCCACCAAGGGAGTGGCCAAGTTCATAAATTTTTGTGGCCCAAGGTTGGCCTTGAAGTTCATAAGATACAATACTCTGCCTTGGAGTCATGACCTGCATAAACATGGTGAAAGAATACATGTAATCAGAAAATAAAGCATGATTTACATGAGTATTTTCTTCACCAACAATCCTCGTCATACAAATGGAGTGGTGCCTAGATCTATCTCCTCTCTCAAAAGAAGGATTAGATGGCTTAAATAACTCTTTCATAGAGTCATGTAGCTGTCCCAACTCCACATGGTTCATGCATTCTTGAAAGTGCTGATGTAGTTCTCCTTCAAAGCCTTCCCAATCAAAGCTCCTCATGATGATGTTGTATATCTTCACGGAATACATGTGGCTGAAATAGAACTCTTCATAGGCTCTTTGTAGCAACTTCTCCTTGATCTTGGAGGCTCTAGACAAGAATATCATACCATGATGATAGATGACTCCATCTTGGAATAAATAGCCCTCTTCATGTAGCTGGTCATCAAGTATCATGCAAGTGTGAATATCCTTGGAGTAATCCACCAACAGTTTGGATTTCCAATATGGATCTAAAATCCCCAACAATGAAAACGTTGATAGTATATCAACTGAAATGTTTGTCATGTGGCTGCTCTCATCCTTGAAATTTCTCATTAAAAAGGTATATGTTGGAAGGCCATTCCTTCCATTCTTCTCCTCCCATGGTGTAGAATCAGAAATGAGAGTGGGTGTTGATGATGTTGGGAGAAGATCTCCCTCCTCCTTGAGCCTACCCAAGACTCCCAGCACTGTATCATTTTCTTCCAATGCACCCATCCCTCCTGGATCTGAGTTTGGAGCATCATGTTGTGATACATCTCCCACAAAAACTGAATCAGGTGGCCTCCCAGGTGATTTTCCACTAGCTAAAAGTGTCCCACGCAGAAATCTCATGAGCATGATAGATGGGACTGTAAGGTCCTTGCTTCCACTGTGAAAATCCATCTCTGTTCTTTGTGTGGAAGTGGTATGTGAGGGATATGTATGCATGCCTTTGATCATTTGAGTTTCACCACTCTTCTTTTCCACCTATTCCATTTTCAAAGCCTCCCAATCCATGGTGACGTTTCCCAATGTAATCAACCATTGAACAACAAAAATCACATTGGTGTTAGGTATGTCAACCATAAATAAGTGATCAATTAATGTATAAGTCCCCATGGTGACTAAAAGTGATGGGACATAATGCATTCATTGCATTTTTCTATCTCCTGGGACTAAAATATAGAATCCCTCAAAAGCATCAGTGGGTATTGCCCTCCTTTGTACTAGTTGGGCATCAATGAAATTTATGGGTAGCCCCACTATTAATCAGAATAGAAACCCTCTTATTCAAGATGGAACCTTGAACTCTTAAGGTCAAGAACTTAGGTACTCCTCTCAAAGATGCAAGAGCCCCTCCAATAGGAGAAAATGCTCCATTCCCATTTCCTGATGGTGTTGGCTCTCCTCCTACAATGTCAGCGATGTGACCTCTTCTTGGTCCATCTTCTTCTTCCTCCTCATCATCTGAGAAGACCTCTATGTAATGTGCTTTTCTAGCAGCACATCTATGTCTCGATACCCATGATTCTTGGCAAGTGAAGAAAAGCTTCCTTCTTCTTAGATCTATCAGGACTTCATCATCAAGAGGATTCTTGTATGAGCTCTCCTTGGAAGGAGAAGCTTTTTCTTCCTTTCTCTTTGAAGGGAAAGAGGGCTTATGCTGAAATATTTCCTTTGCTTTTGGAAAGGAATCTTGAAGGTCTCTATCCCTTTCAATAACATCATTCATGGTAGTGGGCTTAGTAGATTTAACCAACCCATGAAGATGTTCATCTAAACCATCGATGAACATGTACACCCTTCTTGCTACAGATAAATCAGGAACCATAACAAATAATCTCAAAAATTCAAAAATGTAAAACTTTGTATTACCTGATTGTTTCAACTTTGCAAAGCTCATGAATGGTGCCTCTGGATCTCTTCTATCAAATCTTTCCACCAGCCTTCTAGTGAACTCTGAATAAGTAGTCACATTGGAATGACTGAATGTAGACAAGCCATGGAACCACCAATCATGTGCTTCACCTTCAAAGTGTAGCGCTGCAATCTTGATAGCCTCCATCTCTGGGACCTTGTTCAACCGAAAGTAGATGTCAAGTTTTTCTACCCAAGATTTGGCAGAACACTTGGATGATCCATCAAAGTTGGGTAAAAATAATCTTCCCATAGAGTGATGTCGATCTTGATTATGAATGAATCCACCACCTCTATGATGATGCCCTAGTCTTATTTTGTCCTTTATGTGACAAAAATACTAAAAAATCAAGTTATATTTGAATCTTTGATTTTGAGACTCATATTCTTAAAAACAGTCTTCAAGGGATTCATGCTCTTGAAACCCTTCATTTCCCACAACTAAAAAGGTAGGCATGGTAGAGCATTGGAAAACTTGTGGTTTATGCACTGGTTGATCATTCCAGTGGTGAGACATGCCAGAGAATGATCCCTCCAATGGATCTCCAAAGTGAAGGGCAGATTCCCAACACTTGAAAACCAACTCTCCAGATGGTGTGCCAAAAGACCCTGCAACAACACCTACAGGAAAAACGCAGATTTGGAAGTAAAACTGCGCTATAGGGTTTAGGATGTGGTTGGCCACATGAAAATATTTGAAAATGAAGCTCCAATCATCCAATACTCTCTTACCAATGGAATAGAAGACTTCTCCACTGAAAAGGAGCATTGAAATGGCCTAGATCTGAATAGATCTATCCTCCACTTGTTACAGCTTGCAAAGACAATCAAACCCTCAATAGGATCTACATTGTAGTTGAAAGAAGAAGCTTTGCCTCCAGCCAGATAGTGGAAAATACAAAGCAAACTCTTCTAATAGGCCTCTCAAGGAAAGTGGTGGGATTCCCCATCAGGAACACCCAATGCTAAACATCACTATTCTTAGCTAAAAAACAAGAGAATGATATATGTCTAAATGGAAAATATATTTAAAAATCCAATAATCATCAACAACCTTCTCATGCTTCCATCCTCTTCCTTTTATAAGTTGAGAGCTTGCAAACCCTAAACCACCTTCAATGAAAACACTCCTTTCACACAAAGCAGCTCCATCTAAAACTGCGTTGTGCCTCATTGATGGCCACTCATCTGAGACAACATTGTAGATTTGTTCAAGGTTGACCCAATCAAAATATGCAGCCCCTTTTACACCTAAGGGTGCTTGTTTCAACAACCAAGATTTAGCCTTTTTACATTTGGCATTGATTTATTCGTTATTTAGGAGTATTATGGACCTCCTCTACACACTTATTCTTTAAACAAATAAATAAAACAAAAATGAATATTCCAATTAGCTTAGGACTAATTAGGAATATTACACAGTCTGTGGTAACCTTCCCTAAGGTGATTAACCACTAGACACCCAATATCACATTGGTGTCTAAAATATCAACCACAAAGAAGTGGTCTGCTAGTGTGTAGGTTCCCATAGTGATGGTTAATGTCGAAACATATTTGGCACACTGCATGGTTCTAGCTCCCAGAACCAAAACTGAGAAACCCTCAAAATATTCTATGTGAATGCCCCTCCTTTGCACCAATTGTGTATCAATAAAGTTATGGGTAGCTCCATTGTCTACCAATACTGATACTCTTTTCCCAATAATAGTGCCTCTCACACTTAAATTTAGATACTTGGGAACTCCCCTCAAGGCTGCAAGAGTTCCTCCCATTGGAGAAAATGCCCCCACTACATCTCCTGTGGTTGGTGCACCTCCTTCTGATGCTACAGCACTGGTCTCCTTCTCCTCATCTGAAAATATCTCAATGCAATGTGCCTTCCCTGCAACACATTGTTGGTTTGGTAACCATGGCTCCCGACAAGTGAAACAAAGTTTTTTCTTCCTTAAATCTCTCTGACCATTATCAAGAGATTTCTTCTCCTGATTCTCCTTTGTGTAAGAGGAGATATTTTGCTGAAAAGGGGCCTTTTCCTTGGGTAAATCATTTTGTAGGTCCGTAGCCCTGTCCATAGCTTCCTGGAGTGTATTTGGTCTAGAATATTTCACCAAGCCATGCAATGGTTCAACCATCCCATCAATGAACATGCATACTCTTCAGGTCATAGTGAGGTCAAATACCATGACTGAAAGCTTTAGAAACTTAGAGATATAAGTTTATAAATCTCTTATTTTCTTGAGCTTAGTTAGACCAACAAAGTGTGCTTCCAAATCCCCGGGATCAAATCTCTCCACCAACCTCCAGGTGAAGTCTAAATATGAAGTGATACTAGCATGCCCAAGTGTAGATAATCCATGAAACCACCACTCATGTGCCTCACCTTCTAGGTGCAACGCTGCTATTTTGATAGCCTCCAATCTGAAACTCTGTTGAGTTGGAAATAAGTATCCAACTTCTCTACCCAAGCCTTAGTTGTGCACTTTGGTGATCCATCATAAGAGGGAAAAAATAACCTGCCCAAACTACATTTTAAATCTTGGTTCTACATGTGCCCTCCATTTTTGTGTTGATTGAAGGATCTCCTGCCATCCTTGATCCGAAAGAACTCCTGAAAGTTCAAATGCTTCTTGAACCTTTGGGATTGAGATTCATATTCCACAAAATAGTCAGCAAGGGTTTCTTCCCTCAAGGACCATCCTTCCACACCTTCCAATGATAGGAATGTGGGTAGAGTGGAGCATTATGAAGAAGGTTCCTATTGTTTTCTCCCACCACAATTGTGAAGTGTCAGAGCTTTCTCCATGGTGAGACCATCTAGGGGATTCCTTCTGTCTTTAAATTCTCATATCCTTGATATCTTTTGCAATGTCCTACATGGTTTGGAGAAGAGTTTTTGGGATCACTCTCTCCTCCATGGCTAGAGATGTATTGCCCCACAAGCTGAGCCAAGATTAGAGTTCTGATACCGATCTAATATTCCAAATTAGGAAAGACAACAATATTGAACACTAAACTGAAATGTGCAACAAATAATGATAAAAAACATATGAGAAAATCATGGATCCATTAGACTATGTATTAGAGTAGCAAAATATACAATGTGTTGAGGAAAAAATCACTCAAACTAGGCAGACAAGCCTCCAAAACCCAGAAATACTAGAATCCCAAGGGATGTTGTAGCACAGAAATGCCAGAATACATGACAGCGCAGTCCTAGTGAGGGTTACTGCTATAGAAAAATAAATATGAATTGATCTGATAATATATTACTCAAAAGGAGCTGAAAATGGAGAAATAGTCTCTCAAACACAATCCCAAGATAACCCGGCAAGGGTTTCTTGAAATACAAAAGATGAAAAAGGTGCAAATTGAAACTCTATGGCTGAATCATGCTGTATCACTGAAGCTCTACTGCAAAATGGCTAAAATGACAAGATATGGCTGTAAATTCTCCTCCCTAGCTTTCCGGGTGAAAGGTTGCTCCTTTCACTAGGAAACTAACTCATAAACAGGGTTTTACACCCCTCCACTGCAACACCATGAAAAATAACGCAGTTCCTCAAGGAGAATGCGCTATGGTTGCTTGGCCCAATGCCAGATGGTGGAAATGAAGCCCAGAATACTCCTCTCATATTTCCTTCTCAATTCCTCCAAGATAGAGTGGGGAATTCCCGCATGGAAATTCCCTTGTACTAAAAAGTACAGCAAACCCAGCTAAACAACTTAAGCATGCGATAAGTCATAAGAATCAAACATAAACAATATTATGAATGCCTCTCATGGCTTCCATTTCTTCCCTTATATTCTTGGTGAGCTTCCTCACCCTTGCCCCTACTCATTTATGAGGTTATTTCCATGAAAAGAATCCTCCAAAATTGCGTTGTCCCACTAGCTCCACTCTCTTCTTTAGCAGCGCTGTTGATTTGGTTAGCCTTGATCTAGTCTACATGCATTTCCCCCTTTAACACCTAAGGTGGATTTATTTTGACTATAAACAATGATCCACATCCATACCAGAAGAGATTTATTCCTACTAAAGATATTTAAGGGTCTCCCTACCCCACTTATTCCTCAAGACTGAAAATAGAAGAAACATATAATATTGCAACTAGATGAAAGCTAATTGGGAATATTACACAAACAAGCTTTTTCTGAAGCTCCAATACTGACAGGCCTTGATTACAACAAGCCTTTCATGATATTTTCCTTTGCCTCCCCTCACACAGTAGCTGCAGTGCTGTTGCAGAAGAACGAAGACGGGCACGAATAGATGATTGTGTTTTTCAATTAGGTCCTGCAAGATGCAGAAGTAAAGTATAATATCCTTGAAAAGCAGGCCTATTCCCTGGTCAAATCGTTAAAGTATTTTCATATATATGTATTGCAATCGGCCACAAATGCCTACATCCCCACAACAGTAGTAAAAGACATTCTGATACAGGGAGATAGTGAAGGGAAGATGGGCAAGTGGATTTCCAAGATCCAAGAATATGAATTGGAGATCAGGCCCACTAAGCTCATTAAAGGACAGGGATTGGCTAAAATTTTATCAGAGTCCAATTTCTAGGCCTTGTGTATAAATCTATCCATGGAAGGAGGAGAAGTACCAGAAGGTATAGACATACAACCTTGAATAGATACCTCAGTGAAAAAAACCCATGTAAAATACCTCATGTCTGTATGGTATAAATATGTGGTGAAATACCTCCTTACTTTGAGGTGTCCTCCTAGTTTTTACAAAGCTAAGTACCACACCCTAATATTAAGGTCATAGAAATACGTCGTGGAAAATGGATGATTATATTGGAGGGATCCGTTAGGAATTCTGCTTCTATGCCTAACAAAGGAGGAGGTCAACGAAGTGAAAGCCAAATTTCATGAAGGTGTATGCGGCATAAATTACAACTGGAAGTCTATAGCTCACAAAATCCTAAGAGCAGGTTTTTATTGGCCTCAACTGTTTGGAGATGTACGCGCTCATGTCTGAGAATGTGAAAAATGCCAGAATTTTGCAGAAAAACAAAAATTCGCGCACTTCCACTGATCTCTATACATGTCGAAGAGTTGTTCAGGAAATGGGGCATTGATTTTATCGAGGAGATACACCCCACCTCAAGTAACCAACATCGTTGGATTCTCACTTCCACCAACTACTTCACTAAGTGGGTCAAAGCTGTGCCTGCAAGAAACACCACTATTTGGGTGGTGATTAAATTTATGGAGGAGAATATAATAGATAGGTTTGGGTGCCCAGCTAAAATCATAACTAACAACGCCCAGGTCTTCAAGTTCGCCAAGTTCATAAAATTTTTCCAGCTATATAATATCACTCTAGGGCATTCCATGGATTATTATCCGCAGGGGAACGGGCTAGCTGAGTCATCCAATAAGACTTTGGTAAGAATTATAAAGAAGGCCATAAGTGAAAATCAAAAGAACTGGGAAACCCAGCTCAAATTCACACTTTGGGAAAATCGCATTACCAGCAAGAGATCCATGGGAAAGTCCCCCTATGAGATAGTGTATGGTCGAGCGGCTATTTTTTCCATTCAACTTGCTCTACCTATGGCCAGATCCTTGCAAGATAGTGAAGAGGAACCAAATGACCTCATCAGGAGGATGAATCAGCTATTAGAATTGGATGAAAAACGAGCCCAAGTAAACATCAGGGTGTCTGATTATCAAGAAAAGATGAAAATCCTATTTTACCAATGAGCCAAAGATAAGGAGATATAGGCAGAGGACCTGGTGCTGAGATGGGACATTAGATGAGTAGACAAAGGTAAACATTGAAAGTTCGATCCACTATAGTTCAAGCCTTTCAAGGTGGCTGAAGTCAAGGGAAACAACACCTTCATATTGGAAATTTGGAAGGGGACCTGATTGAAATACCTGTGAAAGGGCAGTTCCTCAAGCCCTAATTTCAATACTAACAATGGCCGCGAGGGCCCATTGTATATATCCTCCACACTATATATATTTCATCTTTATTTTTTTGCATGCATTTTAATTTTTACTCTTTCCAGAAGTACTCGAAGCCTTTTAAATTTCCCTGGGTATATTAACAAGTGCATAAGAAGGTAGTCTGCGAAGGTCTCGACACCCTCAAGAATGAGCGTGCCATCCCCAAGTGGAGCCAATGTTTTCTTGTGACCTCACTGATAAAAGAAAAGGAGCTGCTACATAAGGAAAAAGAAAAACTCAAGGCAATAGGATAGGGAACAAAAAAGTTAATAGAGGAGCTTTCAAAGAACAAGCACGGCAATCAGGTGAGATTATGGCATGAATAAGGATATGAATATCTATTCTCAAAGGCAGATCGCATACATTTTCATGGCAGAACCATGTGCCAAGTACCGACAATCGATGATCATTACTTTGGCATCCAAAAGGAGTTAAGGTGATCGAAGCCAACCCCCTAGAGGAGGTGACGTCATCCCTCTTCTGGGCGAATTAGAGTGATTTCGTGGGGGGAAGAAAAAGGGGTGGAGGCTTCCATCCACCCCGTTGAAGATCAAAGGGTCCCACCAAGATAAACAGTTGGCTCAGGTATTTTTACGGTAAGGTAAGTCTAGTAGGCGATACGAAGGTCGGTAATCATCTTGTCTGGCACATGGTCCCCACCTACCTAGCTGCTACCACCCAACCACCTTGCGCCACATGTCTCACTGTTAATTTCCTTACGTCATTAGCCCTACATGTGTCGCCCCACCTCGATAATCAGTAAAACCCTATTTTTGTAGCGCGTTTTACTCTTGACTGTGTAAGTTTATTGGTTATTACCAGTGTTTCACTCTATCAAGTAGGTAAAAACTCGAGTACTGGTTGCTTTTCTACTCTCGTGTCACTTTCCCCTACTACCTCACTGCTATTTCAGGTATTTGGTCATGTCCTTTTTGCTATTTCCCTTTTATTATTATTTCAAATTATCATGGAAAAACTGAAGCGCTCCACACCCGAAACCCCTAAAGCTCGTGAGGTCAGGACTGCTCCTGGACCTGAACCCCTCACTGATGCTCACGCCCAACTCTGTGACCCGGTCTATCTCTTCAATTTAGCCCTCACCGAAGAAATGAAGATGTGTTTAGAGTCGTCGAGTCAGGGCTTTACTACCAAATTGCCCCGACGACCCATCTGTTCCTGGAGTTCATTGTCTGGCTTGGGGAGGCCTACATCGAGTGTAAGGAAATATTCCTTTCCACTCGGGGAACCAAGATTCTGGAGATTACTTCCCAACTCATCAGGAAAGCCCTATTTTATCCTCCTGCCTAGGACTGTGTCAATTTTTCTGAAGTCACTCTCTCCTGCCATTTCTCGAATCAACCCTTGGAAAAAAAGAGTGTTCCTCAATCTCATCTCCGACTAACGCTTATTATCTTTCCCTCACATAGAGTCTATTCCCCTTTCATAATTCCATAACACCATACAACCTATTCTAGCGATTATATCAGGAATGCTAGGGTTTGAGGATGCTGAGATGGTGACTAAGGTGGGTTTAGGGTTCCTATGGATCATGATGCAGGCTGGGATCCTTTTGGATATCCCCTCCTTTTTAGCCTCGGCTATCAAAGCCCAGTTCCAAGATATGTTTTCCTTCTATTCTTTCAAATATTGCTCCCTATCTTTTCTACATTTTCCTATTTGAGCATGCGGATAAGTTTGAAGTTCTAGGTCTGAACAGGTTCTCTAGGATAAACGTTAAACCTAAGTTTGTGTTCGAGTGGACTCCGATAGTTTTCCAACATCCAGAGGGGAAGGGGTATGTGAAATTTGTCACTAATTTTATGTTTATATCCTATGATAGCATACACGACATCTCCCCGCCCAGAATCTTTCCTGAGCAGAAGGATTGGCTCCAATTTAGCGAAACAGACTGCACAGGTGATTGGTACCTGTTCGAAGACCACACCGAGATCAAGGTCTATGGTGCTGAAGTGCTTCCTTACCACCTACCAGTGTTCCCATCCATGAGTATTTTTCCCCTTGAGTTCATCCTTCATGTATTGAATGCCAATCAGGTCCACTTCGTGCCCGCGAAGAAGGGACACATCTTCAAACTCCCAAATTCAATTGGCCCTTTCACCATTAATTCAAGGCATGCCCTCTCCACTATGGAAAGGATGATGCGGGAGATGAATTTCCCTCAAGGAGATGTCTGGCACTATGATCCTAAGGGATTCCTCACCAACAGGAAGAAGAAAATAAAATCAACAGCATATACGCATGAACCTAGGCCCCTCATTGAATGGAAAGCTAAGCTTGATATGTGGCCTTTGGATGCACAAATGGAGGTCGAATCCTCAGCTGTTGAAGGGAAAGGAGATAATGTGCTCACTGAGGCAGAATATTATGTTGGGAAAAATACTGAGAGGGGGGGGGGGGAGGTGAATCAGTATTTAGGGCTGACTGAAAACTTTTTACTTTTTCTTTTTCTAAAACCCATACGCTACTTTACTGAAGTCAAATCGCGTATACACGCGGATATCCTTAATAAAACTTGTGTATTACCAGAGATCTCATTATACAGATAATTCTTTACTTAGATCATTGCATCATTCATTCATTAGATGTTTAGTAAGCAGTAAAATTGTGCAGTAAGAACAAAATAAATCATCACACATAAGCAACACACATGAACACCAGGATTTAAGGTAGAAACCCAATTCGGGAGAAAACCACCGCTACCATCATATCTGTCTTCAATATTTATTATAAAGAAAACTTCTTACAACCATGTACTGGTGCAGACTCATATCAGCACGCAGGCACCCACCTGCAGAAGGCTACAACCTGCTCTCATTTACCAGCCTCTCTTGGAAGGGAGCTACAACCCCCTGCTCTCATTTACCAGCCTCTCCTGGAAGGGAGCTACTACCCCCTGCTCTCATTTACCAGCCTCTCCTAGAAGGGAGCTACTACCCCCTGCTCTCGTTTACCAGCTACCAATGGAAGGGAGCTACAACCCCCTCACTGAAGGCTTTGACCCTCAGCACCACTGCGGACCACGTTTCATCAATTTTCATACTAGATCCATTAGCTTCCATACAACACACCTTGTAGGCCAATATTCATCAGATTTTCAGACTAGACCCACTCCACACATTTAAGCTCAACATACATCAAACTGAAACTTATAACCCCATCAATTCATTCATTGAATCATCAACCAATCAACCAACAACTTGATCCTCAATTAACATAATCATCAGCATATTCAACATTCAAACAACCCAGATCTGTATGAATACATTATTGACAGATAACAGTAAACCAGCAGAACAGATCAGAAATTTCATTCCACATACTTCAGCAAAACCCTAGATTCCATACACGCTTTTACTTTACTGAACCTGCATATATACGCGCTTTCATAGAGACAAACCTGCATATACTTATGCACATATTCCAGAACCAACCTCACATTCCATACGCACTTTTGCTGAAGCCAACCTGTGTATGCACACACTTTTTATGAAGCGAACCTGCGTATAGATCTTCAAACTTTGTAGGGCTGCGCAACTCTTCAGAACAGATAAATAGCTCAGATCTTACCCTTCACTTCAGAAAATATTCGCCTCATCTCAGATCTAAACATTCCATAAACAGATCTAGAAAATACATAGTCATTTCAGATCTAGATATCCCTCTTCATCATTTTCTTCATAGGTGCATTATTAATTCATATCAATCAATAAATTGTTACCCTTCCATGAAAATATACTTCAAAGTGAAGTATTCATTAAAACCCAGACGTATGCACACACTTGCACTATGATCCTCTTCTCTTTATATAGATTTAGCCTATGTCAATACCATGAGCCAAAACCACACAACTTCCGATGGTATTCCTGGACGGGATCAAATAGATAATCCAGCGCTCAATACTGTGGGCCAATACCATGGTAATGTCCCCTGGTTTTATAAATTTAGAGCGCAAATAGGCATACGCTACTTGGTACGTACTTTTCCGCGTACATACGCTACTTCGCCTTTACAAACCCGCGTATGCTTTGTGACATACCATTTTAATCATTGCTCTGGCCCTTACAGGAATTCCTTTCTCCATTACATCTGCACTGCTCTGTAGATACATCAGATTTACATCATTAACAAATAGGACAAGTCAGTTTCCATCAAGGAAAACTTAATCAAGTAGGTTTCCATCAACTTTATCAAGTAGGTTGCCATCAAGGACAACACTCTGCATCATATTGCCAAAAATATCCCCCTTTGGACTTGATGGCAACCATGATGGTGTTTGATCACAACAACAGATAGATACATTGATTATAACCATTATTCAAACACCATGATACTCTCCTCCTATTCAAACACCATGATACTCTCCCCCTTTGACATCAAGGGCAAAGGGCGGATCAAAACAAAAACAAGGTTTTTCTTCTCTTGTAGAAAGAAGAGCTTTGTAGATCTGATGTGCACTGAAGTTACCATGCTCCCCCTGAGTTCATGCTGAAAACATATTTTTCAATGAAGTACATGACTCTATGACCTTTCCTATCACCAAGGACTCATACTTACATCAATGATCCAACCAAGTGGATTTACATATGTGACTCAAGTACCCAACCAAGTGGGATTACACATTTTGACTCAACTACCCAACAAAGTGGGTTTACAAATTTGATCAAGTCCTTACATGATTGAATATTACAATTTTACATCATAGGTCTCAACATGACCTTTTCATCAAAATAAAAATATGAATTTTTATGACCAATACCAAAAAGACCTCAAGAGAGAGAGATCATATTTCAGAACCATCATAATGCCAACAATGCATTACTTTCCATATGACCAATGCTCCCCCTTAGCTTGTGCATCCTGAACACTTTCAAAAGAAAATCATCAAGGCATCTTCATCAGCAGAGAATAAAACAGAAATATGAGAGCTGGAACATCACCAAAAATACCAAACAGCACTGCAGCTGTGCTGAAGAATGCTGACCCAGAAATTTTTTTCCTGCAAACACCCATATGCGGTTTTCTGTGTATAAACCCGCGTATATACGCGACTGTCCTTCATGAAATCCGCGTATCCAATTTAATCTTCTGATTTTAAGCAGATCTAATCTTCTGAATGGCAGAGACTACTCCCAGCTTCTGTCTGAGATATTCAAATGCTTCCCTGGAATATATGAGAGAAGAAAGATATGAAAATGTAATTGTGTTTTCAGGTGTCATCTAACAATTGTAGCATAAGCACATCAGTAACCAAGCCTTCAGACACTTTGCAGCATCAACATATTCTTCCCAAGAGGAATTATCATACCAGAACAACTTCTTCAATAGAAAATATGTGTCAAGCAATCATCCATGTGATCTTATCTCTGAATCATAAGACTTCCATCTCATCCATGTGTGAAAACAAAATATACTCTTCATCAAAAAGAAATCAGGGCTCATTCATCATAAGAAACCATGTATCATGTCATCATCATGAGTATGTTAGGTCCCTATATCACTAGTATAGTCCCTTATTATTGTTAGTGTAACCCCCTTATTGTTATTATTGAACCCTTGTAACCCCCATTTTGTTATTATTGTGCCCTTAAATTAGTATTGTTAGGTCGGCTAGGATTACATTGTGGCCCACTAGGATTTCATTATGGCCCCATGGACTCCTATATATAGAAAGGAGGTTTTGTTCATTTGTATCATCCAAGAATTGTTCATTTATGTAATGTATTGGAGGTTGCCCCCTCGAAGTGGCTCATTTCTAAGGCATTGATATCTCTTTTCTTCTCTTTTGGAGCTGGTTACACAACAGAGTATTACGAAAACTAAGGAATAAGCAGATACAATGTCAACAATGCACTCATTAGTAGTTAGACTGGTGCTCCCCCTGAACCTGTGCTCCTGTTCTTGAGCCATCTCACTGTTTTCCTTAACAGAAAAGCATACGCTTCTGTCTCCAAAGGAACTCACGTGTATACGAGGCTTTAGTTCACTAAACCCGCGTATGGAAAGTAAAATACTGAAAATTTCACAACTCCATCTCCCCCTGAACTTATGTCACATGTACCTGTCTTCTTCACATCAGATGCACTGTCAGAAATAAACATAACCAGAATTACCAAACCAACCATGAGAATCACCATACATTGCTCCCCCTGTGATGATACATTACTAATCCCTAGAATGTATCTCACATCACTCCTGCAGTCATTATAATAAGTAAGCTTTAGAAGCGGATAACTGCAGTAAGGTCAATATTCCCTACGTTTCTGACCGATCCTCCTTCTTTTTCCAGTTTTGCTTGAAGTTTCTTATTGTGTGCTGAAATTTATCCAATTTCTCAGATCTATTCATCTTGCATTCTTTTTCTACATGTCCATACTTGTTACAAGCATAACTTTTTGCATGACCAAAAAAGTAGGCATAGGGATCATAATGTGTTTTCTATTCTTTCTTCTATTGCAATCATCTGCTTTATGACCATACTTGCTGCATGAGAAACAATATCCCTTACAGAAACCTGAGTACCTTTCTGTATAGAATCTGTTTGTTTGAGTCTAAAACAATCTGCTTCTGCAATTGGCTGCAACATGCCCATAATTATGACATTTAAAGCATTCAACATTATTGATCAAAGGAGGGAATGGTTTCTTTTGAGAGTTCATGATTGTCGGTTGACCTTTTGTTTCTTCCAACACTTCAAGTTTTGCATTGATATCCTGTGAACTAGATTCTCCTTTAACAGTTTCATGAAAACCAAGACCACATTTAATAGAAGGAGACCTTTGACTACTAAGAATATTGTCTAGAATCTTAGTACTATCTTGAAACCCCAAGAGTTTATCTTTTTCTTCTAATTTACCTTTTAAAATGTTTACCTCAACCTCCAATATTTGGCATTGCTTCTTCATACTTTCTTCAACCCTTCTTCCTTCTTCTACTTTATCATTCAATTTTAAAATCTCTTCTTTCAGCCCATTTTCTTGTTCTTCAAAAGTTTGTAGAAGTTCTTCATTATTCTTATTTGATGCTTCAAGATCTGCTTTCAGAGAGATGATTTCTGCTTCAAGTCTTTCAATTCGATTGGTTACTTTATCCTGCAGTCTTTGATATATTTCTATCTGTCCCTTCATTGTTTCTATCTGTCCATTCATTCTAGAGATCATATCTTGGTAGATAGATTCCTTCCTTTTAAATGGATCTTCATCATTGATTTTGAGATTTTCTTCTAGACTTATACTGTTACTTTCACTATCTTCACCATTGCATGCACAAGAAAGTGAATCACAATAACAACAATCAATACCTGTTTCATCTTCTTCATTTTCTGCTGCACATGTTTTCTGAGGTATCTCCTTTCTTTGAGTAGCCTTCTTCTTTTGCTTCCTTGCCATGAGCACTTGCAGATCTTGGTTAGAATCTTCTTCATCCTCATTTGAAATTTCATCATTATCTTCATTTGTATAATAACTCTTTCCCTTTTCAAATTGTTTTCCTTTATCATGATTTTCTTCATAAGGACATTTAGCAGCATAATGACCAACTCTTCCACAAGTAAAACACTTGAAGGGAAGCTTACCTCTGAATCTTCCAGTACCTGGTTGGAGTCTTCTCACAAAATTTTCTTCTTCTTCTTCTGATATATAACTTGATTCCTTGACAACTTCCTTTTCTTTTCCTTTTGCACATGCCTTAAAGGCAACTTCTCTAATTTGAGAGGGACCTCCTTTTCTCATTTCAAAAGCAGTCAGGATACCATGTAGTTGAACAATAGTAAGATTTTGCAGATATTGCTTTTCTTCAATAGCTGATACTTTTGACTCAAATTTTGAAGTCAAAGATCTTAAGACTTTTTCCACCAGAGTAGTATCAGTTATGGTTTCACCCAAATTTCTCATACGATTTACAATATCATCTAGACGTAAAAAGAAACTGGCAATACTCTCATCACTATGCATCCTTAAATTTTCATATTCAATTATGAGAGTTTGGAGTTTGGCACTTTTTACCTTTGTATCTCCTTCATAGCTTAGAATGATTTTGTCCCATATTTCTTTTGCTGAATTTAGCTGCATCACTTTAGCAAATTCTGGTTCAGACATGCTTCCTAATAAAACATTGTCTGCTTTGGAATTGATTTCATATTTCTTCCTTTGTGCTGCATCAGTAGGAATAATTGTCGAATACTGATAACCTTCTTCCATGATTTCCCATAATTCTGCCCCAAGACTTTGCAAATATGCTTTTGTTCATATCTTCCAGAATAACAGATTACTTCCATTGAATAAAGGTGGCCTTAGAGAGAGTACTCCTTCATGACTTCCCATTGCGATGGATCTCCTTCAAGCGATCAAGATTCTGCAGAAGGATTGGCTCTGAAACCAATTGTTGGGAAAAATACTGAGAGGGGGGGGTGAATCAGTATTTAGTGCAGACTGAAAACTTTTTACTTTTTTTCTTTCTCTAAAACCCATACGCTAATTTAATGAACCCAAGTCATGTATACACGCGGGTATCCTTAATGAAACTTGCATATTACCAGAGATCTCATTATGCAGATAATTCTTTACTTAGATCATTGCATCATTCATTCATTAGACGTTTAGTAAGCAGTAAACATGTGCAGTAAGAACAGAATAAATCATCACACATAAGCATCACACATGAACACCAGGATTTAATGTGGAAACCCAATTCGGGAGAAAACCACCACTGACATTGTCTCAGTCTTCAATATTTATTATAAAGAAAACATCTTACAGCCATGTACTGGCGCAGATTCATACCATCACGCAGGCACCCACCTGCATAAGGCTACAACCTTCTCTCATTTACCATCCTCTCCTGGAAGGGAGCTACAACCCCCTGCTCTCGTTTACCAGCCACTCCTAGAAGGGAGCTACTACCCCCTGCTCTCGTTTACCAACCTCTCCTGGAAGGGAGCTACTACCCCCCTGCTCTCATTTACCAGCCTCTCCTGGAAGGGAGCTACTACCCCCTGTTCTCGTTTACCAGCTACTACTGGAAGGGAGCTACTACCCCCTCACTGAAGGCTTCGACCCTCAACACCATTGTGGACCACGTTCATCAATTTTCATACTGGATCCAATAGCTTCCATACAACACACCTTGTAGGCCACTTTTCATCAGATTTTCAGACTGGACCCACTCCACACATTTAAGCTCAACATACATCAAACTGAAACTTATAACCCCATCAATTCATTCATTGAATCATCAACCAATCAACCAACAACTTGATCTTCAATTAACATAATCATCAGCATATTCAACTTTCAAACAACCCAGATCTGTATGAATACATTACTGACAAATTACAGTAAACCAACAAAACAGATCAGACATTTCATTCCACATACTTCAGCAAAACCCTAGATTCCATACGCGCTTTTAATTTACTGAACCTGCGTATATACGCCCTTTCATAGAGACAAACCTGCGTATACTTCTGCACATATTCCAGAACCAACCTCACATTCCATACGCGCTTTTGCTGAAGCCAACCTACGTATGCATGCGCTTTTTATGAAGTGAACCTGTGCATAGATCTTCAAACTTTGTAGGGCTACGAAACTCTTCAGAATGGATAAATAGATCAGATCTTACCCTTCACTTCAGAAAATATTCGCCTCATCTCATATCTAAACATTCCATAAATGAATCTAGAAAATACATAGTCATTTCAGATCTAGAGATCCCTCTTCATCATTTTCTTCATAGGTGTATTATTAATTCAGATCAATCAATAAAATGTTACCCTTCCATGCAGATATACTTCAAAGTGAAGTATTCATTAAAACCCAGACTTATGCACACACTTTCATTATGATCTTATTCTCCTTATATAGATTTAGCCTTTGTCAATACCATGAGCCAAAACCACACAAATTCCGATGGTATTCCTGGACGGGATCAAATATATAATCCAGTGCTCAATACTGTGGGCCAATACCATGGTAATGTTCCCTGGTTTTATAAATTTAGAGTGCAAATATGCATACGCTACTTGGCACGTACTTTTCTGTGTACATACGCTACTTCGCCTTTACAAACCCGCGTATGCTTTGTGACATACCATTTTAATCATTTCTCTGGCCCTTACAGGAATTCCTTTCTCCATTATATCTGAACTACTTCTGTAAATACATCAGATTTACATCATTAACAAATAGGACAAGTCAGTTTCCATCAAGGACAACATCAAGGACAACTTCATCAAGTAGGTTGCCATCAACTTCATCAAGTAGGTTGCCATCAAGGAAAACACATTGCATCATATTGCCAACAAATTAGGAATAGGGAGACCCTTCGAGGGGTCAAGGGTACATGGAGGTTGATGAAGAAACACACCCGAGTAAAAAATAGAGAATCGAAGGGCCAGAGGACCTAGATACCGAATTATCTTATGACGAGGTTTATTTTCTTAGAGGTCCTGACAAAGAAAAGCCAGGCTTCCTACTCTCCTTTTATTCTACCTCATTTTCATCCCCCTCAGAGCTTTCATAGGTGGTCACATTGGAAAAATATGATGCAAGGGAGGAGATTGAGACCAGGAACAAGTCTGCGAGAGAAAGGCTAAGGGCTGAACTTTCTTAATTTGTAGATAAGCACCATACCAGGCTCTTCTCAGTCCTGGATATGGATAAAGGGAAACTCATATTGGCCATCCAACATTCAGCCATGCATCCCGCACCTTTGGGATCCCAATATACATATCTGGAAATAATTCTAAATATGGGCAACATTCCCCTGTCGGATAAGTTGGATTTGCATGAGTGTATCGGGGACATGCTACACACTGAGGTATTGAAGCATACAGTTTCCCTACAGAGGACCGAAAGGAAGCTGACACAAATGAAGATCACCCAACAATGGGAAAGGGCTAGCGCTAAGGCTGTCGCTACTCAGCTGGAGAACACCAAAAAAATGATAAGAGGAAAGGGTGTTGATACCAATTCGGAATTGCAAGCTCTTCTCACCAAATCATATTTGGAGGTACAAGAGTTGAGGAGAAATTTTAATATCCCTCATTCTAAACATATTAAAACCAAGGAAATCACCGAGGTAAAAAGGGAAAAGACAACTCTCGCTGATTCCCTCGCTCAAAGGGGAAAAGAGATTACTCAAAACGATAAGGAAATCACTGGGCTAAACATGAGGTTTTTAGAGATACAACTTAAGTGGGGCAAGCATACGTGCATAGTTCCTATACCAGAAGATCCAAATACTACTTCGGACTATCTCACTAAGGCTCTGGAAGATCTGAAGATGTCTGAAGATGAAACACACACTACTCACCGACTCCTAGATGAGGCCAAGGTTGCATACACAGAGAATCAAAAAATGGTTTCATCCCTACTGAAAGATGTAGAGAAACTCCATAAGGAAGCCCAGGGACATGAGAAGTATATTAAAGACTTAAAAGCGTAGATCAAAGGTAGTATGTCATTGGTAGAAGTGAGGTGACTTATCTTGGGGGAGATCATAGTCAAGCAGCACTGGGAGCTCCTCGTGCTAACCAATTACAAGAAGATTGCGATTCACGAGTATAAGGAACAATTGGAGGTTGGATGCAGGGAAGGAGAAGAGAAGGCAGCTATAGCAAAGAAATATGTCAGATATCTCAATGAGCTTTCTTCTAAAGAATTGAGCACACAGGGAGTGGTCGACTGTTTCAGGACTATTATGGATGTTAGTTAGATGATCGAGAAAGAGAACACACATGTGAACATGTTGGGGTTTTTAGCGCTAGTGTCGAAGGGAGTGGAAACGTTCGATCAGGAATGGTGCAGGATGGTAGAAGCTCGCCTCCCACCATGCTAGGATCCGCAGTCAGGTGCACTACTTCCCCTAATGGCTTATGATCAAAAAATGTCAGAGATCATGTGCAGGGAAGATATAGCACTAGATAAAACCTCCCAGCTAAAAGGAGAGACCTTAGTAACTGCATTGCGTAAGGAAATTTTCCTTCTCGCTCAGGTCAAGAAATTATTTGTTGTCTAAGTGGATTATACAAAGCTTACACAACTACAGTGTATGTTTGAAACCTACACAACAACATAGCTACCCAGAGAAATTATGTGGAAAAAGTATTATGAACACGTGAATCCTCCAGTTTCCTCTACTTCACAGTGACTGGAGGATCTAAGAGTGGTGCATTGTAATAGTCCCCCCCCAAAGTATCCACTCCTCCAGGATCTAAGAGTGGTGTTATCCAATGTGAAGCATTCCTCATAATCTCCTGATCTAGTGGTCTCCCTGGTGGAATGCCTCCATGTATTTAGACATCAATGACAAGAGTAGACTGTATATATGGATGGACAACCTTGTCCCTATCCTTACAGTGCAAATAAATTTTCTTCTTCTTTGCATTAACCCTCTGAAATAGATAGGGGTGTGTGCTCCTTATCACGTGATGCTAACCTTCCTCCCTACCTTCTCCTTCTATCTGCAATGCTTCACAATCATGTTGTTCATTGATTGTGCCTTGATCTCCACATATGAGATCCTGGGGAATTCCTTGCAAAGGCACAAAAGTCCCTCTTTTTGGAGCAATTTCTCCATCTACCTCTGCATGAGGTGCTAGATGTGCTCTAAATATGATAGTGTTGTTTCCCCCATCCTTCTCTTCCTCTCCAATATGAATGGGAGAACCTTCTCAATAAGAGGATCCTCTCTTGGAAAAGGGATCTTCATGCCCTCTTGTTCAAGATCATGGGATAGAGTTCTTGCCTCTAGAAAAGTATTATGCAAGATGTGAGCCTCTTTAATAGTCTTTTGAAGTGGATTTGAGTTCATAGGTTCCTCCATCATATGCAAAGGTTTTGTTTGTTTTGGTTTGTTCGGTTCCACCAATGATGTTTTAGAATGTTTTCCATAAAACCTTTCCACTATTCTCTTAGTGAACTTTGCATAAGAAGAAATATTTGCATTTCTTAATGAAAAAGACTCAAATATCCACCAAGCATTGGCCTTACCTCCAAAATGTAGCACTGCAACTTTGATGGCTTCATCTTCAGAAACTTGGTGCTGTTGCAAATAGGTGTGTAACTCCTCCACCCAAGCTCTAGCTGAACATGTTGGTGACCCATCAAAAGTAAATAGGAAAAATCTACCCTTGTCATGCTGCATTCTTCTCTCCACCTTGATCTTCCAAAACTCTTGGAAAGTGATATGATCTCCAAATTTCTTAGTTTGAGACTCATATTCTTGCAGATAATCACCAAGAGCTTCCCTTCTAGGAATTTCTTCTTCTCCCATCTCCCTCATAGCAGATCTGGGCATATGACTGCACTGTGAATCATAGTGTGCAGTTGCATTCTCACACACATCATGTTAAAATATAGAGTTGGCTTTAGATCCAAACTCCTTTGGAGATTCTCTCTGTCTTCTCATCTTCTTGAGATCTCCCTTGATATTTTGCATAGTTTGAAAGAGAAGCTTTGAGATCTCCTCCTCATCTCTTCCTCCAAATAATGGAGTCTTCTTTTTGTTTTTTTTGTACATCTCCTCTTCCGGTGAAGAGCTCCCCCTCATGGTGACATATTGGCTGAATGTACAGGCTGAGCCAAGATTATGCTCTGATACCACTGTAATATTCCCAAATGGGGAATGCAACAATATATAAACACAAAACTAGAAGTAGAAGTGTAAATCAACTCACTGACATTGGAGACCAATATGGAGACAAATTATCATGTATTAGATCATAAAATCATCATAAATAGTGAGACATGAGTCATATACACTGAAGGAACAAGCCTCCCATAAGAAATCACTTCACAAATGAACTACTGTCACAATACAAGAATGCCAGAGACTGCTAAAACGCAGTTAATCACACAATACTATAGAAAAATAATGTACAAAATATGTAGGGTTGTAATATGCCTCAAAAGATATGCCCAATACAGATCTAGGCTCAACACGAACTCCTACAAAGAACTCGGAAAGGGTTTTCAGAAATACACCCTATACAAGATGGGATCTAAAGCCCAATGGATGAAGGTTCACTGAAAATTGAAGAAAAAGAGTGTAAAAGGCTGAAATATAATATATCTTATGTATATCCCCTCAAATTTCTACTCCCATGAAAGGATGAATCCCTCAATCACAAGAAAACACTGCAAAGGAACTACAAGATCTTCCACTGAAGTTGCCCTCCAAAATAACGCAATTCCCAGCTGGAACAGCGCTAGAAATGATGGGAAATGTATGGCCTGGTGCCAAAGATATGAAATATGCTCAAGAACTCTCAAAAAATATCTCCCAAGAGAAGGAAACCTTCCTTCTATGAGAAAATAGCTCAGAAAGTGGGATTCTAACCCCTGCACTGCTGCACCCTGCAACACAGCACAATAACCTACAAAAACTGCGCTGATGAAGAAAGTTGTAGCTTGGCCTGAAAACCTGAATGTGGAAATGAATACAATACTCTTCCAAGAGGCCTCTCAAGGAAAGAGGTGGGATTCCTACTCGGGAACACCCGGTGCTAAACAGCACAACAACCTTGCTAAACAACAAGAGGAAGCAATAGTCTAAGTAGACCAATGTCAAAATAATAATCCAAAAACATGAGCCCATATGGATTCCATCCTCTTCCTTATATAGATTATGAACTCACTCTCCCTTGGACCCACCTAATTAGGTCATTTCCTTCATCAAATCAGTCTCGCTCCAAAACTGTGTTACTCCTCCATTAATCTCCACTCCTCCATAACAGCGCTGTTGACTTGGTCAAAGTTGACTGGATCAACATGATCCAACCCTATTCACACTTGGAGGTGCTTTATTTAGCTTCTTAAAAATGTCTCCTTTCACACTTGAAGTGTTTTTATTGCTGCTAAGGAGACTTATGCGCCTTCCCACCCATTTATTCACCCACCTAGTGATAAAATAAACTATGATATTCCATTTAGCTTAAAGCTACATTTTTTGAATATTGCATGTTATCAAGCTTTTAGAATGCAGGTAGTCTATAGGTTATGTAAGAATTTATCTCAAATGATACTCATATAATGATCTATAATACTACCTTAATTAGTCTCAGTGCATCATTTCTGTTTCAAGTTCCTTCCCTCTATCGCTTTCTTCTTAAGTCCTTGAAGGGTGGATTCTTATACCGTATAAGCCTGCCTTAATCTAACTTACCATTCTAATTCTTCATGATATTCATCTCGATTGACTCTAAATATGGTTCATTAGTTTTACATCCAGCCCTATTTGCAGCAAATCCAATTCCATGACAGCCACAAGCCCATTCTGAGTAAGCATTTTTACCTGCAATCAAAGTTCACAGTTATTACTCTTCTCTCCTTGTGATCCAAAAACACAGATCAAACAATTCCATCTAGTAGATATACAAGAGGTTCCTGTCTAAGAAAATGAAGACAACCTAGATGACCTTATGATTTAAGATGTCCTAGGCGCTGGTCTCTTGCAACTAAAGACTGTTTCTAAGAGTGACATCATAACCATTAGAATCAACATTATAAAAAGTGAATTAAGCTTCAAGCTCATCAACATGGGATTCAAAATTTAGGTCTACTAGAAGAGGATAATGTGGAACATACTGAGAGGAGACTGGGTGCAAACATGAAGCAATGAAAAGTTTTTGTTGAAGGAGAGGAGAACTGATCTCATCTATTTTTTTGTGTATACAACCAAGTTTATCCTTTAACTACTAAATTTTTTTTCCCGTGTTCAATTAAAATGTCCAAAGAAGAGGCCAATTTTGCTACCAATTGATCCATTCCATCTTAAAAATAAGGCAATGCATAATTTTTGTTGTATAGCTCAAATTGTAGACTGAGGGTAGTTTTACCCTCACAAAAGATAGCATGGAAGCTGTTATCACTCTAATAATTCTTAATTTGTGAGATTTTGACTTAAAGTCTAAGAACATTACAGGTAACCATGGACCTACTTTCAAGCTTTAGGATCTGGCCTTCCTAAGGCTCTGTTAGGTCCTTATATTAATAGTATATTCCCTTATTGTTGTTAGTGTAATCGCCTTATTTTTATTGTTGTAACCCTGTAACCCCCATATTGTTATTATTGTGCCCTTAAATTAGTATTGTTAGGTCGGCTAGGATTACATTGTGGCCCCATGGACTCCTATATATAGAAAGGAGGTTTTGTCATTTGTATCATCCAATAATTGTTCATTCATGTAATGTATTGGAGGTTGCCCCCTTGAAGTGGCTTATTTCTAAGGCGTTGATATCTCTTTTCGTCTCTTTTTGGAGCTGGTTTCACAACATTTGGTATCAGAGCTTTGGATTCTAGGGTTTCGCTACACCAAACAAATCATCATGGAATTTTTGTTATAACTTGTTTTCTACGAAGGTTCAGAAGCTGAAATTTTTAGAGCGTGAAGCTGAAATCCTGAGGAAGATCTTCGCAAAATTGCAGATATTGGTTCGCAATTCGGAGATATGATCTGTGGAAGTTAGTTCTTTTTTAGACTCCCTAATTTCATCTCAAAGAGGTGATTGTGGGAAAATCTTCATAACTCTCTCTCTGAGCATCAAATTGGAATTCTGTAAAAATTGGCTATAAGTACATGGACTTTAGTTTCTTGTCTATCAATTTTAGTGCCAAAGGAGCAAATAGTGACACATGGAAAGTTGTACAAGTTTTCTCTACTGAACCAGTCCATAATTAGGTCATTGTGGGAGATTGGTCATAACTTTGTGTTGAAGAATTCAAATCAGGTTATACTTGTGGCATTCGAAAGAGGATTCAGAGGGATACCGTAGGGCCAAATTTTAGATATTGAAGATCCGAAATCACAAAGATAATTCAGTTTCAATATCAAGCTCCTCAAAATCAAGAAAAAGGTGTGTATTTTTTTCGAATTACATAAGTCTCGTTTGAAAAAATTACTTTGAATTTATTCCAAGGGCATATTGAAGAATAGATGTCAGTATTGGGTTCTAAAATTCTCCCCTAAAAAGGATAAAGAAACACCAATTAAGCCTTTATAAGGCTCTACTATGACTCATGAATACGAAGAAAAAAAACATGAGATATCAAAATTACAAGAGCAAGTGCACCAAATTTCGCTATCGCAAAGAGCAACAAAAAATGAAATGGAAGTTTTGAAGAAAGGCGTGGAAACTAAGATGGATGGTTTGAAGAAAGGTGTGGAAGCTAAGATTGATGGAATGGAAGTGGGTATGGAAGCTAATATGGATGGAATGGAAGCTAATATGGATGACATGGAAGCTAATATCGATGAAAAAATGAAAGACAACATTGAAAACATGAAGAATGATTTGGAAAAGTTGATACAAGAAATGTTTCCTAATGGCGAAAAGATAGTAGAGGAAACTCATAATGAGAATAAAATACACGTTAATCGTGATTTCATGAACTCTAATGTTGGATTGAAGAACCACCATATTCCAAAGATGGATATGAGGAGGTTTGATGGCAAGGATCCCGTAACATGGATACTACAGATGGAGCAATATTGTGATCTAAATAATGTGCAAACAAACAAAAGGTATGCATTGCAACTTTACATTTAGAATAAAATACATTTGTATGGTATTGATGGCTTTGCTCCCGTAAAAAAATTGTCATTTGGTCAATTTTTATGGAGGAAATGATAGCACATTATGTGGATACAAAGAGAAACACCTTCTTTAGCCAATTGATAAATCTCAAACAAAAGGGTTCAATGGTGGAGCACATTGAGGACTTCCAAAAATTGAATATAAGGGTAACTAATATTCCATAGGAACACAGGATTGATGTCTTCATACGGAATTTAAAGGATAACATCCAACATGAAGTTCGCATTTGGGAACTCGATTCATTGGAGAAAGCATTCAGGTTGGCAAGAAAAATTGAATGTAAAATTATGGCGACAAGGAAGCCTACCACTCACATCTATAAAGATGGAAGTGTTGCTACTCATAGACTTCCACAATCTACAATGTTGACACCACAATAATTGCAAGAAAAAAGAGCAAAAGGGCTTTGCTACAGTTGTGATAGAAAATACACTAAAGGTCATACGTGCACTAAGAATAAATTATTTTACATATATTGTGAAGAGGAAGAAGTAAAGGTCAAAAGGAGAGGATATACACCAAGAAGAAACCATAGAAGAAGAAGAAATGAGTCCGACCATATCATGTAATGCATTGGTAGGAATTACCACTCCTCAAACTCTCAAGATAGAAGAACATATCAAGAAGAAAAAGGTAATAGTGTTGATTGATTTAGGTAGTACCCATAATTTTATTCATTGTAAGGTAGCCAAGGAATTGAATTGTTTCTTATACCCAGCACAAGAATGTCAAGTGATGGTTGCAAATGGAGGAACTATAAATTGCTCTGGAAAATTCCATAATATCAATCTAGCCATGGGGGAATATGTATTGAATAGTCCAATGCTTTCCATCCCAATGGGAGGTGTTGATGTTGTACTAAGGATACAATGGTTACAATAATTGGGGACGGTAGCTTTTAATTTTCAAGAACTTTTGTTGAAATTTTTTTCGGAAGGAACGAAAATCGAATTATGAGGTATCGTAGGGAAGCCAGGAAAGATAATAAGCTCTAATGTCACAACAAAGGTTCTGAAGAAAGAACAACGGGGCATAATTGCACAATTATGCTCACTAGAAGTTCCAACATCAAAATCATCTATTTCTTTAGATCTCCAAAAAGTCTTGGACAATCATTCCAAGGTGTTTGATACTCCCAAAGGACTCCCACCTATTCGTGATCATGATCATGTTATTCATTTGATTCCAGGATGTGTTCCTCCAAACATTAGGCCTTACAGATATCTTTATGTCCAATAGAGTGAAATTGAACATATGATTGCATAAATGTTAGAGGCGGGTATAATTCAATCTAGTCAAAGTTCTTTCTTTTCTCCAGTAGTATTGGTGCACAAGAAAGATGGATCATGGCACATGTGTCTGGATTATAGGGAGCTCAATAAGCTCACTATTAAAGATAAATTTCCCATTCCTGTGATTGATGAATTATTGGATGAATTAGATGGAGAAATTTATTTTACCAAGTTGGATCTTCGTTCAGGATATCATCAAATTAGAATGAATACTGAAGATATTCCGAAAAAAACATTTCAAACTCATGAGGGTCATTATGAATTTTTGGTCATGCATTTTGGCCTTACCAATGCCCCTTATACATTTAAAGGGTTGATGAATTCAATTTTCAAACCATTCCTTAGAAAATTTGTTCTAGTATTTTTTGATGATATACTAATCTACAACAGGTCTTGGAAGGATCATGTTCTACATGTTGACAGGGTGCTCAAACTATTGGAGGAGAAACAATTATATAAAAAAAAATCCAAATTTTTCTTTGGAGTACAAGACGTGGAATATATGGGTCATATTGTATCTGACGAGGGTGTTAAGGTAGACCCTAGAAAAATTAAATTCATTAAGGAATGGAAAGTCCCCACAACCATAAAGCAGTTGCACAGATTTCTCGGGTTAACAGGGTATTATCGCAAGTTTGTTAAGAATTATGGGAGAATAGCAGCACCTCTAACAACATTATTGAAGAAAGATGCATTTTCATGGAATCCTGAAGCAACTAAGGCCTTTGAACATCTTAAATAGGTAATGTGCCTAGCACCAGTATTAGCTACGCCAGACTTCACAAAAACCTTTATTGTGGAATGTGATGCCTCAGGAAATGAAATTGGTGTTGTTTTAATCCAAGAAGGAAGACCCATTGCTTTTGAAAGTCGTTCAATCAAAGGAAAGTATTTACAAAAGGCTATTTATGAGAAGGAAATGTTGGCAATACTACATGCACTAAAGAAATGGTTACCTTACCTAATGGGAAGACACTTCAAGGTAGAAACTGATCATGATAGTCTTAAACGCTTTTTGGAACAAAGACTATCTTCAGAAGAGCAACAAAAATGGGTCAAAAAGACGTTGGGTTATGACTTTGATATCATCTACAAAAAAGGGAAGATAAATGTTGTTTCAGATGCACTCTCAAGAAAGGATGAAGAGGTGGAAGCATTGCTTTGTGCCATTTCAATTATCCAACCAAATTGGATAACCGAAGCAAGGGATGAATGGAAGAAGGACAAAGAAGTGTGGACTCTCATTCAAAATTTGCAGCAAGATCCTAGTAGATCTAATACATTTAATTGGAAAAATGATTCCTTATGGTACAAATATCACTTATATATTTGCAATAATTCCCAACTAAAACAAAAGACTCTTTTGGAATTTCACACTTCTCCTTTAGGAGGACACTCAGGATTTTTAAAAACTTAGCACAGGGTGAAGAAAGAATTTTTCTGGGATGGTCTTAAATCTGATATTCAAAAGTTTGTGGCGGAATGTTTGGTTTGCTAGAAAAATAAAGTGGAGACAATTAAGACCCCGAGTCTTCTACAACCTTTATCCATTCCAAGTCAACATTGGGAGGATATTTCAATGGATTTTATCACAAGTTTACCTAAGTCTGAGGGAAGGAGTTTCATCATGGTGGTAGTTGATATACTTACCATGTATTCACACTTTTGTGCATTATCTCATCCATTTAAAGCATGTACAGTTTCTACTGCATTTATGGAAACAATTCAAAAGCTACATGGAAACCCGAGGATTATTGTAAGTGACAGTGATCCCATTTTTACAGGAACTTTTTGGATGGAATTATTTTCTTGTTTGGGTACTCAACTAGCTCATAGCTCATCTTATCATCCTCAATCCGATGGTCAAACATAGATAGTGAATAAATGTTTGGAAGGATATCTTCATTGTTTTGTATCTGATAAGAAAGCATAATAGGTCAAGTGGTTACCTCTGGCTGAATGGTGGTAAAACACTTCCTTCCATACTGCAGCAAAAATGACCCCATTTATGGCACTTTATGGATATCATCCACCATCCATCACATCTTCTTTAAGGGAAAATTCTAGGGTTAAAGAAGTGGAGGATCACATCGAGCATCAACAAGAAGTTCTCCAATTCTTAAAGGATGACCTAAATTTGGCACAAAATTGAATGAAACAACAGGCATACCAACATCCCAGTGGGAGAAGTTTTGATGTGGGAGACTGGGTATTTTTACGGCTACAACCATACAAACAAATTTACCTCAAGTAAGCTAAGAAGGATAATAAATTATCACCAAAATTCTATGGTCCTTACAAGGTTTTCCAAAATATTGGTACTATGGCATACAAATTGGAGCTTCCTACTTCTTCGCGAGTGCATCTAGTTTTCCATGTTTCATGCTTCAAAAAGGTTATAGGGGACAAACTTCAAGTTCAAACAATATTTCTAGAACTTGATGAGGGAAAAACCATATTGGAACTGGAAGCAGTCACGGAAACAAGAACTCAACAACTATGAAATCGATTAATTTCAGAGTATCTCATCACATGGAAGAACTTACCCATGGAATATTCTACATGGAAGGATCATAATTTTATGCAAAATCACCCGGAGCTACTCAAGCGATGAGGAAAACACTTTTTTGAAGGAGAGGAGCATGTTAGGTCCTTATATTACCAGTATAGTCCCTTATTATTGTTAGTGTAACCCCCTTATTGTTATTGTTGTACCCCTGTAACCCCCATATTGTTATTATTGTGCCCTTAAATTATTATTGTTAAGTCGGCTAGGATTACATTATGGCCCCACTAGGATTACATTGTGGCCCCATGGACTCCTATATATAGAAAGGAGGTTTTTTCATTTGTATCATCCAAGAATTGTTCATTCATGTAATGTATTGGAGGTTTCCCCCTCGAAGTGGCTTATTTCTAAGGCGTTGATATCTCTTTTCTTCTCTTTTTGGAGCTGGTTTCACAATAGGCTCAGAGAGGGCTCTCTCTTTAAGATTTAACTTTGTTTTGATTATAAGATATTAGGCTAGTTATGATTGTGCAATTTGGTTTGTTTTGGTGGGAAAAACACATAATGAGATGGATAGTGGGAAATTTGTTTGTCCATTGGGCTAAGGAATAAAAATTCAAGTAGACAGAACTAGGATCAAGGTCAAAAATTCAAATGTTTTCAGGGCAAGATAGATAATTCTTTGAAGATATTGGTAGGCTATTTTGGTGAAATGGTTTGATCAGGATAAAGAGAAATGAAGGACTCTTTGATCTGGATAAGGAAGGAGTAGAAAAAGGTCATTCAAAAGAGGGAGAAATTAAGGGTTCCCTACTCTGGAAATCAACATAAAACATAGAAATGACAAACAGTAAAGAGAGGGTGCTTTTAACAAATCCTGAAATAATACTCATGTTTTATCATTCAAATTTAGAATATAAAATGGATGCATGAAAACATGAGAATATAAACAATGACAAGTAGAAAACACTTCACTTCAATGGCTCATCACATGAATCCTGAAATATGATGCTAGATGATTTGATCCAGTCTGATACTTGAACTTGCAACAAAAAAAACTTCAAGTACAGCAAAAATTACTATAGAAATCTTCAGCAATTTATTCCACAATAATACTTCTAAGAGTGAAGTATTTATACAAAAATGTTTACAAAATATCCTAGAATGCTTCTAGGGATTATCTAAGGAAAAATAAATATCTTTTACAACAAAATAGTGACAACTGCTTAACAAATCATCAAGTTTCCCTATTTATCCAAATAAAATATAAAACTGCTTGTGGATTAGGTGCAGCTGGTTGCCTTGGTGTCCTCTTTACTAGCATATATATTTCAAATCTATTTTGAAATATTATCTTCTTTATCTTATACTCTTTCATCTTATACTTTTTAACTCTGATACTCTTTAACTCTAATACTCTTTAACCTCTGTAAAAGTTGCCTTACTAATGTAATAAATTCTATTTGACTGTGAAAAAATCACCCAACAGTTTTATCCTTTAATCTACAATTTGACTTTCACAGTAAGTCAGTGAGTGATTGAAAAGCTTCATCATTAGGAATTTGTATCTTTTTCAGCTTACAGAAGTTTTCATCTGCCTCAGTATATCTAGAAAATGTTGGTTTTATGAAAAATAAGTGTTTTATATCATGCTGCAGATGAAACAAGTCTTCAAAACTTCTGTGTAAGACCTTCCCTATAGGAATGCCTTGTCCTTTTGTCTTGTCCACCTGCTCTTTTGCATAAACTCTGATTTTATTATTGTAGTCCTCCTATGGCATGAGTTTATAATTAATGACCAGAATATTAGGCAAACCTATTTGCCTCAAATTTTCAAATTTAACCATGAACTTGGTTATGGCTATGTTCATATTTTCACATTTCTCTTTAATTTGTTTCATCAAATTCTTCTTTGAAATGACTTTCCTTATTTCAAGTATTGTCTCTGTCCTATCAGTGATTTCTATTTCTTCCAACTACTGCTTGTTTTTACTGTTGAGAAACTTGATCAATTCTATGGCTTGCTCAGGTATGTCACCTAGCTCATATTTTGTTTTCTGAATCTCTACTTGTGCTGCCTTCAGTAAATCCCTCTGCTGATATATTACCTGAATTGATGGCCAAACATCATTGATGGCTTCAATGATTTTACTCCATAACTGATTCTTTACATAAGAAATTGGCTCTTTCAAGGTCAAATATTTTTGTAGATTTTTCAATTCCACATTTAACCTGTTAGCCCTTTGTTCATGAGTTTTGGCATGTATTTGGGCTAGTTTCTTTGTATCTTCAATATTTTCTATCACTTTTTTCAATCTGTTAATCTCATTGGTTTGAAGTGACATTTCTTCCATGGCTTTTACCAGTTTACTAGCCTCATCAGAATGTTGAGCTACTGTAGTAGAGAATTATGTGGCTGAAGTGGTGGATGATGTCACTGGCACTGCAGTAGCCAGTGGTACTTTTGGTGCCAACTCTTCTGCCAAAGTTTAAGGCACAATAGTAGTAACCATGGGAATTACTGTAGGAGTTTCCTGTGTTTTTTTAGTTTCTCTTTCATGGACAAGCTTGTCCATTTGGATTTCCATCTCTTTTATCTGTCATGTTAATTGAAAAATAAATTTCATCATGTCATCTTTCTGATTTTTCTCTTGTACTATTTCTCTAGCCTATGGATGTTCATTTGGTGGAAGCTTGAGTTTTTTCCTTAATGTTGCAATGTCAACATTCTTTTTCTTCACTAGTTCTTCTGTAACTTTGACATTTGTAGGATCATATCCTACTTAGATAACCAACTCTTCTAAAGACTTAATCCTAATATCTTTAGCATATGAGGAATATTTTTCAACCTTCATTTGATCCCTCATGTTTATGATTATATTTTGAAGCTTGTGGATACTCATAGCCTTGGTAGTTATGGTAGAATATAACATATTTGAACTTTGCCTATGAAACTCAATCTGATCTAGTGCATGAATACTTTATGTGTGCACTTCAAGATCAACTTTCTTGTAGTTTGAAACTGTCTTGGGAGTCTTAACTATTGGTTGAAGCACTAAAATAATAAACTTTTTATTTGAATAGTCAAAAGATGATAAAATTCTGTTATGAATGCCTAGTGTTTGCTTCAAATACTGAGAATATATCTCATTCTTGATTTCTTCATTCTTTTTTTTAATCTTCTTATATTTTCCCTGATATCAATATCTTTTTATTCTACTTTCTGTGAGGAGGATGCCTCCATACTCTTTTTTTTCTCTATGACCTGAGTGTTTGAATTATCCGGATTTCCTCCATTTAAAATCTCTATGAATTTTTCATTTGTAATGTGTTAGTCAATAGTAATTTTTGTTGATATCAAAAGATGACTAAATGATGGTCCTAGATTTCTAGAAACAAGATTTGAGAAATATTGTGAGTTCTAGAAATCTCACTTCCTTCATTATCCTAAGTTTAACTATTTTCACTATATTTTCCTCTCTGCCTCCTAAAAAGTCTACCCCCACTACTGCAAAAATGGATTTTAATCATTTAGCCTGCTTTCCTCATTTCATCACCTCACCCTCACCCTCATTCATAAACCTCTTCCTATGAAAAGCCCACTTTTTCCCTTCTCTCAAAACCCTCATCAGTCTCCTTCATTTCGTCATTCTTCCTTTAAACCTATTAAACAATGTAAAAACCCTCTTTTTACATTGTTTAAAACTAAATTTTATCCTATCGGGTCCTTTAAAATTATACATAAAACTTTGTTTTATGTGTAAAACCCGCTCTTTGTATAAATAAGGCCCTAAGCCCTTCTTCCGTTAAGCCCCAGCCCCCTTTTTTCACATAGAACCTCGGCTTATTCATTAGCCCCTTCCTCATTTTTATAAAACTCTGCCCCTTTCATTTTATTTAAACCCCTGAACTTTATTATAAATACCCCCAACCTTTGAAAATTAAAATGTGAGTCCTGCTTTCCCTCACCCTGCCTTTCATTTCATCAGGCCACTCCACACCGTCGATCAAAGGCCCTAGACCCCGATTCGATGGCTAACCGCTCCCCGCATTATTAATATGAACCCCCCCATCAAACTTAGAAAAATGCTACATCCGCCCTTTATCTATTAAAACTTCGGGCCCCACCTTCCACTACCTCCCGACTTCATTCACATTGCGCCACCTGTCCCCAGGCTCCACCCTCCAAACTTTCTCGTCTCTTCCCTAGACCATTCCGCACTGTTGATCTCTAAACTGAGATATAACGGCCCAGAATGCATATCGCATAGAAAATTGCGATGGATTTGAAGCTTCGCAACCTGAGCGAAATGGGCGATTTTTTCCCTGCCACGCGGAATTCGCTCTATGGTATCATGTCCATTTTGCCCCAAACTGTTTACCGCCTCTAATCCACGCGATAAACCACCCTAGTTTATCAAAACCACTTTTCACCTCCACGCCCAATACTCAAATTCCTTGTCTCCATTTCAAATTCCTCCTGGTTCTGCGTTCAGAACTATTTCCCCTACACCTTCTCCTCCTCTAAAAAATGCTTTCCGATAACCTAAAACCCCTGAAAATGTAGTCAAGCCTGCTACCGCATGGTTTTTATTAAAGTTTTGTGTTTTGTGCAGGTTTTTAATGGCAGAAAGGGTCCAAAGTGACCTCCCATAAATGATGGATGAAACCCTGGGTGACGATCTAGGGGTCTTAAATCCAAAATTGAGGAGATCAGAGGCCCTCTCAGGGTTAATCGATGATGAAGCATGCTCATAAAGGGATAAAAAACCCTCTAGCTACAAAGAGTGGCCTCCCCTGCACACAGAAGACACAAACAGTCAAGAAAGGGCTAAAGGGCTAATCATAATTTAATCGACAAAACAAAAGGATTAGCTAATTAAAACAGAAGATTAAAGAAAAGACAGATTGATAAAGTTCAAAGGAAAGAAAGAAGATGGTAGAAAGATGAAAAGATAAAAGCAAAGGATCAAAAGAAATAAATCAGATGATTAAAAGAATAGAACAAAGATCAAAACAAATTGAAGAAAATATGATAAAGAGCATACATCAAAGCATAAATACTGAGTTTAAGGCTTAAGACAAAGATTAAATACAGACAAAGGATAGATTAACCCAAGACAAATTCGAATGACGCAACTCACAACAGTTATTCCTCTCAAAGATATTTTTTATCCACGTAAGTGCCTTGTTTCCTTCAACAAAGCATTAGGCAGTTATTGAGCTAAGTCAGAGATATTTCATCTGTCCAAAAGTTATTGTAAAAGTTATGAATAAGCCTTAAATTCAACATATTCACCTATTTTTCCTTAGAAGTTAAGACAGAAGTTATTAAAATAGAGAAGTAGCTGCAGATATTCCTGCCTTGAGCCTTGCATGGTCTTAAAGATTAGGAATGCACTTACTCTATAATAAACGATACTCAAACCCCATCTTAGGCTTCACCTCCTCATTTGCAGCATAAATACTACATTTGAACTCATTATCTTGTTGACATTTAATGACTTCTTGAATTAATACATAGTCTCTTGGAAGTTGAAAATAAATTGAAGTCTTGGAACTTGTGGATGTCTTGATTTGTTTGTTGATGGAGGAGGCTAGATCACTGGATCCCTAAGCTTGGTTGTTGGTGAAGTGCTTCTAATCTGTTATTTTTATTTCCTGTTTCATTATGTTTCCATATTTCTATATGCAATAGAATAAAAGTTTTAGGCTAAGAAATGTCTTTTGAAAGCACCTTAGTTCTATTTATTCTTTACTGCCTTAATGTTTTCTTCTACTAGGACATTTTAGAGAATTCTTAATTAATATCTAGACCCCCTAAGCTTGTTTATTTCATAAATAGTTGAATACAGTTGGTTTCAAGCATGATTTATGGTTTTCCCTGCTTACTTGCTGCCACTTAAGCATTTTTTTTGAAGTCTCTCTCTAAAGTACCATTCTTTAAAGTCTGCCAAAGAGGTTTTGTTTCAATCATACCATTTGTACTTACTTAACTAATTTTTTTAGAGATATTCATAACTATAATCAAGGATGTTTAGGAGTTCCCTCTTCTCTGATTACAGTTATATGTGTGTCTTAAGTGTTTTCTATCCTTGAAGGTGAAATCACTAGAAGTTAAATGAGTTTCTCACCTTCTATATTTCATTGTAGAAGTTTGTCTTGAATTATTACTTGTTGAAGTGTGGATTGTAGAATTTATGGTTTTCCCTGTCTATTGATTGCCTCTACATGTTTTTGTGATATTTAAGTTCCTTCGTTGAGAAGTACATATGTTAAAGGATTCTTGATTTCCCTTTACCCTACTTTTCATTCTTATTATTGATGTCCATCTCATAACCCCTAAAACTTGAAGATCCACTGGCCAAGTTAGATTTGCCCTATGATACTCCCCACTCCATTGATGAACTTATCATGACTTCCATTTGACTCCATTTCCCAATGAATTAGAGATTTCCTCATTCTACCTATGCTTCTTGATCATTATACCCAACCAAAACATCACAATTAATAACTAGCCTAAAATCAACCCTTAAAAGAAAAAAAGTACACATCCTTTGCAAAAAAATAGAGAGATCCCTCTCTGAGTCTAGGAAGGCGAGGTCCTAGGAATCTAAAGATTGGTTCCATGTTTCCTTGTCATTTGGTATAGCAATCTGCCAAATCACACGACTCCAACATTCTGGCAATCAAGATGGGACTTTCTGAGTAAATTTATGCTTAAACACCCTTAAAAGATTCAAAAACCCTTGACTAATAGTATATGGCGATTTATCTGCCACCTCATCCCCAGAACCAACATTCTGGTAATCACGGTGGGACTTTATGAGTCAGTGACAAACTAAGTACACCTTAGGACTCCAGAAACCATCATCAATCATAGAAAACTTAGTTGATGACCATGGAGTAGACTTTTTTTGTTTCACCATCTTAGCTGAATAATGATTCAGGTATAGAAAAATCTTACAAACCTTAGAACTACAGAAAAGAAACTCAGAAAACCCAAAAAACATCTCTAGATTGGTTTTTTGTTAACTATAAGTGGTGGACCATACACATTTACCTTCAAAACATCTAAACATTTCCACCTAGTGACTCCACTAGCCCCAGTAGGCCTATTACTCCACTAGTTCTCTTTAGACTCTGTTAGGATTGTATCAAACCAGCCCTAAATAAGTCTAAAAGCCTAGTCCCATATTTTAGAAGTTTCCTAGACACTGTGAGAGGTTAACCTTATGAAAACAGTCCTAAAACTTTCAGCCTCTCTTAATTTTGAATTTGAAATACGGCTTCACATAGGATCAATACTAGATCTCATCCAGACCCTAATCCTCTTACTATAGTTGATAATCCAGAAAATATTTTGTGGAAAACTTCTAGAGCTGGAAATTTAACTACTAATAGGACCATTCAAAGAACAAGATCTGTCATTGAAAACTTTACATTCTTGAAAGATCCACACTTTGACTGTACCATTCAAAGAACTTATTTAGAACCAAGTCACACAGTGATATTGACCAATCTGACCTTGAACCCACAGATTTGCAACATAATTTTAGCAGAGAAGCATCTCCTTCCACTCCTCCTGATTTTCAGCTTCTCCACCACTTCAACACTTTCCATAGAAAATCTGCTCATAATCAGCTTGATGGTCCAAGTACTTCCACCACTCCCATTTACACATCCACTGTTCAAAACAATCCATTTCATCCCACTTTCCCTTTCACAAATCCACCTCTTGTAAATCCCCCATTTGATCCCACCATGGCAGCATGGTATGCCCCATTAGTGTTACCACAACCTCTGATTCCTTTGCCAAATGATTATCAATCCATAATTCCCCATTTCACTAGAATTGAATCTACTACTACCCAAAAACATGTAGATAAAATGGATGATGCTTTTGATTACATGGAAATAGAAGAAGAGACCATTAAGATGAGAATATTTTCCCAAGGTTTAGGAGGAGAAGCAAAAAAATGGTTTAAGAGCTTAACTCCTAATAGCATAAATGATCTCCCTTCGTTATACCAAAAGTTCATAAACAAATGGGAAATTAAAAAGAACCCTCTCCAAATCCTTTCAGAATATAGTAACCTTAAAATAAATTTTGGGGAAAGTGTCCAAGATTATTGCACTAAATTCAATAGTGTTTAAAATGCACTTCCTCCAAACATGAAACCTTCACTAGGCTTAGCCTTAGCTAAATTTCCTAAAGGATTTGAACCAGACATGGCCTACCAACTAAGAGAAAGATACCCCTTGACATTAGAAGATATGCAAAGGGGAGATATAAGTGTAGAAGCAAATCTGATTCATAAAAGAGCTAGGTTGAAAATCAGAAAAAAGAGTTACATACAAATATGGAACAATGGCATCAACCTCATCATCTGATGCCAAAAGTGATAACTTAGTAAGGGTAATGGAAAGAATTCTAGAAAAGATAAACTTAAATGATAAAGTGCCTCCTAGAGAGAACCAAATCAATCCCCAGAACAGAAATAGAAACCCCAATTTCAGAAGAGATCCTATTCAAAATAGACAAAGAGATAATGACTGACAAATTAGGCTTCCTTTCAAAGAAAACTATGTAAATGAAGAAGAAGAAAGGGAGACAAAAAGTTTGGAAGAAAATAATGTGAACCTAATAGGATCTGACAGTGAGGGTGATTCTTACCTCACTGAAGAAGAACAAGGATTCTTCTCCTTAGAACAAATTGAAAACAATTATGAGGATTCTGAAGATTACCAATTGGGGTTTGAAAATGCTATAATGGAGGTCCAAAGACAATATGATCTTAGGAGCAAAAAGAACCAAGAGACCTCCAAGAATAAAAACACAGAAACTGTTGTTAGGAATACCTCAAAAAATCTTCCTAAAAAGAAAGAAAATATTTCTAACACTGTGGCTAAGAAAAATAACTTAAACAAAGACAAAAACAGTTAGCCAAGTGTTGACCCAAGCTGCCCTAGTACTTTTGCTAGTGGCCCTGAGAAATCTGTCCAAAATAACAGTCCTAATAAAACTCATCAAATTAGAATTGCTGAAAAGACTTTGTTTGACAAATCAAATGTAAATATGTCAAAAATTTTAGTCCCTTTCAGCCTTGAGGGTGAAATTTCCAAGACCAAAATTAGCATACCCTTAGCTAAACTAGTAACCCAGGATGTATATAAAAATCAAGTTTTGAAAGCTTAGAATATAGGAAATGATATTGATACTTTAAACTTGACAAATGATAAACCAGAATTGTCATTTGGTCCTGAAGTAGAAGGAAAATACGAATAAGGAGCCATCCCTCCATTCTATGTCAGCTTAAATATACATGATAAGATCTTACACAATGCCATGCTAGACTTTGGTGCTTCTCAAAATCTCATGCCAAAAGTAGTGATGGAGAGATTAGGCCTATAAATTACCAAACCTTACAAAGACCTGTATTCCTTTGATTCAAGCAGAGTCAAATGTTTAGGCCTAATCAAGGATTTATGTGTCAATCTGGCAAAAATTACTGCTAAGGGTCTAGTTATGGACATAGTTGGTGCTGACATTCCCCCAAAGTATGGCATGCTTTTATCCATATCATGGGGAGCCAAACTTCAGGGGAACCTTAAAATGGACATGTCTTATGATACCATTCCAATCGTTAACCAGACAAGGAGGTTATACAGGGAATCTCATATGAAATATATGGTGAGCAACATAGATAGGCCAAACAACACTCCTGTTTATTCCATTCATTTAGATCTTGATTCATTTATATTTTTTAATGAAGAGGAAATCAACAAATAAGAAAATGAAAATAAAAGGGAGTTAAGCCCACTTGAACAACCAAATCTACCCTCATATGAAAAAAATAACAACCCAAACTTTAGCAGCCTTGAACAGCAAAATAAGGATGAATATGAGATAGAAACACTTTGGATAATAAGCTTTGATATCTCTTGTAGAAAAACAGGTTCTGGAGTCGATATATGGATACATAATACAAACAAAGGACATTCCTACAAACTTGACTTCCAATGCACAAATAACGTTGCAGAATATGAAGCTCTCCACCTTAGCCTACATTTTCTCAAAGATCTAGGAGCCAAGAAAATATCAATCCAAGGAGATTAAGAGCTGATTATTAGGCAAATAAAAGTGGAATATTCAACCAAAAACCCAAGATTAAGAGAATATAGGAATGTTACCTTAGATCTCCTGAAAACCTTTGAAAAACATGAACTCACTTTCATCCCTAGAGCTCAAAATAACCTTGCAAATGAGCTTGCCTTTGCTGCCAACAATTGTCAAATACCTCAGGTAAATGAATTGTTCACTGTTAAAGTAAAAAATAGGCCTACAGTCCCTGACAATGAAAACTATTGGCAAGTGTTTGAGGGAGATAAACACATTGATGATTTTCTGCAATCTGAAAATGATTTTTCTATACCAACACTTAGCTTAAGCCATGAAGAAGAATGTTTTGATGAAAAACAAACCCCTAAAATAGAGTTGTCCTCTACTACTGATATAAACCAATTTGAACATCTTTATAAGGCAGAATTATTTAACAAACTAGATCAAAATGACCTTGAAGTTCTGCAATGCAAAGATGACACAATACCAAGAGGCCTTACACCATTGGAAGAGATTTTTGACTTCAATGATGTAGCTAAAAAAACAAAGATGGAGCCTACAGAAACTAATGTAGAAGAAAATAACATAAGTAGCATGAATGAACCCAAAATGATGAAGTTATGTAGCACTCTTCCTACTCATATAAAACAGGAATATATTGCAATTTTAAAGAGATCTGCGCTATCAGTCTTTCCAGCTTGTTCTCTAAAGAGATCTGCGCTATTTTCTCTGTTCGGTCCTTCCTTGCTGCTTTTAATATCTCCTCCCTGCACTTTATGTTGTATTCGACAGTGATGGCTATATTCTGCATTTCCTCCAGGCTCGAAGGTTCTCTTTCCCTTATATGGAATTCCACCTCAGGGTCAAAAGAACTTGGATAGTGCAATAAAGCCCATCCCAAAGGTGGTTTTATATCAAGAGGTATAGCATCGTATACCTTATTAAACATGGCTGAAAAATTTTGCACTGTCTCTTCTGGCTGCCTTCTCAAATTTTGATATTCTTTTAGGATGAGGAGGGTGTTTTTCGGGGCCGCCCATCTATCAAGGAAAACTCGAGAAAACTGATGAAAGCTGAAAATGCTTGCTTCTGGAAGGCCTTTGAGCCAATTCTTAACATTTCCCTGTAATGACAAAGCAAACATTCTAATGCACACATCATCTTCTTCTATTTCATATAGCTCAAGTAAATCCTCAAGGTTTTGAACATGTTCCTCAGCAGTAGCCCCTTTATTTTCTCCATCAAAATGAGGCATCTGGTTTATAAGTTCTGTAGGAAGGGGTTGGAAGAAAAGAGGTAAAACCAGAGGCTTATATCTTTCTATGACCTTTGTGGGTGTAGGTGGTGTAACAATGGACTCATGGCTGCTTGAAGCTTCTTGAGGGGTGGGAGATACAACATGAGCTTCTTGTTCCACCCGGTTTTTCACAGGAGTATAGGTCTGCTCATGGTCTGAAGATTGAGGCTTGAGATCTTTCCCATACTCATCATGGGTCTCATCTTCATACACTCGATTTGGCTTAAAATAATATAGGACATAATGATAGACAAAAACAATAAACTCTTTAAACCAAATCCAACCAGTATGTTCTATCCTTCTATGAGGTCTGGCCATCTTTCAGGTTCTTCCTCCAGTGGAGTCTTCGAGGGTTATGGAGTGCGGAGTCGCCATTATGTTTCGGGACTGGTCTCCCAGTGGAGTCTGATGTGAAACCAAGATAATCAGCAAGCCTACTGATCACCAGTGGAGTATTTTATCGTTCAGGAATTGTGGAGTCGCCAGGTGGATGATTTACAATTTACTGTCCACCACAGTGGTTTACTAAATCAAAGCTGACTGGTCTCGTTCCCCAGCGGAGTCGCCATTATGTTGGGGTTCCCATGTTTTGGCCAGATTGGCAAGACCAAAAGATGAGACAACATCAGAACCACTTTTGGGCCCTAGGATCTAGCCCTCCTGGACCCGGAGAGGGATCTCTCCAAATAGAGCAAAGAATGATATATCTTTAATGCTCAAGATGAGATGTTAGGCTAGTTATGAAGCACGAAGGGGGTTTAAAATAATTTGGTTGGTTGGTTTCTGGGTTGAGTCATGAGATCATAGGCTGAGAAAGTAATGGGAGAGAAGGAACAAAGCAGCAGGATGTTTCAGCAAAGAGGATGGATCAAAACTGTGCCATCCATTGGGCTATGGAGTCATGAAAGGAGAATTACTTGCAACCACTAGCCAAGGCTTCCAAAGGGCAAGTCATCTAATACCAAAGGATCTTTAGATTAGATGGTGGGATGGAACATTAAGGAGAGAAGGTGAAAGAAGGAAGGACAACCAAATTTCTGTCTATAGATCAGGTCAGAGGTCATTTAACTCCAGACCTGCTTGGACATACTCTAAGGTAGCTCTCAAAGAGACAAAGGGGCTGCTTATAGATCAGACCAGAGGTCATTTAACTCCAGGTCTGCTTTAGCAACTCCAAGGGGAAAAAAGAGGTAAGTTTAACAGAAGGGATCTTAGAGAGGCCAGCTGGTCGCACAAGGATCCTAGTGGACAGGGCTAACATTCATCCCCAGTGTTCCCAAACCTTCCAGCCTAAACCCAGCAAGAACATCTAAGAACTGATTCAACCAATTCATACATCAGAGAGCAGGCAATATCATCCACTACACTGGTTAAATCAACTGAAATCAATTCTCAGATAACACATTTAGCAGAAAACATTGAAGGCAAGGAGAGAAGATAGCATAGGGCACCTAACAAGGGTGAATCCTATACCATTATTCTGATGCAAGCCCAGAAGAACAATGAAACAATGTGAAGATGCAATAAACGAAGTAAGAAGAACATCACCAATAGTAATAGACCAGGATCCTGTGAAATGTGCTTTGATTAATTGATGCAAAACCAGTCATGTACAATAAGCTCAATGGCTAATACAGTCCATACTTTCTCCTCCTAGCCTATTACATACAACTACTCTGCTACTCCCTCTCAAGACTGTTCTAACAGTCGAACTGAATCCCACTAACAGCAACAGCCGAACAACTGAAGAACAACAACCTTTTCATTATGTTCTCAGGGATTTCTTATAGGAGAAGAGGAAGAAACAGAAGTAGGTGAACATTTAAATGAGTTTCATTAAGACAGAATGGTGGAGTAAGCTGAGCCCATTCTGCTTAATGGCGTTCTGCTGTACTCTGTACGCTGTTTGGACGCCTCTGTCAGGTCGAATTTGACCTCGGATATTTCTTTGGAGTCCTTTCTGGTGTTTGGAGCTCTGCGCTAGCCTTATGGAATAAATGAACTGGACGAGATGATCTGCAGGTCTCTCCCTACCTCATAACTGCCGCTTGACTGTCTTAAATGAGCTTCAGTCAGTGTAATTAATCGTTTCAGGGCTCGAGGAGGCATGGAGATTTCTGTAGGAATGGTGTACGCCTGGAGAAAATGCGCTCTGCTATTAGGTAGCGTAGTTATGAATTGCTGGGGCACTCATTAGTCTTCAAGCTAAACCTTAATCCTTTGAATACGGGATTAGCACTTTAAATCTCCAGTTACTGGCTCAAATCCCTTAAATCCGTCTCTGCTATCCCGTTTGGCCGCTGAATTGGCCTCTCTGTGCTATCTGTATGATGAAATAAACCTGTTACAAACCCAGACAGTGGTGGCAAGGAAATGTTGTGGAGGCCCAGAGGAAAGGTGGCGGAGATGATAGCACGGCGGTGGTGATTGAACAACAGGATGATTTATGAACAGCGGGCGAACAAATATGAAACATAAGACCTTTGATGAAAAACATAAAACTTTGGTTAACAATGGAAATACAAGGAGTTCGGATGAAATGTAATGAAATGCGAGGGGAAATATCGTACATGGTGGGACCCAATGTGGTGGAGGGCGGTTAGATCTGAGCCATTAGATCCCAGATCCAATGGACGGTTAGGATCAAATCGGAGGATCGCAATCAGGGGGAGCAGGGGTGACACATTCAAAAAGTTCCGATTGCTATCGGAGCGATGTTGCGATTAAGCGCCAACCGTCGGATCTGGAAGGGAATGGGCGGTTGGGATTGAATCGGGAGACAGCGAGGAAGGCTTGCGATTGTGATCGGAGGTCGGGGCGCGATTGAGCGCTGATCGTTGGATCTGGGAATCAGATCAACGGTCCTCATTCAATCGGAGGGAGAGCGCGATCGGGGGCTACAACATGAGCGTTGCGATTGCGATTGGGCGGGGGCCTGCAATTTAGCGCTGACCGTTAGATCCAAAGGCCAGATCAACGACTCACACTCAATCGGAGGGGCAGTGCGATCGGGGGATCGGGAGAAGGACTTGCAATCAATCGGAGGATGGAACGATCGGGGCGCGATGCGATCAATCACATCGCAAGTATTTGCGATGGACCAATCGGGGGTCGTCCCACAAGAGTTGCGATTGCGATTAGCGGGGCCCTGCGATTAGCGCTCTGCCGTCGGATCTTCATGACAGATCAACAGTTCAAAACACGTCGCGAGAACAAAATGTAATCATGTCGGGGTTTTTTTGCTATAACAAAGGAAATGCACTCGCCCAACGATCCCGATTGCGATTGGCCCCCAAGGCTTAAGCGCTTGGTCTTGGGTGACGGACATATGTGGGGAAGTGGTTGAAGGGGCTTGCGGTAGAGGGCCTAAGCCCTATTATATGGTCGGAAAGTGGGTTTTAGCCCATTTAAATGGAATTTGAAGGCCACAGAGGGGAACGATAGAGGAGTAATGGAGGAAAATGGCCAACAAAGGTTAGGGGAAGAGTTCAAAGGGGGTTGTGGGGGGATTTGAAGGGTAAATGGGAAAATAGAAGGGGATACAAAAGAGAAGCTGAGTGGGGGTAAATAAAAGGGAAAAGGAGGCCTTTGGGCATTTCTTCACAAACAGAGAGGCTTTGTAAGGGAAATCAGCAGAGGGGATTTCATCAAAGGACAAAAGGCACAAAGAGGCTTCAAGGATGATGTGTTTGCAAGGGAAATGCATTCCTTGAAGTCTCAACAACAATTTAGCCCCCTGTTTGCTTGTCAAAAATTTCATAGGGGGGCTAACATCTTGAACAAGTTTGATCACTGGTATCCCAAGGCTGGTAGGAAACACTGCTTCCGTTCCATAGATGAGCTGATATGGTGACATGCCAATGGATTTCTTTGTTGTAAGTCTGTCAGCCCACAAATCATGTACTAGCTTGTTATGCCATGACTTTTTGTTCTCTTCCAACAGCTTCTTGATGATGATCAGCAGGCTCTTGTTTGATGATTCAGCTAATCCATTACCTTGAGGGTAATAGGCAGTTGAATGACCAAGTGCTATTTGATACCTGTGACAAAAATCAACCATTTTCTTGGATCCGAAAACAGTAGCATTATCAGTGAGTATTTTCCTTGGGCAGCCAAACCAAGAGAGGATATGACCTTCTAGGAAACTAATGATGACTGAATATTTGGCATTCCTAGTAGGTATGGCCTCTATCCACTTAGTGAAGTAGTCTGTGGCTATTAGGATCCATTTGTGTTGTGCAGAAGAAGCAGGGTGAATTTACCCTATGAAATCTAGGCCCCATTGTAGAAAAGGACCTTCGACAGTGATGGGTTGTAGAGGTAAGGGAAAGAGTTTTCTTTTGCCTTCAAAAATATGGCATTTGTGGCAGAAAATTATCATCTTATGGACATCATTGAAGAGTGTGGGCCAATAGTAACTAGCTCTGAGTATTTTATTTGCAGTAGCTTTCCAACTTAGTTGGCCTCCACATTCTCCGGCATGGAATTCTTGTTTAATCCTCTCCACCTCGTTTTTAGGCAAACATTTAAGCAATAGGCCATTTGGGTTCTTCCAGTATAAGCAGTTATTCAATATGCAATAGCTCCTGGATTTTAGCTTTAAGAATCTGGCCTTTGTCTTTGAGATTTCAGGTGGGGCATTGAGGTGTGTAAGCACATACAGAATGTCAGAATACCAAGGAGAGCTCTGAAACTTTTCCTCAGCAGTGGGATCAGGCAATTCTTGATGCTCATCCAAGGTATTTACCATGTTAATGTCTAGGGTTTGTAAGTTTGATTCGGCCATTAATTGTGCTAAGCCCTGACCCTTAATCAGTTTGGTGGGTTTTATCTCAAGGCCGTATTCTAAAATCACAGCAATCCATTTGCCCCTCTTCCCATCTGGGTCTTGGGACAGTATATCTTTGACTATGATGTTGGGCACATAAGCTATGGTGTGAGAATGCAATATGTACACCCTGAAGTCCTTTAAGGCCTTGATTAAGGCATAGGCCTGTTTTTCCATTATTTTGTATTTCAAGGGTGCATCCCTTAGTGCTTTGCTTAAAAAGGCAATTGGCTATTCCATTCCCTCTGTGTTTTTCTGCAGCAAGACTACAACCACTGTATGCTCAGAGGCAAATGAAAAGATCAGGAAATCTTTAGAGAAATCTGGGCTAATCAGAACAAGAGCTTGGGTGAGTGCAAGTTTTACTGATTCAAAGGATTTTTTAGCTCCAACAGTCCATTTAAATCCTTCACCTTTCTTTAGCATGTTATTCATATTCCTAAGGTGTTCAGCCAGGTTGGGAATGAATCTCCTAAGGAAGTTTATTTTCCCAATGAAGGACTATAATTCTTTGATGTTTCTTGGGTGTGTGATCTGTAGTATTCCCTCAAATCTCTATGGGTCTATCCTAATTCCCTTTTCGGATATAATGTGGGCAAGAAGCTTTCCCTCTTATAGCCCAAATACAGTCTTTTTACGATTCAATGACAAACCAAACCTTCTACATTTTTCAAACACTTTTCTCAGATGTTTCAGGTGTTCTTCTTCAGTCTTAGAATAGACTGTTATGTCATCCAAGTAAATAACAATGAAGTGTCCTACCTCATCTGAAAAAGCTATATCCATTACTCTTTGGAAGGTTGCCCCAACGTTCATTAGTCCAAAGGGCATTTTTACATACATAAAGGTGCCCCATGGAGTGGTAAAAGTTGTTTTTATTTTATCTTCTGGGAGGACTAGGACTTGGTTGTAACCTGAGAAACCATCTAGCAGGGAGATTCTCTTAGAGCCTACTACTTTATGAAGAATGTGTTCCATTTTTGGCAGAGGGTAGTTGTCTTTGAGTGAGGCTCTATTAAGATTCCTGAAATCGATGCATAATCTGATCTCACCTGTTTTCTTTCTCACAGCCACTAAGTTTGATACCCAATCAGAGAACCTCACAAGCACGATTATACCTGCCTCATACATCTTTTTAATCTATTTTTCAACTGCAGGAAATTGTTTTGGGTTTATCCTACGAAGTTTCTTCCTAAAAGGTTTCTAATTCTCTTTTAAAGGTATTTTGTGTTGTATAATGTTGGTGTCATAAGCCTTTAGGTCTTCGTAACTCCAAGCAAAGACGTCAATAAATTCCTTAAAAAGGTCTATATATTTCTTTTTCATTCGTGTGGGCAAGGACTTTGCCAATTTAATCATTTTTGGCTTATCTGCTATGCCTATATTTCATTCTTCTATGTCATAGTCTGCATGCTCTATGGTAGGATTTTTAGCTACATCATCAAAGTCGAAGAGGTCCTCTAAGGGTGCCAGGCCTTTGGGTATATTCTTATATTTGGCCTGCAGCACCTCTACTTCTTCACTATCTGCGTTTTCGCATTTTCTGTATGGATTCCCAATCTATTCGTTTAAAGAGTTTATTTCTATGTTATAGGGTGTTTCTCCCTCATCTGAGGACTCTTCACTTAGGCAGCTACTGTCAGTTTTGGAGTCTGAATCAGAAAATTCAAACTCGCTCCTGCCTATTAGGAAATCTTCGATTTGTTTATCTCCTTCAAAAACCTGCCAATATTTTTCATTGTCCGGCATTACAGGTCTGAATTCGGTCTGAATGATGATCTGTTGGTCACTAGGAGTCTTAGGATAGGAACTAGCTAGGCAAGATAATCCATTTTCAATGACATTTTGACTCCTAGGAACAAACACTAATTCGTATTCGAAATTTTTTTTCAATAAATCCATAGTGTCGTTCCTGTAGGATCGCATTCTAGGATGTTTTGTTGTATATTCACCATTCACCTGTTTAATAATCAGCTCAGAGTCTCCACGCATGGTTATCCTATGGGCTCCTAATTTTCTCAGCAGGTTCAAGCCTAGGATAAGGGCCTCGTATTCTGCAACATTGTTTGTACATTTGAAGTGCAGGTTGCAGGCATGGCTTTCTACGTAATCACTCTTTGTGTTATGTATCCACACTCCTGCCCCAGCAGTCCTTCTTGTGCGGGACCCATCGAAACTCATTTCCCATAGGGGTTCACTCTCATTTTTGTTATCATTCCTTTCCCTACAGATGGGTTCGCCATTATGTTGCGTTATAGGGTTTTCACTAGGCTGTGGGCTGTTTAGTTTTTCGTTACGGATGGGGAAGTCAGAGAGGTGACTAGTTGGCTGATTGCATTCTATTTCTGGTTCGCTTTGCGTTGTTGTTTCAGTGCACTGTTTGAAGTTTTCTACGTCTTCCTCCTCTGAGTCTAGGGTAGCCATTATGTTAAGATCCATTGGCTCTGTTTCATCATGTGCACCTTTGCTTGTATCTACGTTTTCAGATCCTGGTCCTCCTAAAGATTCATCATTGCATAATATAAAGGAATATAGGTCTATATGTACGGAGTATAGAGGAGAATTTTCAGGCTTTTCAGGGCTACTAACCAGGAATTTCATTTGTGCTTCCCTGTACAGTCTTCTAAGTTGGCCAAATATTGGGATTGTGGCATAAGCCCCATCCATCTACATTGTTCCTTGTAGCTTGGCTCCCCATGATCTTGATAATAACATGCCATACTTGGGCGGCACATCTGCCACAACAACATCCATGACCATACACTTGGCAGGAATCTGAGTAAGGCTCACACACAAATCTTTGATCAAGCCAAGACACTTTACTCTACTAGAGTCAAATGAATATAGGTCTTTATAGGGACAGGTTATCTCTAGGCCTAATCTTTCCATCACTACTTTAGGCATCAGGTTGTGTGATGCCCCAGAATCATGCATTGCATTGTGGATAATCTTATCATGGACATTAAGACTGATACAAAAAGGGGGCACTACCCCTTCCTGAAAATTTCCTTCTATCTTTGGACCAAACAGAAGGGCAGGTTGATCATCACTCAGATTTACAGTGTCACTATTCTCTCCTAAATTTAATTCTTTCAAAATTTTTCTTTTATATACATCCTGAGTGGCCAACTCAGAGAGTGGGACAAATATTTTTATTTTTTCAATCTCACTCTCCAAATTGAAAGTGGACTGACTCTTTGGAATGTTCAACTCTGTTTTGTTAGCCACCGCCTTAGTGGCTGAATCAGTGTGTTGATTCTTGTTATGTGCAGTGTTTGTGACAGTTTTATCAGGAGCACTAACTGCAGTGCTAGTGCTGCTAGTTGGTTTGTCTTGTGTATCAGTGTTTTGGTTGTCTCTTTCTTTTTTCTTCCCAGAACTCTCAGCTGCTGATTTGTTACTTTCAGTAGTTTCTTTAGAAGTTTTCTCAGGTCTTTTCTTGATTGTGACCTCAGAAGCTTTTGGTTTGGTCATTTCTAGGCTCTTCTTGCTTCTAAGTTCATATTGTTCCCTGACCTGCATCATGGCATTTTCAAATCCTAATCTGCAACCCTCAGTTTCTGCCCATTCCTCATCCCAACCAAAGGGTGAGGGCTAATCTTCTTCTGAGTAACAGTTATGGATTGAATCCTCTGTTTCAAACATATTAATTGTATTTCCCTCAGAATCTTCTATGATTCCTTCATCTTCATCAAGAAAGTTCTCTTGGAATGGGGGAATAACTTGTTGATCTGATTCTCTTTGTTTGTTGGGGGTGTTATTATTTCTTATAAAGTTTTGGTTCTAGTTTTTGTTTTGGTTGCTAACTGTGACAACCATCTTTTCCATCATTTTCTATAGTCTTTCCACGTTTTTGGATAATCTATCATAATTTGGATCAGACGTGGAAGCTACATTGTCATCTCTATATGTTACCCTTTTCTCAGCTCTCAATCTTGCTCTTTTCTCAATCATATTTGCCTCTATGTTCACTGCTCCTTTTTGCATGTCCTCCAATGTGTTGTACTCTTTATCCCTAAGCTCATAGGCCATGTCAGCATCAAAGCCTTCGGGGTATTTTGCTAAAGCCATGCCTTGTGTAGGTTTCATATGTGGAGGGAGGGCATTGTAAATGCTGTTAAATCTTGTTGTGTAATCGTGGACACTCTCTCCTACGTTTCTTTTAAGGCTCATGTATTCTACTAGGAGCTGGCGAGGATTGGCCTTAACCTCCCATTTGTTTATGAAGGTCTGATATAAAGCAGGAAGATCATTAATGCTACCCGGAGGTAGGCCTTTGAACCATTTCTTCACATTACCTCCTAGGCTCTGGGCAAAAATTCTCATTTTGACTGTATCATCATCTATATCCATGTAGTCAAAAGAATCTTCCATCCTATCTACATGATATTGTGCTGTGGTAGACTACTTTGCAGTGAAGTGTGGGATATTTGATTGATAATCATTGGGTAAGGGTACTAGGGGCTAAGGTAAAACCAGAGGTGCATACCAGGATGCCATGACGATATTTTGATGAGGTAAAGGGTTGACTTGAGTAGCTGGTATATGGATGACAGGGATATTATGACCAGCAGAAGACTGATGAGCAGATCTAGGGTGACTGAGCCCCAATTTTTGTATGAAATGTGTATCAAGAGGTGTAGAGGGAGGGGTCTGTCTATTCCCAAGGTGTCCACCACTTTGAGGTGGTGAACCAGGGAGCTCAAGGTCTGGCTGGTCTAGAACACTGAATGACCTAGTTCTACGTAATATATTGGGTAGGTCTAGGTCAAGGTGAAAATGTGATAGAGCTGTAAGATCTTCTGGTGCAGAGTTAGCTCTATGGATGTGGCTGGAAATAGTTGGTATTTTAGGTGTAGAAGCTCCCTTGAGGATGCTCTCGGGGTTATCAACTATTTCAGGTGGGTCTGAGTTAGGGTAAGCTCTTGTATGAATGGTTCTGTAAGCCAGAGAGTTGTTTTTAGCCAAGCAGCTTAACCCTATCTATTACTTCTACTGTGGTTGATGTTGTTATGGAGGCTGGTCTCCCATTGGAGTCTAATGTGAACCAAGATAATTAGCAGTCCTACTGATCACCAGTGGAGTCTTTAAAACGTTTAGGGAATATGGAGTCACCAGGTGGAGAGGTTTAGGATGTTTTTTCGGAGGGTAAATTGTCCACCTCAATGATTATGAGATGTCCCCTTTCGAGGATATCTTCCAAACACAGCAAAATCTAACCAAATATTGACTTGGAGGGCATTTACCAGATATGTCACCTCTGAACGAGTGTGGGATCTGGAGGCTACCTGGCCCTTTCCAGACTTTGTCCAAGAGTATGGGAGAAAAACAACAAATGGTATAGAGGTTGCACTGCGAATTGGAATGTTTAACAACCAACCTAACCAGAGATTGTAGGTTTTCTGAGGCTTATGATATAGTAAGGTGAGGAAAACTCAGAAATTCCCCAGCAGAGTCGCCATTATGTTGGGGTTCCCATGTTTTGGCTAGATTGGCAAGACCAAAAGATGAGACAACATCAAACCACTTTCAAACCTCAGGCTCTAGCCCTCCTGGGTCCAGAGAGGGATCTCTCTATAATAGTCAAAGTATATTTGTCTTTGAAGCTCGAATGTTAAGATGTTAGGCTAGTTATAGGCACAAGGTTTGTTTGTTTGATTTTTTTTGATTTGGTTGCTGGTTATCAGGAAGGAAGGGTTCAATGTAAGACAAGGATGAGAAAAGAGGGATGAGGCAGAGGTGAAATGTTCCAGGAAATATTCAAAATCATTGGGTAATGGAGTCAGGAAAGGATTTGCTTGCTACTCAATATGTAGGCTTTCAATTGGGCTAGTCATCTAAAACATAGGATCTTAAAGATGATTGTGTGATATGGAAAAGTAGGAGGGGAGGAGATAACACAGATTTAGAGCACAAAGTTAAAGACCAGCTGGTCGCACAAGGATCCTAGTGGACAGGGCTAACTCTAATCCCCAGTGTTCCCAAATCTTCCAACTAAATCCTTAACAAGAAACATCTAAGAACTGAATTCATTTAATTCATACATCAGAGAGCAGGAAATAACATCCACTACACTGGTTAAACCAACTGAAATCAATTCTTAGATAACACATTCAGAAGAAAAACATAAATGGCAAGGAGAGTAGAAACATAGGGTACCTAACAAGGGTAAATCCTATGCCAATATTATGATGCAAGCCAGTAGAAATGAAATGAACTGAATCAAAACACAAAGATAGGAAACATCACCGCTGCTTCAGATCAGGATCCAAAGAAATGTGCTTGTCATATTAAATAGCAATACCAGTCAAGTACAACATTGCCAATAGCCGAATACTTAGTCTGAAAACATATCCTTCAACCTATCTTACAACTTTACATAGAGACTGTGTCTCAAAAGAAACTACTTGCAGTTCTCTGATAACTGATCAACAACCTTTACAATGATTTTCTTCATGAATTTATAGCTCCGGAGGAGCAGAGGATGTAGGTGAAGAACTAAATGCAGCATTAAAACTTTTGAAAAAAAATATGGCCGAAGCCCATTCTGTTTAAATCCTGTGCATTAATCTCTGGTGTTCTTTGGGTGAACAAATGATCCTCTTCAGACTTCAAATTACTTTGATATGAATCTGATGTACTCTGACTACAGTACTGTATAGTACTCTGGTGCATAAAAAAAATGACTGAATGGACTGCCATGCTTGTGAAACAAATGCCTTGGTAGCTTTGGACTATGGTTAAGGCGGAAATCTTCAGGAACACGGTAAATAATGAAACTGATATGGGCACTTCGTCCTTTGGGGAAATCTGCTGATGTGAAACCCTGATATACATGAATTTCTACGTGTTGTACCTTCTGCATGATCCATGGGATCATTGATCTGGTGCTTTGCCTCTAAACCACTGTATTAAGGCTCAAAACCTTCAATACTGAACGCTGAAAACCTTGATCATTAGCTAGTTTTTCTCCACTTCTCCATAAACGTCTTGATCTGCAAAATCTGGGCTTTAATGGCATCGGATAGGTTTTTTCAGAGATCGAACTGTCCTGGGATAATATTTATGCCGCTGCTACCTTTCTGGGCATTTCTCTGTAGTACCAGTTTCCATATTTAATTTTGTCTGCGCAGCACGCCATTAAAGTAGTACATATGAATCATGGCGGTTTTCTGCCTTTCTGAAACCCTGTAAAAACACAAAACCTGTTAATAAAAAAATGCATGGGGTCGGATGATGTGGATGTCTGTGTGGGTGATAGTGGAACTGCAGAGAAATGGCGGAAAAATGCTGTGGAATGGTAGAGAACAGAGATGGCAAAAGGTTGGCGGCCTGTGATAGAATTTAAATGAAAAACTTAAAAACATCGACTCTTGAATCAAATATATGCAATGGGATGGGCAGATGTACGATGGACATGGATTAAAACCCCACGTAGCTTCGTTGAGCGATGACCGTTAGATGGGCAAGGGCAGATCTAATAGCTGATATGCATATCGTTGCGCGTCCTGTACCGAAAGATAACGTGCGATGAGCAAGCGGTTTTGGAATCATACAGGAGCCACGCATCGCAAGCTGAGTGGAATCGCTAGGTAATGGGAAAATACCGCCCGACCCCCATTAGCGGTGCGATGAAAACCGGGCTGTTTTATGGATAGTGCGCGGCGGGGACCACAGGGGCAGGTAGAGTCCGAATCGTCGGATGTATGGGTAAATGGATGGCGATGGTACGATTGGAGAAATGAACTGTGAACATGGGAGGCTACGGGGGCCACGATCGCCGTCTGATCTATACAGATCAATGGTTGAGAATGCTCCCGATAAACATATGAGACAAGTGCCTTCGGGGCTAGCGCTCGGTCATAGCGCTGGATTCTGTGGGGAAAATGTACGGGGGACTGGCAGGACAGGGGCTAGGCCCTATTATAATGTTTGAAAATAGGTTTTCCAGCCCTTTCAATGGATTTTAAAGCCATAAGACGGTAACGATACGAGGACTAAGGGGGAAATTGGTAAAACAGAGGGCAAGGGTGGGATTTCATGGGGATATTGGGAAGTTTTAGGAGAGTAAGGGGAAATTTAGGGGGAACAAAGGGGACTTTTAAAAAAGGAACAAAGGGGTTAAAATGAAGCATTTTGCAAGGGTATAAAGGGTATAATAAATCCTTTAGGAGCATAATTCTTTATTAGCAAGGCCTATTGACTCAAAACAGCAGAGGGAAACAATCACAAGGCAGGGAACCTGAAAAGGCTACAAGGATGATGTGTTTTCAAGGGAAATGCATTCCTTGCAGGCTTATAAAACAAATTAGCCCCTTGCTTGCTTTTCAAGAAATTTATAAGGGGCTAACAGAACTAAAGCTAACGATTTCGAAATTGGAGATATAGTCTTAAAAGGGGATTATAGAAGGGAAGACAAAGGTAAACATGGAAAATTTGAGAATTTGTGGAAAGGGCCTTACATCATTCATTCAATTAGGGGTCATAATGCTTTATTTTTATAAGGGCTAAATGGAGAAGAATTACTTGGAGGTCCTGTAAATGGTAGGATGCTCAAACATTATTTCTATCAAGAGTCTTAGCTTCAAAGCTTTCATTCATTGTATATAAAAATTGCATGAGAAAATCTTGAGAACAAAAATACAAAAAAAATAAAAGAAAGGAAAAAGAGGGCACATTCAAAAAAGGTATAGCCCCATACCCAAAAAACAGTACTACTAAAAGTGTGCAAGCCTAAATGCCACTACTGATTCAAAATGATATACTGTTAAGTCATCTAGCCTAATCATGGTTGAACATGCTTTAAAATTATGTTGATAAGTTAGTGAAAGCAATGATTGTTAAGATTATTTGAAAACTTGACTTATCAAGAAATATAAATTAGGGAATATAAGATACTGGTTCCACATGCTCAAAACAGAACCAAAGAGAAAGATAAGGATGCATTACAAATGATATATCACAACCTTATCTTTCTAAGTTACTTTTTATGAAAAAATAATGTTTGTGTTCAGCGTGTTCCAATGCCACAACCATGGTAAGTCAGACTGCTTAATCCTGATTTGGACCATGTTTTAAATTTTTGTCAATAGTTTAGAGAATCAAGACTACCAAAAAGCTTAACCTTGGCAGTCAAATAGTTTTAGGTAGAGAATAAAAAGAGTTCACCAGTTTAATATGAACTCTTGGAAGCAATAAGGGTAGAAGCAGTTAGTTTATTTCTATTTTTCAAAAAATAAAATGTCAAGAGTTTTCCAGTTCAAGTGCACTCAAAAAAGAGAAAATGTTAGGATGAGTAGGTGGGTAAGTAGAAATTTTGTTAAAGGAAATCATATGGATGGTTAAGATTGTCACTTCAAAGAGATATAAACAAGTGAAAAGAAGGAAAGAAATTGCCCATTGGAAAGGCCACTAGTTTTCAAAAAAACTTAGAGATTGATAAACTGAAAGTTTTGGACACCTCCAAAAGGGAGCTACCCTCCCCAAGTGGAGCCACTGTTAGTCATCAATAATAAATGATGATCCTAGATTTCTAGAAACAAGATTTGAGAAATATTGTGAGTTCTAGAAATCTCACTGCCGTCATTATCCTAAGTTTAACTATTTTCACTATATTTTCCTCTCTGCCTCCTAAAAAATCTACCCCCACTACTGCAAAAAGGGATTTTTCTCATTTATCTTGTTTGTTTCATTTCATCACCTCACCCTCACCCTCATTCATAAACCTCTTCCTCTAAAAAGCCCACTTTTTCCCTTCTCTCAAAACCCTCATCAGCCCCCTTCATTTTTTCATTCTTCCTTTAAACCTATTAAACAATGTAAAAACCCTCTTTTTTTACATTTTTTAAAACTAAATTTTATCCTATCGTGTCCTTTAAATTTATACATAAAACTCTGTTTTATGTGTAAAATCCGCTCTTTGTATAAATCATGCCCTAAGCCCTTCTTCCGTTAAGCCCCAATCCCCTTTGTTCACATAGAACCTCGGATTCCTCTTATTCACTAGCCCCTTCCTTGTTTTTATAAAACTCTGCCCCTTTCGTTTTATTTAAACCCAGGAAATTTATTATAAATACCCCCAACCTTTGAAAAATTAAAATGTCAGTCCTGCTTCCCTCATCCTGCCTTTCATTTCATCGGGCCACTCCGCACCGCCGATCAAAGGCCCTAGACCCTGATCCGACGGCTAACCGCTCCCCGCATTATTAATATGAACCCCCCAATCAAACCTTAGAAAAAGGCTACATCCGACCTTTATCTATTAAAACCCTGGGCCCCACATTCCACTACCTCCCGGCTCCATTCACATTGCCCCACCTGTCCCCAAGCTCCGCCCTCCAAACTTTCTCACCGCTTCCCCAGACCATTCGACACCATTGATCTCCGAACACAAGATCTAATGCCCAGAATGCATATCACATAGAAAATTGTGATGGATTTAAAGCTTCGTAACCTACGTGAAATAGGCAGTTTTTCCCCTGCCACATGGCAGTCACTCTATGGTATCACGTCCATTTTTCCCCGAACCTCTTACCGCCTCTAATCCACACAATAAACCACCCCGGTTTATCAAAACCGTTTTTCACCTCCACACCCAAAACTCAAATTCCCTGCCTCCATTTGAAATTATTCCTGGTACCGCCTTCGGAACTCTGCCCCCCTGCACCTTCTCCTCCTCTGAAAAACTCCTTTTGACAACCTGAAACCCCGGAAAACATAGTCAAGCCCACTCCCGCATGGTTTTTATTAAAGGTTTGTGTTTTGTGAAGGTTTTTAATGGCGAAAAGCGTCCAAAGTGACCTCCCATAGTCCATAAATGATGGATGAAACCCTGAGTGACGATCCAGGGATCTTAAATCCAAAATTGGGGATATTAGAGACCCTCTCAGGGTTAATCGATGATGAATCATGCTCATCGATGGATCACAAACCCTCCAACTACAAAGAGCAGCCTCCACTACACACAGAAGACACAAACAGTAAAGAAACAACAAAGGAGGAAAGCAGAAGAGTTAAAGTGCTAATCCTAATTTAATGGACAAAACAAAAGGATTAGCCAATTAAAACATAAGATTAAAGAAAATACAGATTGATAAAGGTAAAAGGAAAGAAAGAAGATAGTAGAAAGATGAAAATATAAATGCAAAGGATCAAAAGAAATAAATCAGAAGATTAAAAGAACAGAACAGAGATCAAAACAAATTGAAGAAAATATGATAAAGAGCAGACAACAAAGCATAAAGACAGAGTTGAAGGCTTAAGATAGAGATCAAAGACAGATAAAGGACAGATTAACCCAAGACAAATTCAAATGACTCAGCTCACAAAAATTATTCCTCCCAAAGATATTTTTTAGCCACCTAAGTGCTTTGTTTCCTTCAACAAAGCATTAGGTAGTTATTGAGCTTAGTCAGAGATATTTTATCTGTCCAAAAGTGATTGTAAAATTTATGAATAAGCCTTAAAGTCAACACATTCACCTATTTTTCCTTAGAAGTTAAGACAGAAGTTATTAAAACAGAGAAGTAGCTATAGATATTCCTGCCTTGAGCCTTGCATGGCCTTCAAGATTAGAAATTCATTTACTTTGTAATAAATGATACTCAAACCCTATCTTAGGCTTCACCTCCTCATTTGCAGCATAAATACTGCATCTGAACTCATTATCCTGTTGGCATTTGATGACTCCTTGAAGTAATACATAGTCTCTTGGAAGTTGAAAAGAAATTGAAGTCTTGGAATTTGTGGATGTCTTGATTTGTTTGTTGATGGAGGAGGCTAGATCATTGGATCCTTGAGCTTGGTTGTTGGTGAAGTGCTTCTAATATGTTATTGTTATTTCCTGTTTCATTATGTTTCCATCCTTCTATATGCCGTAGAATAAAAGTTTAGGCTAAGAAATGTCTTTTGAAAGAACCTTAGTTCTGTTTATTCTTCACTTCCTTAATGTTTTCTTCTGCTAGGAAATTTTAGAGAATTCTTAATTTCTCTCTAGACCCCCTAATCTTTTTTATTTCATAAATAGTTGAATACAATTGGTTTCAAGCACGATTTATGGTTTTCCCTGCTTACTTTCTGCCACTTAAACACTGTTTTTGAAGTCTATCTCTAAAGTACCATTCTTTAAAGTCTGCCAAACAGGTTTTGCTTCGATCATACCCTTTGTACTTGCTTAAATAATTATTTTAGAGATCTTCATAGCTATAATCAAGGATTTTTAGGAGTTCCCTCTTCTCTGATTACAATTATATGTATGTCTTAAGTTTTTTCTGTCCTTGAAGGTGAAATCACTAGAAGTTAAATGAGTTTCTCGCCTTCTATATTTCATTGTAAAAGTTTGTCTTGAATTATTACTTGCTGAAGTGTGGATTGTAGAATTTATGGTTTTCCCTGTATATTGATTGCCTCTTCATTTTTTTGTGATATTTAAGTCCCTTTGTTGAGAAGTACATATGATAAAGGATTCTTTATTGCCCTTTACCCTACTTTTCATTCTTACTATTGATGTCCATCTCATAACCCCTAAAAGTTAAAGATCCACTGGCCAAGTTAGATTTTCCCTATGATAATCCCCGATCCATTGATGAACTTATCATGACTTCCATTTGACTCCATTTCCCAATGAATTAGATATTTCCTCATTGTACCTATGCTTCTTGATCATTATACCCAACCAAAACAAACAACAAAATCTCACACTTAATAACTAGCCTAAAATCAACCCTTAAAAGAAAACAAGTACACATCCTTTGCAAACAAATAGAGAGATCCCTCTCTGAGTCTAGGAAGGCTAGGTCCTAGGACTCTAAAGATTGGTTCCATGTTGCCTTGTCATTTGGTATACCAATCTGCCAAATCACGGGACTCCAACATAATGACTGTAGCAGCATCTGTATTTTTCACTGGGACATATGTGTCTTCTACTTCTGTTACACCATTTTTTGGTCATCTAACCTATTATTATTAGATGGACCCAAGTACACCATGTAAGACCAATTTTACCATAAGTAAAATTGCTTTCACTATGAAAATAACTTAGTAAACCACATTTATTAAGTTGTTTATGGTCTAAACAGGAAACCCCATGAGGAAATATTAAATAAATATACATTTGTTTGATTTTCCTCAAGGAATAATTAGTTAAACAACAATTTAATTAATATTCCTGGTTATATTGAACCCAAAACAAGGAAATTAATTAGATAAATCATTATTTATCTTATTATTTTTTAAGAATAATTATTTAAACTTTATTTAAATAATGTTCTTTGTTAGATATGACTAAATCACCCTTAAATAATTAAATAAATCATTATTTATTTGATTATTACTCAACCACATCCTTAAAATGATAAATAAATCATTTATTTATTTATTATTTATATATAAAGGGATTTGACCCAAGTCAAATTCCTTTTCCCTCCAACAAATATAATAAAATATTCCATAAAAGTTGGATCTTGATTTGGTTAATAATATTTTAGTTATGCACCAATATTTAGATTAACTCAATATTTTGTTATAAATAGAAGGGTTTTTCCATTCATTTACCACCTTTTGTTGCCTAAAGATCACTCTGGCTCTATACTTTTGGTCTGACTATTGATCCACCATCATAGTCATATTTTACTATCATTTTTGTTTGGGTTTTCTACACCATCAAGAGAGAGGAATTATAGATATGAAGTGTTGAGGACTTACAAGAACCCATCCCATTGAGGAGAACAAGGAACACCCTCTTGTGTTTTCCTCCCAGGTGCCATCAAAACAAAATTCATTTGATCTATTCTTGTCTTGTCTATTGGATGCATGGAGTAAATCTTGTTTTTTCTACTGTTTAATGTCTTCTAATGCATAGATCTAGATTTTTGCAGCATTTATATTGATCACCTAATTTTAGATCTGAGGATATTAGCAGTCATTTATGTTGTTAGGGCTTTTTTTTATGCACAGCTAAAGTGGTCTTTTTTCGTATGCTTGGAATTAAGATTCATACTAACAACTGGCGACTCCACACGGGTTTACGATTACGATTGCTATACTTTTTCTGATCCTTGCATATCCAGCTGCTTCAAACCCTAGGATTTCTCTTCAACCCCTTGTTTTTTCTTTTCTTGATGTTTTTTTAAACCTATAAAACCCTAAAACGATAAAAATTCAGACTTCCGTGTGTTTTCGGACCTATTGCGCAGGTGACAGACATCATCCGCAGCTGAGATGGTAACTTTTTCTGAAACCTGCCTCTGAGAGTGCCAGAAGTGTAGGTCGCACTTTTTGGCCCAAAACCTGTGACATGGAACCTTAGGACGCACTTTCCATCTCAAAAACTATGACCTCTGCTGAAAACAGGTCAGAAACTGCGACCTGGACTTTTTGTAGGGATTTTTCTAAATGTTTTCTGGGTTTGTTTGAGCCTCTGTTCAGGGTTTTCTAACCTCCGTCTCCACTCGTTTTGGACTTTTACTTGTTCTGTTTCACTCAAATAAGTGGGAACCTAGCCCCCTAGGGCTCAGTACCCTCCACTTTTCATGGAAGAGTTTTTGCTGTTGCAGGTTGTTTGAAATTTTAGAGTCTTCAGCCATTTTTTCAGATTTGATACCTCACCTTCAAATCGGCTTTAGATCGGATTTTTATCCATCCAAATCATCTCATCTAGATTTTTTTGGGTTTTCCTCTAGGGTTCACTTCGTTTCCCTTCAAGAGATAACCTTTCGCCCCCTTTTTTACAACATTTTTTCCTCTGATTTGTTGTTGTTTTCTGCACCACTTTCCAGCAGATTTTTTCTTTTAGATCCCTGTCCCTCTTGAAATTAGATCTATTAGCTTTTTTAGTGTGTTTTGATTATTTTTTACTCACCTATAGACTATTTGTTGAGAGACCCCCCTCCTTGGGTTTAGATTATTGCATTATTAGCTGTTTATTTTTTGTTTTTGTAGGCCTATATACTGTCATTTGCAGGTTTATTTACAGTTATACAACACACTATTTTATTTTTCTCTACAAATGTCTGGGTTTTTAAATTAAAATTTACAAACTTTTACACACACACCCTTAGCGAAAAAGGGCTTGGTTAACACCACCAAGCAAAGACTCTAAAACATTGAAATCAATTGATCCTGCACCTCTATGCCCTTGTTTCAACATTGTAATCAGTTGATCCTGCACCTCCCTGCCCTTGTTAGTCTCTTTTTCCTTTGTGTTGTGTTTGTGTCATCACCATTGTGCCACCAAGGTGTTTATCCCATAGACTTATTTGCCTTCATCCTTAGTTTATGGTAGGAAGAATTACTCCCCTGCGTAGGATTTGAGTTAGTCCTCCACAGAGTCCACACACCGATTCTTCTTCTGGTCTTTTGGGTTCTCCTTCTCATTCCACCTTCGGTTATCCCCCTGACACCTTCACCATGTCTGGTGCAGAACCTAATGATGGTGGTAACCCTAGCCCTCAGGCTGGGAATACCACTAGTGGGACCGCAACAGACACTACCTCGGCTACGCCCTTGCTCCCCTTCATGGCAGGCCTCAGCCTCCCCAATTTTGACTAGTTGATAAACAACCCTATACACCATGACGCTAATTGGCCTGCTATGCTGACAAAGCTCTCTTCTGACATCCCAAAGTTTGAAGGCCTTGTTGGAGAAGATCCTTCAAATCATGTTCTATCTTTCCACATGTGGTGTTCGTCTAACTCCATTACCAATGAATTTTTCCGTCTTCGGTTGTTCCAATGAACGCTTACAGGTGAAGCTTCTAAGTATTATGTTGATCAGGCCACTTCCTCTCATACCACCTTTGCAACTCTTGCTCGGGATTTTTTGTCTTACTTCGAGCTTCCCCTTCGTTATGACATTGGTATCAAACTTTTGACTTCTTTCCATCAATCATCTACGACCCACCTATTCGATCATGTCCAGGAATGGCGGAGAAGAAAGATCCTATGCCAATCCCCTACCTTCGAAGACCATGTCTACATGGACTGGTTCCTTATATATCTCTTGCCTCCTATTGGGAAAGATGTCACATCGTATTTTCCTCAAACCGAAGAAGCCGCCCTCCAAATGGCGTTAAAATATGACCTGATCTATGCTCAGTCGGGTTATGTTTATACCATTTTACCTGATCTTCCAAGACCCGGTGGTGCCAATGCACTGGGGGCACCTCATTCCGCTAATGGTATCATTGGAGCTCTCTCTCATCCATACGCTCAACCTCCCATGGGCTATGGTTTTCCTGGGGGAGGGGTAGCACCTCCTGCACTTTTCCCCCTCCCAGTAGCACGTATCCAGGATACGGCATGCCTCCTCTTTTGGCCCAACCTCCTGTTTACCACATTGTTACCCAACCTCCTTATTATTTGTATCCCAAGCTTGGTGCTCCAGCTCCTCCAGCATTAGCACCTTTGCCTCCCTTGCCTTCTCAACCCCCGCAACAGTAGCCACTGCCCCCTTAGGAGCAGGTGGATGCACAGTAGGGATTTGTGGCTACCCAACCACCTGAAGGACAGGTTGCCACTCAACCTCTTCCATCTGGTACCTCCGATTACCAGGTTCTCATGATGAACTCTGCCCAACCTCTAACCGTAGACATCAATCTTCAGACTCGGTCCCGTCAGTACAACAAGCCTCCCGCTACATCTGTCCCTAAGCCGCCTCCTTTGGTCTCTAAAGAGCCTCTTTCAACACCTAATGGTCCCTTCTAGATCCCTCAACCTAAGGCAGAGGTTCATACCAAGATCCCTAAAGGACCACTATGCTGAAATGCTGCTTCTAGAAAAGCTGCCCATTTGTATAACATAGTAGATGATTTGGCGCAATCTCCTGCTGCCATTTCAACACTGGAACTCCTCCAGTCGTGCCCTTCACAAAAAAAAGCTTTACTATATACCATGGGTACTGTAGATCCTTCTGACGATCGATTGATTGTCTTTGATGTTGACCGATCAGAACATCCTCCTCTCCCTGCTTCCGTCGCCTTCCAAATCCCAGTCAAGATTCGGAATGCCAACATTTCCTGGTGCATTATTGATGAGGGGGAATCCACCTATGTGATGTCTGCTTTGGTTTGGAAGCAACTCGGATCACCTGAGTTGGATCCTTCCATGATTACTCTCCGAGCATGGGATGGCCACACCTCCCAGCCCATTGGCTTATTCCACAATTTTCCTATTACTCTTGCGGGCAAGAATGTTTGTGTTGATCTAGAAGTCATAGATGCCCCCTTAGATTACAACATTGTATTGGGTCGTAGCTACACCTATGCGATGTCTTATTTTCCATCTGCGGTTAACCGCAAGATGTTATTCCCTCATAATGGAAAGATAGTCAGCATTGACCAGTTGACATATTATGAACTAAAGTCTCAGACCTCCTCTGAGTCCACCATCTCTTCGGTGGCCAATAAGAAAACCATCGATCCTTTGAATAGTGTCTCACCTAGAGTCTACAAATATTCCTCATTGCTTGGGACATTCCCTGGTCTTCCCCCTCCTATCTTTGAACCCAGATCATCGAATGTTTGCATGATGAAATCATCTCAGGTTTCCTTGAAGTGGCCCGCCTCGGCTAGTCAGCAGTCTCCTTAACCCCTGTAGCCTACTCCTATCCCTTCGATTCAGCCTTCTGGACCTCCTCCTTTTGGCCCTTCAGCTAGTATCCATGAGCCTCTTTACCCTCCTCGAAAGATTCCTCCGGGCCTTAACCATTTAGGAGCCGTCCTGCCTGGCCATTACCCCTCTGGTCAGATACCGTTCCTAGCTCCTCCCCCAGGAGTGTACACGGTACCTATCATGGCCACCCTCTCTCTTCCTAACTTGACCCTTGGGATTCCCGTCTGGTACCTTAATCCTCCAGCCGCTACCCCACCTGGTCAACCCAAACCTTATCGTGCTTTGAACCCGATTCAGCCGGTCCCCACGACTTCTCCTGCTACAACAGTGCCTCAGCCACCTCAATAGGAACCACCTCCTATTGCGACCACTTCGGGTAAGAAGGGAAAAGCTCGCAAGAAGGCATCAAAAGAAAAGGCTGCCTCGACAAACCCTGCCCCTCCTCGGCCTCCAAAGCGTACCATCTAGTGTGCTTTGTGTGATGTTGTCGGTCATGCCACCCATACTTGTCTAGATTTGCCTCATCTCAAGCCCATGGTTAATGTCGCATCCCCTAAGTCTACGGTCCCGGAAACCTTTGTTCCTTCCTCGACTACAGCTAGGAGCCCAAAGTCTATTCACACCAACCACCCCTCTGCTTTTTGTGATCTCCATGGCCATTATACCCACTTCTATCCCCGCCTTGAAGAGTACTTCTCCTCTTTGGAATCAGTTCGCCAATTTGAGGCCAAGCGCAATGAGACCATCGCTCCCTTATTTGCACGTTTTTCTTCGGAAAAAATAGAGGACACGAATGCTCCCATTGACATTCCCCCTCCTGATTTTGAGATGATAGAGCCTTCATCCACCATTTGCTACCTATCATCCATGAGAGCCTCGGTGGAAGTCCTCTTGGAGACTTCCCCTGATGTTTCGCCTGACCTCCCTTCAGCAGTCACCCTGGGCTCAACATCAGTAGATCCTTTGTCTACTTACTCTTCTGTCACCACTTTTGATGATGCGCATGTGAACCTCATCTTCTCCTGACGATGAGTCAAGTAGATTCGTCGTGTCAGGTGGTATTTCTTCCACCAGTCACCCCATATTCTATTACGATGACAACATTATGGAAGTAGTCACCACCCCTGAATTTATCTATCCCCCTTGACATCGAACCCATGCATTCGAACCACATACACCTTGTGGCCGTTACATTTACACCCAATTTTTGGGTAAGGAGGCACCCATAATTGAGAAACCAGGCAAATAAATTCTCCATATCTCTCCTAGTGTATTTGGTCGTGTCGACTCTAGTACCATTATTCTTCCACATTTATAATAACCTCTAGAGTCCCATATCACTTCAGATCACTGTAGGGATGATACCCCTCATCATTCCTTCATATTACATAAACAACCCAGTCCCTTCGACATTGTTGTTAAACAACCTGCGAGTTTTCTGGGAGAGCACCAGTTCATTATCTCCAAATCCTCTCTTTGGGATAGTGACACCATGTATGCCAATCTGGAAACTTAAAGTCCATTTGATTCATATATGTAGTACCAAAAGAGATTGCTAATCCTCCATTCCCTTTCTCAAACTGCACAACCATAACGAAAAAAAATGGCACACCACATCATTAAAATGTGCTTAGATTCCTTTTTTTTCTAAATACATTTTGGCATGACCACAACATTCTTGGGGGAACCTATGCCCCTCAACCATAAAAATCCCAGATCTCAGCCAAAAACAACACTGAAACCCCCTTTCTCTAACAAGTTGCACTTTTCAAGTCATTTCCTGGGACAGGTCGTAGTTTTCTTCCCAATACTTGCTACTCAGGTCACAAAACAGACCCCCAAAAGTGCGACCTGGCCTGTTCATGAGCCCTGGTTACCTAAACTGAACTTTCATCCACTCAAATGAAAGAGTAGGATTAGGCCTCTTACCTGAAACTAATGGATATCAATTCCAATGGTCAGTTTTTCTGCTATAATCGCCGCAAGATTTAGGGCCTTCTCTCCCCACTACATTCACCACAGCTCCACCTACAAATGAGTGAATTTGAAGGGAAAATGCATTATTAAAAGAAAACCCCTGTTTTTTCTTTCGACTATTGCAGCCAAACCGTAGCCCAGTTTGATGAACCATCTGTACCATTGGAAAGGTCTCACCGAGCCCTCAAAGGGGTATCTATTAGTTTTTAGTGACTTGATACTCCATTAGGACAAATTTTTTCCAAGAAGCGTCACTTCACCCCTCCTAAAAATCAAATTTATTCACTTGCAACACTTGTATCGGGGACACCACTTTTCTTCCATACTTGTCCACGCTCGTGTCGATTTTCGTCATGAGCTACCATCTTGTACTCATGTTTTTATGGTCCCTATTGGACCTTTTCTGTGTGGTAGCACCATCGAGTCACCCTTGTTTAGCGCATCCGAGTTGAGTCATCATTGCATTCATGGAGTCTATACCGAGTCCCTTTTCATCCCGTTATAGTCCTCCATCCTTCAATGCTTGGTCCCTCTCTCGTATCACACATTATGGCCTTCAGTCCCACTGTCCCCTATCCCTCATGATATTGTGTCAGTCGCTGCTAGGTCATCGATGCCCTTTATGCTCTAACAAGGGAATTCATCCATTCACTACTCAGTACCCCCCATTTCATCATCATCATTGGTGTCAGTCTGTAAGTCGCTCTAAAATTTTCTCTCATGCCATAGTTGAGGATCCCTTATTGCCTCACCTATGGCAGACCTCCTTCTATCGACATCAGCTCATTCATTCCAAAAGACAGGTCTAGAGGGAAGTGTACCTTGGTTCCAACTTACACTCTTGTTCGGTGCCTCAGATCAAGCATAGGGACTCCTTATTTCCCTTTGACTTGATTTTTTAATGTTCCCAGATCCGGAACTACTAGCAAGGCATGACTCGAAAACGCATTTTTCTAGTAATGGCTACTACAGGAATTGAAACCAGGACCTGTATCCCTTAGAAAAATGTTTCTAAGTGCTGAATCCAATAGGAGGCTTCAAAGAAATACTTCTAGAGTGGTTAAATAGATCTCCCACTGCTAGATGTCCTCGGAAAGTGCCCGATGAGGGACTGCAACAATTCTTGAGCAAGAAATGGAAAGACAGTGTTATTTTATAGCTGTGAACACATGAAGATATATCTAGCCAACAAGTATGTTATATATCAGCAAAGGTATACAATATGTGGAGGAATCAATCACTCCAACTAGGCAATGGAAGCCTCAATACAAGAAAATGCCAGAGCACTGCTACATATAAAAATCTCTGGCTAAAATAACGCAGTTAATATGAGAAACTGCAACCAATACATGATATGACAATGATATCTCAAATAAATGAGGGGGAGCAAGCTCTCAACCCCTGAAAACACTAATACAACAATAATACACAATCCTTGGTAGGATTGGCTACAATATACATCAAAATGACAAATCTGCAGAAATGTCGGAGTAGCTGGGGAGCAGCTGCAACTCAAAACTAATACAATATGGAGATGGCTGAATAAGATGTCCAATATGTAGAAAAAATCCTCCAATGGATTTCCTAAGTATAAGGCTGATCCTAATACTGGAAATATTGCCCTCCAAAATGCCGATCCAACCTCTTACTGCAGATGCACTCTAGAATAATGCAGTCAAGGAGTTGGACTGCGCTGATGATGATGAGAGAAGCTTGGTATGATGCCAATATATGAAAATCAGCTCTGAATTCCCTCTCACTAATCTCCCAAAGGAATAGGAACTCCCTCCACTAAAAGATGGGTCAAAGAGAAGTGTTGTGGAACCCTCCACTGCAACACCCAGCAACACTACGTTATAATTCAGCAGAAATAACGCAGTGACTGAATAATGGCTTTGGCCTTGAGCCAATATGTGGAGACAATGAAGTTCAATCCATCAAGAGGCCTCTCAAGAAGGAGAGGAAATCCTAAACATGAATCCCTCATGCTAAGCAGCAATGCAACTCAGCTGAACAACCAGAGTATGCAATTTAGTCTTTAGACTAAAATCAATATGCTCAAAGACACCCCCCTATGGCTGCCTCCTCCTCCTCTTATACAAGTGAATGCCTCTTTTCCATGGCCCCACTCATTATGGTTTCTTCCACAAGGAATATTCCTCCCTCTCAAACTGGATGTCTTCTCACGCAAGCTACACCTCTTAGGCAGCGCTGTTGACTTGGTCAAACTTGACCTTTTCCTCATGCAAATTGCCCATTTTCACATTGGAAGGTGAAAAATAAGTTTCTCCAATGATCCTTTTCACATTATGAAGGATCTTATTCCTACTCATGGGCCTTTTACCCATTTTATTCACCTTCTAGATGAAATAAGCAAAAATTAATGTTCCAATTTTCTTCATGAAAATTTTGGAACATTACAGTCCTCCCCTCTCAAAGGTTGCTTGTCCTCAAGCAAGTGCAAGGATAGACTAAGTTCTCTTCTCCTCCTCTCTTTGTAGCATCTGTGTATGATGATCTCCTCCAAGGAAAGTGATTCTATCTCATCAATCAAGCCTCCACATTTCCCCTCCTCAGCATGTAAGTTAGCTATCAAGCCATCATCATGTAAAGGTGAAATACTCAAGAGGATAGCAAAGTGATGTCTAGAGGTCCCCTTGAATAATGGGATCTGAAATAAAATGGGAACTATCTTTCCCATATGGATCCTCCATCTCCAAACTACGAGCCATGCAAAATGATGCACCTTCCAACTAGGCAACTCCTGAAAGCTATCATCCACCTTTGGCTCCGGCAAAGTAGGTGGGATGAAAATCTACACATGATAAGCAATATAGCCTACCCCACACTGTCCATCTCTCCACTTATGATAATTTTAGATAAATTTTTGATCCTGGGCTGCAAAATACTTTACCTCATGTGGCAAGATGGAGATTAGATCTCCAAAGATCTCTCCTCCAACGCTACAAATCATGCTGGCCCAAATATCCCCATATATGATGAGTTGGAAGTCATCATCATATGACATCATCTTTATCATATGGTTCACCTCATAAAGAAACAAATGTGTAGTCAAGGTGACCATATCATGTCCCATGTTCCCCTTAGAAATGTAGTGCAAAAAGTGTGAGGAATTTCTCCCTCAAAGGACACATCCACACAATGTGTCTCTCTCCCAAACATGCTCCTCATAAAGACAACAACAATATAACCATAGGGAGAAAAGATGAGAATCATGCTTGCTTCCATATGCAACAAATTTGAAGGACAATTGTCCCTCAGATGCAACCAACGTAGCTTGACCCTCAACTGTAATAGAGACTGATCAAATGAGTGACTTCTCAACCACTTGCCTGCTGCTCCAATTTCCTCATAGGTATGGAGGAAGTGAATGATGTAAGGTGTACAAAGAGCATGTCCTCCATAATATCTATCTTCCCAAAGTCCTCCTAGGGAATGGCCATCAATGATGCTCATGGCCTCAACTAGGCCATGTGGTCTAGAGAAAAGAATGCTCCTCCTTGGAGCATCATCCTGCACATGTATGGTTAAGGGACATACACATACATCATATAAATTCTCATGTAAAAAATAATGAATACCCTTACCATACTCTCTGCTCATACAAATGGAGTGGCTCAAAGATGAGTCTCCCCTCATCCTCAAAGGGAAAAGAGGTGGTTTTGCTAACTCTCTCAAAGAGTCATGTCTCTCCTCCATCCCCATCTGGTCCATGCATCTGCTCATATGCTGATATATCTCCTCCTCAAATCCCATCCAAAAATGCCCCTTCATGATGGTGTGGTATGCTCTCATAGAACAAGTGGGGTTGAAAAGGAAATCCTTATAAGCTGCTTGTAACAACTTCTCCTTGAGCTTGGAAGCTCCAGGAAAGAAGATCCTACCATGATAGAAGATGATCCCATCTCTGACTGCATATCCATCCTTGTTCAACTGGTCATCCAAGATCATGCAATTAAAGAGATAATTTGAATACTTCACCAACAACTGGGAGCTCCAATATGGATCTATCCTCCATAGTGCAACGTTGATGATCTCTCATGAAGAGCATCTGTCATATGGTCACCATTTTCTTTGACATCTCCCATGCCAAAGATGCAAGTTGGAAGGTTTCTGTTGGGGTTCCCATGTTTTGGCCAGATTGGCAAGACCAAAAGATGAGACAACATCAAAACCACTTTGGGGCCCTAGGATCTAGCCCTCCTAGACCCGGAGAGGGATCTCTCCAAATAGATCAAAGAATGATATGTCTTTGAAGCTCGAATTGAGATATTAGGCTAGTTATGAAGCACAGAAGGGGGTTTTAAATGATTTGGTTGAAGGGTTGTTGGGTTGGTTAAGAGATCATGGACTGGGAAAGCAATGGAAAGAAAGGAACAAAACAGCAGGCTGCTTCAGCAAAGAGGATAGGCCGAGACAGTGCCATCCATTGGGCTATGGAGTCATAAAAGGAAATTACTTGCATCTACTAGCCAAGGCTTTCAAAGGGCATGTCATCTAATACTAAAGGATCTTTAGACTAGATGGTGGAGTGGAACATTAGGAAGGAAAGTGAAAGAAGGAGAACAACCAGATTTCTGTCTATAGATCAGGTCAGAGGTCATTTAACTCCAGACCTGCTTGGACATACTCAAAGGCGACTCTCAGAGAGACAATGGGGCTGCTTATAGATCGGACCAGAGGTCATTTAACTCCAGGTCTGCTTTAGCAACTCCAAGGGAAAACAAAGATAAGATAAATGAAGGGATCTTAGAAGGGTAAGCTGGTCGTGCAAGGATCCTAGTGGACAGGGCTAACACTTATCCCCAGTGCTCCCAAACTTTCCAGCTTTAAACCCCTCAAGAACATCTAAGAACAGCTTCAACCAATTCATACATCAGCCAGCAGGCAATAACATCCACTGCGCTGGTTAAATCAACTGAAAACAACTCTCAGATAGCACATTTAGCGGAAAACATAAAGGTAGGGAGAGTAGACAGCATAGGGCACCTAACAAAGGGTGAATCCTATACCATTATTCTGATGCCTGCCAGAAGAACATGAAACAATGTGAAAATGTAATAAACAGAGTAAGAAAACATCACCAATAGCAATAGACCAGGATCCTGTGAAATGTGCTTTGATTAATAGATGCAAAACCAGTCATGTACAATATGGCTCAATGGCTAATACAGTCCCGACTTCTCCTCCCAGCCTATTACATACAAACTACTCTGCAACTTCCTCCCAAGACCGTTCTAACAGTCAAATGAATCCCTCTAACAGCAAACTACCAGCAACTGAACAACAACCTTTTCAATATGCTCTCGGGGATATTTTATAGGAGAAGAGGAAGAAACAGAAATAGATAGACAAATAAATGAGACTCATTAAGACAGTAAGGCGGAAGTGTTCACGCCCATACTGCTTAATGGCAGAATGCAGCGCTGTATGTACTCAGTAGGCTGGTTAGGGAAGCCTCTGTCAGGTCGATTGACCTCGAATATTTCTTTTAGAGTCCTTTCTGGAGCTTGGAGCTTTGCGCTGCCACTGGAATAAATGAACTGGATGGAATGATCTGCAGGTCCCTCCATGCTTCTTTAATGCTGCTTGACAGTCCTTTAAGAAGCTCTGTCAGTGTTCTTGACTTTCCTGGGTTCGAGGAGCACGGAGGACGCTGTGGGGAGGTGTACTTCTGGAGTAAATGTGCTTCTACTGTTAGGTAGCGTAGTAATGGCTTACTGGTGCGCTCATTAGTCTTCAAACAATGCCTTAAGTCCTTGACTGCAGGATTAAAATGTTAATTGTATCGATAATAAGCATTAATCCCTTTTAAATCCTGCTTCTGCTGCTTCACTGGCCGGTTGAAATGGCCTCTCTGTACTACCTGCATAATGAAATAAACTCATCACAGAGCCCAGGCAGTGGTGGAGAAATGCAGTGGAGGTGGAAGAACAGTGGCGGAACAGCGGAGAAATAGTGGAAACAGCGGAGAGGAGCGGAGAAATGAACGCGCAGTGTAAAAGGCCAAAGGCTTTTACCTGGGCAAATTACAAAGTAAAGGGGCACAAAACAATGGAGCAGAGCATTGGATGTGGGACCCAGAGGAGGCGGAGGACGAATAGACCGGAACCGTCAGATCATGGGGAGGACCTACGGCCAGGATCTAATCGCAACAATCGCAATCGGAGGTCGGAGCAAGTGGCAATCGCAACACACCTTTTGAAAGTTCCGATTGCGATCGAGAATGGGGAAGCGATTAAGCGATAACCGTTGATCTCGGGTCCAGATTAACGGCGGGGATGAAATCAGAAGGGAAGTAGAGAGGGATGCGATTGTGATCGGAGGAGGGTGCGATTAAGTGCTGGCCGACGGATCGGCGGGGAAATGGACGGCTGCGATTTAATCGGGAGACGGGAGGAAGGACTTGCGATTGCAGTCGGAGCGGCGAGTGCGATTAGCGCAAGACCGTTGATCTGCGCGAGGGATCAACGGTGGGAGATGTGATTGGAGGATCGGGGGAAGGGCTTGCGATTAGTGCCCAGCCGTTAGATCGACGGGACAGATCAACAGTGGAGAAGCAATCGGGGGATCGGGGGTGAGACTTGCGATTGATCGGAGGGCACACACAGAACGTTGCGATTGCGATTGAGCGGGGGGGCATGCGATTGAGCGATGACCGTCGGATCGCGGGAAGGATGGATGGCTGTGATGCAATCGGGAGGAAAACGGGAGGGCTTGCGATCGGATGGGGAGTTGCGATGGAGCGTTGGTCGTCGGATCGACGGGGCGATGGACGGCTAAGAAATGATCGAAGGATCACAATCGGGGCACAAAGAAGAAGGCATGCGATTGAGCGCTGACCGTTAGATCGGCGGGATAGATCAACGGTGGAGAAGCAATCGGGGGATCGGGGGTGAGACTTGTGATTGATCGGAGGGCACACACAGAACGTTGTGATTGCGATTGAGCGGGGGGCTGCGATTAGCGCCCAGCCGTTAGATCTCCACGGAAGATCAACGGTGCAGAACGCCCTGCAGGACTTTGTGTTTAAACAAATCGCATCGGGGGTTTTCGGCTATAACAAAGGAAATGCACCCGCCCGGTCTTCCGATTGCGATTAGCGCCTGGGACTTAAGCGCTTGGTCCCAGCGCGGGGTCATATGTGGGGAAGTGGTTAGAAGGGGCTGGAAGAAAGGGGCTAGGCCTATAATAAGGTCGGGAAGTGGGTTTTTAGCCCCTTTTAATGGATTTTGAAGGTTGGGAAGGGGAACGATAGAGAAATAAAGAGGGAAGAAGGGAAAACAAAGGGTAGGGGGAGAAATTAAAGGGGATTTTGGGGGAATTTGAGGGTAAATGGGGAAATAAGGGGGAATATAGGGGAGAGAAAACAAAGGCTTAGGGGGATGAAATAAGAGGGAAAAGGGGGGCCTTTGGGCATTTCTTCACATAATAGAGAGGCTTTATAAGGGGAACCAGCAGAGGGGATCTGATCAAAGGATAAAAGGCACATAGAGGCTTCAAGGAGACTGTGTTTTCAGAGGAAATGCATTCCTTGAAGGCTAAAAAACAATTTAGCCCCCTATTTGCTTGTCAAAAATTTCATAAGGGGGCTAACAGTTTCTATCCTTCCCCTGCTGCTTCTGCCACAGCGCAGAATCTAAAATGGAAGTGGGTGCTGATGATGTTGAGAGAATTCTCTCTCTCCTTGAGTCTACCCCAGACTCCCAGCACTGTGTCAAGCTCTCTACAGGTTTCCACCCTCCTGAAATCAATGATTGGTGCCCCAACATGTGAAGCATCAATCCTCCTTTGTTGATCCAGTGGTCTCCCTGAAAAAATGTCTCCATGCAATGAGACTTCATCATCAGGAGATGACTGAATAGATGAATGGAGATAAACCTCCATGCTTCCACTGTGCAATCCAATCACCTTCTTAGGTGCATCAACCTCCAAAAATAAATAGGGATGTGTACTCCTCATATCATGATGTTGGGTCTTCTCCCTATCTCCTCCTTGTGTCTCCATGTTTTCACACCTCCTCAACCATGGCACAGGTAGAACATGAGTTTTTCCTTGATCTCCACACAAGAGATCCTGGGGACTCCCTTGCAAAGATGCAAGCATCCCTCTACTTGGAGCCAGAGCTCCTCCTTCCTCTGCATGAGGAACTAGATCAACTCCAGATCTGACAGTGTTGTTGCCCTCAATCTCTGCAACATGAATGGGAACTCTCCAATGATTGGATCCCTCCTTGAAAAAGAGATCTCCATGCTCTCTTGCTCAAAAGTGTGAGAATAAGATTTCTCCTCCGGCAAAGTATGGTGCAAGTTTTCATGCAAGGATTTTTCTTGAGTTTTATTAATTTTCTCCACCATATTGTAGAATTCTTAGTTGAACTGAGAGGGGGGGGGGGGGGGTGAATCGGTTCAATACATACATGATCTTTTTAAATTTTCATCAGATTATTTACAGCTTACTTTTGTGTTCAACCTTAGTATATGAACAATATTAATATGTTGCAGCAAGCATTAAATTAATGTGACATTAAACTTATTATGAGAGTAGTAAACATTAAGTAGATTTGATAAATCATCTCAGCACAAAAGCAACACAGATAGAGACAACATATATAAGTGGAAACCCATAAAGGGATAAAACCACATCTTAGTATTGTTGTGATGCAAAGGCAAGCTCCAACTCCCTCTCACCACTTTTTTTCTGCAGGCACCAACCTACAGGAGGCTCCAACCTCAATTCTGCAAGCTACAACTTGGAAGGAAGCTCCAACTCCCTTCAATTTTCTACAAGCACCAACCTACAGGAGGCTCCAACCTCAGTCAGCTACAACTGATAGCTATCAAGCTTCAACTTGATAGGGAAGCTCCAACTTCCTCAATTTATCACAAGAAGTGTTTGCTGATTTACCTTAGATATCAGCTTTGTTCTGTAGCATCTCTTTCTACTCCTCTCTTCCTTATCTTCTCTGCCTCAATATTCTATACTTTTCATTCTCTATTCTTACTCTCTCTAACCTCCTTATGCATATCAATATTATATTACTTATAGAGAATTCCTGATGACTGTTTGTATTCCTCAAGGAATTTGAAATGGATAGCCATACCTCTTAGTCTTCTACCTTCTCATTTCTTTTCGGCTCACTCAGAAAAATATAACTGTAGGTACCAATTTAACAATACAGTGGGAATTTGTTCTCTTTTGGAGACTTTCCCGTGCATCACAATAATATAAATTAAAATCATTTACATTCAATTACAATGAAAACTCCAGCTCACTCATTCAGCCTCTTGGCTATCTGCGCATTTTTATTTTCTCTGACTATGTCTTTGTCCCTTTCGGCTCTGTTTGTTTCCTTATTCACTGTCGCAGGGTAACGGTCGTATGCCATACATTTGTAACTGTGCTTTTTATATCAGCGCCTTATATATATATATATATACACCTTCTACTTTAACCATTAGCATGAGATGTTATGATGTATTCAATTCACGGGCCCACATATATTTGATAAACTTCACACCTTTAACTCATTTAAATGCCAGTGCCCTTTGAACATATAAACCTGCATACAGATGCATTATATAATATTTGATATTTATATATATATATATATATATCAATATATTATAGACCAACACACATATATATATACTCCGCATAGATCAAAAGTTAGGCCATGTATTGAACAAAGGCGCTACCCTTTGTTTGATATATATGTATACTTTTCCAATGGTTCAAACCATAATAATACACTTTGTTAAATCCGCAAACCTTAATAATGATCAACACACACGTATGCATGGGCCCCAAAGCTAACAACCTTCCTCATCCAATGGTGGACAAGCTATCACACCAGCCTTGACGATCCAATGGATATCGCACGGTGAATATGCACGGACGATAATGCGCGATGGCATGCTGTGGAAGTGGTTTTGCGAATTCTCTTAGGGCCACGTGTTGCCCACTCTATGGAATCGCTCCGATTTCTTGAATATCGCTTGCCCGTCGAAAGCGGTATGATGAAAACCATCAGGTGTTCTAAACCGTCATCACTGTTCACACCTCGTGGTTCTATTTAGTTGCGCTTGAGGTTCCTCTTCGTTTCTTAACTTCGTTCTTCTATATGTTTCAATGCCTTTGTTGATATAAACTCCGCCCTCTCTTTTTCTTTGCATTCACATTACTTCATCGGAAGCTTACACTGAGGTTAAATAACTCACTGTGCCCTTAATGTGAGACCTTCTTCGAAGATTTCAGAACGTCATATGACATTTCACAACAAAATGTGTAATCTCCTTCTTCAAATGCTCTATATAATGTAATCACATTCTGACCTGATATGGACATCACCATTGTATAATCGAAGGTCCTTTCATTCGTTTCTCTTCAATGAGGCTTCCTCCACGACTTCGTGGGACACACACTTTCTCAGCATTTACTGTTTAATGTATCTACCAGCTGGGGTAGTGATTCTCGGAATAGTGACTCTGCCTCTGCCTCTGCCTTTCTGCGATAACGGCTCTGCCTCTACCTCTACCTTTCTGCGATAACGACTTTGCCTCTACCTTTGCCTTTTCCTTTCTACTTCTGCCTTCGCTGCTTCTGACTCTACCTTCACTATACCTCTATTGTTCGACCTCTGCCTCTGCCTTCACTGTAAATATTACCTGTTGTCTTCTGCTGTTGTTCTTTGCCTGTCTCTGCATCTGCTGCCTTATTTGTCTGTCTCTGTCTTTTCTGCCTCTATTGCCATCAATGACAACATTTCCAACAGTCTCCCCCTTTGGCATTGATGGCAATAAAATTCCTTTGTTTTCCTGTTAGGGTCCTTTCTCCTATTGCTTGCTCTTCCTCCCCCTTTGACATCAATGGCAAGGGGTTTGAATTTTTATTTTTATTTTTCAACATTTCGTTCATTTCCTCTCTCTGAGATCTTCCAACTTTGTACGCTGCTACTCCAACCTTTGGATTAGATTCACGTTGGGTTCACCACTGACCCTTTAGTCTTTTTATTGATTCTTTTATGCTAGATGTATTCTTGCCATAATCCCTTTGATCCTGAGGACCTGTTTCATGCTTCCCTTGCTGGTTGATCTCCCCTTGGAATGATATTTTCATTTCTGTTCTCCCCCTGAAACTGTGCTTTTTCTTCATATCAGAGAGTAGCATCTACAGATACTACCCCTAGTCTGTCTCTCAAATATTCAAATGGTTCTCTAGCAAGTGGTTTGGTAAATATATCTATTGTCTGTTCTTTTTTTGGTACATACTCTAGTTTTACTATCTTCTGAGCCACTTGTTCTCGGGGACAATGATACTTGATTGGGATATGTTTAGTTTTTGAGTGAAGCACAGGATTTTTAGATATACTTATAGAACTTGTATTATCACATTTGATTGAGATAGGTTCATCAATTCTTACCTTCATGTCTTGGAGGGTTTGCTTCATCCACATGACTTGTGTACAACATGCTGCTACTGCTATATATTCTTCTTCTACTGTAGACAAAGAGATAGATGTTTGTTTCTTGCTTAACCATGCCACCAGACTTTCTCCTAGATAGAAAGCACCTCCACTTGTGCTTTTCCTGTCATCCACACAGCTGGCCCAATCTGCATCTGTGTATGCTGTCAAAGTGAAGATTTTTCCTTTAGGATACCAAAGTCCATAATGTGTTGTTCGTTGTAGATATCTGAATATTCTTTTGACTGCAAGAAGGTGATTTTGTTTAGGTGCTGCTTGATATCTAGCCACTAGTCCTACAGCTAGCATGATGTCTGGTCTTGATGCTGTCAGATACAACAGACTTCCTATCATGGATCTATAGAGTTTTTTATCTATATCAGCAGATCCATCATCAGCACACAGCTTGCATCCTGTGATCATGGGAGTTGAAACAGGTTTGCAGACCTCCATTTTGAACTTTTTCAACATTTCTTTTAATTATTTTTCTTGTGAGATGAATGTACCTGTGTTATTTTTCTGAATTTGAAGTCCTAAGTAGAAACTGAGCTCTCCAATCATAGACATCTCAAACTCTGTTTTCATCTCATCAGCAAACCCTTTTTCTAGTTCTTCTCTATTTCTTCCAAACATAATGACATCAACATATACTACAACAATCAAGAGTTCATTTTCATGGGCTTTTATATATAGATTGTTGTCTACTCCACCTCTCTTAAAGCCTTGTTTTTGCAAATATTTATCTAGTCTTGAGTACCAAGCATGAGGAGCCTGTTTCAGTGCATATAGAGCCTTCTTCAGTCTGCACACATAGTCTTCTTTGTCTATTAAAGAGAAACCTTCTAGTTGTTCCATGTAGACTTCTTCTTCTAGATCTCCATTCATAAAAGCAGATTTTACATCCATTTGATATACCTTGAAGTTTTGGTAGCATGCGAAGGCTAGAAACATTCTGATGGCTTCCATTCTGGCTATAGGGGTAAATGTTTCATCGTAATCAAGTCCTTCGATTTGTGAATATCCTTTGCAGACAAGTCTGAATTTATTCCTGATTACCTGTCCTTCCTCATTCATTTTATTTTTGAATACCCATTTTGAGCCTATGACATTTTTCCCAGTGGGTCTAGGAACTAGTTCCCAGGTATTGTTTTTCTCAATTTGGTACAATTTTCATTCATAGATTCACCCAGAGGTGTCCTTGTCAGTTTCTTCAAATCTCTTTCAGTTTCCATTTGTGATAACATGGCTATGTATACCCTTTCCCGTTTGTTCAAGAAGGCCTTCTTGTTTGGACTACTTTCTGTCTCCATGATCCGATCTTCAGATGATTCCTTTCCTTGGAGTATCTTGAGGGGCTGTTTCAACTCTGCATCTTCTGATGTCTTGCTTGTTTCATCATCATTTTGGTTTTCTTCTTCATGGTTGTCTGATGGACTGTAGCAGTATGTATCTCTTATATTGTTTGGAAGTTCTTCATCAAATCTCACGTAAATAATTTCTACTATTTTTCTAAGAGTCTTGTTGTAGCACCTGTACCCTTTACTTTTGGAAGCATATCCTAGAAAAATCCCTTCATCTGCTCTTGCATCAAATTTCCCAAGATTTTCATCATTATTCTTTATGTAACACTTGCTTCCAAAGATTCTAAAATGTTTAATTGAAGCTGGTTTCCCATGCCATAGTTCATAGGGAGTCTTGTCACTACTTGGACTTAAGTGGGATTTGTTTAGAATATGCACGACTGTGTATATTTCTTCTGCCCAGAAGGTTTGTGGAATATTACTTTCTTGCATCATGGCTCTGGCTATTTGCTGTACATAATTTTTTTGTCTCTCTGCTACTCCATTCTACTGAGTTGTCCCTACAATCGTAAATTTTTGCTTTATGCCATGTTCTTTGCATAGGTCTGCAAAGTCATAATCAGTGAATTCACCTCCTCTGTCTGATCTGATGCATTTCAGATTCCATCATGTCTGATTTTCTGCTAAGGCTTTGAATATTTTGAATTTTTCCAGAGCTTCCGATTTATTCTTGAGAAATGCAACCCATGTCATTCTGGAGAAATCATCAATTATTAGCATGAAGTAGGATTCTCCACTTGGTGTTTTAGTTCTTGCAGGTCCACACAGATCCATGTGCACAAGCTGGAGTGGTCTTCTTATTGATAACTCATCTTTGGCCTTAAAGGATGTGCAGGTTTGTTTACCCAATTGACAAGATTTGCATATGGTATTAGAAGGCCTTTTTATTTCTGGCATATCTCTGACAGCTTTCTTCTTGCTTAGTCTGATGATGTGATTGAAGCTGAGATGTCCCAATTTTTTATGCCAGAACCATGACTCCTCAAGTTTTCTAAGATGAGATGCTTCATCTTCCTCTTTCAAAATGTAAACAATACTCTTTGTTCGAACACCTTTGAGCAGAGTCTTACCTGTGGTGCTTGATCTAACTTCACAGTCTTGTGTTCTGAAAAGAACTTCACAGCCTTTATCACACATTTGACTGACACTCAGAAAATTTTCTTTCAGCCCATCTACAAATAGTACATCTTGGGCCTTACCTTTGCCACTATCTAAGCTCACTGAGCCCTTTCCCTTGATTTTTCTTAATTTATCATTGCCAAAAGTAACATTACCAGTTTTCTTTTCATCAAAAGTTATAAATTTTCTCCTGTCTCCAGTCATATGTTTTGAGCAGCCACTGTCTAGATACCACTGGCTTTTCAGGTCTTGAGTAGTTAGAGCCAAGTCACATTTATTCACCTTCTTTATCCACTGGACGCATCCTTTTGTTTGGTATCTTTTGAGATATGATGAATCACATCCTTTCAGAGGACATTTGGAAGGCATATGTCCAACTTGATTGCATACACAACATTTGATCATAATTTTTGCAGAATTGTGAGTATGAACAAAATTTCTTTGGTTCATAAACCTCCTTGAGGTGTTGAACATAAATCTTTGTCCATAATTTCTACATTCAATAATTTTATGGCCAAATTCCTTACAATAAAAACAGTAACCATAGAAATTATTTGCATACCTGATGTAAGGTTGTATTCTCCATTTGTTTGCTTGAGACAGTCTTTTCATTGTTTGCATCTTTTGCTAGTTTGAATCACTCCTCCTTGCATGACAGTATGCAGCAATGTGTCCCAGCTTGTGCAGACATAACAGGTGGCATTTTTCATAGGAGGGAAGAATCTCCTTTGATGGCTTCCAAATTTGACATACTCAGGGGTATATGAATCTTTTTTTGTTGCTTGAGTATTTCTTTCATTCTTTGTTATTAGAAGATTTTTCTGGGTTCTGTCTCCCTCCTTATAATTTTCTTCTTTTGTGGGAATTATTTGAGCTACTTCATCATCCTTCTTTTCTTTTACAAAAATAATCTCTCTGTTTTCCATTTCTTTGCTTTTACTTGATTCTCCTTCATAGCCTATTCCAGTTTTTATCATAGGAGATCTTTGAGCAACCGGAATTTCATTCAACTTACTAGAGCTTGTTGTTTGAGAAGAATTTATAACCACTTTCCTTTGAGCATTTTCTAATTTCTTCCTAAGACATACTACTACTTCTTCCAACTTCTCTTGTTCTTGAGTTTTCTCCTTGATTTTCTTAAGTAACATGTCCTCTATCTTCTTAGCTTCTTCAAGCTCTATCTTTAGCTGCATAAGGACTTCTGAATTCTGTTCTTCTCATACATACTTGAGGATAATGTCCTTTTGTTTTCTGCATTTCAGCTTGATTCTATCAATCTCTTCCAGAGCATTTCTTAGCCCCCCCTCAAGGTCGACTTCACCTTCTTCTTCTTCATCTTCTAGAAGGAGACCTTCAAGTTATTTTATGGCCATCAATAAAAATTTAGAGGTTCCTTCTTCACTTGAAGGTTCATCTGAGTCTTCAGATGCACTGCTATCTTGTTGAGCATAGAAGGATTTTCTGCTGAACTTCTTTCCTTTCTGCTAGTTTTTTGATGCATTTTTCTCTGTTTCTTGAGCCTGATTCCTTACTTTCTTGTGAGGACACTTAGCAACATAGTGTCCCACTATTCCACAGTTAAAGCATTTGAAAGGAAGTTTACCTTTGTATTTACCTGAGCCTCTATCCAATTTCGTGAAAAAATTTGCCTCTTCTTCATCCGAGCAAGACCATATGTCTTCCTCTTCTTCTTTCTTCTTTTCTGTTTTAAAGGCTGCCTCCCTCGTACTTGGCTTCTTCTGTGGGAGCCTCATCTCGTATGCTGTTAAATTTCCAAGTAGCTGGTTCATGTTCAAGGTCTCCCAATCAACTGTTTCTTCTATTGCAGACACCTTGGGATTAAACCTGGATGGAAGAGATCTTAGAATATTTTGCACAATTATACTTTCTGGCATGGTTTCTCCAAGAGCTTTCATATTGTTAACAATTTCTGCAACTTTTAGGAAGAAACTGTCAATGTCTTCATCATCATTCATTTTTAAGTTCTCATACTGGGCTCTATAGACTTGAAGTTTGGCAGTCTTTACTGTCTTGTCTCCTTCATGGATGTTCTCCAAAGTATCCCACATCTCTTTGGCAGTGTCTTTTTGCATTACTTTGATAAAATCTGCTTCACACAATGCATTCAAGATGCAATTCATGGCTTTTGCGTTAGCTACAAAATCTTGTTTGGATTCTTTCTCTGAGTTAGTTGCCTTTGGGGCATATCCTAATTCCACAGCACCCCAAAATTCTATTCCTAGAGACATTATGTATGTCCTCATCCTGATTTTCTAGAAGGCATAATTTGCACCTGTAAAGAAAGGGGCTTTATTGGTTGAGCATCCTTCTTTACTAGCCATCCTGAGAACCTAGAATCTCCTTTCAGTTGTTAAACTGGTACAAAGGAACCCACTCTGATACCAATTGTTGAATTCTTAGTTGAACTGAGAGGGGGGGGGTGAATCAGTTCAATATATACATGAGCTTTTTAAATTTTCATCAGCTTATTTACAGCTTACTTTTGTATTCAACCTTATTATATGAACAGTCTTAATATGTTGCAGCAAGTATTAAATTAATGTGAAATTAAACTTATTATGAGAGTAGTAAACATTAAGCAGATTTGATAAATCATCTCAGCACACAGGCAACACAGATAGAGACAGCAGATATAAGTGGAAACCTATAAAGGGAGAAAACCACATCTTATTATTGTTGTGATACAAAGGCAAGCTCCAACTCCCTCTCACCACTATTTTTCTGCAGGCACCAACCTACAGGAGGCTCCAACCTCAATTCTGCAAGCTACAACTTGCAAGGAAGCTCCAACTCCCTTCAATTTTCTGCAGGCACCAACCTATAGGAGGCTCCAACCTCGGTCATCTACAAATAACAGCTATCAGGCTTCAACTTGATAGGGAAGCTCCAACTTCCTCAATTTATCACAAGAAGTGTTTGCTAATTTACCTCAGATATCAGCTTTGTTCTGTAGCATCTCTTTCTACTCCTCTCTTCCTTATCTTCTCTGCCTCAATCTTCTATACTTTTCATTCTCTATTCTTACTCTCTCTAACCTCCTTATGCATATCAAGATGATATTACTTATAGAGAATTCCTGATGACTGTTTGTATTCCTCAAGGAATTTGAAATGGATAGCCATACCTCTTAGTCTTCTACCTTCTCATTTCTTTTCGGCTCACTCAGAAAAATATAACTGTAGGTACCAATTTAACACTACAGTGGGAATTTGTTCTCTTTAGGAGACTTGCCAATGCATCACAACAATATAAATTAAAATAATTTACATTCAATTACAATTAAAACTCCAGCTCACTCATTCAGCCTCTTGGCTAGCTGCGCATTTGTCTTTTCAATGACTGTGTCTTTGTCCCTTTCGGCTCTGTTTGTTTCCTTATTCACTTTCGCAGGGTAACGGTCGTATGCCATACATTTGTAACTGTGATTTTTATATTAATATATATATATATATATATATATATATATATATATATATATATATATATATATATATATATATATATATATATATATATATGTATATATATATATATATATATATATATATATATATATATATATATATATATATATATGTATATATATATATATATATATATATAGATATAGATATGCATATATATATATATATACATATATCTATATATATCTATATATATATATATATATACACACATATATATATATATACATATATATATATATATATATATGTATATATATATATATATGTGTATATATATATATATATATATATATATATATATATATATATATATATATATATATATATATATATATATATATATATATATATATATATATATATATATATATATATATTCGTATATTTATACAAAGCGGAATAAAGAAATCGCTGACATTCACTATAAATTGGCCATTAGTCCAAGGTTAATACATAACAAATGCCCTTTTGGGCCCACTTGCCACACTTTCTGATGCGATATATTTATCCTCGACTTCTTCCGATTACGATTGATCGCAATCACAATTTCCATTTGAATGTATCGACATTCCAATGCTCCGATGCTCCGATTTCGATGATTCACTGTTTACCAGAACTCAACCATACATGAATCATAGTTTATAAATCCCATCGGGTCCGATCTTTCATCGCAATTGCAAGTTTTGGTTGGATGTTCTGATGTGATGGATTATTGTTCACTTCTTTACGTCGATGCGATGAATCACTGTTCTGCCGATGCGATGTACGGGTTCAGAACTCAAACACACATATGAATCATGACTTATTGATCCATCGAGTTCGCATTTCAATTGGAACTCTTGTCAATATGTTCCACTGCCAATCCTTTCTCCGATGCAATTGGGTGAGGATCCCATAGCATAAGACTTTTGTTTGATTTAAAATCGAACAAACCTTTTGTATTATTAATTTCAACTCTCGGCATACTTATACAAATTTTTAACAAAAAAACTGCCACGTCCACTATAATAATAAAGAATCATGTTAATACATAACAAATGCCCTTTTGGGCTCACTTGCCACACTTTCTGATGTGTTATATTTCTCCTCGACTTCTTCCGATTACGATTGATCTCAATCACAATTTCCATTTGAATGTATCGACATTCCAATGCTCCGATGCTCCGATTCCGATGATTCACTGTTTACCAGAACTCAACCATACATGAATCATAGTTTATAAATCCCATCGGGTTCGGTCTTTCATCGCAATCGCAAGTTTTGGTTGGATGTTCTGATGCGATGGATTACTGTTCACTTCTTTACGCTGATGCGATGAATCACTGTTCTTCCGATGTGATGTACGGGTCCAGAACTCAAACACACATATTAATCATGACTTATTGATCCATCGGGTCTGCATTTCAATTGGAAATCTTGTCAATATGTTTCATTGCCAATCCTTTCTCCGATGCAATTGGGTGAGGATCCCATAGCATAATACTTTTGTTTGATTTAAAATCGAACAAACCTTTTGTATTATTAATTTCTCATCCATAACTATAATATATATATATATATATATATATATATATATATATATATATATATATATATACGCCTTGTACTTTAACCATTAGCACGAGATATTATGATGTATTCAATTCACTCGCCCACATATTTGACATCATTCACACCTTTTGTTCATTTGGAATGCCGCCCTTTGAACATATACATATAAACCCGCATACGCATGCATTATATAAGATTTATCTATATATATATATATATATATATATATATATATATATGTCAATATATTATAGACCAGCACATATATATATATATATATATATATATATATATATATATATACTCCGCATAGATCAAAAGTCAGGCCATGTATTGAACAAAGGCGCTACCCTTTGCTTGATATATATGTATACTTTTCCAATGGTTCAAACCATAATAACACACTTTGTTAAATCCACAAACCTTAATAATGATCAACACACACATACGCATGGGCCCCAACGTTAACAACCTTCCTCATCCAACGACGGACGAGTTGTCGCACCGGCCTTGACGATCCAACGGATATCGCACGGTGAAGATGCACAGAAGATAATGCGCGATGGCGCACTATGGAAGCGGTTTTGTGAATTCGCTCAGGGCCACGTGTCGCCCACTCTATGGAATCGCTCCGATTTCTTGAATACCGCTTGCCCGTCGAAAGCAGTGAGATGAAAACCATCAGGTGTTCTAAATCGTCGTCACTGTTCACACCTCGTGGTTTCGTTTAGTTGTGCTCAAGGTTTCGCTTTGTTTCTTAACTTCGTTCTTCTATACGTTTCAATGCCTTTGTTGATATAAACTCCTCCCTCTCTTTGTCTTCGCATTCACATTACTTCATCTGCAGCTTACACCGAGGTTAAATAAATCACTGTGCCCTTAATGTGAGACCTTCTTCGAAGATTTCAGAACGCCATATGACATTTCACAACAAAATGTGTAATCTCCTTCTTCGAATGCTTTATATAATGTAATCACATTCTGACCTGATATGGACATCACCATTGTATAACCGAAGGTCCTTTCCTTCGTTTATATTCAATGAGGCTTCCTCCACGACTTCGTGGGACACACACTTTCTCGGCATTTACTGTTTAATGTATCTGCCAGGTGGGCTAGTGATTCTCGAAATAACGGCTCTGCCTCTGCCTCTGCCTTTCTGCGATAACGGCTCTACCTCTGCCTCTACTTTTCTACGATAACAACTCTTCCTCTACCTATACCTTTCCCTTTCTGCTTCTACCTTCACTTCTTCTGCCTTTGCCTTCGCTGTACCTCTGCTATTCGACCTCTGCCTCTGCCTTCGCTGTAAATATTACCTGTTGTCTTCTGCTGCTGTTCTTTTCCTGTATTTGCATCTGCTGCCTTCTTTGTCTGTATCTGTCTTTTCTGCCTCTACTTCCATCAATGACAACATTTCCAACACATATGTGTTTCATGAATCCTTTCATCAAATCTTTTCACCAATGCCTTAGTGAAACTAGCATAGGATGAAATTTTTACATTTCTCAAAGAAAAGGATTCAAAAATCCACCAGGAAAAAGCCTTACATCTCAAATGCAGCGCTGCAACTTTGATGGCTTCATCTTCAAGAATGTGGTGCTACTGCAAGAAGGTCTCTAACTCCTCCACCCAAGCTTTGGCTGAACATAAAGGTGAACCTTCAAAGGTAGATAGATGAAATCTATCTTTTTGCTTTCTTTCCTTCACCTTCATCTTGCAAAACTCTGAAAAACTGAGATGATCTCGGAATCTCTGAGTTTGAGACTCATACTCCTTCAAGAAATCAGTAAGGGTTTCCCTCCTAGCAGCCTCTTCTTCTCTCCCATCTCTCCTCTGGGAATCCTGGGCATGTGACTGCATTGTGAATAAAAGTGTGTGATTTCTAGCTCACACTCCTCATAGATCAATCTAGAGTTTGCCTTTGGTGCAAACCCTCTTGGAGATTCTTCACACATCTCCCTCCAGGTCTCCTTGAACTCTTCATGAATCATATGTATAGATTTAGGAAGAATCTTGGTAAGCTTATTCCCTTTTCCTTTTTCTTCTCCAAAAGATGGAGTCTTCCTCCTGCTTATTTCATTGTCTCCTTCTTGATGAGAATAGGAAGTGGAGGGCTCTTCCTCTTCTTTATGCTTATCCTCCTTGGGGAGGTTCTTCATGGATCTGAAATATGATGAGATAAATCCCATCCTCTTCAATCTTCTGATCTTCTTGGCGAAGACTCACAGGCTGAGCCAAGACTATGCTCTAATACCACTGTAATGTTCCCAAATCCGGAACTGCTAGCAAGGCATGACTGGAAAATGCATTTTTCCAGTAATGGCTACTACAGGAATTGAAACCAGGACCTAGATCCCTTAGAAAAATGTTTCTAAGTGTTGAATCCAAGATGAGGCTTTAAATAAATCCTTATAGAGTGGTTAAAAAGATCTCCCACTACTAGATGTCTTTGGAAAGTGCCCGATGAGGGACTGCAACAATTCTTGAGCAAGAAATGGAAAGACAACATTATTTTATAGTTGTGAACACATGAAGATATATCTAGCCAACAATTATTTTATATAGCAGCAAAGGTATACAATATATGGAGGAATCAATTACTCCATCTAGGCAACGGAAGCCTCAATACAAGAAGATACCAGAGCACTGCTACATATAGAAAGCTCTAGCTAAAATAACGTAGTTTATATGAGACACTGCAACCAATACATGATATGAAAATGATAGCTCAAATAAATGAGGGGTAGCAAGCTCTCAACCCCTGAAAACACTAATACAACAATAATACACAATCCTCGGGAGGATTGGCTACAATATACATCAAAATGGAAAATCTGCAAAAATGTTGGAGTGGCTGGGGAGCAGCTGCAACTCAAAACTAATACAATATGGAGATGTCTGAATAAGATTTCCAATATGCAGAAAACCTCCTCCAATGGATTTTTTAAGTAAAATGTCGATCCTAATACTGGAAATCTTTCCCTCCAAAATGCCGATGCAACCTCTCACTACAGATGCACTCTAGAATAACATGGTCAAGGAGCTGGACTATGTTACTGATGATGGGAGAAGCTTGGCCTGATGCCAAGATATGAAAATAAGCTCTTAATTCCCTCTCACTAATCTCCTATAGGAATAGGAACTCCCTCCTCTGAAAGATGGGCCAAAGAGAAGTGTTGTGGAACCCTCCACTGCAACACCCAACAACACTACGTTATACTTCATTGTCTCCACATCTTGGCTCAAGGATTCCTACTCCAGAGCCTGGGCATGTGACTGTGCTGTGAATCCAGGGCCTTTTACCCATTTTATTCACCTCCTAGATGAAATAAGCAAAAATTAATGTTCCAATTTTCTTCATGAAAATTTTGGAACATTACAGATTTTTTGTCAGCTCCAGCTCCTTTTAGCATGATCGAGATCCGTATACTTGATGGTTCAGTGATGCAACAACTGATGTCGGTGATTCCCGGGTGTGTGTGAGATGTCTCAGCCCTCATGAGGGGGTGGCCCTATAAGTATCCCCCCACACACTTGGATGACCTCTTGATTATAGCCTTTGATGCAACTCCATACATTTGATGATGTCGACCTCAGTCGTTGCAACGCCTTTTTGTTTGCATATATCAATGAGATTTTCAGAGCCCTTTCCTGTTTTCAGGGGCATCTAGGTTCCATTTATATCTCATGTAATCAGATATCATTGTACAAGTCCTGGCTGTGATCCCAGGCACAATATGTATGTGGGATTCATTATCATGTTATTTATCTGGCTCATGTTTATGCTAGCATGTACCATATTGTCCAGTCCCGTGGTTTTCCGGATGCCTTATTGTTTCTACTTTGCCTCGGCGGGCATAGGTATGCCTCCCCCGCCGCCTATAGCATAGGTACTTACTCATCAAATATACTTGTCACACCAGTAAGTCTTGCCTCCTCAGGGTTTAGCTCTTTCAGCACTTTTGTCTACCTTATACTTCTCTCTCTTTGACTTCCCCTTCAATGTCTAGTGATTGAGTTCTTACAATGTACTTCAGTCATACGATTAGCTCCTAACGCTCACATGTTGGGGGGAAATCTATTACACCATTTTTTGGTCATCTAGTTTATTATCATTAGATGGACCCAAGTACACCATGTAAGACCAATTTTTCCCTAAGTAAAATTTATTTCACTATGAAAATAACTTAGTAAACCACTTTTATTAAGTTGTTTATGGTCTAAACAGGAAACCCCATGAGGAAATATTAAATAAATATACATTTGTTTGATTTTCCTCAAGGAATAATTAGTTAAACAACAATTTAATTAATATTCCTGGTTATATTTAACCCAAAACAAGGGAATTAATTAGATAAATCATTATTTATATTATTATTTTCTAAGAATAATTATTTAAAACTTATTTAAATAATATTCTTTGTTAAATATGACTAAATCACCCTTAAATAATTAAATAAATCATTATTTATTTGATTATTACTCAACCACATCCTTAAAATGATAAATAAATAATTTATTTATTTATTATTTATAAATAAAGGGATTTGACCCAAGTCAAATTCCTTTTCCTTCCAACAAATATAATAAAATATTCCATAAAAGGTTGATCTTGATTTGGTTAATAATATTTTAATTATGCACCAATATCTAGATTAACTCAATATTTTGTTATAAATAGAAGGGTTTTTCCATTCATTTACTACCTTTTGTTGCCTAAAGATCACTTTGGATCTATACTTTTGGTCTAACTATTGATTCGCCATCATAGTCATATTTTAATATCATTTTTGTCTAGGTTTTCTACACCATCAAGAGAGAGGAATTCTAGATCTAAAATGCTTAGGACTTACAAGAACCCATCCCATTGAGGAGAATAGGGAACACCCTCTTGTGTTTTCCTCCCCGGTGCCACACTACAAAATTCATTTGATCTATTCTTGTCTTGTCTATTGGATGCATGGAGTAAATCTTGTTTTTTCTACTGTTTAATGTCTTCTAATGCATAGATCTAGATTTTTGCAGCATTTATCTTGATCACCTAATTGTAGATCTGAGGATATTAGCAGTCATTTCTGCTGTTAGGGTTGTTTGTTATGTGCAGCTAAAGTGGTCTTTTTTCGTACGCTTGGAATTAAGATTCATACTAACAACTTATATGGTAATTTTTCCTTTATCAACTGAAATGACTTTAGGCTTTTTATTGTATCTAAGTTTAAACCTTGTCTCATTTGTTGTCTCAGCAGCGTATGTACCTTCTTCTCTAAGTCTCTTAGTATCTTTCTCTCCTTGATTTGCAGTTTGCAATGTGTGACTAGCATCACCCTGTTTAACTACATCCAGCAAGGTATTTTATAGCCACTCAGATTGATTGACATATTGTTCAATCTCTGGTGTTTTCTCATGTATATAAGGTGTTAGTTTGCACTTAACGCTCATTTTGCTTAATATTCCTTGTGGATCATAGTACAATGAAGGCTCTCTTCAAATCTGTACTCAAGCAATTGTTTTGTTGCTTCTTGTTCTGCATCTCTGTGATTACAAATAAATGGTCCCATCTGGTTCTTCAACTTAAATTGGGTCTTCTTTTTGGCTGCTAGGAATTTGATAGAATCATAATTTAAGATTTGTCTTATATACTCTAAGGAAAAATTTCTCATTGGCACATACTTAGGAAGTTTATAGGGTAACAGATTGGACCCAAAAACTCTGATTTCTGTATGTTTTTTATATAACTACCAATCTCCAATTCTAGTATGCTCTAATAGTTGTAGAACTTTCTTCATTTCATCACTGATTCTTGGTTGTTCTGTTTTGGTCAACATATTTATCAATGGGTGGACAAAGTTATCTGTAAACTATGCATAAGTGAACTTTATGGACTCCTTTCTGATCAAAGATGTCCAAAAGATGATAGAAAGTGGTTTTTCTTCTATATCAAGCTTCTTGAGGGTTATTGGAAACTTGTCTTCTTGAAAATACAAGAATATATGGAAGAGAAAGGATGTATATCTAAATACTCCTTCAATTGGAAATTTGACCAGCTGATCATGGATATTGCCAGCTATATACTCAGCATAATTGAAAATTACAGAGGGAGGCTATTATGGTATAAAAATAGATAGGAAACCTAGGATTGATTCATCAATATGCTCATCTATAAAGTATCCTAGGATAAATGCCAACATGGAAATGACATGCCTAGACCCTTCTGGAAATTTTGAAATAGAATATGGAGGGTTGATTTGTGGAATTTCAACATGTAAAGGTATGAACACTTGAAAAATCTGAAACCTTTTCAAAAAATCAAGACCAATGTATAAATTTGTAAGTGCTTCTATTGACAAAGGAACTGCTTTGGGATCAGCTTTGAGTTGTAACATCTAGTTTATGGAATCAATAGTAATTGTAAACAGTACCTCTTTGTTTGCATTCACCATTTCTCTATGTTCAGGAGAATAATGGGTCTAACACAACCTAATAAACTCTGGGCATTGATGAGTGATTGGAACAACATATTTGGGTAGGTTTGATTCCCAAATTTCAACTTCTTCAACCTGATCTAAGGACTTTTCATAACTCCGACTGTGGATGTCTAACAAATTAAATTCAACAACTGGATCTGTTATTTTATAGTCCACATCTGTTAAAGGTGTGTGTTCAATGTCTACAATAGGAGGTTGTAGAGGATTTAAAATTATTGCAGTCTTGGAGGACATGGCTGGATTTGATTTTGACATTATTATGGTTTTCTGGATAACTGAAACTCTGCTTTTAGGCTTTCTGGATTCTTCTTTAAGACTAAATAGTTTATAGAAGTGTTTTTTGACTTTTACAGAGGTTCTTGGATGAAAAATGGGCACAACTTGGTTTTCTTTCAGATTTCAACCTTCAATTTTTGCTTTCAACTGTTCTTTAGACTCTCACATGTTTATGAGATGATAAAACAAGGGTTTTATCTATTTTTTGGATAATTTTGGACTTAAAGATGGTTAACATTGGGCACTGAAGAATTGAGGTTACCTGCAGAGGATTTTTGGGAAAATTAGGAGTCTTATAAGGTTTGCAAATGATAAGTAAATTCAATTTTTACTTTAAAACTATATGCAGTATTGAAACAGGGGTTTTATCAATTTTTGATAGGGAATTAGCTCTTTTCGGGCAACCACAAGTTTTCTTTGCGTAAATAGGATTTTTCTGGGCTTAATTCCTTCAGAAAATTCTTTTCAAATGATAACAGGCTTGTTTTTATTGAAAAATACCTGTTTTGTGTAGGTATCAGTCTTTCAAACAGTTTCAGAATCATTTGGATAGGTCCTGATGGTCTCTGGAAACAATTGAAGCTTTCTAGAGTCTTTGACAACAACTGTGGGGCTTTTGTAGATTCTCTAGGCGTAAAATAGTATATGGCTTCTTTCTTCTCAATCGAAGGAAAAATACAGGCAAATAACATAGGAAAAGGGTTTAATGGCGTAGTATAGAGGTTTATATAACGTTTAGGTTAAATGAGCTTTCATTTAATGGTGGTCATGTTGAAGACAGAGGGCAGTTTTGGTTTTCAACGATGGAAAACCACAAACGGTCACATTGATTTGGGCGGTAAGTTGTTTTAATTGGATCGAATTAGATCCAATAAGACTTGGCCGCATGGAGGAGAGAGAAAGGAGTAAAATCGGCCATTTCGTATAGTTCGAAATGCGTTATATTTGCGCAATTGAAATTGAAATATTGCCTTTTGATCTTCGGATTGGAGGGCTTTGATGCGAACAGTGGAGATTTAATGGGAAAGTTGCTCGACAATGGGACGTGGGGCCCGAGTTTTTTATACGCGACAGAATAGATTTTCATAATAAAAAATGTATGTTTTTTAATATAAAATCAAATGTTTTATTACGATTGGCGAGATATTTTTTAACGCTACAAATATATATTTATAATGTAAAAAAATTGTATTATTTTGATTGGCGGGGAAATGTTATAATGGTTAAATAAAACATTAACGAATGTTTAATAACTAATGGCACTGGTTTATAATACATGGTATATAAAACATTTTTAACAAGTGTTTTATGTTTATTGGGAGCGGGATTAAAACATAAGATATGTTTAAACCTATGGGGAAAAGGGCAGGGGTTTTTATTTAGCATGTGGGATAAATAAACCATAGGTTTAACGTAAATACGTGGGTTTTGGGGATATTTATATATAAAGAAATTAATAATATATGAGAAGGGTTGTTTTATAAGGGATTTAATACTTTATATTATAAATTAATATGAAATGGAAATATAATGAATGAAATGAATTAAAATACATGGAATTTAAACTAAGTAAAGTGTAAATAGGCAATTTAGCATAATTTGTCCCATTTTGATTTTTTTACACATAAACTCAGGATAAAATATATTTTGTGGGTTTTTTAGTGTTTTTTGAATGCAAATTAAATTAATTAAGGGGGATTTTAGTTTTCTAAGAAAAAAAGTCTTTTACTTAGGAAAAGGGTTTATATTTTTTGGAAAAGGGCGAATATGCTGATGAAATGGGTTTTATGTAGGGAATCCAATATTTTTAACCAATCAGTTACTAAGCCTTGGGTCCAGTACCAACAGAAGTCAGAGAAATTCTCTAAGCCTCTTTAACTGAAGGTTTAGAATACTGGATCATTGTGGGGGAGGGGAAACTAGTAACGTTTGCCTGATGATGATTTATTACATGTCTTGCACAACTTCTTTCTACCTACCCATCTTTATTCTAACATTTTTTACTTCATTTGCATGGGTGCATTTAAGCTTGCAACCCTAAATCCATTTTTCTTTCAAAGCATAAATCTATCTAAGTCTAACCTTATTTCATCCAAGGGCTCAATTTAAACTGTTGAGCTCCTCATTTATTCTCTAACTATCTAATGATTTGTCAAGTTTAAATTGTTTGACATATCTTTATTCTCTATCCAAAACATGAAATTCAAAACATAAAAATTTAAGATTAAACTATTTAACTGATCATGGATTATGGAATTTTGGACAATCTGCACATAATCATTATTCTTGCAGTAAAAGTAAATAGTAGTGGCATTTTGACTTGCTCACTTTCAGGTCTTATTTTTATCTCTTTTTTCTTTTGAGGTTTATTCTTTTCTAAGCCCTTTGATATTTATTTTAGGAATTTTACCCTCTTTTCATTTTTTTATTATTTTCAAATAGGGGAAAACAACTTGCAGAAAGCAAGGTATGTACATATTTACCATATTATCAAAGTCAATTAAAAAATTATGAACCCTATTGTTATAGGACCCTAAGAATGGCTCCACATGGGGATGGAATTTCCTCGTGAAATGTCAAGAGATTTAAGACTAGTAGTGTTGAGAATGCAACAAGATGATGAGCTTAGTGGAAAGGAGTCGCCTTCACTAAGTGGACCCGCAGGCTATTTTTGGCGCAAAGTCTATTTTTAGACTATGTCTATTTTTAAACATATGGATCATGTTCTATGAGTTGCAGGATGCTATTTGTGGATGGTTGGTCAAGTCGGGAAAAATAGATGGACTTCTATTTTTAGACATACTGGGCGGAATCTATTTTTAGATTGCCATTCTAAAAATAGATATGTCGAATATTATTAGCTCTTAATAATATTTGGACTATAAACATTATCTTATTCTCTTGGAGCACTTCAGTTAAGTGCACAGATGTGGCACAGGAGATGACAGAAGGAATTACGCTATTCCTGAGGGTTAAGTGGAGCTATTGCATGGAGATTTCAGTTAGAACTCATGTGACAGAGTTTGGTGGAGTTATTGAGGTAGTTGGTGGAGTTGTGTTCAGTTTAACTGAGTTAAACATAGTTGAGCTAGTTGTATCTAGTCTAACTGATTGATACACTAGTGAGAGTGGTGTGAATTAACTATTAATTAATTCACTAATTATTAACTCATTAATCAACTAAAGAATACATCAGTTAACTACAGTGCATGGACAGTTTCAGTGGAGACCAGTGAAGAGGTAGGTGAAAGAGCAATGTGACTATCAGTTGTGACTATACTGGTGCATGAGTTTGCACCACACATTGATGGAGATGCCAATGAGGATTGCGCAATGCATACCAGGTGGATTCGAACTTGGATTGGGCCATTATTCATCTTGGATTGCGCAGTAGAGGCAGGCTAACAGGTGGAGTATATTGGAGCATGTGTTTTGCTAGATCTGAGCTTGTGTAGTGTGTAACAATTGGAGATTGTACTGAGAGCTTGTGAGGAGTTTGTACAATGATTGTTACATGATCTCTATCATTATAATATACAGATAGTTGGGGTTTTTCAGCTTTAAGCTTTCCCATAAATACTGTGTTTATATGTGTGATTGTTTATGGTTTTAATGTGCGCATGCGATTGTTTATATTTCCGCAATTAATGATCAATAGTAGAAGAGGTTATGTATTATGCATGAAGCTCAAATAGTGTGTGATCAGGATAATCTAGGTGAATAATTTAACATTTATTCAAATTTCTACATGGTATCAGAGCGATATTGATCATTGGAGCAATTGCAAAACATTGAAGCGGTTGAGTTTTGTGCTGGTGGAATTCGAATTTGCAGTAGTGTTTTCTTGGTGTCGAAGTTGAGATGTCTTTCAACGGATTTCGATTGGAGTATGCCCTTGAGGGCAGCTTGAATTATATTGCATGGAAGGATAGGATGGAGGTGGTGCTATATGACAATGGGTTGAAGGAGTTCATAGATGCTGAAGTCCCAAAGCCTACTTCTACTGATGTTGCCGTACTTGACGCATGGCAAAAGAAGACAACAAAGTGTCGAAGGATTCTGTTGGAGGGTGTGAAGGATCACATAGTGTCCAGCCTTCATGGTAAGGCTTCTCCATTCTTGATGTGGAAAGCCTTGACATATTTATTCCAAAGCAAGAGTGACCAGAGGAAGTTGGCGCTCAAGGATAAACTCAGAAACATAAATATGGAGAAAGGCGACAGTATGCCCAAGTACCTCACGAAGTTCACCCAATGCAGGGATGAGCTGGGAAGTGTGGGGGTGACTGTAGATGATGAGGACTTGGTGAGCTTGGCTCTCCTTGGGCTTCCGAAGAGTTGGCATTCCTATCAGGACTCTGTCAATGGTCGGGATAAATTGCCAGGATGGGAGCGACTTTGGTCGGATCTTGTGCAAGAGGAGATAAGGCGGAGTACCAGGGACGGATCTTCATCAAAGAACTCTGATGAAGAGAATTGCACTTTGGCTGCCAAAGAAAAGAAGGGGAAGAGCAAGAAATCTTCTCATTCCGGTGCGAAAGGCAAGAAGCAGGACATGTCCAAGGTGAAGTGCTTTCACTGTCACCAACACGGACATTATGCCACAAATTGTCCGCAGAAGAAGAAAAATAAGTAGGCTGCTGGATCTGCAGCTGGAGAGGCCTTAGCCTCACAGTTTGAGCTGGATTTTTCATTGATTGCATACTTGGTCTCAAGTGTGATGGGCTCAATTTGGTTCTTGGACAGTGGTGCGTCTTTTCACATGACAAGAGATCGAGATTTGTTTTCTGATCTGGATGAGAAAGATCTTGGAGTGCACATCGAGATGGGCGATGATGGTAGATACAGTGCGACCGGTATCGGTACCATTTCCTTTGAGAGGGAGTCTGGTAAACCCTTCGTATTGAAGGATGTGATGCATGTTCCAAGATTGAAGAAGAATCTTATCTCTGTGGCGATGTTAGAAGACAAGGGATATGATGTTGTATTTAGCAAGGGAAAGGCTTTCCTGCGCAGTAAGGCAACTAGTAAGACCCGGAGGATAGGGGTTTGAGTTAAGAACCTTTATCAATTGTAGGTAGATGGCTACGCAGTAATGGCAGGCAAGGCAGAAGGAGTGGTGATCCGAGATGATGGCGAGTTATGGCACCGGAGATTGGGCCACCTTAACCATGGAGCTTTGAAGATACTGCAACAGATTTCTACTGGGCTTCCTAAGGGTACTCTTGCGCAGTCAGATCAGTGCAAGGGGTGTACCTTGGGAAAATGTGTGAAAGCCACCTTTCACGAGAAGGATAGTCGCGCCACAACGATCCTTGAGAGAATTCAGACAGACGTGTGTGGACCTTTCTCAGTAGCTTTGACAGCAAAGCACAGGTACTATGTGAATTTTGTTGATAATTTTTCTTGGAAGTGCTATATCTTCTTCATGCAGAAGAAGAGCAAGACATACTCAAAGTTCTGTGAGTTCAAGGCGCTGGTTGAGAAAGAATCGGGGAAGCAGGTGAAGGCTCTTAGGAGCGAAAATGGTGGTGAATTATTCTCTGGCGAATTCAAGGACTTTTGCAATGCAGAAGGAATTCGAAGAGAGCTCATAGCACCTCATAACCCACAGCAGAACGGGGTTGCTGAGCGGAAGAACAGAATGATCGTGGGTGATGCACGGGCGATGTTGCATGATCAGGGCCTACCCATACACTTGTGGGTTGAGGCATGCAATACTGCAGTATATGTGCAGAACCGTTGTCCTCACAAGATACTTGGCATGAGTACACCTGAGGAGGCATTTTCTGGTAAGAAGCCTGATATTTCCCATTTCAGGATTTTTGGTTCACCTGTTTACATCCATGTGACGAAGGATGCCAGGAAGAAGCTAGAGCCGACTGTAGAGGTTGAGATATTTGTGGGGTACACTGATACGCCCCACAATTATCGTGTGTATTTTCCAGACAGTTGCAAGAATGTTGTGCGACCGGATATCAAATTTCAGGAGGAGAAAGCCATGAAGTGTTCGCATGAGAGGGAGCTACACTTGCATGCAGATGAGGAGCTATTAGTTCCTAAGGATGAGTCTCAGGATGTGGATTAGCCACAAGATGAGGTTCATGGAGTGGAAGATACCACTCATGCAGTGCCAACCATCAGAGGGCGGAAGCACACTACGGAAGCTGAGCGACTGGCTCAAGATGCAGAGAAGGTTGTAGGAGCACCTACATCACAGCGCAGACAGAGACAGTCACCTAATCAGTACACTGGATACATGGCTCTTGTGAGAAAGTGTATCGTGACAGAGCCATCCTCTTTCGAGGAAGCTGTGGAGGACCCCGCATGGGTAGATGCCATGGTGGAAGAGTATGATTCGATTGTCAAAAACAGTGCATGGGAGACTATCTCGAGGCCGGAAGGGAAATCAGTTGTGGGTTCAAGATGGATCTAAAAAGTGAAGCAAACAACTGATGGGAGTGTGGAGAAGTACAAGGCAAGATTTGTTACCCGAGGCTTCTCACAGATTGAGGGGATCGATTATGAGGAAACCTTTGCACCTGTCGCAAGGTATTATTCCATACGGACGATTCTTGCTCTCTCAGCGCAGATGGGGTGGCACATTCATCAGATGGATGTGAAGACTGCGTTCCTCAACGAAGTCATTGAGGAGGAGGTGTACATAGAGCAGCCCAAAGGTTTCGAGATCTTCAGCAGCGAGTCGCATGTGTGCAGGCTCAAGAGAGCACTGTATGGGTTGAAACAAGCACCTCGTGCTTGGTACACACGGATAAACAGTTATTTCACCGGACTTGGATTCTCCAAGAGTGAGGCGGATCCGAACCTATACCAGATTGTGGTGGAGGGTAAGTTGCTGGTCATTGTACTTTATGTAGATGATTTGATTTTGACAGGTGATGAACTGTTGATACACTCATGCAAGGCTGATCTTGCAAAGGAGTTTGAGATGAAGGACTTGGGCCTCCTTCATTATTTCCTGGGATTGGAAATTTGGTAGCGCAGTGGTGGACTGTTTGTTTCTCAGGGTAAGTATGCCCGGGAGATACTGGAGAAGTTCAAAATGCATGGCTGCAAGCCTGTTGATACTCCTCTTCCTGGTGGTTGGAGGAAGGAGGATGCTACTTCGGCGGAGGTAGTGGATGCCACTGTTTATCGACAGTTGGTGGGGTCGCTTATGTATTTGGTCAATACACGACCCGATATATGCTATGTAGTTAACCAACTTTCACAAGCTATGGTTAAGCCTACCAAGCTCTTCTGGAAGGCGGGCAAGCATGTATTGCGTTATCTCAGAGGCACATCGGGATATGGATTGTGGTACAGACAGTCGGATGAGGTGAAGCTGTGTGGCTTCACGGATGCAGATTGGGCAGGGAGCCCAACGGACAGAAAGAGCACATCTGGAGGGATTTTTAGTATCGGGTCGACAACAGTTTCTTGGTACAGCAGGAAGCAGAGATCCGTGGCACTCAGTTCAGCAGAGGCCGAGTATATGGCAGCAAGTTTGGCTGCATGCGAGGCTATATGGATGAGGAAGATCCTGGTCGGGTTGTTCGGTTCACACTTAGAGCCTACTGTGATTTATTGTGATAATCAGAGTTGCATCAAAATCTCGGTTAATCCAGTATTTCATGATAGATCTAAACACATTGACATCCGATATCATCATATCAGAGATTGTGTGCAGCGGAAGATCATGTTACTTTCATACATTCCCACGGAGGATCAGGATGCTGATATCTTGACGAAGGCGCTCACCAGGAGAAAATTCGAATATCACAGAGGCAGGATAGGGGTGGCAGATAATCCTTATCTTGTTGAGAGGGAGTGTTGAGATTGCAACAAGATGATGAGCTTAGTGGAAAGAAGTCGCCTTCACTAAGTGGGCCCGCAGGCTATTTTTGGCGCAAAGTCTATTTTTAGATTATGTCTATTTTTAGACATATGGATCATGTTCTATGAGTTGCAGGATGCTATTTGTGGATGGTTGGTCAATTCGGAAAAAATAGATGGACTTCTATTTTTAGACATATTGGGCGGAATCTATTTTTAGATTGCCAGTCTAAAAATAGATATGTCGAATATTATTAGCTCTTAATAATATTTTGACTCTAAACATTATCTTATTCTCTTGGAGCACTTCAGTTAAGTGCACAGATGTGGCACAGGAGCTGACAGAAGGAATTACGCTATTCCTAAGGGTTATGTGGAGCTATTGCATGGATACTTCAGTTAGAACTCATGTGACAGAGTTTGATGGAGTTGATTGAGGAGTTAATGGAGTTGTGTTCAGTTTAACTAATCTAAACATAGTTGAGCTAGTTGTATCTATTCTAACTGATTAATACACTAGTGAAGAGTGGTGTGAATTAATTATTAATTAATTCACTAATTATAAACTCATTAATCAACTAAAGAATACATCAGTTAACTTCAGTGCATGGACAGTTTCAGTGGAGACCAGTGAAGAGGTAGGTGAAAGAGCAGTGTGACTATCAGTTGTGAATATACTGGTGCATGAGTTTGCACCACACATTGATGGAGATGCCAATGAGGATTGCGCAGTGCATACCAGGTGGATTCGAACTTAGATTGGGCCATTATTCATCTTGGATTGCGCAGTAGAGGCAGGCTAACAGGTGGAGTAGATTGGAGCATGCGTTTTTCTAGATTTGAGCTTGTGTAGTGTGTAACAATTGGAGATTGTACTGAGAGCTTGTGAGGATTTTGTACAATTATAGTTACATGATCTCTATCATTATAATATACATATAGTTGGGGGTTTTCAGCTTTAAGCTTTCCCATAAATACTGTGTTTATATGTGTGAATGTTTATGGTTTTAATGTGCACATGCGATTGTTTATATTTACGCAATTAATGATCAGTAGTAGAAGAGGTTATGTATTATGCATGAAGCTCAAATAGTGTGTGATCAGGATAATCTTGGTGAATAATTTAACAGTTATTCAAATTTCTACAAGTAGCCTTTGAATTTTGACTGTGATGAGCTTGTAAGTGTCTTATGATTTCTGCAATTATTCATACTTATGATATTTTACCTCTCAAAGCTTAGCGCCTTCTCTCTGAGCTTCAACTTTGTTTGCAAAACATCTAATCCAATCTAAAATCTTCAATGTATATGTACAATGGTCCAAGTAAATATAACTAACTATTTGTTATCTCTGAGGAGTAGTAGTGCTTCAACATTCTGCCATTTACTGTTCCATCTAGCATATCTGATCCATCAATTTCTTTCAAAAAGAAAGCATTATTACCTCTATAACCATAAATAACATAAGGTCATTTCCATAGAAAATCAAATTTTCCATGTTTACCTTTTTCTTCTCTTCTTGAATCACATTTTAACACTTTGTCTCCAATGTAGAAATCATCTTCTTTACTCTTTTTTTCAAAAAAAATCTTTATCTTATCTTCTTTGTATGTCATTTGGATCAAATCGTAATTCTTGGATAATATTCATTACTGGTACTCCTAAGGAAGATGGAAAAACAACATCCATTCCATATACAAGCTGGTAAGGAGATGTACCAATGGATTTTTTGGCTGTAATTCTATCTGCCCATAAGACATTGTCTAACTTCTTGTTCTAAGTCTTTTTGTTATCTTCCAGTAGTTTTTTGATGATGTTTACAAGGCTCTTATTTGAAAATTCAGCAAAGCCATTACATTGAGGGTAATATGCAGTAGAATGGCCTAGGGTAATGTGATATTTATGGCAAAAGTTAATCATACTTTTAGATTTGAATGCAGCTGCATTGTCAGTAATTATATTTTGGGGACATCCAAATATTGAAAGTATGTTTCTTTCTAAAAAATAGATAATGAAAGTATTTTTGGCTTGCCTAAAGGGTATGGCTTCAATCCACTTGGTAAAATAATCAGTGGCTGTCAGAATCCACTTATGTTGGGCTGATAATGGGGGGTGAATTTCTTCAATGAAGTCAAGACCCCATTGTTGAAATGGGTTTTAAGGGCAGGGGTAACAAATTTTTCTTACATTCAATTATTTGACACTTGTGACAGTAGGTCACATACGTTTTAACATATGAAAACAAAGTAGGCCAGTAAAAACCAGCTCTCGGGATTTTGTCTGCAGTAGTCTTCCAGTAGAGATGTCCTCCACAGTCACTTGCATGAAATTCTTCTAATACTTTGTCATCTTCTTTTTTTAACAAACAATTTAATAAAATCCCACTATGATCTTTCCAAAAAAGTACATTGTCTAAAATACAAAATCTTACTGCCTTTAGCTTTAAGAATCTAGCTTTTGTTCTTGATAATCTAGGAGGAGCTTGTAAGTTTAGTAATACAAATATGATATCTGCATACCATAGTAAGTCTGAAAAGGCTTCACTGATCTCTGGAGTCGCCATCTCTCCCTGATCATCTACTTGGGCAATAAAATTTATTTCTAGGGCATGACAATTTGATTCAGCCATGAGTTTGGCTAAACCTTGATATTTTATCAATTTAGTGGGTTTTATCTCTATGTCATATTCTAAAATTGTGGAAATCTAGTTACCTCTTCTACCATCAGGACCATCCTGATTTAGAATGTCTTATACTACTGCATTTGGGACATAGGCAATGATGTGAGAATAGATAATGTACACTCTGAAATCTCTAATGGCCTTTACCAAAGATAGGGCTTGTTTCTCCATGATATTGTATTTCAAAGTGGCATCTCTAAGTGTTTTTCTAAAGAAAGCTATGGGCTTCTCATAACCCTGGTAATTTTTCTATAGTAAAACTGCAGCAATGGTGTGCTCTGAAGAAATTGAGAAAATGATGAAATCCTTTTTAAAGTCCGGACTTATAAGGACTAGAGTTTTGGTTAAGGCCTATTTGATGGATTCAGATGATTGTTTGGCCTCAATAGTGCATTTAAGAACTGAATCTTTTTTTCAGCATATTATTTAATTCTCTAATTATTTCAGCTAAATTGGAAATGAATCTTCTTAAAAAGTTAATTTTCCCTAGAAAATATTGTAACTCTTTTATGTTTCTTGGAGGAATAATGTTAAGAATTGCTTCTATTCTAGAAGGGTCTATTCAATTTCCTTCCTTAGATATTATGTGTCCTAGTAACTTGCCTTCTTCTAGTCCAAATAACGTTTTCTTATGGTTTAAAGAGATGCCAAAATTTCTTCATTTAATAAAGACTTGTCTAAGATGATCCAAGTGTTCATAATCAGTCTTAGAAAATACAGTTATGTCATCTAAGTAAATCACTAAGAATTCATGAATTTACTTTACAAAGGTTATATCCATAGATCTTTGAAAGGTAGCCCCTGCATTCATTAAACCAAAAGGCATTTTTACATACATATAAGTGCCCCAAGGAGTAGTAAAGTTGTTTTGGCTTGATCTTCTTGTTGGACTAAAATTTGGTTGTATCCTGAAAATCCATCTAAAAGTGAAATCCTAGAATAACCAACTACCCTTTTTAAAATGTCATCCATTTTTGGTAAAGGATAATTATCTTTTAAGGATAATTTGTTTAGATTCCTAAAATCAACACATAATATAATCCCTCTTTTCTTTTTTCTGGTTGGAAATAAATTAGAAACCCAACCAGAATATCTGATTGGTGCAATTATCTGTGCATCATACATTCTTTTTACCTCTTTTTCAATCAAAGGCATAAAAACAAGGTTTATCCTTCTTAACTTTTGTTTAAAAGGATTTTGGTCTTATTTTATAGGGATTTTATGTCGAATTATGTTGGTGTCATAGGATTTTAGGTCCTCATAACTCCAAGCAAAAACATCTTGAAATTCCTTAAAAAGAGTAATATATATTTTTTTTTTCTTGTTGAGGTAAGGCGTTGGAAATTTTGATCATCTTGGGTTTTAACTTTGTGCCTATGTTACATTCCTCAATATTAGATCTAAGTGGATCCATTTTGGGTTTCTAGCAACATAATTTGAGTCAAATAAATCTTCTAAAGGAGTTAAACCTTTTGCTAAGAAATTATCTTTGAGATTTAATATATCAGATTCATCATCAATTATCTCATCAATTTCTACTCTCTCTAATTTATCTATATCTGATTGACTAAATTTAGTAGGTCTAGCAAACTTTAATTTATTTATATCTACATTATTCAAATCAATTTCACTATCTAAATCCTGATCTAATGTACAATCTATTTCTGTTTTACAGTTTTGAAATTCACCTTCATTATTCATAAAATGGTAAATCTGTTGGTCTTGTGAGAAAATCTGCGAATATTTGAGGTTATCTGGAATTATTAGTCTGTGTTTTACTTTTGCAGTATATTTATGATTGGACTGAAAAGGTAAATTACAAGTAATAGCAAAAGTTGCTAAGGAGTGTGCTTGTAAATTTTTCTTTCTTGGTATTGCAAAGAAATTACATTTGAACAAATCATCAATCAAATCTAATACAGTCTCTCTATATCAGCCGAGTCTAGGATTGTAAATAGACTATTCACCATTAATTTGTTTTAAAATAAACTCTGGGTCTCCCATTATTGTTATTCTTTTGTCTCCTAAGTTTCTGATAATTTGGAGTCCTAAAATGAGGGCTTCATACTCAACCATATTGTTGAAACATTTAAAATTCAGTCTGAAAGCATGGCCTTCTGCATGATTCCTTTCAATATTAGTTATCCAAACTCCTGCTCCTGCTCCTAGTTTGTTTACTGAACCATCAAAATCCAAATGCCATAAAGATTCATGAAAGATATTATCATTGTTTTGTGTTTTCTTTTTGTCTTTTAGTTTAGTTTTGATTTCATTATCAGTTTCATAGTTACATTAGATGAATGAATCTAGGTCAGTAGGTGTAGCATAAATTGGCTAATTTATTGATCTTGCTGCACTACTTACCATATATTTCATCAATGTTTCCCTATGAAGTTTCTTTGGTTGACCAAAAACTGATATAGTAGCATATGACATGTCCAATTGTAAAGATCCCTGTAATTTTTCTCCCCATGAGTGAGAATAACATTCCATATTTGGGTGGGATATCAGCTACTACAATCTCCATGAGTATACTCTTACCAGGTTATTGAACTAATGTAACACACAAATCTTCAATTAAACCTAGGAATTTTACTTTGCTTGAATCAAATGAAAATAAATCTTTGTAAGGCCTTGTGATGTCTAAGTTCAAGGTTTCCATTATTGATTTGGGCATTAGATTGTGTGAAGCTCCTGAATCTAACATTGCATTGTGTAAAATTTGGTCATGAACAGTTAAAGTGATGTAAAATGGAGGAACTACTCCATCTTGATGCTTTCCATTCACATTAGGGCCAAAAATCAACTCTGGTTGATCATCATTCAAGTTTATAGAGTCTTCTCCATCATTCATGTTTAATGTTTCAGTGATAGTTGTTTTATACAAATCATGTTTTACCAATTTTGTCAAAGGAATTGGTATTTCTAACTTTACAATCTCATTTTGTATATTGAATGAAGGTTGTGATATACTTATTTGAATTAAATCTTATTTAGTAACTGTAGTTTGAGTGGGTTTATCTTGTTTTTCTACAGTTATATTTTCATTTTCTGTTTGAGTTTCTTATGTTTTATTGCTCCTAGTTTTCTTTTCAGGAATGGTTTGAGAAGTAGTAGATGTTTTTTTAGATTTTGAACTGTCAGAAGTTGTTTTTGTAGTGGCAGCTTTTGGATCTGATGATTTTGGAGTAGCAATGGATGTTTTGGGTTCTAAATTTGTTGTTTTAGCAGAATTAGTTGTTTTAACAGTAGCAGATCTTTGTGAATATTTTGTTGTTTGATAAAATTCATCTGTTATGTCAACAATCTTAGGACATGGTGAAATTTTAGAGCTAGAAACTTTTTGGGATGAATTACAGTTTTCCCTATTTTCCCTAGGGAGAATTTGCAGAACTATTGTTGTTGGGGCTTCTATTTTTTTCTTATTTTCAGTTTGTGCAGATTTCTTAGTAGAAGTTCCAGTGTTTTTCTTAATTCTAAGGTTATATTGCTTATGTACTTTGTTTATAGAAAAATCATAACCTTGTTTGTAGTCAAATGATTCACCCGAATTTAATTGAAGTTGTTGCATTTCAAATAACTCTTGGTCTTTCTGAGTGAGAAAGATAGGGTTATCATCATCTATACCCATTAGATTTATGGTGTCTTCATCATCAACAGTTTTTTAAGAACTTTCAGCATAGTTATCTTGAAATGGGGGTCTTATTGTCTGATCGGGGGCCAATTCTTTGGATTTTCCTAAAGTTTGGATTCATGATTCACTATTGATTATCCCATTGAGGTCTTCTTTCTATGTTGTCTAATCTGTTATCACTATAAAAAAAAATTGCAAACTTGGACAGTTTTCTTTGTTCCTAGTCATAATTTTTAGATAGGTGTGAAGTCATGTTAAGTTTTTAGGGGTTAATATGATAGGGTTAGAGTCTCATTTCCACTCACAAAATAAAGTCTAACAATCTTATTTCATACATTGGCAATCTCATATAATGTTTAGAGAGTCAAATTTTAAACCATTTTGAAAAAAAAATTATTAAGTCACGAAACCACGTTTTCGTAGTGCAGACAGTGTTAAAAACTGCTTTTGCGCTACGAAAACACTGTTCATTTCATAGCATAAAACCCTGAAATTGCATTGAGCATGCTATGAAATTGGGGATTCATAGCATGTCTTGTCAGTTATCAAATCCACCAGAATTCCGTTAATCATTCATGATTAGGTGTCAACCACAAGTCTTTTCTCACACATGCAACCATTCATAGCCATCATAACATTTGTTTGAGGTCATTTGTCTTATGTCATTTTCAAATTTGAAAGGGGTTGGTTTTAGTTTTATTGTCTCATGCAAGAAACACATGATGCATACCTTCTTCTGAATGGTAAGCTCATGGTAACTGAAAACCAAGGCTTCTCTTTCATTCATCAAGAAAGGTAGTGTCTCTAATCAAGCGAGGTTTTTGGTTACAGGTTTTCAAAAAGCACACAGGAATTTCAAGGAAAAGATGATAGAGGAAAGAAAGAATCACAGGTCAGGCCATTTTTTAAGGATGGAACCTGAAAGTATAGAGGCTTTAACCAAAGACAAATCAGTTGAGGAGGCCTTCAAGAAGGCAGGATGAAGGAAGTTCTGTGAAAAATTGCAGGGAGGTCATAATCAAGTGACAAAAGAGTTTTCTCTTCATTTCATAGGTTCGAATACAAAGGTTGGTCTCTTAAACTTGACAATTTCCCTTAAAATTATATCATCAATGACAAAGATTCCAAGTGGAGAAGAAAGATGGTTCAAAAATTTCAGGTTTGAGATGGAACCTTGTAAAATTTCTCTGGAGCCAAGGTTTGAAGAGACATATTTAACTAAAGAAGTGCCAAGAAGCTACGTCAAGAACACTTATGCCAATCTAATCTACAACATTCAAAGGTACTTAACCTGTGAGGGAAGATACCATAAAGTGTATTCTTACCATTTCAAACTCTTGTTGCATTTTACTGGAATAATTTCTTTGGATTTTCCTTTCTTCTTGTTTCAAAGTTTAGCTAAGATGGTAGATAAAGTGAAAATGAAGGCTTAGTATTGTGAAACTTCACTTTTCCATCAAGGTCTAGTTAAATTGATTATTTTACATGAACTTCAAAGGATAAACAAAGAATGGTCTACATTTTTATTTTTGTGTAGATTTGGGGTGGAAACAGAAGGAACAAGTATTAGCCCTAGGGCCAAAGAAAAATCATCATCAGAAACTAGTGACCCTGCAGAGACAAGATCAAAGAGGTTTGTCAAGTTAAACCCTAGAAAGCAAGTGAAAGAGCCAATGATTAAAACATCAGTGATTATTCAAGAAACCCCTCAACCTACACAAAAGAAGACAAATAAAGTTAACGAAACAATACAGGAACAGTCAACCAGCAAATCAGCCCAGAATAGATTGACAAGAAGTCAAATAGAAAAAGAAAAGGGAAAAATAGTGGTTTCAAAAGAAGATCCAGGTTTAAAGGGTATTTTGAATGAAATTTTACAGGCTATTGATATTGAGGAATCTCCTTTAGTTCAGGCAGATTTTATAAGTTTGGATGAAGGGAAATCTAAGAAGATGAAATCTTCCAAAAAACTGGATTTTGATGATGAAATTTCAGAGTTTGTCTTCAAGGCCAGAAGGCCTCTAACTAGGAAATCAAAAAGGTTGCAAGGGCTGGATGTGGAGTTAGATAAAGTTGGGGAAGTTTCAAATGTTTATGAGGAGCCCATAGACCTGTCATCACCAATGCCTGAGGATGATAGAAACAGAGTTTTCAATACTCAAAGAGAAAAGAGCAGTTATGAAGGAATTAAAGAAAAGTTAAGACTAGAAAACATTGAAATTTATAATCTTAGGAAGAAAGAAAGAGCACATGTTTTTGAGAAGACAAACTTCAATAGAATAAGGGCTCTGTGGGAGGTTGAAAAATTTTCCAAAACTGAAACAGTCAGCAGTGAAGCCCAGTACTTTACTTGGAATGTCCCTGCAATCAAAGAAGCAAGATTTATGAGGATAATAAATGTTAAATTGAGGGCTACCAAAAGGAGACTGAAGAGGCAAATTGAAGATCTTGAAATTCAATTGAAAAAGTCTGAAGGTTAGCTACAACAGAGGTAGACCAAGAACAGTAAGTGACAGATTCTTAATACAGTTTTGTTTTTGGGAAGGAAATCACTTTTTGAGGACATTTCAAAGAAGAATTATATTTATTTTTAAGGTCTATTGACATCAAGGAAATCATTAAAATATGTAAATACTTTTAAAATCTGATGATTACGAAAAAACTGTGTAAAAAAGGACATACACAGCAGTTTCGTAGCGCGCTATGAAACTGTTGTAGGTGCATTTTTGAACATTTTTATAAAGGTCTTGAGAGGTAAAAACTCTTGGTTTCTAAACTTTTTTGCTACTGAGAGATGTTTTACAAAGATACAAATTCTGAGCTACGAAAACAGTTTCTCATTTCGTAGCGCAGCTATACCATCTCTCCTTATACTTTGTCAAAGGTTTAGTTTTTGTACATGTGGAATAGGCATGGTTCCATGGAAATGATAACACATTTCTCTTATCTTAAAAGGTCCACATTTCCAGCAAAAAGGGTTCGAAGATCATCAAAGAAGGAAAAGGCTAAATTATATGAATCATGTCCCCTGTTTTGTAGGGCAAGTAAGATATGAACCAGCATGATAACATAACAAGATTGGAGGCATCATCAAAGTCAAAGATATGGAAGAACAACTGTAAGATATATAATTTAAGTTCTAGATAAGGTTGTTTAGATATAATAAGAATTTTTACTCCTATTTGTATTAGGACTTCTAGAAGAGACAATTAACTATTAGATGTAATTAATTGTCAGTTTTAGGAGCAATTAGGTGCCAATTTAAGATAGAATTCGAATTTATCTAATGATGGATCATAGAATCCAAGGTTGTAAAGACTCTATATGTAGCATGAGTTTGAATTCTTCAAGGTTGGAAACTTTCATTAACATGCAAACTATGTCACTATAGTAAACTATGTGTTTTTATCTTAATGCAGATATTGGCTTACTACTCAGGATTCAAAAAGAGTTTTTTTTGTATGATATTCCTATGGATTTCCTTATCTATCTATTTGTAGTTATATGAACATATGTTACTTAGAATTCCTTGGAAAATGCTCTAACTTCCTGCATATGTTTGTAAACTGTGTTTTTTTTACTCTGTTACTATTTTGCTGATACATCTAAAAACTCTGAAATGCCCTGACTTCCATGATAAGCTAATTTTGATGTTTTGTGGAAACATAACTTGACTCCATAGCCCAATAGATGTTTGTTAATCAATAATTCAGCCAGTCATATAATTTTATGCAATTTATTCCTAGAGTTAGCCATCTAATCCTTAATTCAAAATCTTAAACCTAGTCAGAGAGCGCTCTCAGGTTGAGGAGGCTAAGACTCAACTAAAATTTTGGTTTGAAATAGTTACTCAGAGTCTACTTTATTAGCAGCCTATCAGGGTCAGATTTTGTGATAACATAATCTATCCATAATTCTCTCTAAATTCTTGGCTAACTGGTCTATTTTTTCATCTGCACTAGATGTTTCTTCTTTTATGGTTAATCTCCTCTCATTCCTTAATCTAGTTTTTCTAGCTAAAATATTTACTTATACACTAACAAAATCTATTTGCATTCTTTCTAATGTTTCAAGATTTCTTTCCCTTAGCTCATAAACCATGTCTGTGTCAAATCCATTAGAGAATTTGAGTAGGACAGAATCAGAAGTGGGTTTTAGATTGGCTAGGATTGAGTTATAAACATTGTTGTATCTAGTGCAGTAGTCTTGGACTATTTCATTGGGAGCTCTTCTCATAGCATCAAATTCAGATAATATTTGGAGTGGATTTTTCTTCTTTTCCCATTTATTCAAAAATACTCTATGAAAGACTACCAAATCAGTTATACTACCAGGATTAAGACCTTTAAACCATTTCTTAACTTCCCTTGTTAATGTTTGTGCAAAGAGTCTCATTTGTACATCGGAATCGTCTATTTCATGAAGCTCAAAGTAATCTATCATTTTATTAATGTGCTGCTGGGCAGTGCATTGAGTAGTAGCATCAAATTCGGGTATCTAACTTTGGTAACTTGAGGCATGTCATGTAACTGTCATGGAAGAACTAGGGGAGCATATATAGCAGCCATAGCTTGAATTTTATAAGCTTGGCTAGGAGGTAGATTGGAAGTGCTTGGGGCTGAACTGGAAGTACTAGCTGATGCAGTTAATGAAGTGACTGATGAAACTGCAATATAAGATGGTGAACTAGAAAAAGCGGTGGATGAACTAAAGGATAAAGTTGGGGTGCTAGAAAATGAAACTGGAATATATAAAGAACTACTTGGAAATGAGAATGATGAGTTTAAATTTGCAGAATATAAACTAATGGATGAAGATGATATGGGAGAATATGGAAATAATATTCTAGGTTGTAACGGTTGTCTAGGGATAAATGGATCTATAGTTTGGACTGTAATGGAAATTATAGATGATGTAGTGGTATCTAAATGAGAAATAGAAGGCTTAGATGTGTATGCTAATAATTCATCTAATTCAATAGCTTCATTTATTTCCTTAAGAATAGTAGCATTTATCTTTTCAAGTTTATCATGAGCTTTAAATATCTTTGATTCAAAATCTGCTGAAATATTTTTCTATTTTGTTTCAAAAATGAAAGAAAAGTAGGGTCTATAACAACACTTTTTAAGTCAGTTTTTTATTTGCTTCTAAACAAAGAATGTTCAAATTTCAGGTCAAAATCTATGTCTTGTAAACTTACTAACTCTTTTGGTAATGAATTAGCTCTCTCTAAGGAAAATTTTGTACCTAAATCTTCTACTTGTTTATTCTTTTTCCCAATTCTGTCTGGGTTGTCTACTATAACAACAGGTTTAGGATCCGAGTTAGACCTAGTATAGTAATTTTTTCTAGAAGCCAAAATTACAGTTTTTTATAAAATGATGCTCACAACTTATAAAACAGTCTTAAAGGAAAAAATATAATGAAAAAGATTTCCTTAAGACCTATTTTAAGACTGAAGATTGGTTAGTTCCTCAATATGGTCGCCAATATGTTATCACTCTAATAATTCTTAAGTTATGAGATTTTCATTTAAAGTCTAAGAAAATTAAAGGTAACCATAGTCCTACTTTCAAGCTTTAGGATCTAGCCTTCATAAGGCTCAGAGAGGGCTCTCTCTTTAATATTCAACTTTGTTTTGATTATAAGATATTAGGCTAGTTATGATTGTGCAATTTGGTTTTGATTTGGTTTGGTTTGGTGGGAAAAATAACTTAATGAGATGGATAGTGGGAAATATATTTGTCCATTGGGCTAAGGAGTCAAAATTCAAGCAGATAGGACTAGGACCAAGGTGAAAAAGTCAAATGTTTTCAGGGCAAGATAGATAAGTCTTTGAAGATCTTCGTAAGTTGATTTGGTGAAGTGGTTTGATTGGGATAAAGAGCAATGAAGGATTCTTTGATCCAGATAAGGAAGGAGTAGATAGAGGTAATTCGAAAGAGGGAGAAATTAAGGGTTCCCTACTCTGGAAATCAGCATAAAACATAGAAATGATAAACAGTAAAGACAGGGTGCTTTTAACAAATCCTGAAATAATACTCTTGTTTTATCATTAAAATTTAGAATATAAAATGGATGCTTGAAAACATGAGAATATAAACAATGACAAGTAGTAAATACTTCACTTGAATGTCTCATCAGATGAATCCTGCAATATGATGCTAGATGATTTGATCCAGTCTGCTACTCAAACTTGCAACAAAAAAACCTTCAAGTACAATAAAAATGACTATAGAAATCTTCAGCAATCTATTCCACAATAATACTTCTAAGAGTGAAGTATTTATACAAAAATGTATGCAAAATATCCTAGAATGCTTCTAGGAATTATCTAAGGAAAAATAAATATCTTTTACAAAAAAATAGTGAAAGTTGCTTAACAAATCAGCAAACTGTCCTATTTATCCAAATAAAATATAAAACTGTTTGTGGATTAGGTGCAGTTGGCTGCCTTGGTGTCCTCTTTGCTGGCATATATATTTCAAATCTGTTTTGAAATATTATCTTCTTTATCTTATACTCTTTCATCTTATACTCTTTAACTTTGATACTATTTAACCTTTGTAAAAACTGCCTTACTACTGTAATAAATTATGTTTTGACTGTGAAAAAATCAACCAACTGTTTTATCCTTTTATCTGCATTTTGAATTTTACAATAAGTCAGTGAGTGATTTCCAAGCTTCATCATTAGGAATTTGTATCTTTTTCAGCTTCCTGAAGTTTTCATCTGCCTCAGTATATCTAGAAAATGTTGGTTTTAAGACAAACAAATGTTTTATCTCATGCTGCAGATAAAACATTTTTTCAAAACTTCTGTGTAAGACCTTCCCTGTAGGAATACCTTGTCTTTTTGTCTTGTCCACCTGCTCTTTTGTATAATCTCTGATTTTCTTATTGTAGTCTTCCTGTGGCATGAGTTTATCATTAATGACCATAATATTAGGCAAACCTCTTTGCCTCAAATTTTCAAATTTAACCATGAACTTGGTAATGGCTATGTTCATATTTTCACATTTCTTTTCAAGTTGTTTCATTAGATTCTTATTTGAAATGACTTTCCTTATTTCAAGGATTGTCTCTATCCTATCAGTGATTTCTATTTCTTCCAACTCCTGCTTGTTTTTACTATTGAGAAACTTTATCAATTCTATGGCTTGCTCAGGTCTGTCACCTAGATCATCTTTTGTTTTCTGAATCTCTGCTTGTGCTGCCTTTAGTAAATCTCTCTACTCATATATTACCTGAATTAATGGCCAAACATCATTGATGGCTTCAATGGTTTTACTCCATAACTGATTCTTTACATAAGAAATTGGCTCTTTCAAGGTCAAATCTTTTTGTAGATTTTTCAATTCCACATTTAACCTGTTAGCCCTTTGTTCATGAGTTTTGGCGTTGATTTGGGCTAGTTTCTTTGTATCTTCAATATTTTCTATTTCTTTCTTCAATCTGTTAATCTCATTGGTTTGAAGTGAGATTTCTTCCATGGCTTTTACTAGTTTCCTAGCCTCCTCAGAATGTTGACCTACTGTAGTAGAGGATTCCATGGCTGAAGTGGTGGATGATGTCACTGGCACTTCAATAGCCAGTGGTACCTTTGGTGCGAACTCTTATGCCAGAGTTGAAGGCATAACAGTAGTAACCATGGGAATTACTGTAGGATTTTCTTGTGTTTTTGTAGTTTCTCTTACATGGACAAGCTTGTCCATTTGTATTTCCATCTCTTTTATCTGTCTTGTTAATTGAAAAATCAAGTTCATCATGTCATCTTTCTAATTTTTCTCTTGTATTATTTCTCTAGCCTGTGGATGCTCAGTTGGTGGAAGCTTGAGTTGTTTCCTTAATGCTGCAATGTCAGCATTCTTTTTTTCACCAACTCTTCTGCAACTTTGACATTTGCAGGATCATATCCCACTTGGATAACCAACTCTTCTAAAGACTTAATCCTAAGATCTTTAGCATATGAGGAAGCTTTGTCAACCTTCATTTGATCGCTCATGTTTATGATTGTATTTTGAAGCTTGTGGATACTCATGGCCTTGGTAGTTATGGTAGAATATAGCATCTCTGAACTTTTCCTATGAAATTCAATCCAATCTAGTGCATGAATACTTTTTGTGGGCACTTCAAGATCAACTTTCTTGTATTCTGCAACTGTCTTGGGAGTCTTAACCATTGGTTGAAGCACTGACATAATCAAATTTTTATTTGAATAGTAAAAAGCTGATAAAATTCTGTTCTGAATGTCTGGTGTTTGCTTCAAATACTGAGAATATATCTCATTCTTGATTTCATCATTCTTTGTTTTAATCTACTTATATTTTTCCTTGATATCAAGATATTTTTCTTCTGTTGTGTATGAGGAGGATGCCTCCATACTCTGTTGTTTATCTATGACCTGAGTGTTTGAATTATCATTATTTCCTCCATTTAAAATCTCTGTGACTTGTTCATTTGTAGTGACTGTAGCAACATCTGTATTTGTCACTGGAACATCTGTGTCTTCTACTTCTATGGTCACTTTTCCTTTATCAACTGAATTGAATTTAGGCTTTTTATTGTATCTAAGTTTAAACGTTGTCTCAGTTATTGTCTCAACAGTGTATGTACCTTCTTCTCTAAGTCTCTTAGTAGCTTTCTCTCCTTGATTTTCAGTTTGCAAGCTGTGACTAGTATCACCCTGTTTAACTGCATCTACCAAGGTATTTTCTAGCCACTTAGATTGATTGAGATATTGTTCAATCTCTGGTTTTTTCTCATGTATATAAGGTGTTAGTTTGAACTTAACCCTCATTTTTCTTAATATTCCTTGTGGATCATAGTTCCATGAGAAGCTCTCTTCAAATTTGTACTCAAGCAATTGTTTTGTTGCTTCTTGTTCTGCATCTCTGTGATTACAAATAAATGGTCCCACCTGATTCTTCAACTTAAATCGGGTCTTCTTTTTGGATGCTAGGAAGTTGATAGAATCAGAATTTAAGATTTGCCTTATATACTCCAAGGCAAAATTTCTCATTGGCACATACTTAGGAAGTTTATAGGGTAACATATTGGACCCAAAAACTCTTATTTATGTATGTTTTTGATATAAGTACCAATCTCCAGTTCTAGTATGCTCTGATAGCTGTAGAAATTTCTTCATTTCATCACAGATTCTTGGCTATTCTATTATGGTCAACATATTTATCAATGGGTGGACAAAGTTATATGTAAACTATGCATAAGTGAACTCTGTGGACTCTTTTATGATCAAAGATGTCCAAAAGATGACTAAAAGTGGTTTTTCTTATATATCAAGCTTCTGGAGGGTTATTGGAAACTTGTATGCCTGAAAATACAAGAACATATGGAAGAGAAAGGATGTATGTCTAAATACTCCTTTGGTTGGAAATTTGACCTGTTGATCATGCATATTGTCAACTATATACTCAGCATAATTGAAAATTATAGAGGGAGGTTGTTCTGGTGTAAAAGTAGATAGGAAACCTAGGATTGATTCATCATTATGCTCATCTGTAAAGTATCCTAGGATAAATGACAACATGGAAATGACATGCCTAGACCCTTATGGAAATTTCAAAGTAGGATATGGAGGGTTTATTTATGGAATTTCAACATGTAAAGCATGAACACTTGAAAAATATGAAACCTTTTGGGAAAATCAAGACTAATGCATAACTTTGTAAGTGCTTCTATTGACAGAGGAACTGCTTTAGGATCAGGTTTGAGTTGTAACATCTGGTTTATAGACTCAGTAGTAATTGTAAACAGTACCTCTTTGTTTTCATTTACCATATCTCTATGTTCAGGAGAATAATGGGTCTGACACAACCTAATAACCTATGGGCATTGATGAGTGATTGGAACAACATATTTGGGTAGGTTTGATTCCAAAATTTGGACTTCCTCAACCTGATCTAAGGACTTTTCATAACTCCAGTAGTGGAGGTATAAAAAATTAAATTCAACAACTGGATCTATTATTTTATAGTCCACATCTGCTAAAGGTGTGTGTTCAGTGTCTACACAGGAGGTTGTAGAGGATTTACAATGATTGCAGTCTTGGCAGACATGTCTGGACTTTATTTTGACATTCTTAGGGTTTTCTGGATAACTGAAACTTTGTTCTTAAGCTTTCTGGATTATTCTGTAAGATTAAATAGTTTACAAAAGTGTTTTTTGACTTTTACAGAGGTTATTGGATGAAAAATGGGCACCACTTGGTTTTTTTTGGATTTCAACCTTCAATTTTGGCTTTCAACTGTTCTTCAGACTCTCACAGTTTTATGAGATGATAAAACAAGGGTTTTATCTATTTTTTGGATAATTCTGGACTGAAAGATGGTTAAAATTGGGCATTGAAGGGTTGAGGTTACCTACAGAGGATTTTTGGGCAAATTAGGAGTCTTATAAGGTCTGCAAATGATAAGTAAATTCAATTTTTCCTTTAAAACTGTATGCAGTATTGAAACATGGGTTTTATAATATTTTGATAGGGAACTAGCTCTTTTCAGGCAACTACAAGTTTTCTTTGGGTAAATAGGATTTTTCTGGGCTTAATTCCTTCAGAAAATTATTTTCAAATGATAACAGGCTTGTTTTTATCGAAAAATACCTGTTTTCTATAGGTATTGGTCTTTCAAATAGTTTCTGAGGCATTTGGACAGGTCTTGATGGTCTCTAGAACAATTAAAGCTTTCTAGAGTCTTTGACAGCAACTATGGGGCTTTTGCAGATTCTCTGGGTTTAAAACAGTATATAGCTTCTTTCTTCTCAATCAGAGGACAAATATAGGCAAATAACGCATGAAAAGGGTTTAATGGCACAGTTTAGAGGTTTATATAAAGTTTAGGTTAAATGAGCTTGCATTTAATGGCAGTCACGTCGAAGATAGAGGGCAGTTTTGGTTTTCAATGGTGGAAAACCACAGACGGTTTTCGCGTTGATTTGGGTGGTAAGATATTTTAATTTGATCGAATGTGATCCAATAAGACTTGGTTGTGTGGAGGAGAGAGAAAGGAGTAAAACCACCCATTTCGCATAGTTTGAAATGGGTTATATTCACATAGTTGAAATTGCGATATTGCCTTTTGATCGTCGGATTGGAGGGCTTTTATGTGAACGGTGGAGATTTAATGGGAAAGTTGCTTGGCAATGGGATGTGGGGCCCGAGTTTTTTATACACGGCAAAATAGATTTTCATAATAAAAATGTATGTATTTTAATATAAAATCAAATGTTTTATTATGGTTGGCGGGATAGTTTTTAACGTTACAAATATATATTTATAACGTAAAAACATTGTATTATTTTGATTGGCGGGGTAATGTTATAATGGTTAAATAAAACATTAACGAATGTTTAGTAACTAATGGTGCGGGTTTATAATACATGATATATAAAAAAAAATTAACAACTATTTTATGTTTATTGGGAGCGGGATTAAATCATAAGATATGTTTAAACCTATGGGGAAAAGGGCGGGGGTTTTTATTTAGCATGTGGGATAAATAAACCGTAGGTTTAACATAAATAAGTGGGTTTTGGGGATATTTATATATAAAGAAATTAATAATATACGGGAACGATTGTTTTATAAGGGATTTAATACTTTAGGTTAGAAATTAATATGAAATGAAAATATAATGAATGAAATGAAAATATAATGAATGAAATGAATTAAAATACATGGAATTTAAACTAAGTAAAGTGTAAATAGGCAATTTAGCATAATTTGTCCCATTTTGATTTTTTTACACACAAACTTAGGATAAAATGTGTTTTGTGGGTTTTTGAGTGTTTTTTGAATGCAAATGAAGTTAATTAAGGGGGATTTTACTTTTCTAAGAAAAAAAGTCTTTTACTTAGGAAAAGGGCTTATATTTTTTGGAAAAGGGTGAATAGGCTGATGAAACAGGTTTTATGTAGGGAATCTAATATTTTTAACCAATCAGTTACTAAGCCTTGGGTCTGGTCCCAACAGAAGTTAGAGAAATGCTCTGAGCCTCTTTAACTGAAGGCTTAGAATAGTGGATCATTGTGGGGGAGGGGAAATTAGTATTGTTTGCCTGATAATGCTTTATTACATGTCTTGCACAACTTCTTTCTACCTACCCATCTTTATTCTAACATTTTTTACTTCATTTGCATGGGTGCATTTAAGCTTGCAACTCTAAATCCATTTTTCTTTTAGAGCATAACTCTGTCTAAGTCTAACCTTATTTCATCTGAGGGCTTAGATTAAACTGTTGAGCTCCTCATTTATTCTCTAACTATCTACTAATTTTTCAAGTTTAAACTATTTGACATATCTTTATTCTCTATCTAAAACATGAAATTCAAAACATGAAAATTTAAGATTAAACTATTTAACTGATCATGGATTATGGAATTTTGGAAAATCTGTACATAATCATTATTCTTGCAGTAAAAGGAAATAGTAGTGGCATTTTGACTTGCTCAATTTCAGGTCTTATTTTTATCTCTTTTTAATTTTTGGGTTTATTCTTTTCTAAGTCCTTTGATATTTCTTTTAGGACTTTTACCCTCTTTTCAATTTTTTCATTATTTTCAAATATGGGAAAACAACTTGTAGAAAGCAAGGTATGTACATATTTACAAGACTATCAAAGTCAATTAAAAAATTATGAACCCTATTGTTATAGGACCCTAATAGAACCCACATTGTAAATGGCATGAGGAAATGGCCAACAAAACCAAAAAGTAAGTTATAATTACAAATAACCATAAAGAAGCATAACATTAACCATCATGAAGGTTGTTGTAACAACCACTGGTTGATTTTTTATATTAATAAAATAAAACCAAGGTCACGGGACACGTAGTCCAAGCTGAATGTGGGGAAAAACATAGTGATGAGTATCATTGGTTATTAATTAATGGCTATGGAAATTTGCAAAGGCATTGGTAAAGGAAAAGTGGCATTAATTGGCATTTTATTTATGAAATAAATGAAAATAAGAGAAAAATATGGTGAAGAGACAAAAAATTCATGAGAGGGAAATTGAGGCGAAAATGAAGGAAAATGAAGAAAATAGAGGCATTAATGATAAAAAGGCTCTTGAGGATCAGTTCATAGCTTTTTGTCAGTTTTAGTGTTGGAGCTCTATTTTATTCTCTCATTCTCTCATACTCTTGCACACTTAGAGTATTCTTGGACTATTCTTGGAGAACTTTGGCATACATTGGATTTGGAGAAAGAACGCAAAGGAAAAGAGAAAAGCACAAGGAAATAGGTGGATCCACGGCTAAAATTGGATTTATTTGTAGGTAATAATTTGCATGTGTGATTTCCTTGTTGATTTATGGATGCATGGTATATGCATGTGATTTTATGGTTATGTGTTGTCATTGGCATGGATATTTTCATATATTGACAGTGGTTTTATCCTTTCCTTGCCTTTTCATGGATAACGATGGTCTTGTGGGTTTTTCCACTTGATTTTTTTCTAATTTGTGGTCATAATTCCTTATGGTTGTGGGTTGGAACAAATGCTTTGGCAGCCCTAAAACAACTTGGGTTGAGTTACTTGTCCTAGAGCCCAGGTTGGGACAAATTCTCTAGAGCCCTTGGTGGGTTGGCTTACTATTCCCTGGAGATGGGTTGGAAAAACACTTTCAACCCCTAGAAGGTTGTGGGTTGAGTTACTAGTTCATGGAGCCCTGGACAACTTGGGTAGAGACCAATCTGGTTATTGTTTGTGATGTCCAAATATGGAGGTGGAATCACTTATCCAGGTGGATATTGGTATCCCCCCACCTATTCCACTTGGACCCCCACCATTATTTCTTTCAATGTTTCAGTTTCCTTAATTGTAGCACAGTTTACTATTTTTGGCAATTTTTCAGGTCGTGAACTTCCGGAGCCATTTTGAGGCCCTAAACGATGTTTTTTTGGAAAACTGGGGCCAGCATAAGTTTGTTATTGATGTTGTCCACTCAAAATATGTATTCCTCAGATAGATATTTCTAAAGAGGTATTATGCACGTCAAACGAAGATTGTATCAAAAAGTTACGTCCTCGGGAAGTTGATGTACCAATTTACCCAAACAGGGCCCATAGTTTTGGCACTTCATCTCCTAGGGTTAGGCTTTTGGATTTTTAGGTTTTCATTGTTTCCCAATAATAAATAGGAATTTGTGCCTCATTGTAACACAATTTAGAGGCATGTAGTTGTCACATCACTTCTCAGAGATAAGCTACCATCGCCCAAGCTAGTTTATTTCCATTTTGTATGTACGAATATTTCAATATTTGATATTAATGAAATGGAATTATATTTCTGCTAAATCTTTGTGTCCATGTTTATATTTTTATTTTGTTGTGTTCCTACAAAAATGTGGATCAGTGGTATTAGATCGTTCTGCTCTTTCTCATTTTTTATTTTCATGTCCCCAACGAGGTCAGGGTATAAGGAATTAGGACTCGATCTGGTTGAACCCTTGCAAGATCAGCCTCGCAAACCCCAATGACCTCCCATGGTCAAAGAAAATAAATATGAGGGAGCAGGAGATTGTATCAAAATATTTCTTGAGAAGGCCCTTGAGAAACATATGAACGCGATGACGGATAACGTTTCCTAGATCCTTCGGCAGATGCCCACAGGTGACACATCTTCATCTAACAACCACTATCAAGGTGCCACTCCCTTTAAGGTACAAGTCAACTTTGAAATTTCCACATTTGAAGGCCAGATAGATGCAAATGTCGTAGATAAATGGTTAAATATGTTGGAACGATTTTTTTTTGATGATTTTCCCAATAGGGAAAATATTACTTTTTCACTCTCGAAATCCTCCCCCCACGTCAAGGACTAGCAGGAAACCTACTGTGAGAAGAAGGATGAGGGGGAACCCTCACTATTCTCGTTCACACCCACTTGGAATTATTTTCGAGATGCCATCAAGGAATAATACTACCCTATCATGAACTATGAAGACAAGTACATACAATAGACTACTTGGTGGTAGTAGAGGGATCAAGATGTGCATGAGATGACAATATTTTCCATACCCTACACAAAAATATGGGTATCAAATATTTTGAGAAACATCTGGTTCTCAAGTACTAGATTTTTTTGCACAAATAATCTAAAAGGAAATGGAGTTCCTGGACATGCTCCCATAATTGAGCATAATTCAAGTAGAAAAAGTGAGACTTTGGATATGTGAACCCAAAGCATCACAAATTCACCCCAAGTCCACAGAGTAAAGGAAAAATCCTGACCAATACCCCCCACGGAAACTCCTCGAACCCGCAAGTCAAGGGTTATGAGAAGGCAAAGAAGGAAACCCACAAGTGGTGTGAGTTCCATAAAAGCTCCACTCACAACACACATGAATTTCATGCAAATCAGGCACTAGGTGTCTAAGTTGAGAGACTTAGACAAGGATTCATTTATTGATCTTGAGCTGGAACCTGACAAGGGGAAGCAGTTCATTGACACAAAACCCACTGCGAAGGTAGCCACCACCAAGCTCCAAAATTTGGAACCTGAAGATCCAGAGGAAGGGGAGCGCCTCTTTCACTCACAAATGTGGGTGAAGGGATCACCACTACAATTCATTGTAGACAATGGTAGCCAAAATAACCTCATTTTAGAAGAGCTCAAGAAGCGTTTGGGCCTACCGACCACACCAAACTCACAACCATACACCATCGAGTGGCTTCACCAAGGACGAAATATCTTCATCAGCCAACAATGTCGCCTTCCTTATAGCATTGAGCACTTCATAGATGATGTATTGTGTGATATCACTACTCTCCAAGTTCCTAATGTATTATTAGGCCAACCATACTTGTGGAAGAGTCATGTCAAGTATGAGTGTAGGCCTCACACTGTGATTATTTCTTTGGGCAATAAGTTATATAGGATACTTGAGGTAGCCCTGCTTACCGTCATCTCTTTGAGCTCTGCTAAGAAATGGAGGAAAATCATATCCCAAACTAGGAAATTTATTTTCTTTCTAATTTTCTCTCAAAGGGGAAGATTGTAGCCACATCCATGGCCCTTGGGAAGGGTTCTTCCATGCAATGATTTATAATTATTTCAAATATTAATACCAAGGATTTCCCATTATGCATGAGTTAAGTTGCTAGGACAATTAATATTGTTCGAAGTGATTTCAGCTTGTCATCTCTAGTTTTCTTTTTAACAGAGAAATTCCAAACAATTAGGCATAAAAGGATTTCAAGGTTGATTAAAGCACAAAGGAAATCTTCCACCCCATCACTGTTTTTCATACAACAAGAGGAAAACAACGAAATGGCTCCCCTAATCTTGGATACTACAAGCAACCCAGATATTGGTTCTTCAAGATGGGAAAGGATCTATCAGTTGTTCAAGAATGAGAAAACGCAAGTAATTCTAGACAAAAATATGTGGGCGATGATACTTTTTCCAATGATTTAGAATCATGGACAGATACTTATAATTATTTTCTTCACAAAATTGTTTCTCCTCCTAATATGCTGCCATATATTGATTTAGTGAAATGGGTGTTGGATAATGTAGATATCAGAGATATGAAATTTTTTAATAGAAGAAGAACTGTCATTGGCTTTCTTAGTCCATCATATTTGAAGAATATGTATAAACTGCTAGAACCCTAGAAGATATATCAAGCCCAATTTGTTCAAGAGTTCATGCAGGAGAATGACCATCCTGCAACTGTAATTAAAGAATGGAGAAATGATCCTAACTGGCATAAGCATGAATATAAGGGTATGTATTCAACCATCTTTCTTGAAATCCCATTCTCTCATATAGCTGCAATAATGTGTCGTCTCTTTGGATTTGTAAATACGATGAACTTTAAATAGAATTGGACACCCTTGATAGAAGAAGCCTCTGACGGCTATATTCTAGATTGGGATACTGTTATTTCTGATAATTTGATAAGATTTATCATAGCCTATAGAGAAAATTGAAATGCCCCACCCAATGCAGACTCTCCTTTTTATATGAGTTCTTATATCTTAGACGCAGTCTGTTTTTCCTTTGAATATTTTTCAATAGGATGGATATGGACCAGAGAAGTTGAAACCCCCATCTACGTACAATTAGATTTCTTGTGGGAGTCAAAATATCACTCTCATATGTTCATAATATGCAATGACATAATGCTCCCATTCTTCCAAGTCATTTTCGAAAGAAAAATCCCTAGAGTCACCTCTGAAGCCAATAACAGTCTTAAGTCTGTAGGTAGGCAGTTTGGTGAAGAGAAATTTACATACATTTGTATTTTTGGAAGTTATGCCCATCCTCATGTCCTACCCTTATATATACCAGAAAAATTTTTGGCCAAATAAATTTCTTATCAAACAATTGGTAACGGTTTGACAAAAACCCTGAAAGATGCCAAAAGGACCATTTGGCCAACTTTTCCTTTTTCCTATGGTTCATATGCCCTAGAAAATTTCAAGCATGCCTGTCTTGAAATTAACCGATTAAAACCTTTCAAGTTACTAGTGTTACCAAATAGAAATTATGATTCATATGGTATTGCTAGAGAGATAATGAATGAGGTCAAGCTACGAGCATTTACAAGTGAGCCTAATAGATTTGATGATATGTTCTAATCAATTCCCGAAATTTCAACATTTCAGTAAAAGCCAACTGAAAATTTCAACCCAGAAGATTTGTTAAGATTCAAAGTGTATCAAGAATAAAGAAGTGCCCATTTTCCAGATTATTTGTTTCACATATTAGAGCTGAAGGCAGAGCAAGTTATAGTTTCAATAATGTCTCAGTTATCATTACCAATTCAAGAAGCATAAATCGAAAATGTTCAAAAAAATCATAAATTCATCCAAAATTGGGAATATTTTAAGAAGGCACTATCTGAGACTAATACCCCTACCACTCAGAATTTCATTCATTCAGAAACCATGCCTATTATGGATACTACAAGTTCTGTAACTCATACTAATGAGGCAGGTATGAAACATGTTTCTACTGATATAGACAACTCTAAGGATCAACAAGAAATCAGGGAAACCTCATTTACTGTAGAGGTTTCTAAAATTGTTCTTGAGAAAAGCTAGATAAAAGGACACAATATTATAGAGGAGAAATCAGAAGATACATCAGCCCAAGATATGGAAATCATCCTGACTTTCCTGAGTACTGAAATACTCCTAAAAATTGAAGAAATACCTCCATTGGTGGACGTATTTTATAGTCCGAGAACCGAAGTTGTCATGAACAGGTCAAAGAAGAAGCAGAAGATGGAACATTCTCTAGAACTTCCTATAGATGCAACACTAATGCAAGTCCTTTGGAAAGAAACTCAATCAACTCCAGGGAAGGACCTTAACAGATTATCTCAATTTGCGGGTGCTTATGCAAATGCAATCATTCATAAGGCAGCATAAGTTGAATCATTAATTATAGAAAAGGATCAGAAAATTGAGCAAATGGATAAATTTTTCTTTGATGAAAAGCAAAGGATCGAGCGGGAGATGCAATCAAGCATCAATAATCTACAACAAGAGTTTGAAGGTCTCGAACTGAAAGTTGAAAATTAGATTAAAGAAAAAGATCAAATAATTCATCAATTGCAGCAAAGGATGGAAAAGCTCTACGTAAATCCCAAAATAAATGAAGTAAAGAAAGAAGAAATAGAGTGGGAAGCATTACTAGTAACATAGAAAACAATTTTCTATCAGAAGTATAATCAAATTCTAGAGAAAGTTAAGACTAGTGATCAATTAGTCACTCATATTTCTAATATGAGAACTTATTATGAAGAAATTGATGATAAAGTGTCAAAATATATAGAATGGAAAGACACTGCACAGGGTAGAGCGACTGATCTCCCTCGTCTTGAAGAATCAATTAAAGATATAATATTTGGAGATTGGGATATTAAAATGAAGAGCGTTGAATTAGCTATTATCAGAGCTAAAAATTTATCTTCCAGCATCTCTGAGTATATAAAAGATTATATTTTGCAAGCCAACTTGATTCAAGAAGCATCAAAAGACACCATGCCAGATATCAGTTTCCTAAAACCAATCCTGGCAAGAGACGTCAAGAATAAAATCTCTTGACATAGAAAATCAGACAAGATTAAATATGGAGATTTACTAGTACTTGTTAATTAAGCCTCATAACCAATTGATAATTTTGAGGTGCCTCTCCAATGCAGCATCTCTACTTATTCCAACACTAAATGATGCAATATTCATGGGACAGATGAGAATGCAGCCAATTCATCCCCCCCCCCCCCCCCAACTCAAACTTATGATCAAAGCATGCCATCTCAAAGACAAACTAGAGAGTGAATCCGGGAAATGGTCATGCGACTGTTACAACTTATGCATTTTATTTTCCTAGTTTATAGTTTTATAGTTTAGAGTAGTATTAGAGACATATTTTACAAGTCTTCTATTTTTGTAATATTAATTAGTATTTAAACCCCTTTCATGCATTTAGAAAGGGATCCAAAATTTTGAGACTAATGCTTTTGGAACTTACACTATTGTTTGAATGAAAGTTATCTAATTGAAAGTATGAACCTTGAAGCTATCTTTTTAGATCTAAAGCTATGGTTCAACAGGTACTATTATCCGTGTATTGATTGTTTTATGTTTCTAAAATTTTGGAAAACTTATTTTTGCATATTATTTTCATTCTGATAAGAATTGAAGTGATATATGTTCTGATTAATACTGATATAATATATTGAATGATATGTTTTTAGATGTGAGACTTGGATATCTTCTATGTGATTAATGTTATTCATAAAATAAATCAATTAAATTGATTTAGTTTCTTAAATGTGCTTATATTCATTAAGTATGCAATGATCTATATTATTTCATGCTTGTGAAATTCTACTCCTGAATCATATAAATGAATCCAATCCCAGGAAGTAGTTAGATTTAGTTTTAATTTATGTTATTATTAGAATAAATCAACCCGTTAGTGTTGTTTTTATTTATTTTTGTATATAAACTCTCTTTATATAGGAAAGTGGTCCCTTTGTCCGCACTTGGACCCACCATTTCAACGGAAAAGGAGTTTTTTTAAGCTCCTGACCAAGTGGAATCCCTAATGTTGAGGAAGTCAGTTTACAGCGTTCAACAGGTTGAAAAATGCCCCTACTACTTTTATCAGGCTAATGGATGATATCTTGTGGCCCTTCACCAACTCGTTCATGTTTTTTTATATGTATGACATCATCATATTCATCAAGAGTTGGGAAGAACACTTGCAACACATTCAACAGGTCCTTCAAACCCTTCGACAACACAAACTACGTGCCAACTTGGAGAAATGCACCTTTGGCATGAACCGTGTCCAATATCTAGGTTACATCATAGATGAGTGTGGCATGCATGTTGATCCAGCTAAGATCCAATTCATTCAGGATTGCCCACCCCCAACCACTCTAACAAATATTCATAGAATTTTGGGCCTTGAAAATTTTTATCGGAGGTTCGTGTTGTGATTCTCCCATATCACTTGGCCTTTGAGTCATATTACTAAGGGCGGGGAAAAATAAAAAGTTTTCCTCGTTCGAATCCCAACAGAAGGCATTTGTTGAGTTGAAGAACCACTTCTATCCTGCACTGGTACTCACACTGTCAGACCTGCAACAACTAATTTAAATTGAGACACACTCATTCAAATATGCTATTGGTGCAGTCATCACCCAACATGGGCATCCAGTGGCCTATCACAGTGAGACACTTTCTGATATAGTTCGGAATTACCCCACCTATGATAAAGAGATGCATTCCATCATGCAGGCTTGATGATAATGGAAGCATTACATTCTGGGGAAGGAGATAGACATCCACACTTATTACTGACCTCTTTATTTTATACAAACACAATGGAAGTTGCGGAACGATCACCATCAGAAGTGGTCTACATATTTGTAACAATTCCAATTCAACCTTAAATATAAAAAGGGCAGCACCAATCATGTTACATTATACCTCATATGGCCCCCATTTTTAGCACTTACTACTGTTCTCAACTCTCATAACCATGAGACCTCTCGATCGATGAAACTATACAAAAATGATCTTGAGTTCTTCTCCACATACCAGATGCTAGTAGGTGGAAAAAAAGTTCCTTATTTTCACCTACAGGACACATTATTATGCTACCTGGGCCATCTTTGTGTTCCTTAAAGTGAATGTGCTAAGATAATTTTGGAGGCACACTATACTAGGGTCACAGGACATTTTGGTATGGAGAAAGTTGTGGTTGTACTACAAAATTACTTTTATTGGCCAAAACTCCTACTAGAGGTTGGGAAATATATTAGATCTTGCACTTCTTGTGCCATCACCAAGGAAACCATCAAGAATAAATTTTTGTACAGTCCTCTTTCTACTTCTATCCAGCCTTTGGAATCCATCTCCATGGACTATATCTCTGGACTCCCTTCTACCAAGCATGGTAATGGTTGTGTATTTGTGGTCATGGAAATATTTTCTAAGATGGCTATATTGTTGGCCTGCAAGAAGAGCATCACGATAGAGGACAATGCCAAACTTTTCTTTCAACAAGTATGGGTACATTTTTGGATCTCACCAACCATTATATCAGATTGAGATAGCAGGTTCCCTCAACACATTCTGGTCAAGCCTCTGGACACTATTGGACACCAATCTCACCAAGTCAATTTCATTCCATCCCTAGACTAATGGCCAGACTGAGGTCATCAACAGGATTATATTGCACATAATATGCATGTACAACTCCAAGCATCCATGAAATTGGGATGAGAACCTCCCCTATGTAAAACCCAGTTATAAAAGAGCTCTCAATAGCTCGATTGATAATAATCCCTTTCAAGTGGGTCTAGGATTTCACCCATTGTGTCTGATTGATGTTGTCGTAACTCATGCGACTACAAAGAGAGAATCCACAAATGTACTATCTGAGGATGATAAAGAAACCAAATTTATTGAATGTATCCAGCACATCATCCAGTAGGATCACAACATCCCAGAGAAGTCCAATTGCAAGTACAATTAGTGACATGGCCAACATCGGGTGCCACACAATTTTTAGGTGTGCAAAAAAGAGTGGTTTCATTTGCAGAAAGAACGCCTAACTGGATCTCATCAAAATATCATACCACTCTAATATGGACCTTACATCATTATCAAGGCTATGGGGGGAAATTATTTTAAGCTCAACTTTCCCCCATTCCTTGGCATGCACACAATGTTCAATGTGGACTACCTTTGACCATACTTTCCACCATTATTGGACACATCATACATTGCAGAAAAACTCACAAAAATTAGAGCTAAAACCTGAATACATGGAACAGGCTACAACTTCTTGGATCATGGAAACATAGATCAAGAACAATAGCCAGCAGAAGATGTTGGGTGTGGAGCCTGATTATCTTCTTTATTTAGTTGTATCACAGCATTGGAACCCTATTCTTAATGGGGTGACAACGCCACCCATCATTTGAACACTGCATGCGGGGTCTAGTCAATCTAGGCCATTAATTAGGCGAATGATCTTATGGTAGAAGTTATGTTTAATTTAGGGTTTTTTACCCTAGAATACAACCCCCTCATTTTTTATGAGGGTATTGTATTGCGGTTGTGTGTTGTATGAGTATTATGAGCGAGAACTAGAAAGGGGGACTGTGAGAGAGAATAGAGGATATTACAGCGGATAGGTTGTAGGTTGTGTCTCTTCATTTTGCTGGATAATATAAAGGAAGGACTAGTTGTTAGGGGTGGACATAGCCCAAATTGGGTGAACCACGTATATCTATGTCTCTCTTGTTTTATATGTTTTCTATGTTTTGTGTTTTTGCATATATTTTATGTGTTCCATTGCTCTGTAATATATAATTTTCTAATAGAAGATATATTTGTATAAGGTTGTTAAAGTTGGCTAACTCTCGCACCAAGGAAAGTGGCTCAGCAAGGACCAAGTTCAACAAAGGTTTCCTCATCTCATGGAGGAACTCAATGTAATGGGGACCATTGCTTCCTAAGGGGGGAGGACTGATCCAAGTGGATATAGGTGGCCACTTGCCTATTCCACTTGGACCCCCACCATTATTTCTTTCATTTTTTGAGCTTCCTTATTGGCAACACAATTTACTATTTTTGGCAGTGTTTTGGGCCATGAACTTCCAGAGCCGTTTTGAGGCCCTAAATGACATTTTTTTTTCGGAAAAAAACAGTGGAAACATAGGAATTTGATTGATGTTGTCCACTTTAAATTTGTATTCATTGGATACATATTTCTAACAAGGTATTGTGCACGCCAATCATGGATCGTATGCCAAAGTTATGTCCCTGGGAAGTTGATGTACCAATTTACCTAATGGGGCCCATAGTTTTGGTGCTTCATCTCCTAGGGTTAAGTTTTTGGATTTTAGGGTTTTATATTATTTCTCAATAATAAATAGGCATTCAAGTCTCATTATAACATAGTTTAGAGGCATGTAGTCACCACATCTCTTCTCAAAGATAAGCTACCATTGCCTGAGCTAGCTTATTTTCATTTTTTATGTAAGCATATTTCAGTATTTGATATTAATGAAATGACGTTATGTTTTTTTTGCATATCTATGTCCATATTTATATTTGTATTTATTTTCATTCCTTCATAAATTTGGATCAATCACTATGGTTGAGGGTTGAAGTGGTTTTTCCTCTGGAAGCCCTAGTTTGGTTTATTCTATGAGATCCCACATTCATGATTTTAAAATGGCATGGGGGGTATTGGATGAGAGAGATATTTGGTTCAGCCCAATCTATGGTTTGGTGGTACGTGGAATTCATTAACTTGCTTAATATTTTAATATATTAATAAGAGTTATTCTTCTACTGTGATTCATGTATCATTGTAGTGATTATGTTGGAGATATTATGGTTGAGTAGTCATGGTTTATATGATGGTTATTTTCTGCTTATATGTTGGTTATATGGTGTGTATTATCTATAGATATTATCATGATTTTTTTACTTACAAATTGGTTGATCAATGTGTTAGAACTAGAATCAACACTTGGATTGTGACAAGCGCCTAACGAGACACATCTTAAGCTCAAGGGTTTTTCTTATAACTTGATTGATTTTTTTGGAAAATGGTTGGAAATAGCACACACTGAAAGGGGTTTTGAGAAGATGAGAATCTTTCACACATATGAGGGCACTGGTGCATAATGTGGTAGCAAGGCTATGTTTGTAGCTTGATGGTTAGAAAAATGGAAGATAAACAGTAGATGTGTAAAACATAAGTCCACTATTAGGAGGAAAGGGTGACACAAATTCTAGACCTGAAATGTATAGTGAAAGAAATATGTAAGAGAATTAAAAGAGTATTAATCAAAATTTTAAGAATTACACAGAATTCTTCCAACTAACATGACCTCATCAATCAGGAATGCTTGAAAAATCAGGACTGACAAAAATAGATTAATCATGTATCCTAGTTCATATTGAATCAGGAATGCTTGATAAAACAAGACTTACAAAAACAGATTATCATGTCATGAATGTTTACAATAATGATAAAAACATGAGACAAAATTGTGTAAATCATAATATGGAATGAAATGGTAAATTATGGAAACACATAAGAAGATAAAAAAATATACACACCATACAATTTGTGGGTCCTCAAGAGTGCCTCTGGATATATTATATGTTCAAAAAGGTATGTAATGTTCCAAAATTTTCATGAAGAAAATTGGAACATTCATTTTTGCTTATTTCATCTAGGAGGTGAATAAAATTGGGTAAAAGGCCCATAAGTTGGAATAAGATCCTTCATAATGTGAAAAGGATCATTGGAGCAGCTTATTTTGCACCTTCCACTGTGAAAAGGGGAAATTTTCATGAGGACAAGGTCAAGTTTGACCCAGTCAACAACGCTGCCTAAGAGGTGTAGCTTGCATGAGAAGACAACGCAGTTTTGGAGGGAGAAATATTCCTTGTGGATGAAACCATAATGTGTGGGGTCCATGGAAAAGAGGCAATAATTTGTATAAGAAGAGGAGGAGGCAGCCATAGAGAGACATCTTGGATCATTTGATTATTTGTCTATTCAGAAAAATTGCACACTCCGGATATTCAACAGAGTTGCAGTGCTATTTAGCACGAGGGATTCCTATTTAGGATTTCCTCTCCTTCTTGAGAGGCCTCTTGAAGGATTGCACTTCATCTTCTCCACATCTTGGCTCAAGGCCAAAGCCATTATTTAGATACTGGGTTATTTCTGCTCAAGTATAACACAGTGTTGCTGGGGCATTGCAGTGGAGGGTTCCACAACACTTCTCTTTAGCTCATCTTTCAGAGGAGGGAATTCCTTTTTCCTCCGGGAGGTTTTTAAAAGGGATTTTAGAGCTGATTGGCACATCTTGGCAACAAGGCCAACATCTCCCATCAGAGACAGTGCAGTCCATCCTCAAGACTGCATTATTTTAGTGCACACTTGCAGTGAGGGGTTGCACCACCATTTTGGAGGAGGAGATATTCAGGGACTGGATCAGCCTCTCACCTGAGAGATCCATTGGATCATATCTATGCACCATATGCAGCATATTCAGCTATCTTCATCCATTTCTATTTTCTGAGTTGCAGCTGCTCTCTAGCTACTCCGGCATTTCTGTAGATTTTCCATTTGTACTTGTATTTCAGCCAATCCTTCTTAGGATTGTTGTACTAGTGTTTTCAGGGGTTGAGAGCTTGATCCCCTCATTTTCTTGAGCTAATATTTTCATATCATCCTATTCTCATTTTGTATGTAGCAGTATCTCCTATAAACTGCATTATTTTAGCCAGGGCTTTTCATGTGTAGTAGTGTTCTTGCATTTTATTGTACATGCTCTATTAAGGCTTCCATTGCCTAGTTGGAGTGATTTATTCCTCCACATATTGTATAAATTTTCTGCTATATAACATATTTTTTGGCTATACAATTCTTCATGTGTTCACAGCTACAAGAATAACGTTTTTTTTTCCATTCTATGTGCTTACATATGTTGCACTCCCTTATTGGGCATTTTCGGAGGACATCTAAGTGTGGTAGATCTATTTAACCACCTTAGAAGGATTTATTTGGTCCCAAATCTTGGATTTTGGTCTTATACACATTGGTTTAAGGGATCCAGGTCTTGGTATCAAATCCCGCTGCCTCCATTTCTGGAAAATGCGTTTTCCAGTAATGGATTGCTAGCTATTCCAGATTGGGAATATTAAAAGGTACAACAAAGTATGCCTTGAAATAGACAACCAACAAACCCTTTCTTCCTTGCTTTACATAATATATATACAAAATAATAAGTTCTATTAAAGCCTCTATTAAAAGTGAAACTATGTTTTAGATACTTTATTACAATCCTATACATGTAGTAGAGCTTATCTTAAACATAAAAAAAAGTGAAACTAAATAAAACTAAAAATAACATGAGAGTATGGAGCTCAAAGTGGCTGAGTTGAGGTGGTTGAGTGCTCCTCGTTTTTTGGAAAAGATGCCTCCACAAAAAGTGAAAATATGCTAACTGAAAAGAACACCTGACCCTTATCTGCAAAAGTGTAGGAGTAGCCAACTAAAAGGAGTAACCAAATGGAAGATAGCTTGATTAGATGACACTTGGAAAAATATCATTACCATTTAGGCTGCATTCACTTTATCATCATTTAGTGTCATTATTTTGAGAACAGAACCAAAAAGCAACCTTTTTTCCTCCTTATACAAAATCTGAAAATAATACCTACTTTCCTGAAAGGGGTAACTATATTTGAAAATACTATGTATAAGCCAAAAATGGCATGATTCTTCATATTTTCATTGTTCTATACATTCAATCATCAGATATATAGTATAGGAATAAAAATAATGATAGCTTCTGCCTTGGTTACCCTTTTGTTTGACTTTCCCTTCTGTACTTGCTTTTTCTATTGAATATTTTTCTTCCTTGGTTCATTCTCTGGGCTTTCATCTATGTCTATTATTTCATCCCCGAGAGCAGGTTTGGCTATTAGTTTTCTTTCTTTTCTAAGCTTGTTCTTTGGTCTGGTGTGAGGCCTTTAAATGTATGGGTTTGGAATGTATAAAGGCCTCTTTCTCCCATGTATGACTCTTCTTAACTATCCTTCTTCAAACTCTAACTCACTGAACTATGTTTCACTGTTATTCTCCTCAAAATATGAATATGAATAGATTATAGCTTTATTATTCCCTTTGGTTGAAGAAATAATAGATGAGTAAATTTGAACTATGGTAAGTTCTTATATTGTAATAGCCTTTGAAACTTTGATTTTCCCCTTTTTGAGTTAGGAAAAGACTTGTGAAAGTGTGGGCTCCTCTAGTGCAGAAGTGACATTGCTTTCTTGATTCTCTTGTCTAACCTCTAGAACAGGACTTGGTGTAAATTTTTTAGGGCTTAATTCCATTGAAGTTCCCTCTATCAAAATAAGTTTTCTCCTGTGTTTACTCTTTGAAGAGGAAGCTACCTCTTTCTTTCTCTTAGACATAGTATTTTTGTCAAGCAGGGTATATTTTTGTTTGAGTTTGTTTGCATGCTCCTGCATGAAATACTTCAAGGTCTGTGGATCCTTAGATGATATTATAGTGTATATCTCCTTGGTTGGTTTCACTGTATGTATAGGAGTGATGGTTGGTGTAGAAGTGGTGGTTTGAACTCTAGCTTTCCTACTTAAGGTCATAGTTTGTCTTCTAGATGATATTGAAGATGGACCAACTTGTGAAGGAGTCAATGTACATGTAGCGCTTGACTGCCCCTCTTGGGTCTTTAGACTTCTAGACCTTCCTAACCTTCTCCTTGATTTAACACTGCTAAATCCATCATCTGCTAAAAATGTTTTTTTAATATTCCCAATTAGCCATGAGCTAGTTGGAATATTAATTTTTGTTTTGTTGTCTTTTTTTATGAATAAGAGGACAATGGAGGTCCATAAGTCTCCTTAATAATGAATAAATCAATTCCAATGTAAAAGGAAAACATCTTGGTAGCTTAATTGAGCACCCTTAGGTGTGAAAAGGGGTTGGAACATCTTGACTGGGTCAACTTTGACCAAATCAATACCGTTGTCAGGGAGGAGTGGCATTCAATAAGGGGCAACGTAGTTTTAGATGGAGACACCTTGCTTGGAAGTAATGTCATAAATGAATGGGGCTTAGGGTTTGGAAGCTCATATCTTATAAAAGGAAGAGGATGGAAACCATATTATTCATATTATGATATGTTATGTTTTGATATATGGTCTGTTTAGAAATATATCTTTCTTTGGTTATTTAGCTAAGATTGCAAGTGTTGTTTAGCACTGGGTGTTCCTAATCAGGAATCCCACCTCTATCCTTGAGAGGCCTCTTGGTAGAGCATTGTACTTCACTTCCACTTTTAGGCTTTAGGCCAAGCTTCATCTTACATCTACAACGCAGATCTTGTTAGGGTTTGAGTTGTTTTGTAGGTTGAAGCAGTGAAGACCACATTTGGGTGGCTTCAGTACTTATTTTCAGTGTAGAAGGGTTAATTTCCATTGGAAGGATAGTAAGGAAGGCCCTTAAGACTATTTCCATATCTTGGGATTAGGCCACATATTTATTTTCCCCTATAGCGCAGTTTCATTCCAGATCTGTATTATTTTTGTTGGAAATTGGGTTCAACGCTCCCTGTGGTTTTGTGACATGGACTAATTGCCTCTCGTGGATACTAACTCTGATGATTGTAGTGGAGACTAATGCCTACGAGTTTTGGTCTAACGACAATCGTGATTCCAACAAGTGGTATCAGAGGGAAAGGTCTAGAGTTCGAAACTCACCCAGCTCGTGTTGGGGGGGAGTGTTGAGCAGTGGAAAAGGTATGAATTCACTATGTGTTTTCCCATTCTTTTAATTTAAACATAATTATTTTTACTTTAGAAAGGTGACTTATTACAAGAATTGTGGTAGAATTGTAAAGATTTATGTTTATTGTAAAATGTAATTAAAAATTGCCTTTTATTGCTAAAAAGAGGAATTAGGCGAGGTGAACAGCTATACCAGAGGTGAGGCTAAAGTAAGTGCAACTGCTGTTCCTCCAGTGTTAGACCAAATCCTGCCAAAGACAAGGAATCCGAACGCATTGCTAAGAGAAGGCAGGGGACAGCTCGACTTCGGTTAAAGGAAATCAAGTGACAGCTAAATAAAGAAGAGAAGCGAATCCCTAAGGATCCTTTGATCCTAAGGGATCGTTGTCCAAACCTTATATTGTTCCTTGTCTTATCCATCTAGCTTGTTATATAAGGCAACACCTTCAGAGATTTTGGGAGGGGGATCATTTGATTAAAAACATTCCTTTTTGTAATATTGCGTTTTATTGACTCTCGTGATCAAAGAGCGGTCACTATAACTCTTTTATGTTCAATTAATACAAAGGTGCATTTCATTTCATCTTTCAAGCTCTGAAGTAACCCAGCAGTGTTTCACTGGTGCTAAGGGCCCAGCCCTGGTGTAATTGTTCTACTGTTTTTATTTCTATCCTTTGATTACTTTCGTGTGATAATTGCGTTTGGTTTCATTACGATTGCAGAGTTACTTAATTACTGCTGAATTGAGTACTGAATTGTTGTGTGCGCTAATGGATTGCATTTTTGTTCTATTTTAGCGAGGATCGTGTTTACTGTCTTATTCATCTTGTTATCACTTAACAAGCTTTGTTGTTCTATACTTAGCTCTGTTTGTTGTTCCATTGGATTATTATTCATTTTGATTGATTACCTAATAGCATTTGCTATCGACAGGGTTGGAGTTTAAGAATATTTGTTATCTGATTTTGTTAAGTTCATGTTTGTTGTTCAATTACTGTTTGCTGTTCATTTATAATTCATTAGTTTTAGATTGCAGAGAGATTGTTTATTTACAGTTTGCTGTGTAGGCATATAGATTACAAATTGTTGTTCGTTTCCAATTTTTTCTTTTAAAAGAAATTCTTCTTAGTTTATTTTCAACAGTAAGTACTTCAATTTCGATTTCACTTTGATTGCTCAAAGAGTAGGACTTTCAACTGTAAAGAACATTGGTTATAGCTTCCAAGTTCCCAAATTGATTGCGTTGTTCCAGTCTGATTTCAGTTGCATCGATTTCTAAAGGAATGAGTTATTGCTACTGTATCCTTGATTGATGTTTTGCAGAGTGAGTAGTTAAGATTTCAGAATATTTGCATTCATTTTATCATAATTAGATTTCTTTATAAGCATCCGTTTACTCTTGTATTTAGAATACTATACTACATCTCTCACAGCATTACTCTTAGCTAAATTGCAGTCTCAAACAGAGTACACTCTTGAAACAAAAATTCGTTCTCGGATTGATAATTAATGTAGGATAAATAGGTGTTAAAAATATACCTTTTATACCTCGACATTTTGGCGCCGTTGCCGGGGAGGGTGTATGCCATTTCGAAGGAGTGATTCACATTTGATTTTTTCTGCTTGTGAAGAATTGGGTATTAAATATGGAAGGTAAGAACCTGCGCACCGGGCAAGGAACATACTTGCTCACAGCCCGCTTCACATCAGAATTAGGTAAAAATTATTTCTTTAGGTAGGAATGAAGGCTTGTTTTCTTGAATGAATAAACTAGCTAAACAAAACAAAATTCCTCCTAAACTCGAAAAACCTAAGGGACCGGTGACCCTTGGGCGAACAACTTTCATTGACGAAATAATTAAGAAGACTGAATCTTAGCCATCAGTAGGACCTAGGAAAGTTATCTCTAGATATCCTAATAGTTCCCTTCAGGCCACAGAGTCACCATCTAAAGCCTTTGCTGAGATACATAGTCAAACAGTGGGATTTGAGCAAGATTCCCAAGAAATTGAGAATCTCTACCTAATTTCTCCACAAGAAGGTAACTCTAGCAATCTCTGCGAAGGAGAAGGCGAAACAGGAGAAACAGAAGAACCAAAATCTGCTTTTGAAATAGTCCAAACAGTGAACAATCCAGATAAGGGAAGTGTTGTCAAACTCACTCAAAACAAAGGACCTGAATCTCCTCAAACAGTAGGCCAGCAAGGAATACTTATTGTTCCATATCAAGGGAGTGTTGTCTCCTTCTAGTCAGCCTAGGAATTCCCTTGAGATCCTCGAAGGATATTGGCACATATTTGATCAAATGGCCTAGAACCAGAACCAAAACAAGAACTAGAAAACACCACAACAAACTTCCACACTGCAATATCCTATAGTGGATACTGCAGTTAATGCACCCATGAAAGCCATTCCTCTTCAACATATTCCTACATTTCATGGCTTGACATCGGAAGATCCAGATGCATTTCTGTTTGAATTCAATGTGTTATGCAGGGGGTATGACTATACCACCGATCCCCAAAAATTAAAAATATTTCGTTCCACATTAAAAGGAGTAGCCTTACGATGGTTTATGGGGCTAGGTGGGGGTGTTATAACTGATTGGGATCAGATGTAAGCTGCATTTTTAAAGAAATATCAAGATTATTGCAGGTCTCAGGAACTAAAATATGAAATATTTCAAATGACAGCAAAACCGAATGAAACCCTAGAAGAATATGTGGAACGGTTTCAATACAATCTCCAGAGATCTCCTTATGCATCTTTACCCTTACCTGATAATGTGATGAAGATTACATTAATTAGGGGGATGAAGGATCACTGGGTTGAAACATTGAATATTATGGGAAAAGGTGATATATATCAGGAAAGCTATGCTAACATTATTGATTTTTGTATCAGGAGTTCGAGGGGAAATACAAGGCTAAAATCAGCAGAACGTGACATGATCACAAGGGATAATAAGACCTCCAGTGAAGGTTTAAATCGTGCAGAGATTGGAAATCTACTGGAATATTTAAAAAAATATATTCTAGGGACTCTAACAACGTAGTTCGACATTATGCAAGCCAAACAAAAGAAAGTAGAAGTAGAACAAAATTTGGCAGTATTCTGTCCCAGATGTAGGAAGAAACACAACCACAAAGAGTGCCCGCTGGATATAATCAAATTTTGTGCCATTTTCATGAAATACCACCCCACAGAAGGATGTCCCTCACTTCCTAGGTTAAAATCAGTCTATAAAGAGGCAGAAGAAGAATCAGAAGTGGTATTCTTACTTAATCAGCACCGACAATGGCAGCCACGACAATCAGGTATGCCAACTGATCCATTTTCTTCTTTTCAGCCTCCTCAATATAATGCTTAGCAATATAATGGAATGTGGCAAAATCAACCACCTTTCCCCAATTGGTCACAAAATTCATTTCCTACATCATCATGGCCAAATCAAACAAACCAAACTAATTGGCCAAATTTTCCTTTCTGCCCACTGTTTTGGCAAAACAATGCTTATCCAACACAATGGTCCCCCTCTACTTCACAGAGTCAGGTCTAGCAGTCAAACTAGAAAAGCCCTACAAATCAGCCAGCTAGAACAATTCTCCTCTCTCAACCTACACTGCCAGCTCCCTATACATTACCAAAAAACCCCCAGACCAACTTAAGACCACAACTCCCAGCCCAGCCCAACCCAAACCCAAACAATAGGCTAGTTCAGTCTGTCCAGATAATGGAACCACCAGAATTATAAACTAAACTGAGGGAGTTTAATGACCTTCAATTGAGGTCTAGACGTATAGTAGAAACATAGAGAGACAAAAATTTTCATACTGAAGATCCGTTACCTGTAGAACAAACATTGCAAAAAGAGAAGGTGGTTCAACAAAAAAATCAACATCGAACTCCACAACAAGCAACAACCTCTTCTCCACCATTCCCAGAACGATTAATCATACCTCGCCCGTTAGAATATCTTGATTTTGATCTTCTGGGATAATTAAAAAATCTGTGTATAAAAATCCCTCTCCTCCAAGCTATCCAAGAAATTCCTATTTATGAAAAAACCATTAAGGAACTGTGTATAAAGAAGCCAAAGAGGAAAGCAACCACCAACCCAACTGTCCAAATAGTTGGTACTCTATCTGACTTATTATCAGGAATGGAAACACCTGTAAAATATGAAGACCCAGGAAATCCTATAATGACGGTGCAAATCAATGGGCAATTGTTCCTAAATGCCTTAGTTGATTTGGGATATGCAATCAATATCTTAAAAACCACCACCTGTCAAAAAATTGGCATTACATCATTAGAACCAACAACAACCTTATTAGAATTGGCTGACTGATCGGTAGTCAAACCAGAAGGTACACTACAAGATGTAATGGTATCTGTAGATTCCTGGAAATACCCTACTGACTTCCTGGTTATCAACCCATAGAACCGGCTAGATGGAAATCCATTAATCCTAGGTAGACCTTGGTTTGAAACTGTCGATGCTTATATTGGCTACCGACAAGGCAACATGACAATAACAAGGGGAAACTATGTCAAGAATTTAGCTTTATATCCCCCAGCCCAACGAAACCTATCAATAATCAAAACAAGAAAGCAACCTGTGTCATATCTTATGGAAAATATGAGATTGCCTCTAACTATAGAAGATGCCCTCGATTTTAAAGATCAAACAGAGGATGATATCATTAGTAGTTTTATTAACAAACCACAAATCAGATCCCATCTACAATGTCACATGATCAAGGTAGCATTTGATAATAAAGAAGAATAATATCCTCTGATAGACATCCCTGATCAAGTAATACCCACTACTTCTGTGTACAATAGTAAGATTGTAGAAATTGAGCCGGGAAAAACTCTAAACATTAACAAAAATATGACTGCTGAACAAGAAGAGAAGTTGGTCCAATTACTACGAAAATATAAAGTAGCCTTTGCATGGGATTATCCAGACATGAATGGAATTGACCCCCAATTATGTACACACAACATCTATACCAAAAAGGATGCGAGACCCATTCACCAACCCCAAAGAAGACTAAACCCTCACCTTAAAGATATTGTGAAAGCTGAATTACAAAAACTATTGGATGTTAATTTCATTTACCCAATATCTGATAGAAAGTGGGTCTCTCCATTAGTAGTGGTACCAAAAAAGAATGGGAAATGGAGAATATGTTTAGATTACCGAGAACTCAACAAGGCAACCTAGAAAGACCACTTTCCCCTTCCTTTCATTGACCAGGTATTAGACACATTGGCAGGAAAGAAATTATTTTCTTTCCTTGATGGCTACAGTGGGTACAATCAAATCCAGATTGCTCCTGAAGACCAAGAAAAAACTACTTTTACCTGTCCTTGGGGGACATTTTCCTACCGAGTCTTACCCTTTGGCCTATGCAACTCCCCTACTACATTTCAAAGGGCCATTCTCAACATCTTTTCATATTTAATAAATGAAGGGCTCGAAGTATATATGGATAAATTCACACCTTACGGAGATGATTTTGAGCCAGCATTAGAAAATTTAGAAAAGGTGTTGCAAAGATGTATTGACACTAGGCTTTGTTTAAGCCATGAAAAGTGTCATATGATGATGATCGAAGGACTTATCTTAGGATATTATAATTTAGTAGCTAGGATTCAGGTGGATCCAACCAAAATTCAGATAATTTTGTCAATACCCACACCCACCACACAAACAGAGGTATGTAGCTTTCTTGGATTTTCTAGTTATTATAGGAGATTTATAGAACATTATTCTCGAATAGCTGCACCTTTATATGCACTAACAGGAAATGTTGATTTTATTTGGACAGATAAATGTGAAAATGCCTTTAATGATATGAAAAATCTTGTATCAACAGCCCCAGTGCTGAGCGGTCCAAATTGGAATTTTCCATTCCAAATTTCATCCGATGCCTCAGACACAATGATTGGAGCAGTGCTTGGGCAGGAAGAAGATAAAAAACCATATGCAATCTATTATATCATCAAAAATCTATCTCCTGCTTAACTAAACTATACTGTGACTGAGAAGGAATTTTTAGCTGTAATACATGCTGTAAATAAGTTTAGACATTATATAATTGGGTATCTTGTAGTCCTATATACTGATCACTCTACCATTAAATTTTTAACAAATAAACCTGTTACAAATGGAAGGGTGACAATATGGTTGATTTTATTGCAGGAATTTGACATTACAATCAAAGATTGACCTGGAAAAGAGAACCCTATAGCTGATTTTTTGTCAAGAATGCCAAAGCCAATAGATGCAGCAGCAGTCGAAGACCACTTCCCAGATGAAAATTTGTTCGCTGTTACTGTTAGAACCCCATGGTATGTTGATATAGAAAATTATTTGGAAATAGGTAAATTACCTAAACATCTAACCCTTAATGAACGAAAGCAGATAATACAGCGTAGTACCCGATTCTCTTGGATTGGGGGCTAACTATTTCATACAGGGTCAGATATGCAAATGAGAAGATGCGTCCGAGAGGACGAAGTATTTGATATTCTGAAAGCATGCCATGACGGGCCGTGTGGCGGACATTTTGCAGATCGTAGAACTGCCCATAAGGTTTTACAAACAGGTTATTATTGGCTTACCATTTTTAAAGATGCTAAAAAATTTGTGTAGGCCTGTGATAACTGCCAAAGGGCAGGTCACCCTAGTCAGTCCGACGAAATGCCTTTGAACCCACAACTAGTAATTGAACCATTTTAACACTGGGCGCTCGATTTTTTTGGCCCCATTAACCCCCCATCAAACCAAAGAACATACATCATAGTTGCAACCGAGTATGTCACTAAATGGGTTGAAGCAGAGGCACTTTCGAAAGCTACAGAGGACTCTGTAATACAATTCATTTTCCAAATATTTGTGAGATATGGCCTCCCAAGGGACATAATCATAGATGGAGGACCATAGTTTGTACGTAATAAACTCACTGAAACATTACAGAATTACCACATTCAGCACAAGATTACAACCCCATACCACCCATATCCAAAGGGCTAGGTAGAGAGGACGAATAAAGTGATCGAGTCTATATTGACAAAAAATATTGCCTCACACAGACGTGACTGGGCCTACAGATTTCTAGAAGCCTTGTGGGTGTACCGAACAACATGGAGATCTACTACGGGATATTCACCATATCAATTGGTATTTGGAAAAGAGCCCATCTTTCTAATAGAGTTTGAAATTCAGACATTAAGAACAACCCAGAAGGTGGGCCTAGATTTAAATGAAGCCTAGGCCAAAAGATTGTAGCAAATCAATGAGTTAGATGAAATTATGCTCTCTTCTCTTTAGCAAACTGTGTTAATTCAACAACAAAGAGAAAAATGGCACGACACCCTCATCAAAGAAAAGACCTTCCATGAAGGAGATTGGGCACTCCTATATGACTCCAGGTTTCAGGATTTTCCAGGGAAACTCCAGATACGATGGCTTGGACCTTACGAGATACAAAAAGTGCATGATAATTCCACCATTACATTAACCACCATTGATGGATCTGGACATTCCTTCAAAGTAAACGGTCATCGAGTACAACTGTACCATAAACCGCTTACTCAAGAATCCTTCTACGAACAATTACGGGAAGATTCTACCATGCAAATTCTGGCTGAAGGGGATAACTCCTCCTCAGCACCCATTCATTCAATCATTTCTTTCCTTTGAAATTTGTACATAAAGATTTTTCATTTATTTTTCTTGTTTTCTGATGGAATTATTTTTCTTCAAACTCTATTTATTTCGCTTATTTTTAGTTTTTGTTGTTCCTTTCCAAAGGAACAACATTTTTGTTGTTCCTTTCGAAGGGAACAATAGCTTTGCTGAGATTTTCTTTGCTATTCCTTTTGAAAGCAACAAAAGTTGTGCTATTTATTTTCGTTGTTTCGCAGATTGTTTTTCTTTTCCTTTCGAAAGGAACAACAGTTTCAAAAATTCTTTTTGTTGTTCCTTTCCAAAGGAACAACACTTTTTGCAGATTGTTTTTTCTGTTCCTTTCCAGAGGAACAAATTTTCGCAGATTGTTTCTGCTGTTCCTTTCCAAAGGAACAAAACTTTTTGAGTGTATTATTTTTCTTTTTTTAGACCAGCATTTTGAGGATTTCTAATGACTCTTCTAAAGGAAAACATACTATTTACACAAAATCACACAAATTAAAGCTTAATGGAATCAACAAATCAAAAGAAACTGTCATTTTTTTAAGAAATTGTTTGGTGATATAAGAAAAAGGAAAAAAGGACATAATCAATAATATGAATTTGTTGTCTTACTATCACTAAAATTACTATGATCGATTATCTTTATCATGTTGGTTCTTCCCCAAATCTTTATAACTTTCTTTGATTTTTAATTATTGAGTAGGAATAAGGGCATATTTTTTTCTATTGAGATGTTTAGACGTCTTCCACCATCCCTAATCTTAAGCAGTGTTGAGATATCATTTATATATAAATAGGAAAGTGCTATATGAAAAAGAAGAATAATATTTCACTAACAATTTTATGATATGGCAGATGGAGGATAGGGGGTCTCATCAAGAGCCAGCCTACCATGATCATAAGGAAGCAAGTGAAGTGGCATTCCCATCATGGCCACCACACCAGGGATATGGTCCAATGGAAAATTGAAAAAAAAAAATAAGAAGTCCTTGGAACAGGAGGTCTCATCACAAGCTGACCTGCCCACTTTTCACTTCTTCTCGGTGAATGGCATCGTGATTCATCTGGTTCCCAAGCTAGCACAATGGCCTCCGTTATGACATTAAGCAGCACTTCCCTAGGCATAAATAAAGGGAAATGGTTCCAAGGGTGAGAAAGCAGCTTTGTCATGGTTATGGACACCTGTGGGCAATAGAGCTCTACTGATGGTATTGGAGTCACATTTTTACAAATCAATAGTAATATTAAACCCCTTTTTCCTATATCTCTATCTAAATGTCAAATGAAAGTATGAATCCTAAACCCTTGATTTTGAACCTATTATACATGAAAATCATCATAAATCGATCACATTAGTTTGAGTGGGTAATAAGTGCATTAGTACTTGTGTTCACATTAGCCGTCCCTTTTCCTTATCTTTAAATCATTACAAACGTTTCTATATCTATTTATGATTTAATCACACGCATCGATTTCAGTAAATGCAATAATTTGATTGATTGTATCATAAGTATGCATGCTTTTTCCTATTGTACAACTCTTTTGCAGTACTTTCCTCTCTTATTTGACGGTCGAGGATGACCTATCATCCTCCAGGGGGGCACAGATGCCTCTTAATCACTGCATGAAGATCAAATCCCTACATTATAGGGAATAACAAAAACTTAACGATATTATTCCAATTCACCGTGCTGTGTTGTTCCATTACATTACTGTGTGTTTGAGAAGAAGTAACAGTGTGCAGAGAATATGGGAGGTCGACCAATTCGTAGTGAGCCGCAAGTGCTAGTTGTTTCTGATGCTACATGAGAGATTTTGGAAAAATTGGGATGGATTACATACTTCACAAGGCTACAACAATCCCATGAAACAGTGGCTACCGAGTTTCTACAGAATTTGCAGGAAGGATAATCCATGGTTAGAGGAAGACAGATAGCAGTAACAGATGAAATAATTGCAGAGGTGTCTGGTCTACCAGCGCAAGGAACCTTATGAACTCATAAGAAGGTCAAGCTTCAAGAAGCCATGAATATTTTCCAGGAAGAAGGATAGACATTGGTCGTCAAAGGCAAAGGAGTTTAGCCGACATCATTTGGAGAACCATGGAAAGAATTGGCAAAGGTAGTGCAGGCCTATATAACATGCGATGGAAGGAAAGACGTGGTAAGACCTCGCCACCTTAAGTTATTGGTAGCATTAAAGAAAAAATGTACTGTAAATTTTCCTGCATTTTTAGATTCCTTACTGCATGATGTTGCCCGTAGTATAAGAAAGCTCAGCACACAGACATGCTGGTAAGCCACCATTGCCTAATCAGATTAATAGTAAGTCATAGTCTTGCCCAAAAATAGACCAGTTGGGAAGAATTGATATTTTCTATTGATGGAGGATTAGCCTTACCTGCCCCAAAACGAAAGAGAATGGCTAGCTGGGTAGCTGAGCCATCAAAACGTAGAAATTCCTCCCGTTCAAAAATATGTAGGGGAATGATAGAAGGCCTTCCGGGTAGCAGTAGCCATCCCTTGGAATTGCCCAGCTCGGAGGATGAACAACCTCCACAATTGGAAGGAGGGAGTCCCCATATTGATGAGGATGAAGAAGAAATGAGTCACCACACCAGTGGTGAGAAAAAAAGTAGCGCAAGAGAAGTAAACGATGAAGAAGAGGAAATTGAGGAAGGAGAAGGAAGTCCTCATACTAGTGTAGAGGGAGAAATTTGCTACTCTGATGAGGAAGAAGGTAGTTACCATACCTGTCAGGAGGACAAAGATAATCACACCAGTGAAAGAGAAGAAACAGAGCCTCCTGAAAACATTACTGCAAGTTCACCACGAAGCCCGTTGCAAGAAGACCAATTGGCCCAAATTTTGGCCAATATGAGTGAATATGTGTAGCCTCACAGCCCGTTAGACCTTAATGTTGATATCAACCAATTGCAAGAGAAATCTGTTGTCAATAAAGAAATGGTTGAGGGAATGTCGGATGAAAAAAAAGGAGCAAACCCTAACAAAATGGTAGAATTAGTTGGGGTTGCTTCCCCTGAGATGTATGGACAAGAAAAGGAGAACACTGAAGTAGTGTCCCAAACTAAAAATTCTTAGGGAATTGTAGATTCAATTGAGGGTATAACCCCTAAAGAATTCAGCTGGGGGCATATGAACACTGAAGAAGTGCCCCAAGAAGAAAACAGAGAAGCAAGCCCAACTGAAGGCATGGCTGATGAGGAGAAAAAACCCGCTGAGAAATTGGGTCCAGAAAAAGGAACAGTCATTCCATCAAGGAAAAAGAAGAAAGTAATTGAGCTTGAAAAACTTCGGAGGCAACGAACGAAGCTTCAAAGACTAGTGGAACAACTTAGGCAGACCATTAGGGTTATTAAAATGAAACAAATGCCCAAACGAACCCCAAATAAAAGAAGCATAGTCACCAAACGAGCCTCGAAAAAGAGGAAAGTGGCCACTAAAATAAAGCCCCAAGTTGCAGAGACTATGGCTAAGCCTAATCATGAAGATATGGAATAGCAGGCAGCTGTTCCAGAAGGAGCTGTTCCAAATGGAACAACCTCAAGTGAAAATGTGCAAGCCTATAGTCAAAACACTTTTAGTGACCCTACATTAGCCAAACTCCAAGAGGAGTTGGCACAAGCTCGACAGGAAAGGGAAAAACTTGAAGAAGACACTGTTCCTCGAAGAAAATATCAGGAGTTGCAGCAGCAGATGAAGATCATCCATGCAGTAGAGGCTGAAGCCCATGAGAAATGTCAAAAGGCAGAGGAGAAGGCTGAAAAGGTAATGAATTAATTAAAATTAGCCCAGAAACGAATGGACACTCTCTACTCATTATACACAGATGTTTTAACTTGTAGATGTCCTGCTAAGAATTATGCTTTATTTTTATTAGAGAGATATTTACAGTTAAAGATTAAAGCAGTTAGGGAAGGAAAATATATAGAGTTAAACACTATAGATGATTTTGTAACATGCTGCAAACTCTATGGGGTAAAGGTACAATGTCTCCTGTGTGAGTTCTATTTACATAACACATATTGGAAAATGATAGTGAGACAAATCCCAACCCTTTTGTGGGTGACATCCAACACCAAGCATTTATTTCCTTTGCTCTTAATCAGTTAAAATGGCTCAAAGCCTATAATGTTTTTCAAAGGCAGGAAAATGAGTTAGACTTGTGGGTTAGGAGTGAACCTAAGCACCCGTTACAATTATGGGCTAGGCAAAAGAATTTGATGACAAGAGAAGGTGTTATCCAAGCATTGGGGCCTGTCCATAAAGCAATTGTCTTGAATGGGATAGATTATTTCCTATCTATTAGAAACCAGGCCTACATAGCAGCTATGGTCCGATGGGGAATTTCCAATCGGAATGTTCAAAATAGAGAACCATTTAACTATAAAAATTTTGGATTAGCTGCAGACCACTTGGTTCTCTATAGCAACCTCATTTTAAGGGAAGGCCCATTCTGGATAGGGTGTAGGTTTTGAAGCCCCATTGCATGGTATCCTGCTATAGATTATAAATCCATTTATTAAATATCCGAAGGACAGATAGGGCATGTCTTCGAAGCATTAGTTGCAATGCATGGTTTTAGGCCTTTTGATGAAAAACCTTCTCCAGCTTATTCTTTAACTACTTTGCATGTAAACTATGGTTTTCATGACATGAAAAAGGGTAAGCATGGGGGTATGTTGAGTAGTGGAAAAGGTATGAATTCACTGTGTGTTTTCCCATTATTTTACTTTAAACATAATTCTTTTTACTTTAGAAAGGTGACTTATTACAAGAATTGTGGTAGAATTGTAAAGATTTATGTTTATTGTAGAATGTAATTAAAAACTGCCTTTTATTGCTAAAAACAGGAATCAGGCGAAGTGAAGAGCTATACCAGAGGCGAGGCTAAAGCAAGTGCAACTACTGTTCCTCCAGTGTTAGACCAAATCCTGCCAAAGACAAGGAAATCCGAACGCATTGCTAAGAGAAGGCAGGGGACAACTCGACTTCGATCAAAGGAAATCAAGTGACGGCTAAAGAAAGAAGAGAAGTGAATCCCTAAGGATCCTTCGATCCTGAGGGATCTCTATTCAAAACTTATCTCATTCCTTGTCTTGTCCGTCGAGTTTGTTATATAAGGCAACGCCTTTAAAGATTGTGGGAGGGGGATCATTTGATTAAAAACATTCCTTTTTGTAATATTGCGTTTTATTGACTCTTGTGATCAGAGAGCGGTCACTGTAACACTTTTATGTTCAATTAATACAAAGGCGCATTTCATTTCATCTCTCAAGCTCTGAAGTAACGCAGCAGTGTTTCACTGGTACTAAGGGCACGGCCCTAGTGGAATCATTCTGCTGTTTGTATTTCTATCCTTTTATTATTGTCCTGTGATAATTGTGTTTGGTTTCATTACGATTGCAGAGTTACTTAATTACTGTTGAATTGAGTACTGAATTGCTGTGTGCACTAATGGATTGCATTGTTGTTATATTTTAGCAAGGATCGTGATTACTTTCTTATTCATCTTGCTATCACTTAATAAGCTTTGTTGTTATATACTTAGCTCTATTTGTTGTTCCATTGGATTATTGTTCATTTCGATTGATTACCTAATAGCATTTGCTGTCGACAGGGTTGGAGTTTAAGAAGATTTTTTATCTGATTTTGTTAAGTTCATGTTTGTTTTTCATTTCTAATTCATTAGTTTCAGATTGCAGAGAGATTTTTTATTTACATTTTGCTGTGTAGGCATATAGATTACAAATTGTTGTTCCTTTCCAATTTTTGCTTTTAAAATAAATTCTTCTTAGTTTATTTTCAACAGTAAGTAGTTCAATTTTGATTTCACTTTGATTACTCAAAGAGCAAGACTGTCAACTGTAGAGAACATTGGTTATAGCTTCCAAGTTCCCAGATTTATTTCCTTGTTCCAGTGTGATTTCAGTTGAATCGATTTCTAAAGGAATGAGTTATTGCTATTGTATCCTTGATTGATGTTTTGCAGAGCGAGTAGTTAAGATTTTAGAATATTTGCATTCATGTTATTATAATTAGATTTCTTTATAAGCATCCATTTACTCTTGTATTTAGAATACTATACTACATCTCTCACAGCATTACTCTTAGCTAAATTGTAGTCTCAAACAGAGTACACTCTTGAAACAAAATGTCGTTCTCGGATTGATAATTATTGTAGGATAAATAGGTGTTAAAAAGATACCTTTTATACCTCGACAGGGAGATTGTTGGAAATTGGGTTCAACGCTCCCTGTGGTTTCATGACATGGACTAACTGCCTCTTGTGGATAACTCTAATGACTGTAGCGGAGAATAATGCCTACGGGTTTTGGTCTAACGGCAATCGTGATTCCAACAATTTTGAGGGAGGAGCTGCAGGGTGGTTTTTGTACACCATTTGGAGAGGAAGTTTTCTAGAGAAGGGATCAACCTTTCATCTAGGAAATCCATTGGAGGAGGTTGTATTATTTTTTATATCATCTCAGCCACACTTTCCAAATCTATACGTTGCAGTGAATCTTCAACCCTAGGGCTTTGATTCAGATCTTGTACATTGGTGTTTTGCTGAAAACCCGGTTCTTCAAAGGAGGTTGTATAGTGCCTAGATCTGTACTTGTTGTGTATTTTGTGGCATATATCAGCCCATGATATTTTCTGTACTCATTTTTTGTAGTTGTGCTCTTAAAAACGCGATGTAGTAGTCTTTCGACATTTTGATAAATAGTAGCAGCACCTCTTTTAAGGGTTTTTTCCATTGGAGGCTTATTCTATCTTGTAGTGCATCTTATGGCCCATTTATTATGCATATTTTTCTATTGTTATTATGATTGGAAGGTCTCCATATTGGTCTCCTATTTTGATCTAATGTTTACACTGTTATTTTGCATGGTTTTGCACTATATTCCTGCTTTTCCCATTTGGGAATATTACAGTGGTATCAGAGCATAATCTTAGCACAGCCTATGCAGCTTGAAAATCTAATATATCATCAGAAGAAGGAGATATTCTTACCGATAGAGAGAATATTTTTTAAAGAAGAAGACACCGGAAATTTGATTATACAAATGATAAATAACACAAGGGTAAAACCCCTTTATCAGGAGAAGAAGATGAAGAGAAGGAGTTTTATAAGATTCTTCTCAAAGCTATGCAAGACATTGGTAGAGAAATAAAGGATATGAGAATGGATAGATATAAGGAATCCCCTAAAGGATTTCAAAATGGTGAAGGCTCCAACATTTCTCATCACTAGAGTGATCAACCAGTGTAGCAGCAACAAATTTCCCAATGATTTACAATGCCTACATTCTTAGAAGTGGGAAATGAAGGGTTTCAAGAACAAGAAACTCTTGAAGAATATTTCATGGAGTATGAGTCTCAATCTCAAATATTTAAGGACAACTTGAGTTTCCAAGAATTTTTTCATATCAAGGACAATAGGAGACCCAGACATCACAATAGAGGTGGAGGATTCATTCAGAATCATGATTTATACCAAACTATGGGCAGATTTTTCTTATCCAACTTTGATGGGTCATCTCAATGCACTGCCAAATCATGGGTAGAGAAGCTTGAAATCTACTTCCAGCTGAACAAAGTATCGGAGATGGAGGCCATTAAAATAGAAGCGCTGCACCTAGAGGGTGAAGCACATGATTGGTGGTTCCATGGCTTGTCTACATTGGGTCATGACAATGTGACTGCATATTCAGAGTTCACAAGGAGGTTGATGGAGAGGTTTGATAAAAGAGATCTCGAGACACCATTCATGGGCCTTGCAAAGCTAAGACAATCAGGTAATCCAAAAACTTACATTTCTGAATTTTTAAAACTTTCCGTTATGGTTCCTAATTTATCTGGAGTAAGAAGGGTCTATATCTTCATTGATGGGTTAGAAGAACCTCTTCGTGGGTTGGTTAAGTATACCAAGCCCTCTACCCTTCAAGATGCCATTGAAAGGGTTAGATATTTACAAGATGCCTTGCCAAAAGCAAAGGCAACATTTCAGCACAAGCCCTCTTTTCCATCAAAGGGAATAGATGAAAAGGCTCCTTTCTCAAAAGAGAGCCAAAATAAAAAAACTTTCTTAGTGATGATGTCTAAAGAGATATGAAGAGAAGGAAGCTTTTCTTCACATGCTAACAATCATGGGCACCCAGACATAGATGTGCAGTGGGGAAGGCACACTACATAAATGTCTTCTTAGATGATGAGGAGGAAGAAGAAGAAGAAAGAGAAAGGGATCACAATGCTGGAGTAGTAGGAGATGATCCACCACCACCAGGAGGTGAGGATGGAGAAATTTCTCCAATTAGAGGGGCTCTTACATCAATGAGAGTGGTACCCTTTTATCATAAAACTTCCACATAAGAAACAAAGCTGGATTTGTGTAGTGGAAGCAGTGACATGATAGTCCCATATATTATGCATATGAGATTGGCCCATGAGACATCATTGTGTTGTGGCAAACCACCTGGGAGGCTACCTGATCCAAATTTGGTGAGACATGTCTCACATCATGATGCACCATTCATAGATCCAGAAGGAATGGGAGCATTAGGAGGTGATGATACAACATTGAGAGTCTTGGGTACACTCAAGGAGGAGGGAGACATTCTCCCAACATCATCATTACCCACTCTCGTTTTAGATTCTGCGTTGTGGGAGGAGCAACATGGGAAGGATAATAGCCTTCCAACATGTACCTTTGGCATGGGAGATTTCAAGGAGAAGGGAAACCATATGACAGATGTTCTTTGTGATAGATCATCAGCGCTGTCACTATGGAGCATAGGTCCATATTGGAAATCCAAAATGTTGGTGGATTATTCCAAGGATGTTTTTACATGCATGATACTTGATGACCAACTACATGAAGAGGTTTATTTAGTTGAAGATGAAGTCATATATTATCATGGTAGGATCTTCTTGTATAGATCTTCCAGGCTCAAGGAGAAGCTACTACAAAGAGCATATGAATATTTTATCTTCAACCATACTTATTCCATGAGAGCCTATAACACTATCATGGAGAGCTACACTTGGGAAGGCTTTGAAGAGGAGGTATATCAGAATTTTCAAAGATGCATGGACCATGTGGAGATGGGAGAGATACATAACTCAGTGAAATATTTATCCCAGCCACCTCTTTCCTCTTTTGGAATGAGAGGGGACTCTATGGACCACTCCATTTGTATGAGCAGAAATTTTGGTAAGGAACATGCTTATGTACATGATTTTTCATTTGATGATTATTTTCATTCTTTTACCATGTGTATGTAGGCCATTTCTCCAAGGAGGATTATTATTCCATATAAAATTCATGGCCAACCTTGGGCCATAAACATTTCTCAACATGGCCACTCCCTTGGAGGATATAAGGAGATGTTGTATCATTGTGGGTGCAATCCGAAGGCACCAAACGTTTTTCACCTTTTCAGCCATTGTGAGAAGACTTGGGAAGTAAGTAAGTGGTGAGGAAACCACTTACAATACCATTATATGATGCAGTCAGGAGATATATTTCACTAGTTCCACATGTGGGACTATGACCCACCTCCATTTTTGCATATTTATGTTTGCATCTACTTGGTTTTGATCCCATACATTGATGATCTACTTATTCTTTTTATGGGAATGATTGGAGGGAGGATGGGAGGATTGTATGTTCCCAATGGGAGAGAGATTCTCCATGTTCATTATGCAACATTTTTCAAGGAGAACATTGGGCAAACCATGATTGTTTCATTGGATCTATTGCCTCCTTGTGGGATGAAGTATTTGCATCTGATGAGAACTTTTGGAGGAGAATTTCATGGAGGGATGGATTGGGGGACACCTACGTTATGAGGGAATCTTATCAAATGATAGTGTCACCAATGATGGAGGAGAAGAGTTGCAACACTCACCTTGTCAGTTGCTTGAGGACAAGCAACATTTGGGAAGGGAGGACTGTAATATTCCAAATTAGCCACGAGCTACTTGGAATATTAATTTTTGTTTTGCTGTCTTGTTTTATGAATAAGAGGACAATGGAGGTCCATAAGTCTCCTTAATAATGAATAAATCAATGCCAATGTAAAAGGAAAACATCTTGGCATCTTAATTGAGCACCCTTAGGTGTGAAAAGGGGCTGGAACATCTTGACTAGGTCAACTTTGACAAAATCAACAACGTTGTCATGGAGGAGTGGCATTCAGTGAGGGACAAAACAGTTTTAGATGGAGACACCTTGCATGGAAGTAGTGTCATAAATGAATGGGGCTTAGGTTTTGGAAGCTCATATATTATAAAAGGAAGAGGATGGAAGCCATATTATTCATATTATGATATGTTATGTTTTGATATATGGTCTGTTTAGACATATAGCTTTCTTTGGCTATTTAGCTAAGATTGTAGGTGTTGTTTAGCACTGGGTGTTCCTGATTGAGAATCCCAGATATATCCTTGAGAGGAATCTTGGTATAGAATTGTAATTCACTTCCACTTTCAGGCTTTAGGCCAAGCTTCATCTTACATCTACATCATATATCATGTTGAGGGTTGAGTTATTTTGCAAGTTGCAGCAATGGAGACCACATTTGGGTCACTTTAGTACTTATTTTCAGTGGAGAAGGGTTCCTTTCCATTGGAATGACAGTAAGGAAGGCCCTTGAGCCTATTTTCATATCTTGGAATCAGGCCACATATTTATTTTCCCCTACATTGCAGTTTCATTCAAGATCTGTGTTATTTTGAGGGAGGAGTTGTAGGGTGGTTTCATTACACCATTTGGAGAGGAGGTTTTCTAGAGAAGGGATCAGGCTTTCATCGAGGACATCCATTGGAGGAGTTCGTACTATTTGTTATATAATATTAGCCATAATTTATAGATCTATATGTTGCAGTGAATCTTCAGCCGTAGGGCTTTGATTCAAATCTTGTATATTGGTGTCTTGCTAAAAACCCTTGTGGGGTTCTTCAAAGGAGGTTGTATAGTTCCTAGATCTATAGTTGTTGTATCCTTTGTGGCATATATATGCCCATGATATTTTGTGTACTCATTTTCTATAGCTATGCTCTTAAAACAACATTGCAGTAGTCTTCCGGCATTTTGATATATAGTAGTAGCACCTCTTTTGAGGGTTTTGTCCATTAGAGGCTTATTATATCTTGTAATACATTTTATGGCCCATTTATTATGCATATTTTGTTGTTCTTATTATCATTAGAAGGTATCCATATTGGTCTCCTATTTTTATCTAATGTTTACACTACTATTTCCATGGTTTTGCATTATATTCCTGCTTCCCCATGTGGTTATTTTCTTTCTCAAATGATAAAGCACCACTATTTGGATCAAACCTATGTGATAGAGTTTATGAAGAGAATAATTTGGGGTTATATGTATTTTTTGATACATTGACAACAAATATCTATGAAGGAAAAATGGTAGATTCATAGGTTTAGAGCCTGAGATGTGATCTATTTATGCACAATAGAAAACCTACCCTCACAAGTTATATAATGTTGTAAAGTGGTAATGACATCTTTCCACTCAGGATTAAAATATGAAATATGAATAGTAGGGGTCCAACCAATATTTTCATGTTCAGGCTTTAAATATGGATTCGAATCAGATTTAAGTAAAATATTGTTCTTGTGTCAGGACTCACCTGTAGCTGATGTTTGAGTGGCCCTTGCAATGATATCCTATGTGATATTGAAGGTCTGAGACCCTAGCTTTACTTTTTCTCCATCAAATTTATCAGCAAATGCCTGATCCACTACCAAATTTTCACCTAAAAACTTCTTTAAAAAACGATACCATTCTGCTGCTTAGAAGTGAGGCTTAGCTCAATGGTCAACAAAATGGGTATTGGCCAGTTCTGAGTTGTTCACCTTTGCCCATATTGTTAAAATTTAACCTAAACACAAGTGCACACATATAAAACGAGGAACAACAACCCTCCATGAAGCCCTAATTGTTGGCACTTGGTAACAAATTGTTTTGCTGAAAGATAAAAATGTTTTGTTGTAACTTTGATTTTACAATGATGACCAAACTTTGATTTTTTTTTTTTTTTAAATACAATGCTAACAATGTCTCCTATTGGTGATGAAGTCCTCCCTGTGAGGCTTCAAGGACTATATATTCAATGCCTTAAACTCTCATGACTTTTAAATTCTAGAAGCTAATGACAAAAACTGACTTTTATTGACTGAACTAAAAATGACCCTATTTACAAACACAATCTTCATTGGGCATGGAGTCTTAGTTAAACAAAACTCTAGATATTTACAATGGAAAGACTGACTGACTCAACAAACAAAGAAATTTTTGAGATAATGACCATTGACTGGACCTCCAGTTAATTTATCATGATCTAAATTTTTCAGCAAAAATGTGTGATTTTCCAGAACTCGAGCAATTTTGAATGGCCCAAACCACAAGTTGTAAAACTTACCATGCTTTCCATGGTATTCTCTTCTTGCATCGAAGCATAATACCAAATCATCTTTTTGGAATACCTGTTGTTTTTCTCTTTTTTCAAAGACAACTTTTACTTTGTCTTTCTACTTTTGTGCTTTATCCATCAGGGATTCCAAGATTCGATAAGCTTCTATCATTTACAACATCCTTCTCTGAATGGGATTTAAATTATTAGTTTCATATTGTAAAAAATAATGGACATTGGGTTCAATGCTCCTCGTGTGTTTCGTGACATGGACTAGCCACCTCTCATGGATTCTAACTCTGGAAATTGTAGAGGAGACTAACACTTGTGGGTTTTGGTCTAACAGCAATCGTGATTCCAACAAGTGGTATCAGAGCGACATGTCTCTAGTTTGAAACTCACCCAAATTGCATTGGGGGGGAGATTGTTGGACATTGGGTTCAACTCTCCCCGTGTGTTTCGCGACATGGACTAACTGCCTCTCGTGGATCCTAACTCTGGAGATTGTAGTGGAGACTAACGCTTGTGGGTTTTGGTCTAACGACAATCATGATTTCAACAAAAAATTCATAAAAGAAAGGGCCAAATATAATGGCATCACAACGTCAGCACCATAAAAAATTTGAAAGGGAGACATTCCAATTGATCTTTTTTTGCTCGCTCTACCTGCCCAAAGAGCATGAACTAGCTGAGTATCGCAATTTCTTTTGTTTTATGTCATCACGTTCTTTATTATTATTACCAGGATTTTATTTGATGACTTAGCTAACCCATTACCTTGGGAGTAATAAAGTGTATAATGAGTCAAATGAATTTTATACTTTTGACATAAACTGTTCATATTGGAAGATTTAAAAGACATTTCATTGTCAGTCACCAAATTTTGAGGGCATCCAAATATAGACATAATATTTTCCAACATAAATTTAATTATTACCGTGTCGATGGAATTTCTAGTTGGAATGGCCTCAACCCACTTGCTGAAATAGTATGTGGCTGTTAGAATCCACCTGTGATGTCCTGTTGATGGTGGGTGAATCTCACCACTGAAATCCAGCCCCCACTACTGGAAAGGAGTATCTGCTGAAATGGGAATGAGAGGTAGTGGGAGTAAATTCTGCTTACCAACAAACTTTTGGCACTCAATGCAAGCTATGAGTTTAGCAAAAACATCAGAGAAAAGAGTTGGCCAATAATATTCAGCTCTTAAAATTTTATTTGTGGTAGCTTTCCAATAAAAATGTCCACCACACACCCTTGCGTGTATCTTTGCCATAACTTTATGTGACTCAACTTCATCTAAACATCTCAAAAAAACTCCTACATGGTCTTTCCAATCAAGATGATTTTCCATTATGAAATACTTAACAACATTCAGTTTAAAAGCACTTTTCTTTGATTTTTCCATTTATGAAGAAAAACTAAAATTAAAAAAAAGGTACACTATATCCTTATGCCATTTGGAATAAAAGGTTTCAGGATAATCAGATATACCATCTTTAACTGTTTCTTCAACTACCTCCATGTTCAGATTTAAATCTTTTCAATTTGATTCTTCCATCAAGCGAGCTAAACCCTGTCCCTTTATCAACTTGGTATGTCTGATTTCAATGAAAATTTCCATAATATTTGTCAACCATCTTCCTCTCCTACCATCTGTGTCTAGCTGGAACAATACATCCTTCAAAACAATATTCGACACAAAATCAATGATTCTAGAATGCAGAACATAAACTCAAAAATACTTCAAAGCGTTTATCAATGCATATGCATGTTTTTCAACCAAGTTGTAATTTAACTCGTCATCTCTTGATGTATGGCTAAAAAAATAAATTGGCTGCTCCAAGCCTTCCTTATTCCTTTGAAGTAAAACTGCCACAATAGTTTCTTCAGAAGCATATAAAAAGTCAGAAAATCCTTCTCAAAATCAGGGTTGATTAACAATGGGGCTTTAGTCAAGGCAGATTTGATAGCTACGAAAGTGTTTTTTGCTTCATCTTGCCACCCAAACTCTGTGTCTTTCTTCAACAAGACATTTATATGTTTAATTAATTATGCAAAGTTTGGAACAAAACACCTCAGAAAATTAATCTTACCCAAAAATGATTGTAACTCTTTCCTATATTTGAGAAAACCAATTTTCTGTATAGCTTCAACTCTCCCTGGGTCAATGAAAATACCATTTTCTATTACTATATGCCCCAACCATTTTCCTTCTTGAACAACAAAGCATGATCTCCTTGGGCTTAAAGTCAAACAAAATTTTCTACACTTATCAAACATTTGTTGCAAATGTTTTAAATGATCATGATCAAATTTTGAAAATATTGTTATGTCATCGAAATAAATGACAACAAATTTGTCCTTTTCTCCTGCAAAGGAAATGTCCATTGCCCGCTAAAATGTTGCACATGCATTCATTAAATAGAAAGGAATCTTGTTGTACACAAAAGTTCCCCAGGGTGTAGTAAAAGTTGTTTTCTCCCTGTCTTATTTACCAACTAAAATTTTATTGTATCCTGAAAAGCCATCTATCATTGACAGCATCTTTGAGCCTACAAAATTCTACAAAATATTGTCCATTTTGGATAAATGATAGTTATCCTTCAACGAACACTAGTTCAAATTACGAAAATCAACACAAATTCTGATTTTTCCATTATTCTTTCGAACTGAGACTATATTAGCTACCTAATTGGAAAATATTAAAGGCTGAATTATGTTTTCTTGCCACATTTTTTTTATTTTTTGTCAATAATAGGAAGCAGGATAGGATTAATATGCCTTATCTTCTGTGCTATACTCTTTGCTTCTGATTTAAGAGGAATTGTATGCTATATTATACTTCTGTCATAAGTCTTTAAATCACTGTAGGACCAAGCAAAAATGTATGCATACTACTTCAACAAATTGACATATTTAGTTCTAGTTTCTTGAGGAAGAAATTTAGAAACTTTAACATATCTAGGCTTATTTTGATTACCAATATTGTAGTCAACTGTACTCTCTCCATCTGTCTTACTATCATGCTTTAAAAAGAAATCATTATTGTCAAACAACCTCTCTAAAGGAACCAAGCCTTTAGGAATGAAGTTTTTTTTTTTTTATCAATAATTTCTTTTCCAGCTATAGTATTTTTGAATGGCTTGTTGTTCTGACTTTCATTTGTGTCTTTTTCATTCAATCTAAATGTCTGAAAACTCCTCCACACATTCCAAGAATTTCTAAATTTCTTTATCATCTTAAAATACTTGCTACTATTTGATATTTTCAGGAATGGAAGGTTTGTTTGTAATTTGAATATCATATGTTGCTTTAACATCAGGAGGAACCTTAAAATTACTATCAACAATGGCCAATGAATCTACCATTTCATTTTCTTCTCTGGAAACAAAATTCAAATTGAATGCTGAAAAATATTGTTCAAACAAATCCCATAATTCATTTTTGAAAATTTTACTTCATAGTTATCTCTCACCTGTTGTACCACCAACTCTGAATCACCAAAAATAATCAACTGTTCAGCTCCCAAATATTTTGCTGCCTTCATTCCAAAAATTAGTGCTTCATGCTCAACAATGTTATTAGTAGTGACAAATTGTAGTTTGTATGATAAAGTCAATATCTGATGAGTGGGACAAATAAGGACTACACCAACACCTGATCCCTTTCATGATGAGGCTGCATCAAAATACAATTTATGAATCTATCCTGCTTCTAAATTCTTCTCTTTTGTGACTTGCAAATGCTGCTTTTTACTGATTTCAGTCTGAAAATTTTTGTCATCAGTAGAAAGGTGTAAAATAGATGACCCTAATTCCTCCTCCTCTGCATATATAGGGTGATTTGAGGGATTTTTTTTATCACGTATGATATAAGCCATCTTTGTTTCCCTATACAATCTCCTAAATTATCCTCCAAATACTGGGATAGTGGTGTATGTCATATCCATTGGAAAAGTTCCTCCCAGTTTTTTAGACAAAGATCTGGAAAGAAGCATTCCAACTCTAGATGGTATGTCAGCAACCACTATGTCCATCACTAGACTTTTCATGGGGAGCTGGCTAAGAGAAATTACCAATTATTTGATCATTCCTAAACACTTGACCCTTTTCGAGTCAAAATTGTAGAGGTCATGGTATTGTTTAGTGATTTCTAGTCCTAATTCATCCATCAATTTCTTAGGCATCATATTGTGAGAGGCCCCAAAATCTAATAGGCAGTCATGCAGCAATTTGTTATGAATGTTGAGTGAAAGATAGAAATGTGGACATTAATACCTAAGAAGATGGTAGGAATTTCATCCTCAAGGTTGACAGAATTAGGAGTAAGAGATGCATGTAATAGACTTTTCAATGACTCTCTCTAGGTTGGATTTTTCAACAATTCAAGGAGTGGAACCAGAATATTGTTTTTACTCAATTTTGACTTTATACTGAAATTAAGAGGAGTCAAATATTTATTTTATACAACAACTTTGATGGTTGGGGAAATTTTAGGTAATGGAGGAACATCATTAACCTTTTTCCTTTTGTTGGACAACAATTTTTTCATAATCTTGTTTTTGTTGAGGCTGTTGGACAACCCCTTTCAATCTCAAAGGATAATTTCTAGTCTGATTTTCACACTGCTTTTTCTCATTTTGAACATGAATATGAGCCTCTTCATCATCTGAAAATAGATTTATCCTAGAATAATCTTCATACTCTTGCAAATTCAAACAAGTTGACTGTGATGTATGCCCAACAGGATTTATATCTGCATCTTCCTCTTCTTGTTCTTACTGATTTTCTTCAGCAAAATTGTTCAGTGGAGGTTGAACATTTTGACTATCATGATTTCTTCTTAGGCTTTGTAAAATTTGTTGAGGTTGAAAGGGTCTCCTAGAAGGAGCCTGATTTCTATTTCCTTCATTTTACATGGGCCTAGTAGAATGCTTGTTTTCTAACTCTAGTTTTTTCATTTTGGAAGAAATTTCTTTAATCAAATTAGACATTTGATCAAGGTTTTCTTCAGCTATGAAAATTTTAGAGGAGGAATATGGTTTCTCTTCTTTCATTTTATTTTTATCCTTTTCCCCCTTCCCTTATTCAATTTTCAGTTTGTTTGAGGCCATAATATTGGACTGCACTCTAATAACAGCCTCCTGCATACTCACCAATGTTTGTGCTCTTCATCTCTCAACCACAGTGAAAAATTGGAGTATAAGGCATTGACAAAGGTTTTCATGGTTGTGGTTTCAAGGGGTTTGACTTCCACAGGAGTATTTTGGTAGAATTTATTGAATCTCTTTTTAAATTCTGCCAATGACTCATCAGTCTTCTTCTTTATAGCTCCAAATTTTGTAAGGTTATACAAGTAATCCTTGCAGCCACCCCATTTTTTTACAAACATTCCCTCCAAAGCATATATTCTTTTTATTGAATTGGATGCAAATTTTTGAGCCACTTACGATCTTCTTCATCCAAGCTCTGAACAAAGAGCCTTAACCAAACATCTTCATGTTCAATATTTTTGCTATTAGCATAACTATAAAAGGAAGCAAGGTGTTCTTCAACAGATACTCCTTCTCCCTCTCCTGTGTATTTGGGAAAATATTTTAGATAATCCCCTTGAGGAAGAGGATGCAAAGGTTGAGGAAGAGCTAGTGGTGCATATATTGCAACAACCACCTGTGGAATCCTTGTAGGAGGAGGATGAGCCATTAATTGTGGAGGTACAAATAGTGGAAAACTTTCTGATGTAGACATTTGAATGCTAGAAATTTTAGTTTGTGGAGTTTGTACTTGTTTTGGAATTTTAGAAGATTGAAATTCTTGGGCTGGTTTTTCAGGCTTGGGAGTTGAAAACAATGGATTTTAAAAGAAATGAACAATAGAAGGCTTTATTTCAACATCTCCAAGAGAATCAGTTTTAGATGTAGATTATTGAAGGATTGGGGTAGCTTCAACCTTTTTTTGTTGAGCTAAAAAGTCTAAGATATTAAAGGTCAATTTTTCAAGAAGGTTACTTTTTCCTTGATGAGAAGAGGATGAGCCAATAGCCGGGTTTTGAGGTAAAGGAAAATACTCCTGTTATGGGCTAAAAGAGGATTGATATTCAAGATGAGTTTGAAGAAGACTCAGAATATTTTTAATAACTTCTTCAGTTAAAATAGCCCTGTCTAGGAAGGGAGAAATTTCTAATACTTGTTCTAATTCCCATTTTTTCAGCACAAAGGCTTCTGACTTTTGGTTTTCTTCATTGACACCTAAAAATTATGATTTTTCTTCTTTCGCCAGAATAATACTTGTTTATGATTTACTAAATGATGTCTGAGAGATACTTTCAGCTGAATCTTAACTAACAACATCTAGTTTGTATTTTATGGAAGCAGTTTCAACTTGAAATATTTCAGCAGATTCTTTTGAAACTGAAACTTCTTCAGGTTCTAAGATAGATGATGGTACCTTTTGTTTTGGAATCTATTTTGAATGCACCTTTTTCACTAAATGTGATGTAGCTTTAGTTGATTTATGTTTCCCTCTTGCATCCTTTATGATCTTCTTTGGGTCAGAAACTGGAATCACCTGAGGTGATATCTGATTTATTCTTTTGGTAGGCGGTCTTGAACCCCTCGTCCACTTTGTGGAGTCGACAGGTGAACCAATTACAATAAAAAAGAGTGACTAGTCTTTATTGACCTTTAAAAACTAGTGCTAGGCATTCATGAAAAAACTTTGGGAGAAAACTCAGCTCAAAATATTCGTCTCCTAGCAGACGCACCAAGAGATGTTAGCGCCAGAGTCAGCACTTGGCTTGTGACAAGTGCCTGACCAGACACATCTTAAGCTCAACAAATTTTCTTATAAATTGATTGAATATTTTGGAAAGTGGTTGGAAATCACACACATTGAAAGGGGTTTTGAGCAGATGAGAATATCTCACACATATGAGGGAACTGGTGTATAATGTGGTAGAAAGGTCCGATTTGTAGATTTATGGTTAGAAAAATGGAAGATAAACAATAGATGTGTAAAACAGAAGTGCATTGTTAAGAGGAAAGGGTGACACAAATTATAGACCTAAAATGTATAGTGAAAGAAAGATTTAAAAGACTTACAAGAGTCTCACTCTACATTTTAATAATCCTATTGCATAGAATGCTTCCAACTAACATGAACTCATCAATCAGGAATGATTTACAAATCAAGAATGAAAAAAAACAGATTAATCATGTATGCTAGTTCAGAAGACTTACAAAAGTATGAGACAAGATTTAATTCAAACTCAAGGAATGGTTATGAACTATCTTCAATTCATACTGAATCAAGAATGCTTGATAAAACAAGACTTACAAAAACGTATTATTTTGTCATGAAGGTTCACAATACTGATAAAAACATGAGATAGAACTGTCTAAATCATAATATGGAATGAAATAGTAAATTATGAAAACACATAAGAAGATAAACAATACACACACCATACAATTTGTGAGTCCTTAAGAGTTCCTCTGGATATATTATATGTTCAAAAAGGTACAACACAGTATGCCATGAAATAGACAACCAACGAACCCTTTCTTCCTTTCTTTACATAGTATATATACAAAAAATGAGTTCTATTGAAGCCTCCATTAAAAGTGCAATTTTGTTTTAGAGACTTTATTATAATCCTCTAGATGTAGTAGAGCTTATCTTAAACATAACAAAAATTTAACCTAAATATAATTGAAGAAAAAACATGATAGTATGGAGCCCGAAGTGGCTGAGTTGAGGTGGGTGAGTGCTCCTCACTTCTTGGAAAAATTGCCTCCATAAAAAGTGCAATCTGCTAACTGAAAAGAACACCTGGACCCTAATCTCCAAAAGTGTAGGAGTAGCCAACTGAAAGGAGTAACCAAATGGAATATACCTTGATCAGATGACACTTCGCAAAAGATCATTACCATTGAGGATTCATTCACTTTTTCATCATTTAGTGTCTTTATTTTGAGAACAGAACAAAAAAGAAACATTTTCTACTCCTTATAAAAAATCTGAAAATAATAGCTACTTTTCTGAAAAGGGCAGCCATATCTGAAAATACTGTGTATAAGCCAAAAATGACATGATTCTTCATATTTTCATGGTTCTGTACATTCAATCATCATATATATAGTATAGAATCAAAGATACTGATATCTTTTGCCTTGTTTACCCTTTTGTTTGACTTTCTCTTATGTACTTGCTTTTTCTACTGAATATTTTTCTTCCTTAGTTCATTCTCTAGGCTTTCATCTATGTTTATTATTTCATCCTTGAGATCAGGGTTGGCTATGATTTTTCTTGTTAGTCTGAGCTTGTTTTTTGGGTCTGGTGTGAGGCCTTTGAATGTATGGGTTTGGAATGTATAACAGCCTCTTTCTCACATGTATGACTATGCTTGATTGTCCTTCTTCAAACTCTAACTCACTGAACTCTGTTTCACTGCTATCCTCCTCAAAATATGAATATGAATGGATTATAGTTTTCTTCATCCCTTTGGCTAGAGAACTAATAGATGAGTAAATCTGAGCAATGGTAAGTTCTTCTATTGTAATAGTCTCTGAAACTTTGTTTTTTCCATGACCTTTTTCTAGTTGATCTTGGAATGTTTGATGGATCAACTGAATTTTATCTATGAAATTCTTTGCTTTATCTATGCCGCTATACCCATATATAGCCACATTTTCCAAAAATGAAATCTGATGGTGATTTTGGAAAGTATTCAAGGCATTCCTCAAATGACGAAATTTGTGTAGAGGAGTGTTTTGCATGTTTGTAAGCATGTTGAATGTAATGCAATTGTTCATCCCACAAATTAGGATGTCTTCTGCAATATCCTCGAAGAATATGAATGATTGTTCTATTGACCACTTCGGTTTGACCATATATTTGTGGATGAAAGGTTTTGTTATTCTTCAACATAGTGTTCATCAAGGCCCACAAGCTGGACAAAAAATTCCCAACAAATTAGGAATCTCGATCACGTACAATAGATGTAGGCAACCCAAAATGAACCCAAAAATTTTGAAAGAAAATATTAGTTGTTTGTTCAGCTATGAATTTCTTTTTACATGGCATCAATATACACATCTTGCTGAACCTATCCACAACTACATACAAATAATCATGACCTATTTTTGACAAAGGAAGACCTCCTAAAAAATCCATATAAATACTCTCCCATGGATGTGAAGGAACCAAAAGTGGTGTATACAATCCTAACTTCCTATTACTATGCTTACTGACTGCAAAAAATGAACAACATTTAATGAAACGTGACACACTTTCAAGAATACACTAGGAAATATGGTCAATTTTCCGACACTCTAGTTCTGACAGTTATGACGTATTGTCGGAAAGTTGCCCAATTTTTCTCAACTTTTTTAATCCCACCATGGGGTGTCTCTCTTGTGACCCTGATGGCGACGTTGTCACCCTTGTGACACTACGAATAAGCGTCACTATTGCGACCCACCCGGCTAGGGTGTCGCAATAGTGACATTAATAGAAGACAATTTTGTTATAGCAACGTCCATGTTAAGTGTGCCGATATAACGATGGATATGATTATAAACCCAAATTATTCATATTCTTATATTATTATTTTATATGGTGTATGGATCCATCAATGGAATCACAGTGACACGCTATTTTCCACATCCTCTCCATTGAATGGCATAGACATCAAAATAATAAGATGATTATTTATTTCTTCATTTATATATTTCAAGGGGAGGAAATGCGCCATAGCAAAGAGGTTTCAAACACCTCAATGTTTCACTTGAGCTCTCAAAATCCATCCATTTCAAACATTTCATAGAACCTCATTTGGACATTACATGACCTCTGCCTCTAATCAATATAAATTAGTCAAACTTCATGCACTTGGATAGGTTAAATGAAAACATAATCCCAAATCTCACCCGCTCGTGTTTAACAAAGTCGCATTAAATTTTCTCTCTTCTCGTACACATCTACTCCATCTCCTCATTTTCTCAGAGAAAGGGCAATTTTTTGGCTTATTAAGCATCCCTTAAATTTGGTATTGTTATTAACCCACTTAATTTTTGCGAGATCCTATTGCGTCTTGCTTTTATTTTTGTTAGAAATTAAAAAAACTACAGAGGAGGGAGAGTGTTACACTAAAATTTTTCACGATGACATTTTACTGTCTATATGGGTTCATCAATACTCATACAATACTCCCTTAGAAGTCTACAAACATCAAGTTCCTAAAACCAAGCCTTGAAATTGAGAGAAAAAGCTTATAAAAGTCATAAAAATACTTGTACCGCACTTTCTCTTAGTATTACCTGCGGTGCCGCATCTGTTTGTTCTAGAACATGTGCAATCGGCTGCACTTTTTATTCATTAAAGGTACGGATCCCTATAAAAGGTAAAATGAAAGCGGAAGTAAAATTTGGAAGCCCGGCTGGTTGAATCTAGAAGCTTCTAGAAGCATTTATTCGGTGGAAAGTTTGCTCCTTTCATGTACATTCATCCCTCCATTAAAGGAGCCTACCCCTTGGTATGTGGAACTTAATCCCTTGAAAAAGGATTCTATCCCCTCTTATTTGGAGCTGCAACCTCTTCTCTTTTGCTATAAATTGAGGCCATAGTTCAACCTCAAAGGGAGTTAGGCTTTGAGATTTTTTGAGGAGAATTGCTAGTGAAACTCAGACTCTCTTAATTGATTACCATATGGGAATGATTACACACCCATGTATATGTTAGTCAAGAGAGTGCAAAGGCTTGTCATGGTAGAGGAAACGCTTGTTCCCGACCCTGGAAGGACCTATACGACATCAAGGCAAACACGGTTGTAAGGCTCCTTCTTTCATCAAAGATAATACAAATGGATCCTGTTTTCTCAATGAGTTGCTTATTTAAATGGATTATTTCTTGAATTTGTTGATCATCAAGATAGGTTTATGGTTTATTAATTAATCTATATTATGTAGGTGTTTCTGATTCTTTCATGTTTTTTATTGCAGATCCCAAAAGGAAACCTATTCGAAGCGACAGGAAAGAAGACTTCGATTGATGTTGGACTACAGGTAAGTCCTAAATCCTTCATTATAGATAATTCTAGATCAAATATAATCTAGAGAAAGTATTTTACATCTATCTGTTTGTTTCTAGTTATCGTAAGATACTAGGGAGATATGTCTTGTCCGTAAGAACGATTTATCCGTCCAACAAAATGGCGACTCCGCTGGGGACTAGATCTTGAAATTTCTTTTATTTTATTTTTGACTTGTGGAATTATTTTTCTGATTTTGATTGATTGATACTAACTTGGGTAATTTATTCCTGTAGAATCCCTGAAAAGTGCTTTAGCTTTTTTTTTTTTTTTCTTTAACTTTTCTAGGATCCGCACTTTGTCCTTAGGCACAGTGCGGTCAGTTCTGTCGTTTTTCTATATCCATAGTGCGGCACCACACCTGTTTACGCTAAAACCTGTGGACCCTAAGAAATTTTTTTATAAAACTCAAAATTATCTTTTCTAGGATCAAAAAGCCTTGTTTGAGATTTTCTTTCAGCTTTTTACGTTTTGAATGATTTTCTAGAAGATCTGCAAGTTATAAGTGATTTTTGCTTTGTATTTGTGTCACTCAAAGATTAGAAACCTCTGTATACCTTAGATCACTGATATTTCATTGTTTTCTTGCTGAATCTTTGACTTTATAGCAGAAATTGCTTTATGAGAATTAGATCCCATTTTCTCATTTGAAAATCTTTACAAACCTTTTCATTAAGTTTTAAATTTCACTTAAAAAACCATAATTGGATGTTTTTGAATTTTTCCTCATTTCAACAAAGAATTTCTTAGTTCGATTACAAGCTAAGAAAAACGTCCTCAAAATTTTTAAAGTTTTGATTTCAGATTTAATTCTTAGAATTTTTAGATCTCGAAATTAGTATTTTTAGTTTTGAGTGCTATTTCTAGAAATTGTAGTTTTCTTTTGGAGAATGTTTAATTGTAGATTTGACCTTGAAGAATAAAGGGATTTTTTTTTTTGAGCAATTGATCATTCTAAGTTCTCATAAGATAAGATTTATTTTCGTATGTTCCCATTTTGAAGGGAAGAATTGTTTTAAAAGTTTGCATTTCTCAAATCTTTCTTTTAGATAGAATTCATCGAAAGGAAATGAATTTTTTCACATAATAGATGCATTTTTATTGTATTTTGAGTTGGGTCACTACATATCCTCAAAGTTTCACTTTCACACCTATTGTCCTAAGAAACAACCTATTAAAAGAAACGCTTAAATTAAAATCAATCTAGTAATTTTATATTTCTAGGACTATTTTCACCAATATGGCTTAGGCTAATGTCTTGGAGTAGGGAGTAATTAACTCTCCAAGACAGCTAAAAAAAACAAGTAGTCAATCTTGCGGTAGGAAAAATCCATTATGAAGAAATCTTTCGGTAATAATCACATTATCATGAACAAAGTCGACGCGTTTCGAACCAACCAGTGTGGTTCATCATCAGGACTAGGTCATCACCTAGCCCTGATGATGAACCACACTAGTTGGTTCAAAACGCGTCGACTTTGTTCATGATAATTTTATTATTACCGAAAGATTTCTTCATAATTTATTTATGGATCACAGAAGCCAAAAATCTACTAATAGGAAAAATCCAATACTAGCTTGTATGCTCTGGGAAGCTCCTTCTAAAGGATTCAAGCATGAGATCATATCCGAACCAGTGAGGTGATCAATTCCATCTCATTGGGAACGATAGAATATGTGCGCGTATTAACAACGATAAACCTCGGATTGACCATAGTCGAGGAGCCTAGGGTCACTTGTCATTATACCTTGGATTATGTCAAGGAGCCTTCAAGGGAATTGAGCTTTGTTACTCTATCCTTGCACGCATATCGGATCGTAGACTGTTCCCCCATGTATATGTGTTCCTATTGGTAACCTTAGTGGCCATAAACTTTAAGATTTTTTCCTAAGGTGATGGTGGAGGAAAGATCTCACTATACCTGGAGCAAGCGTCGACTAGACTCACTTGGACTCTCCAGAGGGTTATCTTCACTCGAGATGGTTTAAGTGGAGAAACTTGCATCGATCTGTTCCATTAAGCAGGTTGTCGGGGTAATTGTTCCAACCGCCATTTCTACATTAAATACTATGATGTTGGATTTCATCACCAACTAGTGTTTTTAGTGTGGGAATCTAATGTTTGTGTGTGGTTTGATCTCCTATATTTTATAAGCGTTTGATCATTTGATTGTCTCCTTAGTGACTTTAGGATTTTTGTTTCAAATTTTATTTGATTGCGTGTGATTAATAATTTTTAATCGTGGCTGAATTACCAAGACAATCGCATAGACTTCAGGCAAAACCCCCTGAGTATACACCAAGCCAACTTGAAGGACTAAAAGCTCTGGTACCACCTAGTATCAACAGAGTTAGATCAACAGAACAAGGAGAATCATCCATAATTCCTCATCCTGATTATAATCAATCACAAACAACATAATATATTCAAGAGCCATTTTCAATTTATGAAATCACTGATATTGCTTCTCCAACCAGTGAATTAGCTGAAGAACCTGAAATTTCTGAGCCCAACACTGAACCTGCTGTGTTAGAATCATCTTTAGGATTTGTCACTCCAACTTCTAGTGATCCTGGTTCACCTAGAGTAAGACATTGCATTACCGAAAACCTTCCTTCTGATCTCATATGTATTGAAGAACTTGTTGGTCTAGACGAAGACGTCGTTCTTCCCAAAACCCAAGAAACTTTAAATCTTAGAGAGCGTGAATCAATATTCTACATTCCTTTTAGAACTGACGCTTGGTATTTATCATTGACATATTTTTTACAAAATGCAAGTCTTACTTATTTACCACCCCGAATTCCTTTTTATCCTACACCGAGAGGTCATCAACCTTCATTAGTTATGTCGGGTGAGTCATCTATGTTTTTAGAATCTCCAAAAAGATTTTTATGCGGTGGTTCGTCTATTCCTCCGAGATTCTAGTCGCTCTCTGCTACCTTCTCAGGAGCAGCTCCTCAACCAATTGAACAAGTGTTATCATCTAGTATGAATGCAACAAACACTGGCACATTGAACACAGAACAAATTTTTATGATGTCTGGCAATATTCCAAATCCTCAACCTCAAGGAAGTCAATTATCGCCTGGGGGGAAAACTCAAGGTAGTTAATTACCGCCCAGAGGGCAACCTCATGGTAGTTTTTTACCACCTGGAGGTCAAACTGTAGGACAATATTTCTTGCCTAGGGAGCAACCTCAAGGACAGTACATACCTCAAGGTCAACCCCAAGGACAGTACATACCTCAGGGTCAATATCCCTAAGGACAGTACATACCTCAGGGTCAATATCAACCCCAGATTCCGTACATGACTCAAAGTCAATATCAACCTCAAGGTCAGTACCGAGCTCAACTTTTTCAACCTCCTTCAGGTTAACCATTATTACAAGGGGCTGGAAATTTTCCAATTAATTATCAAACTTACGTTCAACCTGGTTATGGTCCTTCATATGCCCAACCTTCTATGAGTCAATATCCCGAAATTAATATGGTGTGGGATCCATCTCAAGTTCAACAAACTTTGCAACCCAATGTGCAGTTACCTAATCAACCTGGACAGTCCATAGGTTTTGGTCTGACCTAGAAACCTATCCAGCCTACCATTCAAGTCTCTGCACCTGGTTCTGTTCAACAGCTTGGGCCTAGTACACCTAGAACTCTGCCTCAAACTTCTACTGCTACTGCAACTTTTGTTCAACCTACCACAGCTATTTCTGGAGTTTATATAGCTCCCATTTCTACTACCCCTGTATCAGTGCAAATTCCTCAATTATTTGTACCACAATCAGGACCTACAATTCGGACTACGGTCTAGATGCCCACAAAACAATCTAGTCCAAGTACAATTCTCACTAGTCAACCACAATTTACTTATCAACCGTACTAGGGGTAGTATCAATTTGGACATACTACACAAAATCCAACATATCAGTATCAGCCGTATACTGGGTATACTTATCAAGTACCACAACAACCCTAGTTTGGTTTGCATAACACTGGTTTCACAATTCCCAATGCACATCCAATTCTAGGTTATCCTGGATATACTCCTCCTGGAACTGGTTTTACCACACAAGGTTATCAAGACCCTAGCCATCAGTTACCATTCATAGCAACTTTATATTTACTTGATCTATCGTGCCTTACGAATGATCCTATATTTTATCTTCCGTATTGGCCATCGATGCCTAATAAGTTGCCCAGTGATATTCCAAAGTTTGAAGGTAAGTCAGGAGAATATCCATCTAATCATGTTATGACTTATCACCTCTGGTGTGCATCCAATTCACTAATCTATGATTCGATTCGGTTACATATTTTTCAGTGAACTCTCATTGGTCTAGAATCCAAATGGTACATTGAGTTACCACGAGGCTCTTTTAATAATTTTAATGTGCTAGCTACTGCTTTCTTAACCCATTTCCAGTTACCTGTCAAATACGAAAATGGTACGAAATTGTTGAACTCATTAAAAAAATCTACGTCTACGTACATATCCGATCACATCCATGAATGGCGACATAGGAGATGTTTGGTGAAAGTCTTTATTATAGATCAAATTTTGGCTAAATGGTTTATCAAATCATGGTTGCCCAAAATCACTGAAGATGTGGCCAAAGGAGGCGTTGTTACAGAAGAGAAAGTCATTGCTCAAGTTCAATACCTTGACCTTGTATATACACAATCAAGTACTCTGTATGACAAAATTCTCGATTTACCAAGACCTGGTCAGTTAACTAAAACTGCTTCAGGCTCTCATGCCGCTAATGGTGTAATTGGTTCTGTTAGCACTAACAAGAGTAAGAAGAAATCTTCCAAGATGACTTCTCCTATTATAACTTTACCCAATTCACCTAAAGGAGATTCTTTCGCTGAAACTTCCGCCGATATTCATGTTGTAGAATCATCTACAGCAAAACCTAAAACTGGTGGTAAGAAGAAGGGTAAGAATTAAAACAAAAAATCATCTTCAAAAGATAAAAACGATAAAACTGAACCAACTGACGAAAAACGAAAACCTCATTATCCTTGTCTGATCTGTGATGAGGATCATTTTAATAAAGAGTGCCCACACAGAGCCGAGGTATCGAAATTCATTAAGGGTTCACCTATACCTATTGTATTGAAGGATTCTTTTCCTACTCAAGATAGTAATATGATTGGATCTTCCTCGAATACGTTAGAAGATATCTTGATGGTTGCGACGCGATCGCAAGATTATGGTAATGTTAGCTCCTTGTAATTAGCAATATTGGAAAAGTCCAACTGCAGTGAGAAACACTATTTCAACCACTTTGGGATTCTAGGATCTAGCCCTCCTGAATCCAGAGAGGGATCTCTCCAATATGTGCAAAGATGGATTTATCTTTCAAGATTTGGGTATTGATATTAGGCTAGTTATGAAGTCCGAGGGTTTTTTTTGTTTTGGATGGTTGAGCATGATTATTATTTGAGTGGAAAGTCCTAAATGGAAAGAGTTTCAAAGGTGTGAATTTGCAAGCAAATAGAACAAGCTTTGGACAAAAAGATTTAATTTTGGTTTTAGTCCATTGGGCTATGGAGTCATAATAGGGTTTAATTGAAACAACTAGCTTCAAGAGTGGTCCATGGGGCAAGTCATCTATGTCTAAGGATCTCTTTAAAGTTGATTTTATGGAATGAAATGATACAACAAGAAGGGGAATTAAACAAATGAAGAACAAAGAGCAGCCCAAGATCTGGTAAGTACTTTGAAACTAACCAGCTTTTGACATACACTTAAGAAAGAAATAAAAGTAATCCAAGATCTAGTAAGTACTTCGAAACTAGCCAGCTTTTGATATACTTTCAATAGAAAACATTTAAACACAAGGGAAACAGAAATGATAATGAATAATGGTCTAAGATTAGGTAAGGACTTTGAACCTAGCCTACTTTCAACACACTCTTAGGGAAACTTTCAGACAGTCTTTGGGGAAGAGACTAGAGGACGGGGCTAACCATAGACTTCCCTATTTCATCTCTACTTAACATGAACTAAAAATAACATTCAAGAATAACACTTAGCTTAGACAGTAGGACGAGGGAACGCCAAGATTCCTAACTGCTTGAAACTGAATTAAATCATTCCTAAACAACACAATTTGGAAGAAAACATTTAGATAAAGCTTATCAGTCAGAGAAGGGTACTGATGTACAGTAAATCCTAACTCTATGCTTGTTGTTCTTTATCAGAGAAGATGGACAAAGTGAAAACAGAAATAAAATAACGATTTACAATAAGAAAAAAATCACCATCGACATAGACCAGGATCCCATAAATCAGCTTGTATTGATGCTTCAAACCAGTTACAGCTTTAAGTCCAGTGTTTCAGTTCAAAAATCATCTTCACTTCTCAGTCTAACTATTCTATCACAAGAAGAGCTTCAAGAGCCTTTGAACACTATTTAAAATCAAAAGTTTCGAGCACAAGTATATTTCAAAGTTCTGCAACCAACATTTTCTTATCTTCTATAGGAGTATTTATAGAAGAAATGAGGAGGTGGGATATGATAAAATATCTCCTGGGTCAATTAATATAGACTCAAGACTTCTCAGCCTTTGAGGGGCTCGATGGAGAAGTTTACAGATGTTCATATATATTAATTGTTTTACATTTAAGATTTAAGCTCGGTGGGAGCCTTTGTTGACTTTAGGGCTCTATTTCAGGATGTAATTAACTCTGCTAATATTTTTGCATTAAGTTCCTTTGGCAGAATTAACTATTCGGCTATGCTGAGGAAAATATCGTCTTTCTGATCAATAACTTCGGCCTCTGTTTGAATGCTTTGAGGCAATAGGTGGCACTGGGGTAGCTGGGAGGAATCAATTGGCCTCTGTTGTGGCGATGGAGGCCTTTCTGTCTGATGATCTTTTGATTTACCTTTAATTGTGTTTAATTTAATGGATTAGGCTTTTGATAATCAATCTTAGCCGTAATCCATTAAACTATGGAATTCATCTTCAATCTTCAGTTATGTTGTGGTAGGTCTTCAACACTGATACTCTTTTGATTTGATTTAATTATACTGTGTCTTGTTGATGTGCAGGTTTTCATAGGGACCATATGGCATCAATTCCCATGAAACATTGACAAAACGTGGAGGTGAACCCTGTGAATGGCTTCCTTTTTATGAATCAAAGGCATGGGAATTGTCATCCTCTGCCTTTATTTTTCCTTTAGTATAATGAAAAAACCATTTAAACCTACAAAATACAAAAAATATTATAAAATCTTGTGTTATTGGGTAAAAAATACTTCAGAGGTTCTGGGAAAGAGCGTGGCCATTGGATGGCAGCATCCAAAGGTGGAGATCTGTTAGCGGAGGTCAAAAGGAGAGCGGTGGGAAGAAACAATTCAGAACCGTTGATCCATGATTGATCAAGGAGATCAACGGTCGAGATCAGTGGTGAACTAATAATGTGAAGGAGTCACATTATTGTGAGAACAGAAGAGAATGCGAAGGAATAAGGTTAAAAACCCTTTGGAAGAGGAAATTGCAAAGGAAATGAAATGGGGCTTTGGGATGATCATGGGCCGTCGGATGAGATTGGCCCACGAGATCAATGGTGGGAGTCGGGTGCAACAAATCAAAACAAAATTGGGAAAGGTGGTTTGGTGGATAAAACCACGGGTTTTGTGTGGATAAAAGGCGGGGAAGAAGTTTTGCCTTTTTGAATGTGATATGCATTCTCACCTGACATGTGTCCTTGAAAAACAGCTTATATCGCATGGCCTTTGGTAAATTAACCTTCACGCTTGAAGTCATGCGATATAGAAAGTAGGCCATTAGATCTGAAGCGTTAGATCCAACGATGGGGAAGCAAGCGTGATATGGGAAGATGTGTGGGTAGAAGTGGGAAGGGCGGTTTTATTATGGACCGTCCAATCAAGAGATCGACGGTGGAGATTAGATTTGGAGGGAGGCAGGGCCCACGGGAGGCAGGCCTGTTGGGTTAAATATGAGCCATTGGATGGAAAAAATCGACGGCTGAGATGTGATCTGGGATATGAACGAAAAATAAAACAAGTGCGGAGAAGGGTTAATAAGGATAGTTGATCTGCAGAGATCAACGGCTGTGATTGGCCGAGAAACATTATGAAGTGGGGCATATTTTTTAACCAAAGTCAGGAAATGTAATGTGGACCGTCCAATCTAGACACGTGGACGGTCCAGATGCAATCGAAGGCATGCAATCAACGGGGGGAATAAACTAAATGGTGCCGATGCGATTGAGCATTGGCTATCTATCTGCAGATCAGATCGACGGTGGGGAATGAATCGGAGGGGTTCGAAGGCGAAGGAAAAGCTAATGATCGGGGCAAATGAAGGCCGTCGGATCTGGGATATGGCGGATAGATCCAACGACAGAGGATCCATCGAGGAATTCCAATCCGGGAGAGGAATAGAATGCACCCGATAAAAATGCCGATGCGATGTTGTGCTAATCATTGATTGGATTTAGATCAACGGTCGAGATTTCTTTAAATAATGAACCAGCGAAAACCCTTTATAACACATGAAAACCAAAAATTTAATAAAAGCAAAGGTTTTGGCTTGGGGTGGGTTTATATATAAGAAGTGGCTAGGCGCCCATCTGCGGGGCTGTTGGTCTATATAAAAGATAATAGGCCCAGGGCTTATATGTATAAGGGATAATCACATCGGAACTTCGGATTGGGGCTTTGGGATTTTCAATCTACCCATTTAGAATTTTTCGATGCGATTAGCGCTTCTGGAATTTTACCTCTTGATCGCGGGTGCAAGTTATATGGATTAAAGCAAAAAGCGGGGTTTATACAATGGGGCTCAATCGCATCGGAATTTTGATGCGGGGCTTTTCAATCTACCCATTTACATTTTCTCTGGCGGGTTTTAGACAAAAACTTAGGAAAGTGGGTTTTTTGAATTAAAAAAGGAAAATATTAATCGAGAATGGGTTTATACAATTTTTTAGTGCCCGATTGCAGGCACAAGGGTTATATGCGGCGATAATAAGATCGGGGGTTATGAAACAAAGGGATAATCGCATCGGAGGTTTTAACATGGCAAATAAACCTGCTCACTCCGATTTCTCCAATGCGATATGCGCTGAAAGGGCTTAGCACCTGGTTCTAGGGCACAGGTAAATGTGGGGAAGTGGTTTAGGACTTAGCCCAAGGGGGCTTAAACCCTTACTGAAGAAACTTATTTTTTATGAAATTTTCAGAGTTTTCTAATGGATTTGGGGGTTTCGGCAGAGTTTAAAAAGGAGTTTTAAACTCTGTAATGTGGATTTTATGAAGGGGGAATGGGAAAAATGGAAAATAAAGGAAGTTTATGAGAAAAAGAGGAGGCAAAATGAAGGTTTTTTTTTGAGGTGGAGGGAAGGGAAAAATGGTGTTTTGCAATAGTCTTTCTCTATGGAATCAACAGATTTCTGAGTTTGAAATGGAAACAGTAGTGAAGATTTAAACAAAGGGCATGATTTCTTCATGAGTCTTCAAGACATAATACTTTTAGCAATAAGACCTATTTCTTGAAGGCTCCAAAAATGATTTAGCCACAATTTGATATGAAAAATTTTATAGGTAGCTAACAGGTAGTAAAAATCATGTTGGTGGTAAAGAAGAAGAAAGTTCTAATTCAGCACCAACTACATCTCCCTCAGTTTTTTATCTGCTACAGATCGAGAAACCAAATCCTAACTTAGTAATCAACCGCCTGCGAAAGGTGTACTTCGTAAATCATCTTTCAATCCACATGTGAGAGCTGCTTAGAACTACAATATTGTTGAAGACTTGGCGATTTCCCCTTCAGCAATGTTGGCTTTGGAAGTGTTGCAGTCATGCCCAACCCAAAGAAAATTACTATTGTCAGCCATAGGAGCTGTAGACCTTTAGGATTTGAACCTCATGATCGTTGATTTAGAAAATTTTACACCCCACCTACCCCATCAAATGGCTTTTCAGATTCTGGTAATAGTAAAAAACAAACATTGCTTTCGTACTGTTGTTGATGAAGGGGATTCTACGTGTATCATGTCGTTAAAATGTTGGAAATCACTTGGTTCTCTGACGCTTAACCAATCGTCGAATATCCTCAAAGCTTTCGATGGAAGAGGATTCCATCCGTATGGTATTTTACAAGATCTACCAATAGAGGTCGAAGGAAAAACCGTTAATCTATCTGTGAAAGTGGTTGATGCCCCTCTGGATTACAACCTTCTCCCGGGTTGCAATTGGCCTTATGCTATGACTGCTGCTATATCCGCAATCTTTCGTCTCATCATGTTTCCTCATCAAGGAAATATCGTCAAGATATATCAGCTCTCATATTATTCATCTGACCCAACCACTACTGATAGCATCCAACATATCGGAAAAACGACTATCCCTTATAAATATGTTGGAGTGGGTTTAATTAAAGATTCTGGTTTACTGGGAATGTTTTCCCTGCCTGCTCCCAACGTACCGTCTCCTATTGCTAATATCAATATGATTACATCAAGTACTACTTCCTTTGATGATGCTTGGATAGTATCGTCAGACTCATAACTGGATTCTTACGATGGCGCGATGCCTTTGAGTCCTTTTGAATTAGCATATCAGGCAGTACAGTCATTTTCTGATACTCCTTCAACTAAATATGATCTAGTGAATGTGGTCAATGAGGAATCACTTTCGATATCAATTTCAGCTTCACCATCAATTCCAGATCCTGTTCACCAAGTATTCAATACTGATGAGCATATTCATGAATTTTTGTCTATAAAAGAATTACCATGGGAAGATCTGCGTCATTGATCTTCGTTTTTACTTGATCTCGATCATTTTGAAACTGATTTTTCCTCCATTTTTACCGCTGATTATGTCAACGAACCCTAGAATCCTTTCACTAATTCTAATTCTGAATTGAACTTAGTAAACATTTCTACAACAGTTCCTATTGACATTTCAGTGAAACCCGAAATTGTAGACAACATTCATATAGGTGCTTCTTGTATGCCAGATGAACTCCAAGCATATAAAGCCCTATTTCATGAATTCCGTGACGTTTTTGCCTGGTCATATGAAGAAATGCTAGGAATCAATCTATCAATTGTTGTTCATGAAATAAAAACATACCCAGATGCTAAACCTGTCTGACAGAGATTATGTCAGATACATCCGCGAAAAGCTACCGCTATTAAAGCAGAAGTTGATAAATTACTTCGTGCAGGTTTTATTTATCCGATTCCCTTAACGAATTGGGTATCTAATATTGTTCTTATCATTAAAAAAAAATGGAAAATATGAGTATGTATTGATTATAGGGATATAAATCGAGCTTGTCCAAAAGACAATTATCCAACCCCTTATATCGATCAAATTATTAACGATTGTGCCAGAAGTGAAATGTTTTCATTTATGGATGGATTTTTAGGCTACAATAAAATCAACATACTCCCTGCTAATCAACCCAAAACAACTTTCATTTTTCTGTGGGGGACTTTTGTTTACTGCAAATTACCTTTTGGACTTAAGGACGCTGGTGAAACTTTTCAGAGGGAAATGTCTTATGCATTTCATGACATTAAACACATTGTGAAACCTTATCTCGATGATTTACCGGCTCATTCATCGCGCAGGACCGATCATCTTACTCATCTAAGAGCTATCTTTATGAGATGTAGGCATTATAGGATTCGCCTGAATCCTCACAAATGTGTCTTTTGTGTTGAATCTGGACGATTGTTGGGATTTTTTGTCTCAAAGGCAGGCATTCATGTCGACCCATCGAAGGTTGAGGCTATCATCAAATTACCTCCTCCTTCTACTCTTTGCCATCTCCAAAGTTTGCAAGGGAAAGTGAACTTTTTACGTCGATTCATTCCTAACTATGTAGATTTAACCAAAGGTTTTACTAGGTTGTTAAAGCAGAATATTCCTTTCTTTTGGGATGAGATCACTGATCGATATTTTTATTCTCTTAAACACGCATTGACCCATGCACCGTTATTGCATCCTCCCAATTAAAACTAGGATTACTTTTTATACCTTGTAGCCTCCCATTATACGACCGGCATGGTCTTAGTTCAGGACGATGAATTCAACAACGAACATGTGATTTATTATCTCAGTCGCAATCTGCATCCAACCAAAATCAAGTAGTCACATGTGGAGAAATTGGCCTTGGTATCATTTCAAGTTGTCCAACGATTTTGTCATTACATATTGTTACGCAAAACAACAGTGATTTCTGATTGTAACCCTATGATGTATATTTTAACCAAACAAATTCTAGGGGTAAAATACTCCAAATGGATTGTTATCCTACAAGATTTTGATTTAGAATTTAAAAAATCCAAGTCAAAGAAATCACTGGTCTTCGCTAAACTTATGTGTGACTTCCCAAGTACTGACATAGAAACTGTGGCAGAACATTCGATCGTGGATGAATAATTGTTTCTTATTAGTACCATCAATCCTTGGTATGGAGATATCATCATTTAACTCCAAATCTAAATTTTTTGGCCAGAACTCTCACGGTCACAATGACGAAAAATCCATTTCCAGTCTCAGCAATATCATATTGTTGGTGACACACTATACCGTCGTGGTGCAAACTCTGTTTTTTGAGGTTGTATCATTCTTTACGAAGATGAAAAGGTTTTAAATGACTGTCACTTTGGAGCATGTGGCGGTCATATGTCTGGTTATGCCACAGCCCAAAAGATATTGCGCGCTGGCTATTTTTGGCCATCCTTATTTAAAGATTGTATTTCTTCTATCTGAAAATGCCACAACTGTCAAATCTTTGATCGCAAGATGTGTGCACCACCTGCTACTCTTAAGCCTATAATTGTTGTCAATCCTTTTCCAAAATGGGGCATTGACTTCATTACATGTAACCCTCACTCGGCTAGGGGGAATGGGTATATTATTCTCGCAGTAGATTATTTTACCAAATGGGCAGAGGCGATATCTAAATTTGTGGCAGATGGAAAAAATGCAGCTACTTTCGTGTTCAATCATGTGATTTATCGTTTCGGTGTACCCCAAGCAATAATTACTGACCATGGGAGTCATTTTAGAAACATCATGATGATCGAAATGACTGACCAACTTAGCCTACGCCATGACAGTTCTACACCATATTACCCGCAAGCTAATGGTCTAGTTGAAGCTATCAATAAATTTTTAGTCACCATGATCAAACAAATCATCAGAATTCATACATCGAATTTTCATACCATGATTTTTTTTGCACTTTGGGCATATCGAACCTCAGCAAAAACATCGACAAGTTTTACCCCTTTTCAACTGGTTTACGGCTTAGAAGCGGTATTACCGATTGAATGCGAGATACCATCACTTCAACTAGCCATAGAGTTACTACCAGCCACTTCTAAAGAGGAGAAATGTTTCTTTCACTTAGCTCAATTAGATGAGAATCGACGCACCGCTGCATTAGCTACCGAAACTCATGCGAAACGAATGAAAGCTCAGTATGATAGAAGTGTCACACCTCGCATTTTTTCAGAAGGAGAACTAGTTTTGGTTTATGATCAACCTAACGACATGCTAGGGGCTGGGAAATTTGAACCCATGTGGCATGGTCCTTATATTTTCAAGCGACAGCTTGCAAAAGGGGCCTATGAACTGATTGACTTTGACGGGGTCTCTTTAGGCAAACCCAAAAATGGGCTTTATCTGAAGAGATATTATGCTTGATTCTTGTGTGGAGATCTTCCTTGTATATTAGTTATTTTCATTAAACTGGTGTGTTGTAGATTAGAGAGCGTGCCTGGTTTAAGTGTGATTTTACTACTACCCCTGCTTATCTGGATCACTCTTGATTTTGCAGATGTCGATGTCCCTTCAAACATACATTGGTTTTGTTGATGGTACTTGTCGTAGTACATGGAACATTTCTTCCGCAGCTTGGGTTATTTATTCACCTACTGACAAGTTAGTTGTTGAAGATTGCAACAAGAAACAGTGAAGGAGGCATCCTGAAACATCATTCCTGATCCTAGTTGGAAAGTGATCACCTAAACTAGGTGGGGCCCACACAGGTGATTTTTGTTGCAAAGTCTATTTTTAGACTATGTCTATTTTTAGACATGTCAATCATATTCTATGAATTGCGGGATGCTATTTGTGGATGGTTGGTCAAGTCAGAAAAAATAGATGGACTTCTATTTTTAGACATATTGGGCGGAATCTATTTTTAGATTGCTAGTCTAAAAATAGATATGTCGAATATTATTAGCTCTTAATAATATTTGGACTCTAAACATTATTTTATTCTCTTGGAGCACTTCAGTTAAGTGCAAAGATGTGGCACAGGAGCTGACAGAAGGAATTACTCTATTCCTGAGGGTTAAGTGGAGCTATTGCATGGATACTTCAGTTAGAACTCATGTGAGAGAGTTTGGTGGAGTTGATTGAGGAAGTTAATGGAGTTGTATTCGGTTTAACTAATCTAAACATAGTTGAGCTAGTTGTATCTAGTCTAACTGATTGATACACTAGTGAGAGTGGTGTGAATTAATTATTAATTAATTCACTAATTATAAACTCATTAATCAACTAAAGAATACATCAGTTAACTTCAGTGCATGGACAATTTCAGTGGAGACCAGTGGAGAGATAGGTGAAAGGGCAAGATGGACTATCTGTTGTGACTACTAGTGATGCATGAATTGCATCTATATATACATTGGAGTTGCCAATGATAAGAACGCAGTCAATGAGAGTGGGATTACATTGAATTGGTCTTTGTAATCAGCTTGGATTGCGCAGTGGAGGTAGGCTAGCAGGAGGGCAAGATCGGTGCATGGATTTGCAAGATTGTTCCTGATTAGTGTATGACAATTGTACTGTACTGAGAGCTTGTGATAAGCTTTGTATGCTTTGTATGAGATTGTCATATGATCTCCATGATACATAATATATAGTTGGGGTTTTTAGCTTCAGGCTTTCCCATTAAACAACTGTGTTATGTGTGTTTTTATTGCTTCATGTGTTTTGCAATTGTTGATTAAATTTCCGCAAGAATTATAGTGGAAGGATTCTGTATTTTGCAAGAAGATAAATATTGTGAGATCAGGAGAGTCCGGATATATACATGCATATTGTATATAATTTCTACATTAGTATTTATGCATGGGGTAAGCCTCGGTCAAACGACGAACAATATTGCAGAATATAGCGCAGTTATTGAATTATTGTATGAATCCATTTCATTTGGAATTATAAGTTTGATCGTTAGGTTAGATTCTGAACTCATAGTATTACATTTGAATAGAGTATATGCAATTAAAAACCCAGTGTTGTTAAGATTATTTTTGAAAGTTTGTCTCTTGGAACGAGAATTTGATTATATTGAGTATCAACATATTCCAAGAAATTTAAACACTTTAGCTAATGCAGTAGCTTCTAGTGTTATAAACAGACATTTTTGATAATTAAAGCAGTAGATCAAAATAAAATTCGATAACATGTTAAGACAGATAACTGGAAATAGTAGTAATATCATAGCATAAGTGTAGTGTTTTCAAAAAATATTACATCGTCCTTGATCATAGCTTCAAAATGCCTTATGATCGAAAAAAAAAGTGATACAAAAAATGATACAAGTCTACAATATCAATCATCCACTATCCATGGTGATGATCACGATAAAACACTATAACCTGTGCCACCTTGCTCAGAAATCTCCTGAACGGTCCTGGAACCCCGATAACATATCTCTATAGGAGGAGCGGAATATTATCTATGGTAGTCTTTGGAATATATAAGGTCAACCACTCCAGATGGTTCTCCAGATCAGTAAGGACCTCTATTGTCTGATCCTATGGTGGTGGTGGTGCTGCAGCTAGTTTCCTGTCAAAAGGACAGAGAGTGGCTGGTCGACATGGACCCACATCTGCATTTGAAATTTTTGTCATCGATTTTGGACGATTAAAAAACAAAATAAAAATTAGAATTTAGAACATGTCAAAATTATTTTTTACCTGACTCATCCCACTATGTCCCTAGAGGAAGAGACATCTCTCGGTCACTGCGTAAATCTATCCCAACATAAGTAGAATCTTCTATCACAAAGACTTGGTTATCCAACCAATGAAAGTAAGTGGTGGTGAATCGAACAACCTCACCGCCTTCACTATGGTGGGCCATCAATGCAACCCATCGAACCATTCGAGGCTCTTTGACTCTACCATGATCAAATGCAATCAGTTGTGGGGCCAGTGAGGGAATCCTATCTAGAGCAAATGTAACCATGATCGCTCCATATCTAAAGTTTTTCAACTTCGTGTTTTTTTCTCTAGTCAGTTGGCCTTTGACATTGTTGTGTAACCAGCTCCAAAAATAGAACAAAAGAGATATCAACGCCTTAGAAATAAGCCACTTCGATGGGGAAACCTCCAATACATTACATAAATGAACAATTCTTGGATGATCCAATTTACAATACCTCCTTTCTATATATAGGATTCCATGGGACCATAATGTAATCCTAGTGGGCCACAATGTAATCCTAGCCGACCTAAAAATAATAATTTAAGGGAACAATAATAATAAAATGGGGGTTACAAGGGTACAATAATAACAATAAGGGGGTTACACTAACAACAATAAGGGACTATACTAGTAATATAGGGACCTAACACGCCCCTCTCCTTCAAAAATGTGTTTTCCTCAACACTTGAGTAGCTCTGGGTGCTTTTGTATAAAATTCTCATCCTCCCATGTAGAATCTTCAGTGGGTAAGTTATTCCACATGATGAGATACTCTGAAATTGATCGATTCCGTAGTTGTCGAGTTATTATTTCCGTGACTGCTTCAGGTTCCAATATGATTTTTCCTTCCTCATCAAGTTCTGGTAATATTGTTTAAACTGGAAGATTTTCACCAATAACCTTCTTTAAGCATGACACATGGAAAATTGGATGTACTCGCGAAGAAGCAGGAAGCTCCAATTTGTATGCCAAAGTACCAATCTTTTGCAACACCTTGTAAGGACCATAGTACTTTGGCGATAATTTATTATCCTTCTTTGCTTGCTTGAGGGACATTTGTTTGTATGGGTGTAGCCGTAAAAATACCCAATCTCCTACATCAAAACTTCTCTCGCTACGATGTTGATCTGCCTGTTGTTTCATTCGATTTTGTGCCAAATTCGGGTTATCCTTTAAGAGTTGGAGAACTTCTTGCTGATGCTCGATGTGATCTTCCACTGCTTGAACCTTCGAATTTTCCCTTAAAGATGATGTGATGGATGGTGGATGATATCTATAAAGTGCCATAAATGGGGTCATTTTTGCTGCAGTATGGAAGGAAGTGTTATACCACCATTCAGCAAGAGGTAACCACTTGACCCATTGTGTTTGTTTATCAGATACAAAACAACGAAGATATCCTTCGAAACATTTATTTACTATCTCAGTTTGACCATCGGATTGAGGATGATAAGATGAGCTATGAGCTAATTGAGTACCCAAACAAGAAAATAACTCTGTCCAAAAATTTCCAGTAAAAATGGGATCTCTGTCGCTCACAATAACCTTTGGGTTTCCATGTAGCTTTTGAATTGTGTCCATAAATATAGTAGCAACTGTACTTTCTTTAAATGGATGAGATAATGCACAAAAGTGTGCATACTTGGTAAATCTATCAACTACCACCATGATGACACTCTTTCCTTCAGACTTAGGTAAACCTGTGATAAAATCCATTGAAATCTCCTCCCAACGTTGACTTGGAATGGATAAAGGTTGTAGAAGTCCCGGGGTCTTAATTGTTTCCACTTTATTCTGCTGGAAAACCAAACATTCTTCCAAAAACTTTTGAATATCAGATTTAAGGCCATCCCAAAAAAATTATTTCTTCACCCTGTGGTAAGTTTTTAAAAATCCTGAGTGTCCTCCTAAAGGAGAAGTGTGCAATTCCAGAAGAATATTTTGTTTTAGTTGGAAATTATTACAAAGATATAACCGATCTTTGTACCATAAGGAATCATTTTTCCAACTAAATGTATCAGATGTAATAGGATCTTGCTGCAACTTTTGAATGAGTGTCCATACATCTTTGTCCTTCTTCCATTCCTCTCTTGCTTCGGTTATCCAATCTGGTTGGATAATAGAAATGGCACAAATAAATGCTTCCACCTCTTCATTCTTTCTTGAGAGTGCATCTGCAACAACATTAAGCTTTCCTTTTTTGTACATTATTTCAAAGTCATAACCCAACATCTTTGTGACCCATTTTTGCTGCTCTTCTGAAGATAGTCTTTGTTCCAAAAAGTGTTTAAGACTATCATGATCAGTTTTTACCTTGAAGTGTCTTCCCATTAGGTAAGTTCGCCATTTATTTAGTGCATGAAGTATTGCTAACATTTCCTTCTCATAAATAGGTTTCTGTAAATACTTTCCTTTGATTGGATGACTTTCAAAAGCAATGGGTCTTCCTTCCTGCATTAAAACTGCACCTATTCCATTTCCTGAGGCATCACATTCCACAATAAAGGTTTTTGTGAAGTCTGGCGTGGCTAAGACCGGTGCTAGGCACATTGCCTCTTTAAGATGTTCAAAGGCCTTAGTTGCTTCAGGAGTCCATGAAAATGCATCTTTCTTCAATAATGTTGTTAGAGGTGCTGCTATTCTCCCATAATTCTTAACAAACTTGCGATAATACCCTTTTAACCCAAGAAATCCTTGCAACTTCTTTATGGTTGTGGGGACTTTCCATTCCTTAATGGCTTCAATTTTGTTAGGGTCTACTTTAACACCCTCGTGAGATACAATATGACCCAAATATTCCACCTCTTGTACTCCAAAGAAACATTTGGATTTTTTTGCATATAATTTTTTCTCCTGCAATAGTTTGAGCACCCTGTCAACATGTTCAACATGATCCTTCCAAAACCTGTTGTAGATTAGTATATCATCAAAAAATACTAGCACAAATTTTCTAAGGAAGGGTTTGAAAATGGAATTCATCAACCCTTGAAATGTAGAAGGTGCATTGGTAAGGCCAAAAGGCATGACCAAAAATTTATAATGACCCTCATGAGTTCGAAATGCTGTTTTTGGAATATCTTCAGTATTCATTCTAATTTGATGATATCCTGAACGAAGATCCAACTTGGTAAAATAAATTGCTCCATGTAATTCATCCAATAATTCATCAATCACAGGAATGGGAAAGTTGTCTTTAATGGTGAGCTTATTGAGCTCCCTATAATCTGGACACATTCGCCATGATCCATCCTTCTTGTGTACCAATACTACAGGAGCAGAGAAAGAACTTTGACTGGGTTGAATTATACCCGCCTCTAACATTTCTGCAATCATTCGTTCAATTTCGCTCTTTTGGAAGTAAGGATATCTATAAGGCCTGATGTTTGGAGGAACACTTCCTGGAATCAAATGAATAGCATGATCATGATCACGAATAGGTGGGAGTCCTTTGGGAGTTTCAAACACCTTGGAATGATTGTCGAAGACTTGTTGGAGATCTACAGAAATAGATGATTTTGATGTTGGAACTTCTAGTGAGCATAATTGTGCAATTACGCCTCGCTGTTCTTTCTTTAGAAGCTTTGTCATGACATTAGAGCTTATTATCCTTCCTGGCTTCCCCGCAATACCCCGTAATTCAACTTCCTTTCCTTCTGAAAGAAATTTCAAGAAAAGTTCTTGAAAATTAAAAGCTACCGTCCCCAAAGATTGTAACCATTGTACTCCTAGTACAACATCAGCACCTCCCATAGGAATGGCAAGCATTGGACTAGTCAATACATATTCCCCCATGGTTAGCTTGATATTATGGCATTTTCCAGAGCAATTTATGGTTCCTCCATTTGCAACCATCACTTGACATTCTGGTGCTGGGTATAGGAAACAATTTAATTCCTTGGCTACCTTACAATGAATAAAATTATGGGTGCTACCTGAATCAATCAACACTATCACCTTTCTCTTCTTGATTTGTCCTTTTATCTTGAGAGTTTGAGGAGTGGTAATTCCTGCCAGTGCATTACACGATATGGTTGGATTCATTTCTTCCTCTTCTGGGGTTGGTTCCTGGTGTATATCCTCTTCTTGTTCATTTTCTTCTTCCTCTTCACAATCTATGTAAAATAATTTCTTCTCGACACACTTATGACCTTTAGTGTATTTGCTATCACAACTGTAGCAAAGCCCTTTTGCTCTTTTTTCTTCCAATTGTTGTGGTGTCAACCTTGTAGGTTGTGGAAATCTAGCCATAGCAACACTTCCTTCTTTATAGAATTGAGTGGTAGGCTTCCTTGTCGCCATAATTTTACATTCAAATTTTCTTGCCAACCTGAATGCCTTCTCCAATGAATCAGGTTCTAGAACGCGAATTTCATGTTGGATGTTATCCTTTAAAGTGCCTATGAAGAGATCAATCCTGTGTTCCTCTGGAATATCAGTTACCCTTATATTCAATTTTTGGAAGTCCTCAATGTGCTACCCCACTAAACCCTTTTGTTTGAGATTTATCAATTGGCTAAAGGTGTTGCTCTTTGTATCCTCATAATGTGCTATCATTTCCTCCGTAAAAATTGACCAAGTGACAATTTTTTTACGGGAGCAAAGCCATTGATACCATACAAATGTATTTTTTCTAAATGTAAAGTTGCAATGCGTACCTTTTGTGTGTTTTGCACATTATGGAGATCAAAATATTGCTCCATATGTAGTATCCATGTTACAGGATCCTTCCCATCAAACTTCCTCATATCCATTTTTGGAATATGGTGTTTCTTCCCGCCAACATTAGAGTTTATGAAATCACGATTAAAATTTATTTTGTTCTCATCATGGTGTTCTTCTACTATCTTTTCACCATTGGGAAACATTTCTTGTATCAACTTGGTCAAACCTTCGATGTCTGCTTTTAGATCATTCTTCATGTTTTTCATGTTGTTTTCCATGTTTTCTTTCATTTCATCCATCTTAGCTTCCATTCCAGCTTCCATGCCATCCATCTTAGTTTCCATGCCTTTCTTCAAAACTTCCATTTCATTTTTTGTTGCTCTTTGCGAGAGTGAAATTTGTTGCACTTGCTCTTGTAATTTTGATAGATCATGTTGCAATTCTTCATCTTCATGAGTCATAGTAGACCATTCTGAAGGCTTAATGGGTGTTGAATTATTTTTACGGGGCATATTTTAGAACCCAATACTAATATCTATTCTACAATATGCCCTTGGAATCAATTCAAATTGATTCTTCAAACAAGACTTATGCAATTCGGAAAAAAATACACACCTTTTTCTTGCTTTTGAGGAGCTCGATATTGAAATTGGATTATCTCTGTGATTGTAGCACTTCAATATCTGAATTTTGGTACCAACGTCGCCCTCTGAATTATCTTTCGAATGTCACAGGTCTGACCTGATTTGGATTCTCCAAGACAAAGTTGTATCCAATCTCCCACAATGACCTAATTATGGACTGGTTCAGTAGAGCGAACTTGTATGACTTGCCACGTGTCACTGTTTCGTCCTTTGTCTCTGAAATTGATAGCCAAGAAACTACAGTCCGTGTACTTGCAACCACTTTTCATGGCACTCCAATCCGATGCCCAGAGGGAGAGTTATTGAACTTTTCCCACGATCACCTCTTTGAGATGAAATTTAAGAGCCTTAAAAAGCACTACCTTCCACAGATCATATCTCCAAAAATATTGCGAAACAAGATCTGAAATTTTTTGAAACATTTCCTCAGAATTTCAGCTTCGCACCATATGAATTTCAGATTCTGAGCCTTCGTATAAAGAAAGTTATAGTGCAAATTCCACGATGACTTGTTTAGGAGCCTGAAAAAATACCTAACTTCCGCAGATCATATCTCCGAAACTATTGCGAACCAAGCTCTAAAACTTTTTGACAATCTTCCTCAGGATTTCAGCTTCGTACCATAAAAATTTCAGCTTGTGAAACTTCGTATAAAAAAAGTTATAGCAAAAATTCCACGATGACCTGTTTGGAGCAGCGAAACCCTAGAATCCAAAGCTCTAATACCAAATGTTGTGTAACCAGCTCCAAAAATAGAAGAAAAGAGATATCAGCGCCTTAGAAATAAGCCACTTCAAGGGGGAAACCTCCAATACATTACATAAATGAACAATTCTTGGATGATCCAATTTACAAAACCTCATTTCTATATATAGGAGTCCATGGGGCCATAATGTAATCGTAGTGGGCCACAATGTAATCCTAGCCGACCTAACAATAATAATTTAAGGGCACAATAATAATAAAATGGGGGTTACAAGGGTACAATAATAACAATAAGGGGGTTACACTAACAACAATAAGGGACTATACTAGTAATATAGGGACCTAACAAACATTGGCCAACACTCCCTCACACTAGTTGAAAATGGTGCCTCTAAAGCAGTCAACGGCAGTCTGCATTTGGGATCTTGTTGCAACATGTGGAGCTGTGCTCCCACACAACCTGGTTACTATAAACGCAACCAATTTTAGCTTAGGACGAATAATGGTTTTTATGTCAATACGTTTATCCTTGGGGTCTGCTTCTTCATTGCAAAATTCTTCCAGGAGGCTAGCAAAAGACTGGCCACCTGCCCTATCCCCAAACAAAGAGAGTCGCTCGCCCCTCTTTGATAAACCAGTGAGGAATTATATATCTTCCAACTCAATTTCGAGCTGGTGACCTCCAATTATAAAGCATTTTTCCTGTACATCCCATTTGTTGACTAGCCAGGTAAGAAAATATACTTGAGCCCTCATACCTTGAATGGCCCAAAATTTTTATAAACCACATTCTCTTAAAACTCGTAATGTGGGTAGACGTAACATGGCCGCATCATCAACCTCCTCATTCTCTCTTTCTCGCCACTCAAGCATTGTAAATATCCTGTAATAAACAATTTGAAAGATTAGAAACAACTTGGGTGAGAAAATTTGGTTTAAATTGGGAGCTTTGTTCATTTTATTTTTCTTACGGAACCTCTGCACTTTATGCATAGAAATAGTGCATGGATCCAAAAATATCCTATGTTTAAGCTGTGGGACCACGATAATTTTTCTTTTACAAAATTATCGGGGTTCGCAGGTTCCATGTGTTTTACCTGCTGACCCCTGTGAACGATTTTTTGAACATATTTTCTTCCCTAAAAATAAATTTAAGCCCTAAAATGAAAAATTAAAGAGACAAAAATGAAGTTAAAGATGATGTGGATTACCTAGAACTGATGGTTTTCAATTCTGACGGGCGAATATTCCGCAATCTTCTCCGGAACGTTTTTTACCAAAAGCTCTCAATTTTCACTCTAAAGTCAAATGGTAAAAATGATTTACAAAAACTCCTTTTTATAATATTTTTTGAGTAAATAAAATATTATTTTGTTTATTTTTCACTTTGAAAAGTGGTTTTCCAAATCATTTTTATTAATCATAAACAGATATGTTTAATTTTTGAAGTTTTTTGTGAAAAATACAGGATTTTTTGGGTGAAATAGTCATTTTTACGGAGTATACTTTTTATCACTTTTTCGAACTCGGTAAAAATTATGAAAAAGTGAATGAGTAAATTTTTTATCACTTTTTCAAACTCGTTAAAACTTATAGAAAAACCAAAATTACTGAGTACACTTTTATCACTTTTTCGGAATCTTTAAAAAATTACGAAAAAGCGAAATCTTGGAGTTCTCTTTTAAGCCCTTTTCAAACTCTCTAAAGATGAAAAGATTGCCGAGTAATTAAATATTAGAACTTGTTAAAGGAAATGAACAGTCATCCTTTCAATATAAGTTTACCCCTTTTCCGGACGGAAATGGACTATTTACGAAAAAGGTATACGTTGATTAATCATGATCAATAGAGTTCTCTCCTGTATTGTTTTTTTCCTTTTTTGGGCTTGAGAGACTAGGTTTATGAAAAAGTACACCCATGGAGTTTACTTAAGTTTTTTCTTCTGACTCCCTAAAATTGAAAAACACCCGAGTTTCTCCTATACTGGACTCGTTAAAATTTAACAGTAAAGGACCTGTCGATTAAAAACAAGAATGGACCACTCCTTCCTAGGGTTCCATTTTAAACTAAGTTGGACTCATCCGAAGGATGAGCTTATATAACAAGCAAATGTTATCCTCCTCAAGCTTCTCAAAAATAAAGAGGTAATTGCCAGAAATGGTGGGGAAAAAGAGAGAAAATGAATCCGTTTGTCACACTTTGTTTAAAAAGCAGTTTACCACTCTTGAACACGACACTTTTTGTCACACTTCTACTTGGGTTGGGAAAATCCTTTGCCTATCAGTTAATAAAACCATATTAAAAGTCTTCAACCAGTTTCTGGGTATTAGCTTTAGGTAAATTTTCACCAAACCATCTGCAGTGTCGTTATGTGTTCAAGAGGACAATTCAAATAAACCATCCATTTGCAAACATATGTCTCCATTTGCGTTGACCATCCCTAAGTCAGTCCTTGCAAAATATTTCTACAAAACTTGATCTAATGATTTCGTGTCGTGAGCTTTCCTACGACATGTTAGGTTCCCCGTAGTTTGCAATATTGGCAAGAATAAATGCTGCAGGGCCTACATCAGAACCACTTTGGAATCCTAGGATCTAGCCCTCCTGGATTCAGAGAGGGATCTCTCTATATAAGTGTTTTCAAAAGATATTTCTTTATACTTAGTTAATGATATTAGGCTAGTTATGGAGCACAAGGGTTTTGTTTGTTTTTGGTTGGGATGGATGTCATCAAAATGAAGTCTTTTGAAGGGTAAATTTGTGAGCAAGTTGAAAGAATGGTTCAGCTGATAGGATAGGTAAGAAACAGTATCAATCCTTTGGGCTATGGAGTCACAAAATGATTTAATTGCACAACAAGTTTCAAGAGTGTTCCATGGGGCAAGTAATCTATATCTAAAGATCTCTTTAAGTTTATTTTGTGGTATGGAACATTAAAAGTGTTGTGAAAGAAGGAAAACATAGAAGAAACTAAGGGCGGCTTAAGATCAAGTAAGGACTTTTAAACTAGCCTGCTTTCAGCATACTCTCAAACGAAAATATTCAAGATAAACAAAGAATAGCCTAAGATCAAGTAAGGAATTTTAACCTAGCCTGCTTTTGGCATATTCTCAAAGGAAAACATTCAAGATAAACAATGAATATCCTAAGATCAAGTAAGGACTTTTAACCTAGCCTGCTTTTGGCATACTCTTAAGGGAACTTTTCAAAGCAACTGTTGGAGATAAACTAGAGGATAGGGCTAACCATAGACTTCTCTAGTTCAAATTTACCTAGCAAACTTTTCAAGAACTTTCAAAGACAATATCTCAAGTTGTACTCATGAAACATGGGCTCACCAACATTTCACTGGTTATACTCTATTGAATCATCCTCAAAACACAATTTAGAAGAAAACATAAAGATAAATATTTTTTAGTGAGAAATAGGGTACTTTGCAGTAAATCCTAATCTATATTTGTTGTTCTTTATCAGAGAAAGTGGAAAGTATGAAAAACATAAGAAAAATAACAATTACAGTAAGTAAAACATCACCATTGACATAAACCAGGATCCCATAAATCAGCTTGTGTATTTGATGTTAAAACCAGTTACAATCTTCAAGTCTAGTGGGTCTTTACAGCTTCAAACTTCTATTTTCAGCCTATCTTTCTTCAATTACAAATAGAACTTCAGCAGCTTCAACAACTATTTACATTCAACAAGTATTCAACCAACACCAACAATGAAATCCTCATATGATATATATAGGTAAATTGAGGAGGTGGAGTGAAAAGAAGGTCTGATTATTCAATTAATACAGAGTAAATGCTTCTCAACATTTGCGAGGCCTAATGGAGAACATATCTAATGTTTTGAATCTTCTAATTTATTTTTACATTAAATTTCATCAACTTCAGTCACTTTTTTTACTTTTGAGGCTTTTGGTAGGCTGGCAATTACTTTCTGAGCCGTCTTTGGAAATATATCTGACTGTGCATTAACTTTGTATGCTTTTGAGGCAAAAAAAACTGGTAGGTGGCATTTTTCGGATTAATTTCCTCACTAATGTGGCATTTGGAGGCTTTCCTTACTGATATGTCTGCTTTGTGGCTTTAAACACTGATTTAGGCCTTGATCTTGCTTTTGGGCCTTTATAATCATCTTCGGGCTTTTTGTCCTTTCTGCTGACTGTATTTTATTTAATAAATATGTCTTTACACTGCGCTTTATCCATAATTTGTTTGGTTTAAGCCTTTGACCTTTTGTCTCTTAATATTTACCATCTTTTCCTTTTTTGTTGTGGACATGTGTCTTTGGGGCGCTGTGTAATATCCCTTTTTCAGGAAAAACTACAGATTGGGAATAATATGAGTTATTACCAATGTGGAGATACATCCATGAACCTTATATAGGTATAAAACACTCAAAATTCAGTAAAATACACAGAAGAAAAGTTATACAACTTTTTACAAGGAAAAAGGTGGGGAAAAGTGAGGATTTTGGCCCTAAAACGAGTGTATTAAGAGATTTATGCAAAAATAAGATGGGAAAGAAGTTGGATATGATAGCTAGGGCTATGAGGGACTCCCATGTATAATTTTAGCAAAAAAAATAAGTTTTTCTAAGTTAAACAGCTCCTCCTTTCCTAACTAAGCTAGAAAATCCCGATTTCCCAAGACTAGATTTATGCAGAAATTTACTGAAGTATGTGAGCGTGCTTTTCTGAAGGGTATGGATGAAATAAGGTATTAAAAATCACAAATAATCTCAGGTACATAACTCATACACTTTACAGGATAAGAATGAATGAATACAAAAGAAATCTTCAAGAAAGAGGTGCTACAACCATGTAAAAAGACTGCATAATAGTGACAACATAATTTCCAAGGATGAAGCAGCAGTTTATTGATTCTTAAGATCTAGATCAGATCAGTACATAAAAATATAGATCCATGTACAATAAGAGCTGATCTATACATTCCCCTTGGGGTTTTGCTCAAAACATGAGGCACCGGAAGACGTAGATCTGAGATCTAAGAATGCAGATCTGCAGAATGATTTAGAAAATCACTGAATCATGAACATGTAAAATATCAGATCTGAAATAGAACATAGATTGGTTGGCCAATATATGCATCACCACAGTGAAGGATGAATCCAATTACCTTATATCTCTCCTCCAAAATGCAAGCAAAACACCTTGCAGCTGTAGATCTGCAAATAATGTTGTCTTAGGGACAAAAAAAACACTGTAGCTTCTGAAGATGATATGTCCTGATGCCAAGATGTAGATCTAAAGTATATTCAGAAAATGAACTCTTCCAGGAGGTTAAATGACACTCTCACTGAAAAAAGAGCCACTGCTATAATCTAGATCTGAGTAGATCTAGATCTCAACTTGCTGCAACTCACAAGACAGCTCAACCCTCAACATGAGAAGCGTTGTAATGTAAGGTGAAACTTGGCCCAAACCTGATAGTGGAGAATTTTAGCACAATTCTCCTCCAAGATCTGCTCAAGGAAGGAGGTGGGATTCCTGAATAGGAATGCCTAACAAGGGATGTCTAAGCAAACATACCTTCATAAATAATGTGTTCAAAAACCCTTTCCTTGTTGCCCTCCTCTTCCTTTTATAAGATAGGAATCTTTCCAAACCCTAAACAACCTTGAATCATTTAACCCCTTTCACATTAAAACTTCCTTCTAGAACTGCGTTGTCCCTCAAAGAGGTTCAATGCATCTAGAATGCGTTGTTTGAATTGGTCAAATAGGATCCCCTCTTGTGATTTAGACCCTTTCACACCTACGAGATATAATTTAAATAGCCTAGATATGTCTCTGCTCACATAGGCATTGATTTAATCTTAGTTTTCAGGAGTTTTACATGTCCTCCTTCACCATTTATTCATTAATCATGAAATACAAAATAAATAAGGCAAAATTAATGTTCTAATTAGCTGAAGCTAATTTAGGAACATTACACGCTGAGAGTTTTTATTTGTTTTACCAGCTTTAATGGGCACTGATAAAACACATAAAGCCATGGTAAATCCCTTTTTCCGTTTTAAATCCTAAGTATCGTCATCCTGGGGGGTTTCCACCACTGGTCTGGCTGTGGAGGACCTTTTTCTGCTTTAGCCGCCATTGAAACCTGCAGACAGAACAAAAAAATTAATAAAACCTGCATTTTTGGGGCTATAACTGCTTTGGAGGTGTTGGGAGGTGTCGGAGGAGCATTGAGGGAGGGGATTATGCAGCAGAAGGGATTTCCCTATCAGAATCCTTAAGAAACGGAGATAAATTCGAATATAGGCACGAAAATGAGGAAAGTGGTTTTCAAAAACCACGAATGGTTTTCGTGCACGCAAAGGATGGTAAGCAGTTTAGCTTGAAACGAACGCGATCCATACATGTGATGACATCTGTCCACCCTAATACCGCCCATTTCTTGTGCAAGATGCACGTTGGAGGGGTTTTGGTGATCGGAATGTGTCAGTCGTCCGATCTGCGGGGATGCAGATCAACGACGGAGAGGGAGCGCGATCAAAGAGATTTTATCGGTAGAGATTGGGATATGGTTTCGTTTGGTGGAAGGTGGGCCAGAGCAGGGAAAATTTAAGGATGGAAATTATTTTGAAGTTTAAAAAATTGGCGAATCTCACTAGTCCCTAATGTGAAAAATATAAAAAATTTATTGATGTATTTGCAAAATTATTCAAATTTATAATGATATTATATATATTTTCTATATAATGTTGGCAGTTTTTAAGGTAAAATACTTTTATATTGTAAAATTTGGGTGAATCACTTTTATAAAAAAATGAAAATTAGCGAATCTTTTTTTTTTGGAAAAACCATGAAAAATTAGCCCACCTGCGAATATTAGCCCCTAAAATTTTCCATGGGCCAGAGAGGTGACGTCGGCTATTTTGTTGCGGGGTGAAATCTCATCGGGTGGGGTTAGAGATGTGGGTTTTAACAAGGGTCGTTGGATGAGATGGATCAACGGTTGAGATATGTTTGCACAGATGTATGAGGAGGGAGTGGATGTCGTTAGGTCAATAATATCTACGGTCAGGATCACTCTTGGAAGAAGCACAAAGGTGCATGGCGAATAGTAGGTGAAGGGGGCTAAGGGTAAGTGTTGGGGAATGGTCCCATGGAAGAGTAAGGGGACCGGGAGCGGAGAGATAAGGGGCTAGGGATAGTGGAATTCATGAAGGAAAGGGACTAGAAGGAAAGGAGCAGGAAAGGGTCCAGTAGAGGAGTAGGCGACCGGGAGCCAAGGAAAAAGGGGCTAGTGGACTTTAGCTCACAGTTTGCGGGTGTTGGTCATATGAAGAAAAAGGAGCGAAAGGTTTAAGCCCTCAAGGGCTTAAAGCCTGTATATAAAAGGGCGCATTTTTAGGCCAAAAGAGGGTTTTTGAAGCCTAAAAAAGGTTCTGATAGGCTAGAAAAGGCATTTTTAAACCAAATAAAAGGGTTCTATAAGGTTTAGAGGATTTTTAGAGAAAATTAAGGAATTAATGAAGGGAAAATGAGGGAGGAAAGGGGCCTTTTTAGAGGAAAAATGAGTGATTAAGATAGGTAAACATGGATGAAAGAGTGGGTGAAAATGAATTTATGGAATGATGGAAAAAGGCTTTATAACAGTTTTCTTTGGATATCAGCAGGACTTCTTTGAGGGATTTTTTAAGGAAACAGTAGTGAAGATTACTCTTAAATCAGAGGACACCAAAAGGCTACAAGAATGAGCAATTTTCTATGAAAATAATCTCTTGAAGGCTTAAGAACATATTTAGCCATTATTTGCTGTGACAAAATTTACTGATGGCTAACAGTGGCTCCACTTGGGGATGGCAGCTCCTTGGAGGTGTCAAGAACCTCAGAAATTTATCTCTAGAATGTAGATCAATGTCCTTCACTTTGAAAATCCTCTTTCTTATTTGATCATGTTGCTTTAAAAGATGACCAGTATTACATCAAATAAAATAATTCATTCCCCAAAAAATTACCTACACAACCTACTTTCCTAACATTTTTTCTTCATAAGGTGCACTTGGACTTGCAAACCTTTGACATCAAATTTTATTCTTTTATTGAAACCAGGAAACTAATCTAAATCTACCCTTATAACTTCCATGAGTTCAGATTAAACAGTTGAACTCAAAAATTCTCTACCTAAACTACTCTGCCAAGATTAAACGGTCTGACAGATCTTTATTCTCTATATTCTAAACAGAAATTTAAATACAAAAAATCAAGGATTAAACTGTCTGATTTGCTGTAAGACCATGGCATAAAAACAAGCTTCACATAGATTGAAATTTACAGAAATGTAAAACAAAATTTTGAAGGCTTTAAGATCTGAAAATTATGAATATCCTTCCTTCTTTCTTTTAGCTCTGGTTTTGATCTTTTTTAGAGTTGTTCTTCTTCCTTACCTGGTTCAAGTTTTCAGCATGTTAGAGCCAGTTCTTTTCTTCCCTTTGGCTCAAGTTTTGGTCTGATTAGAACCATTTCTTTCTATCCTAATCTATTCTACTGATAAGCCAAGATTTTATTGTTTGGAAAATCTTCTTCACTAACCTATCAGCAATAAATTGAAACCTATCTAGTCATGATTAGGATGTATTACTAAATAGCGGTGCTCTTTTTAAGTAGTGGCATTTAGGATTGCACTCTTTCATATTTTTCTTTTCTTTTTTGGGATGGGGCTGTACTTTTCTTCTTTTAATCTGCCTTCTTTTTCTATTTTCTATTTTTTGTATTTGTCTCTTTTTTCTTTCAAAGCAAAAACAAGAAACTAACTAAATGCTCACAGGATGAGATTTATTGACATTCCTACCTACCCTAATCTATTTTGGAAATATCTGCTATTTTAAATGATACAATAGTGCCAATGTAGACAGTTGAGCAGTGACAAAAAGGAACAGAAAATATGGCTGCTTGTCAGAGATAACCATGGTATATATTGAATATTGATCTTCAAACCCAAGGCTATCATAGAAGGTGAAATTTTTTTATGTATTTGGTTCTTGCAAAGGATACATTCTTGAAAATTTGAGCCAATTAGGACCTCCATACATTCTTCCATAGGGTCAACAAAGAAAAGATGAGAACTCTCTTATTTTTGGCCCTCCATGATTGGTATATTTTCTGCCTCTAAGACACCGGCTTTGAGGACTGCATCTTCAGTATGTTCCTTGGAAGCATCATCATCCTTCACCTACAAATCAACAAGCAGTGAAATTTCTTCTTTTTCTAAATATATGCTTGCTTCCGATGTAAATTCAGGTTCTTTGGATGACAGATTGATATCAGCAATGGGAGAAGGTTTATTTTGGAAAGATGATATATCCTTAGTAGGACAGTCTTCTATTAGTTTTTCTTCCCCAAATACTTGCCAGTAATTTTCATTGTTTGGGACAGTTGGTCTGAATTTTTCTTGACTTATGTATTGTTTGCTTTCACAAGGTCTTAGACATGTACTAGCAACAAGAGCTAATCCATTGGCAAGAATGTTTTGGTTTTGAGGGACAAGGGTAAGTTGGAATTATTCAAAAGATTTTAACAAGTCCATGGCATCATCCTTATAGGCTCTAAGTCTAGGATGTTTAACAATGTATTCCTCTATCACTTGCCCGATTACCAATTCTGCATTCCCATGAATTGTTATCCTCTAGGCTCCTAATTTCATCAATAAGTGCAGCCCTAAAAGGAGTGCCTCATGCTCTACTATGTTTCTTGTGCATTGAAAGTTTAATTTATATGAATGGCTTTCAGCATGATTGTTTTCTGTATTGTAAAGCCATATTCCTACACCTGCACTAGTTTTACTACATGACCCATCAAAACTCATACTCCAAAGAGGAATGTCTTTAGATTTATCATTTATTTCCCTACTATCCTCTTTGTCTTGAGTGTCATTGTGTTGTTCTATGGAATAGGCACCATGTCTGTGATTATCTTGTTCAAATGAAGGCTTGGAGGCTAGCTGCTTGTTTAGTATTTGATCAATTTCTTCTTCTGTCAAAGGAGGGATTTCTCTTTCAACATAGATAGAAGTACAACATTCCTTTTTCTCATGTGTTAACTGGTTTTGAGGCTGGATGTCTTCTTGAGCCTCTTCTAGTGAATCAGTACTTGTGCTTGCAGGGACACCTTGAGGAATTTCTATTGTTTCCTGATCTTCTTCTGTTTCAAACAACTCCTAATGATTATTATGATACTCAGTTTGAATACAAGGTTCATGAGTTGTTTCTTCTACATTGTCAGGATGCCACTCTCCTCTTAAAATATGAAAAGAGTTATAACATAGAGGGAGAGTCCCTATATATGTTGATTTTTCTTCTATTTCAGGTTTTGTGTTTCCTAGGAGGCTTATTCTTTCCTCAAAGCACTGCTCACTTTTTGCATTTGCATTTTGGTCGTGAAGTTCTCTTAACAGTAAAACACAAGTTATAGGTAGGCAATCAGGAATTTCTTGACAAACTTCATCATCATCTTCTATAAAGTCTTGATCATCATACATGTCTTTTTCAATGTCTAGGTATTGTAGTGGTTGAGTTTGTTCTTGATCTGGAAACAACATGGGCTGGTCTAGATCACCAATATTTAAATTAGCCTCATACCTATCCATTCTCTTTTCAAACATGTACATTACGTTTTCCATCATGGCCAATAGTTTTTCTTTTGGGTCTATACTTGAATCCATGTTTGTAAATCAGAAAATAGGTCATTGTATCTTTTTGACCAATTCAGGGTCTTCTACCAGTGGAGTCATTTGGTCTTTTGGGAGTTGTGGAGTCGTCAAGTGAAGGTTTTTTACTTGTTTTGAAGGATTGGTTGTTGTTCACCATAAACAATCAATAATAACCAGTCTTGGTGACACTTGATTCATTTAGGAATAGGGGTTTGTTGAGTTGTGAAGATATCTATTACTTAATATTCCCCAGTATGGTCGCCACTATGTTAGGTTCCCCATAGTTTGCAAGATTGGCAAGAAAAAACGCTGCAGGGCCTACATCAGAACCACTTTGGAATCCTAGGATCTAGCCCTCTTGGATTCAGAGAGGAATCTCTCTATATAAGTGTTTTCAAAAGATATTTCTTTATACTTAGTTAATGATATTAGGCTAGTTATGGAGCACAAGGGTTTTTTTTGTTTTTGGTTGGTTCAGCTGATAGGATAGGTAAGAAACAGTATCAATCCATTGGGCTATGGAGTCACAAAAGGATTTAATTGCACAACAAGTTTCAAGAGTGGTCTATGGGGCAGGTCATCTATATCAAAATATCTCTTTAAGTTGATTTTGTGGTATGGAACATTAAAAGTGTTGTGAAAGAAGGCAAACACAGAAGAAAATAAGGGCAGCTTAAGATCAAGTAAGGAATTTTAACCTAGCCTGCTTTCAGCATGCTCTCAAAGGAAAACATTCAAGATAAACAAAGAATAGCCTAAGATCAAGTAAAAACTTTTAACCTAGCCTACGTTTGGCATATTCTCAAAGGAAAGCATTCAAGATAAACAATGAATAGCCTAAGATCAAGTAAGGAATTTTAACCTAGCCTTCTTTTGGCATACTCTTAAGGGAAATTTTCAAAGCAACTGTTGGAGATAAACTAGAGGACAGGGCTAACCATAGACTCTTCTAGTTCAACTTTACTTAGAAAAATTTTCAAGAACTTTCAAAGACAATATCTCAAGTTGTACTCAAGAAACATGGGATCACCAACATTTCACTGGTTATACTCTATTAAATCCTCAAAACACAATTTAGAAGAAAACATGAAGATAAATATTTATCAGTGAGAAATAGGGTACTTTGCAGTAAATCCTAATCTATATTTGTTGTTCTTTATCAGAGAAAGTGGACAATATGAAAAACATAAGAAAAATAACAATTACAGTAAGAAAAACATCACCATTGACATAAACCAGGATCCCATAAATCAACTTGTGTATTTGATGTTCAAACCAGCTACAATATTCAAGTCCACTGGGTCTTTACAGCTTCAAACTTCTCTTTGCAGCCTATCTTTCTTCAGTTACAAACAGAGCTTCAACAACTTCAACAACTATTTACATTCAACAAGTATTCAACCAACAACAACAATGATCTCCTCATATGATATATATAGGTAAATTAAGGAGGTGGAGTGAAAAGAAGGTCTAATTATTCAATTAATATAGAGTAAATTCTTCTCAAACTTTGCGAGGCCTAATGGAGAAGATATCTAATGTTTTAACTCTGCTAATTGATTTTTACATTAAATTTCATCAACTTCAGTCACTTTTGTTGACTTTTGAGGCATTTGGTAGGCTGGAAATTACTTTCTATGTTGTCTCTGGAAATATCTTTGATCTTGCATTAACTTTGTATGCTTTTGAGGCAAAACAAACTGGTAGGTGGCATTTTGAGGATTAATTTCCTCACTGATGTGGCATTTGGAGGCTTTCCTTATTGATCTGTCTACTTTTTGGCTTTAAACACTAATTTAGGCCTTGATCTTGCTTTTGGGCCTTTATAATCATCTTTGGCTTTTTGTCCTTTTTTCTGACTATATTTTCTTTAATAAATCTGTCTTTACATTGCGCTTTATCCATAATTTGCTTGGTTTAAGCCTTTGACCTTTTGTCTCTTAATCTTTACTGTCTTTTCCTTTTTTGCTGTGGACAGGTATCTTTGGCGCACTGAAGGTTTTTATTTGTTTTATCAGCTTTAATGGGGCACTGATAAAACACATAAAGCCATGGTAAATCCCTTTTTTCATTTTACACCCTAAGGATCGTCATCCTAGGGGGTTTCTGCCACTGGTCTGGCTGTGGAGGACCTTTTTTCACTGTAGTTGCACTTAAAACCTGTAGACAGACCAAAAACATTAATAAAGCCTGCATTTTGGGGCTATAACTACTTTGGAGGTGGTGGGAGGTGTTGGAGGAGCACTGAGCGTCGGGATTATGCAGCAGAAGGGATTTCCCTGGCAAAATCCTGAAGATACGAAGATAAATTCGAATATAGGTGCTAAAATGAGGAAAGTGGTTTTGGAAAACCATGAATGGTTTTCGCGCATGCAAAGGATGGTAAGCATTTTAGCTCAAAACGAATGTGATCCATACAGGTGATGACACCTGTCCATCCCAATACCACCCATTTCATGTGCAAGATGCACATTGGAGGGGTTTTGGTGATCGAAATGCATCAGCTGTCCGATCTGCAGGGATGCAGATCAACGACAGAGAGGGAGCGCGATCAAACAGAGCTGATCGGTGGAAAGGGATGGTGGATGACAGGTGTCAGAAAGATATTGGGAGATGGTTTCGTTTGGTGGAAGGTGGGCCAGAGGGGTGACATTGGCTATTTTGTCGCGGGGTGAAATCTCATCGAGCGAGGTTAGAGATGTTGGTTTTAACAAGGGCCGTTGGATGAGATGGATCAACGGTTGAGATATGTTTGCACAGATGTATGAGGATGGAGTGGAGGTCGTTAGTTCAATAACATCTATAGTCAGGATCGCTCTTGGAAGAAGCACAAAGGCGCATGGCGAACAGTAGGTGAATGGGGCTAAGGGTAGGTGCTAGGGCACGATCGCGTGGAAGAGTGAGGGGACCAGGAGCGGAGAGATAAAGGGCTGGAGATAGCGAGAATTCATGAAGGAAAGGAGTGGGAAATGGTCTGATGAAGGAGTAGGGGACCAGGAGCCAAGGAAAAAGGGGCTAGTAGACTTTAGCTCACAGTTTGGGAGTGTTGGTCATATGAAGAAAAAGGAGCGAAAGGATTAAGCCCTAAGGGGCTTAAAGCCTATATATAAAAGGGAAAAATTTTAGGCCAAAAGGGGGTTTTTGAAGCCTAAAAAAGGTTCTGATAGGCTAGAAAAGGCATTTTTAAACCAAATAATAGGGTTCTGTAAGGTTTAGAGGATTTTTAGAGAAAATGAAGGAATTAATGAAGGGAAAATGAGGGAGGAAGGGGGAATTTTTAGAGGAAAAATGAGTTATTAAGATAGGTAAACATGGATGAAAGAGTGGGTGAAAATGAATTTATGGAATGACAGAAAAAGGCTTTATAACAGTTTTCTTTGGATACCAGCAGGACGTCTTTGAGGAATTTTTTAAGGAAACAGCAGTGAAGATTACTCTTAAATCAGAGGACACCAAAAGGCTTCAAGAATGAGCAATTTTCTATGAAAATAATCTCTTGAAGGCTTAAGAACATATTTAGCCATCATTTTCTATGACAAAATTTACTAATGGCTAACACGACAGATCACTTTCTATCGATGATAGCTCATCGTCTAGAAAGTTGATATAGAATCCTTCAGTAACTTGGAATCTGCATGCCCTAATGGCAGGTTTCTTGCCTTCGACGACAGGTTGCATCATTGACCTTCGATCGAACGATTCCTTGAAATGTTCGACTTCAGCTCATTCATTCACATTCCATGGATTGTACTGAGTAATTTGAGCGCCATTGTCATTATTGGTGGTTTCCCTCACACTTGTTAACAGTTCACGTCATTGACTGGTAATCAAGTGGTTTCTACCATGTTCGACTTTGACACAATCAATCATATGGATAGAATTGTACTAGTTCGGGTAACAGAAATCAAGACCCTCGATCTAGTTTCCACCATGCAGGCTACGAGGAGTTTTATTATTCATTATACAGTATACTATTCATAATAGATGGTTGCGTCCATACTGTGTCTACATTATTGATGTGATAGTAAAATCATTTCTACATCAGAACAAGTTTTAGTTAGTGTTTGATCTGAGTATGGGAATGCCTACCTCAGCGATGATATATATATGTGTGTGTGTGTTTTTCATTGAATTTTTTTACAGGGTTTCGACTGGGGTGTCCACAAGCTAATCCTCGAAATGATAAAGCACATCACTCTTCGAATGGTCTCAGACGTCGCGCTTTAGGGGGGAATATGTTGCACTAAAATTTATCACCATGACGTTTTACTATCTATATGGGTTCATAAATACTCATACAATACTCCCTTAGAAGTCTACCAACATCAAGTTCCTAAAACCAAGCCTTGAAATTGAGAGAAAAAGCTTATAAAAGTCATAAAAATACTTGTATTGCACTTTCTCTTAGTATTACCTATGGTGACGCATCTGTTTGTTCTAGAACATGCGGAACCGGCCGCACTTTTTATTCATTAAAGGTGTGGATCCCTGTAAAAGGTAAAATGAAGGCAGAAGTAAAATTTGGAAGCCCAATTGGTTGAATATGGAAACTTCTGGAAGCAATTATTTGGTGGAAAGTTCACTCCTTTCATGTACATTCATCCCTCCATTAAACGAGCCTACCCCTTGGTACGTGGAACTTAATCCCTTGAAAAAGGATTCTATCCCCTCTTATTTGGGGCTGCAACCTTTTCTCTTTTGCTGTAAATTGAGGCCATAGTTCAGCCTCAAAAGGAGTTAGGCTTTGAGATTTTTTGAGGAGAATTGCTGGTGAAACTCAGACTCTCTTAATTGATTACCATATGGGAATGATTACACACCCATATATATGTTATTCGAGAGAGTGCAAAGGCTTGTAGAGTAGAGGAAACGCTTGTTCCAGACCCCGGAAGGACCTGTATTACATCAAGGAAAACACGGTTGTAAGGCTCCCTCTTTAATCAAAGATAATACAAATGGATCATTTTTTCTCAATGATTTGTTTATTTAAATGGCTTATTTCTTGAATTCCTTGATCATCAAGATAGGTTTATGGTTTATGAATTAATATATATTATGCGGATGCTTCTGATTCTTTCATGTTTTTTATTGCAAATCCCAAAAGGAAATGTATTCGAAGCAGGAAAGAAGACTCCAATCAGCACTGGACTACATGTAAGTCCTAAATCCTTCATTATAGATAATTATAGATCAAATATAATCTGGAGAAAGTAGTTTGCATCTGTCTGTTTGTTGCTAATTATCGTAAGATACTAGGGAGATCTGTCTTGTCCGCAAGAACGATTTATCCATCCAACAGAGAGGATAGGATATTATTGATGCTATCATGATGCCACTTGCAGCAGAAGCTTAGCAGTGCCATGCCCGATCGGGAAACCAGGTAAGTATTTTAAACCAAAGTTTCCCTAGTTAAAAAAATATATTTGAATGAATCATCACACTATAAACCCCAAGTTCCATCAGTAATCCCCATTTATTTTCTCTTAATGGGTTACTTATTTAATTCTTCATGAAGCCAGATGGAAAGAGCCCACAATAATTTTATTGGCCCTATTTTATGAGTGAATAGAAAAAGTTTAGCTATACTGGTATCTGGCTTTTTTTCTTTTTTCTTTTTAAGTAGAATTGATTAAAAATTTGCATGGGACTAGCTGAGTATTTGGTGTCGATAAAAACCACATTTTTATTTTATGCCTGTGCAAATCAACCCTCATAAAATAAATGGATATTAATTGGTTTTTATATGACCTTTTAGCGAATCAAGTGTTTATCCTACATTAGCAACAGTGAACACTATTGGTAAGACACAAGATTTTTTTAAGGTATTACATACATCGAAAGCTTTTCTAATCAGAAATCTACTCTAGGATGCAAGATCCTTGGATGTTGTGATTTCAATTTTCATTAGTTTGGCACTAACAACGCTTTTGGATGCTTGTGTGTGTTTTTGGTGTCCCCTTCTTCATTTTTGTTGCCTTTGTGATTCCTTTTAAGTCATAAGTTTTCTTAAAAAATAAGGACCCTTTTTGAGAATTTCTTCAACCCCCAATTTAATCCATTCTCATGGAAAATCAGTAGCACTCAGATGCTTCACACCTTTTGTGAAACCATTGGGGTTATTCCCCTTTCCTAGCCAATTTGGGTGTCTTATTTCTTTAGCTTTGAAATGTTACACAGGAACCCGTCCCCACCCACGGGTAGACGTGTCCTCTGCGTTTTCCATTTTTGAGGAGGAGGGGACTAGTGGGTGAAATCCCCATTTGGAAGGGTCATACCTTAGGGTCACTTCCCAATGTACCCCAGACATTTATTGTCACCAAAGAAGTGAGTCGGTTTCGTAGACATCCCTCAATGGTTCTAGGAATGTTTGGATGCCAATTTTATCAGGATGCCCCCTACATAATTTGGCATCCATGCAGTACTGGTTCTCTAGAAAAAATGTTCGCACATGTTTGAAAAACGTGAAATATTATATAAGAAAAATATTATCTAAGCAATTCACGTTGGAATATTATATATCATGTTTTTTTTATTGTCAGATAATCACAAAAAATTTCATCCTCGCTCTCTTTTTTGGTAACTCTCTTTTTGGTAGGTTCTTATAGCCTAATTCTTCAGGTTTCTAATAACCACTGAAAGAACGTCTTTTAGATTTAGAATTGATAATTTATACTTTTGTTTTTTTGTATCATACCTTTATGATCTTTAATCTATGTTTTTAATTCATACATATATATAGTCACTATCTACATGTCCCCTAGAAATGTTGGGGTGACTTTCATCTGTCTTTGAAAAACATTTAGTGATCCCCTTGTCCCCAAAACTTTTTGTAACATATTTTTAAGAAGCATGACCTTAGGGGCTGCACTGTATAAAGAAGACTTCATTTTTAATAGGTTCTAAGTTTAAGTAATTAGTCCACCAAAGTCGCCTAGGACTTGTGCCCAACCCTCATCCCTTTGAAACTCACACCATTTGGATGGAGGAAACTACAACAACAATTGAAGCTTGTAGATTACTTGTTACTATGTTGATCTCATTGGTATACCAATGTCCTGTTTACATATTTGGTTTCGTTTGATGAATAGACAACAATTAGGACTCTCAACATATACATTAAGGGAATTAGTGGCTTCTTTAATTTTTCCAACCTAGTCTCTCTTGTTCGATAAGTAAATATGAATGAATTGCATGAATTTGAGGAGTCAAGTGCTTTGTTCCTTCTTAACTTAAAGGTCTTCATTTAATTAGCATATATTAGTTTCAGTCTCTTTCCACACGCCCATTTAAGAAACCATGGGTTTCAACTTTTTCCCATTTTCAAATAATTTTGTCGTTCGAGTTTCAATTAGTAGATGTGATGCAATGTCTACATATCAAAAGGTTTTGTCTCCATTCTCAACTTAATAAGGCCATATTTGATCACTATATATCAGTTGTCTCTACAGATTTTATTATGTATTTTAGGTTTACCCCTCCTTTTCTATTTTTTCTATTTTTATATCTGTAATATTGTTTAACATTCTTTCCTATGACTTTTAAGTTTCTAAGCACTATGATTGATAGATATCAATTATGACTTAGTCCTGCATACTTATTTACATATTAATGGGTTTTTCCTTCTTTTCTGACTTTTCAGTCTGTATAATATTTAGTCTTCTTTCACCTTTTTTTTTTTGTTCTCCATATATTTGACTATTATGTATCATTTAATTTCTACAAGCATTTAGGTTTTTTAGGGTTATTTATTTCAATTTGGAGCTATTGTAAAAGAGCTTAGGCATTCTTGTTTAAATTTCTATTGTTACTTTATGCAACTTGAAATAGTACTTGACATTATAGTTATGTATCGTCTTTGGAAACGATCTTAGGAATTCATGTTTAAAGCTCTGTTGTTGCTTTATGGAGCTTGAGGTAGTACTTGACATTTTAGTTATGTATCATCTTGGCAATGGTCATATCTAGAGAGTTATGGGAGAGTTTTTCACTTTTCTTGGACTTTTTAAGGATAGTCACAATACGAGTGTATAGGATGGATGTGTGTCACATGATGTGAGTTGTTGTTATTTCACTTGTAAATACTATTACTTGTCTTTCTTTTACAATAGAGAGAGGCTAAGAGGATGACTGGACTGTTGAGCATGATTGTGCAATATGATTGAAGGTGAACCATTTAATAAGGATCATGATCTATAATGCCTCAACTAAGGGTATATGAAGGTTATGCTTTAGAGTAAAAACCAATTTAATCCTTGGTACAATTATAATTATGAAATAGATATGCTCTTCTTATGATTTTGGACAGAAAGTGCTTCTATCTCCTTGTTTATAATAATGTTGTGAAATGGTACTTATTTTTTAAAACTATTGACTTTCATATAGATTGCAGATTTGGTAGTCAACTTTAGTTTCACATTTTTTCACATATACTCAGAGAATGTAAGAAGGCATATTAATGTCTGCATACAACCAAAAATAGTTAGTGTCACTATAAAAGCATGCTATATTGTATAGTACACAATGTAGTGCTCAAGACATCTCCATTGTTCAATATCACTTTTAGGAGCCATTTTCTTCTTCCACGAGAAGTGATTATGTAGGACTCCACAAGATACGTGTTCATGTGTTTATGGTGTATTAAGATCTCCTCATAGCTACAAATAATGAGATTAAACATTAGTTTTATGTCTCTCCCAACTTGTGGATATTCATAATATGTCACTCTCTTAGAATATCAATAAAGGTCTTTGTGACAATTCATTACATTTTCAAGTCATTTAAATTTCCTCCTAGAGTTGTCAGCTAAAACTAATCCTACTACATTGGGAATTTCATGTTATTATATTATATTGGCATCCTCAAAGACTAGAATTTCACAAATTTTCCCTACTTTACTAGGACTAAGGTAACTTATTTTATTTCTATACAAATCCCAAGGTTCCTATTAGAAATCTCCATTCTAGGTAAGTAAGGTGACTCTTAAACGATAGACTTGGCAACTGACTAGTATTTCTAGGTATCAAGCAAGAGTTTGAAATGTCCATATGCTGTTAGGACCTACTAAAGGCATATAAATGTGTTTTTTGAGACCATGCCATTCAAGTTCTAAAAAGAGGTTGCTAGTTTTGACTGACTTATGTTTTGTGCAGGCTTTCACAGAGATTTTACATGCAAACCAAGTGCAACATCTAATTAAAAGGGATGAACAACAGTGAATTTAATGAGAAAATATTAGTCGACAAGCTTACCAAGTTGAAAAACTCACAACATAGCATTGAAAGTATCATTGTTATTCAAACTTAGATTTTTTACCATTCTGAGTTTCAATAGGTTATTCTATGTCTTAAGTTGCACATGTAATTTATAACGGCAGTATATCCATGTTTCTGTTTTACTACACTATTTGTAGACAAAAATATTTCAACATATATAAAATGCAAGTATGATGACTGCATATAGAGACCTTCACGATATATTTTAAATATTGAAAGGGATAGCGTATTATCTTTATAATAGACATCCTATGATAGTACTGGGCATCGGTCTTGTACTGTAATATAGCCCCATTGAAAGGATATGGAATTCAGACTGATCATGTTACTGTTACAACTTAAGCTCACTCGTATCATTGGTATCATGTTTAATATCACTATTACCTCCATGTTAAGCTTAAAAGTTATAGATCATATACCTGCTAGTATCTGCTTATTGGAGCTTAGTTCAGCTTGTTACCATATCAACCAGTAATGATTGCACCATAATCAATCATGTAACTAGTTGGAATCTGTATGAATGAGCTTTTTAATCTAAGAACCTTAACCTTACTTCATTCATACATACAATCCAAAACAGGGACTTGTTCCATCTTCCGTGCAACTAACTTAGGCTCCGTGGGCGCAACTAAGGTTGTCCATGTTTCATGCTATTTTATTTCTTGCTAGCATATCTTATTTGTTTTATTGTTATTAAATTATGTACTTCGACATAAGCAAATTGTGATGTTGGAGTTTGATTGATTCATGTTTGTTTTAATGAATTATGTTTCCTTGACTCTGGTTAGCATTATCAAATTGGTGTATCTTCCACCAGAAGAAAGAAAAGCAGTTTTTGGAAACATGGGATATAAAATTCCATAATTCACACCAAGAACAATGGGTTCCATTTTTGTATCTTGCAAATGACATTTTACAAAATAACAAGCGAAAAGGATCTGAATTTTTTGTTGAATTCTGGAAGGTTCTTCCTACAGTTCTTAAGGATGTATATGAGAATAGAGACTATTATGGAAAGAGTGTGGTTTTTAGATTGGTATGCTTTCTTTTATGACTCAATAATGCTATATTTGTAGACATACATGTCTCTTTGGATGGTCTTGTAACTATTAGCGTATAATCTTGATTTAGGGATATTATAATATTTTATAATAGCAATTATATGCATAATGCATTTTTATACCAATATAATATAATATTGCATTGAAAGGTCACCATCCTTTCTGTATTACACTATATAATTGGGTATTCAACTTATCGTATTGTATCATGGATGCATTGTACATTTTTTTTCTTATTGAATATTTTCCTTATGGGCATATTTGTGACCATTATGTGGTATGTGAAGTTGATATAATAGATGATCTTGATGTTTATAACCTATATCTAATTGTAATTAATTGAACATTTTTATATGTTACTTGGGCTACTATTAACATTTAAGTGTAATTTAAAAATTTAAAGCCTACAATGATGCCTCTTGCATTTGGATTTTGATATATTTGTGGATTTATTGTTCCTTATGTTGTCTATTTGAGATAATAAAACATGTAATGAAATGCACTAAATTAGGAGTATTGATTTAGTTATCATTTTGTTTTGACGTGGTATTGTTCACAAATTTGAATTCATAGGTTGATATATGGGAAGAGTGGAAAGTATTTGGATCTCATGGGCAGTGTTTTATGGAAGAAATGGTTAGAAAGGATCCTCCTCTAGACTTGGAGATTAATGGTAAAGGTTCATAATCCATAAAAATAGTAAGAAATACTCTACATTCCATGAAAATAGTAAGAGATGTTTTCCTTCTTCTCTCTATTTCTATTTTATTTGGAAAAATAATTTTATGCTTTTTTCTGTTGCCAAAATTTTTAAACACGATTTAATATTGAAACATTTTATCCTTCTGCCAAATCATAGAAACTTGTTGGAGGTAGGCTAGAAAAAATCGTATCAGCTTTTCAAGCTATCCATGATGGCCATATTGATGAGGATGCAATTTTGACAAAATGTAAGCCTTGTGTTAGATGTGTAGAGAAGATGGACAAGGATGTTGAATTTTCATGTGAAACAGATAGGAGTATAAAGATCTCTTACTGTAGAGTGGTGCTTGATTGTCTGTTGTATTGTTTCTTTCTTATAAAATTACATTATTTCATTGATGTTAATATAAATTTGAACAATTCAACAAGTAGTTGATACAAGGTCTAGGATTTTGGTTCCATAACTCCAAAAGAAGACCATTTTAGTAGATAAAAACATTAAAAAACTGGCTTAAGTTTCCATATTCCAAGAAAAATGATTTTTTTCTTATAAATCCCTCTACATGCTTTGGAATAACATTTTTTCTATTTATCTCAAATAACATACCACTTAATGAATGGGTCATAGGAATGGTTTGGTATAGATGTCAAGTTGTGAAGCTGTAGGTAACGAACGGTGCCCTTTGAAGCTCCACCATACACATTGTGACACTACTTTCTCTTCTAAGTTATGCATGGATCACTCTCATCTCTAAAACTATGATAACACATTCTTACTCGGCCTTGAAGACCTCCAGATACAATCTCTCTCTGCTTTGCCTAATCCTCCCACCTCCAACCTTGACTCCCATTTATACCTACACTGGATGTACCGTTTTAGTACCATTGACCAACTTTTGTGGTCATTTTTTGGATATTAATAGAAATTATTTTTTCCTCCCAGTCATGAGTCATGACAAATAGGTTAACGTAAGTGTCTTTCTAGAACCTGAGATTCGAAATACCCTTCCCAAGAAAAGATAACACATTGTAAATATGCACAGTATTTTTATGTTTTGTCTTTTGTAGCTCTTCTTCACGTCATGTAAAAGGCTCACTAATCATTACTAATATAAGCAATGCTTTTAGATGTAAAATTTATCTTTTCTTTTAAAATCATTAATATGTCCCTTAACCTAATTTCTCAAGTATCTGAAAATTATTTTCCATAGTTCTATCTTGACAGGCTTAAAGTTACATGTTCACGGTCCTTGATTTTCCATTTTTTAGCTTCCAATATATTAAAAACTCCTCTGATGAAATAAAATCACTATCTAGAGTTTTAGAGGTCATCTTGTTATATTCTTCCAAAATATCATGGATATTTTTATTCTTATGCTAATTTTAAGCATGAAATTCACAATCAAGATTATCATATGAGTCATGAAAAATAATCTTGCAGTCTTGATCACTATTCATATTAACATTCATTTTACAAAATAAAGCAGCTTGATCTCATTTATGCCTAGTCAATTCCTATCATACTTTTAGAGTAATCATAATGTTACTCTTGCAGTCTCCCTGATCAAATTTCCATTCCCAGCCTGACCTGGGATCCCTTAGGTGCTTTAGATTGAATGATCTTACTGGAGTTTTAATATTTGTGAGGACTTTAATGACATGGTCACTCAACTGTATTTTGGGTGTGGCCTTGTGGTAAGTTGCAGCACTTATGGTGATGATAACCAAAGTTTAAAACATGATAAGTATGCTCGATTGTTAATTCAGGTACAAATCTTAAGTGATTTGACATAAAATATACCTTTGTGGTGTCTAAGCCAAAGATAGTAATGTTCTTTAATGATGATATATAGGTGGAGGTGGAGCCCACCCCTAAACAATCGGCCATTTAAATATTAAAAAAAATTCATGACTCATTCCTTTCAGAAATAACAAACACTTGGATGTCTTAGAAGAAGTGTTCAATTTTTCTTAATGAGATTAGATAATAACTAGATATATTCCAAGTATCTGAATTAAAAAGGTGGATTAAATCTAAAGGTCTTTTAAAACTTTCCCACAATATTTCCAGTTATACTAGTTCCCCAAAGCACTATTTTTCCATGTATCCTTGAATTCCTCCAAATGTTGGTCCTGTTTTCTTCATAGTATATGCCAAAATATCTTGAAGAACATTAATAAGAGAAAAACAAGTACCAAAAGACAAATTGGTTATTATTTCTAAGAATGTTTGTTTCAGAACCTTTTGTGAATTTCTATGTTTGTGTATAATGTTGATATTTTATTTCTATGTAATTTCAACATTTTTTTTGCAAGGTATACACATTTCCTCAATTTGGTTCACTTAGGATATCCTTTTAGGTTGTTTACTTCTCCCTTTATTTTGTGTCTTGTAAATCTGGGTTTTGAATGAGTTGTGCATCTCCAAGATTCAACCCTACAAGATGAACTTCAAGAGCAGGAAACTATTTTGAGGCAATACATTGAACAAATTGAAAGTAGTGAATCCAAATGAGCAACCCTTGTCTCTCAGCTGAAAGAGGCACTTCAGGAGCGGGTTGGATTTTCTTGTAAAACAATATTTTTTTTGGTTAATTTAAAGTTTTAACTTCAAATGTTATGTCCCTATATTACTAGTATAGTCCCTTATTGTTATTAGTGTAACCCCCTTATTGTTATTATTGTACCCTTGTAACCCCCATTTTGTTATTATTGTGCCCTTAAATTATTATTGTTAGGTCGGCTAGGATTACATTGTGGCCCACTAGGATTACATTATGGCCACATGGACTCCTATATATAGAAAGGAAGTTTTGTAAATTGTATCATCCAAGAATTGTTCACTTATGTAATTTATTGGAGGTTTCCCCCTCGAAGTGGCTTATTTCTAAGGCGTTGATATCTCTTTTCTTCTATTTTTGGAGCTGGTTACACAACATTTGGTATTGGAGCTTTGGATTCTAGGGTTTCGCTGCTCCAAACAGGTCATCTTGGAACTTTTTACTATAATTTTTTTTCTACAACGTTTCAGAAGCTTAAAGTTTTAGGGTGCGAAGCTGAAATCCTGAGGAATATTGTCTAAAAATTTCAGAGCTTGGTTCGTAACATTTTCGGAGATATGATATGTGGAAGTTAGGTCTTTTTTCAGGCTCCTAAACAGGTCATCGTGCAATTTGTGCTATAACTTGTTTTCTACGAAGGTTCAGAATTTGAAAATTTTAGGGTACGAAGCTGAAATCCTGAGGAAACGCATCGCAAAATTTTAGAGCTTGGTTCGCAATATTTTTGGAGATATAATCTGTGGAAGGTAGTGCTTTTTCAGGCTCCCGAATTTCATCACAAAGAGGTGATCGTGGGAAAACTTCAATAACTCTCTCTCTGAGCATCGGATTGGAGTGCCATAAAAATTGGTTACAATTACATGGACTGCAGTTTCTTTGCTATCAATTTCAGAGGTGAAGGATGAAATATTGATACATGGCATGTCATACAAGTTCGCTCTACTGAACTAGTCCATAATTAGGTCATTGTGGGAGATTGGATATAAATTTGTCTTGGAGAATCCAAATCAGGTCAGACCTATGGAATTCTAAAGATAATTCAGAGGGATACTTCAGTGATTAATTTCAAATATTGAAGAGCCACAATCACAGATATAATCCAACTTCAATATCGAGCTCCTCAAAAGATTTTTTTTTTATTTTTTATTTTTTATTTTTTTTTATTTTTTTTCCGAATTGCATAAGTATTGTTTGAAGAATCAATTTGAATTGATTCCAAGGGCATATTGTAGAATATATATCAGTACTGTGTTCTAAAATATGCCCCGTAAAAATAATTCAACACCCATTAAGCCTTCAGAAGGCTCTACTATGACTCATGAAGATGAAGAATTGCAACATGATCTATCAAAATTACAAGAGCAAGTGCAACAAATTTCACTCTCGCAAAGAGCAACAAAAAATGAAATGGAAGTTTTGAAGAAATACATGGAAGTGAAGATGGACGGTTTGAAGAAAGGTGTGGAAGCTAAGATGGATGGCATGGAAGCTGGCATGGAAGCTAAGATGGATGGCATGGAAGCTAAGATGGATGACATGAAAGACAACATGGAAAACATGAAGAATTATCTGAATGCAGACATATAAGGTTTGACAAAGTTGATACAAGAAATGTTTCCTAATAGTGAAAATATAGTAGAAGAACCTCATGATGAGAACAAAATAAATGTTAATCGTGATTTCATAAACTTTAATGTTGGCGGGAAGAACCACCATATTCCAAAAATGGATATGAGGAAGTTTGATGGAAAGGATCTTGTAACATGGATACTACAGATGGAGCAATATTTTGATCTCCATAACGTGCAAAACACACAAAAGGTATTTATTGCAACATTGCATTTAGAAAAAAATACATTTGTATGGTATTGATGGTTTTGCTCCCGTAAAAAAATTGTCACTTGGTCAATTTTTACGGAGGAAATGATTGCACATTATGAGGATAAAAAGAGCAACACCTTCTTTAGCCAATTGATAAATCTCAAACAAAAGGGTTTAGTGGGACAACACATTGAGGACTTCCAAAAATTGAATATAAGGGTAACTGATATTCTAGAGGAACACAGGATCGATCTTTTCACAGACACTTTAAAGGATAACATCCAACATGAAGTTCACGTTTTGGAACCAGATTCATTGGAGAAGGCATTCAGGTTGGCAAGAAAAGTTGAATGTAAAATAATGGCGACAAGGAAGCCTACCACTCAATTCTATAAAGAAGGAAGTGTTGCTACACCTAGATTTCCACAACCTACAAGGTTGACACCACAACAATTGGAAGAAAAAAGAAAAAAAGGGCTTCGCTACAGTTGTGATAACAAATACACTAAAGGTCATAAGTGTGCTGAGAAGAAACTATTTTACATAGATTGTGAAGAGGAAGAAGAAAATTAACAAGAAGAGGATATACACCAGGAACCAACTCTAGAAGAGGAAGAAATGAATCTGACCATATTTTGTAATGCACTGGCAAGAATTACCACTCCTAAAACTCTCAAGATAGAAGGACATATCAAGAAGAAAAAGGTAATAGTGTTGATTGATTCAGGTACCACCCATAATTTTATTCATTATAAAGTAGCCAAGGAATTAAATTGTTTTCTATACCCAGCACCAGAATGTCAAGTGATGGTTGCAAATGGAGGAACTATAAATTTCTCTGGAAAATGCCATAATATCAAGCTAACCATGGGGGAATATGTATAGACTAGTCCAATGCTTTCCATTCCTATGGGAGGTGCTGATGTTGTTCTAGGAGTACAATGGTTACAATCTTTGGGGACGGTAGCTTTTAATTTTCAAGAACTTTTCTTGAAATTTTTTTCAAAAGGAAAGGAAGTTGAATTACGGGGTATTGCGGGGAAGCCGGGAAAGATAATAAGCTCTAATGTCATGACAAAGCTTCTAAAAAAAGAACAACGAGGTGTCATTGCACAATTATGCTCACTAGAAGTTCCAACATCAAAGTCATCTATTTCTGCAGATCTCCAACAAGTCTTGGACAATCATTCCAAGGTGTTTGAAACTCCCAAAGGACTCCCACCTATTCATGATCATGATCATGCTATTCATTTGATTCCAGGAAGTGTTCCTCCAGACATCAGGCCTTATAGATATCCTTACTTCCAAAAGAGCGAAATTGAACGTATGATTGCAGAAATGTTAGAGGCAGGTATAATTCAACCTAGTCAAAGTTCTTTCTCTGCTCCTGTAGTATTGGTACACAAGAAGGATGGATCATAGCGAATGTGTCCGGATTATAGGGAGCTCAATAAGCTCACCATTAAAGATAAATTTCCCATTCCTGTGATTGATGAATTATTGGATGAATTACATGGAGAAATTTATTTTACCAAGTTGTATCTTCATTCAGGATATCATCAAATTAGAATGAAGACTGAAGATATTCCAAAAACAACATTTCGAACTCATGAGGGTCATTATGAATTTTTGGTCATGCCTTTGGCCTTACCAATGCACCTTCTACATTTCAAGGGTTGATGAATTCCATTTTCAAACCCTTCCTTAGAAAATTTGTGCTAGTATTTTTTGATGATATACTAATCTACAGCAGGTCTTGGAAGGATCATGTTGAACATGTTAACAGGGTGCTCAAACTATTGCAGGAGAAACAATTATATGCAAAAAAGTCCAAATGTTTCTTTGGAGTACAAGAGGTGGAATATCTGGGTCATATTGTATCTCACGAGGGTGTTAAAGTGGACCCTAACAAAATTAAAGCCATGAAGGAATGGAAAGTTCCAACAACCATAAAGCAGTTGCGAGGATTTCTCGGGTTAACAGGGTATTATCGCAAGTTTGTTAAGAATTATGGGAGAATAGCAGCACCTCTAACAACATTATTGAAGAAAGATGTATTTTCATGGACTCCTGAAGCAACTAAGGCCTTTGAACATCTTAAAGAGGCAATGTGCCTAGCACCTGTCTTAGCTACGCCAGACTTCACAAAAACCTTTATTGTGGAATGTGATGCCTCAGGAAATGGAATTGGTGTTGTTTTAATGCGGGAAGGAAGACCCATTGCTTTTGAAATTCGTCCAATCAAAGGAAAGTATTTACAGAAACCTATTTATGAGAAGGAAATGTTAGCAATACTGCATGCACTAAAGAAATGGCGAACTTACCTAATGGGAAGACACTTCAAGGTAAAAACTGATCATGATAGTCTTAAACACTTTTTTGAACAAAGACTATCTTCAGAAGAGCAGCAAAAATGGGTCACAAAGATGTTGGGTTATGACTTTGAAATAATCTACAAAAAAGGAAAGCTTAATGTTGTTGCAGATGCACTCTCAAGAAATAATGAAGAGGTGGAAGCGTTGCTTTGTGCCATTTCTATTATCCAACCAGATTGGATAACCGAAGCAAGAGAGGAATGGAAGAAGGAAAAAGATGTATGGACACTCATTCAAAAGTTGCAGCAAGATCCTAGTACATCTGATACATTTAGTTGGAAAAATGATTCCTTATGGTACAAAGATCGCTTATATCTTTGTAAGAATTCCTAACTAAAACAAAATATTCTTCTGGAATTGCACACTTCTCCTTTAGGAGGACACTCAGGATTTTTAAAAACTTACCACAGGGTGAAGAAAGAATTTTTTTGGGATGGCCTTAAATCTGATATTCAAAATTTTGTGCCACAATGTTTGGTTTGCCAATAGAATAAAGTGGAAAAAATTAAGACCCCGTGACTTCTACAACCTTTATCCATTCCAAGTCAACGTTGGGAGGAGATTTCAATGGATTTTATCACAGGTTTACCTAAGTCCGAAGGAAAGAGTGTCATCATGGTGGTAGTTGATAGACTTACTAAGTATGCACACTTTTGTGCATTATCTCATCCATTTAAAGCAAGTACAGTTGCTACTACATTTATGGACAGAATTCAAAAGCTACATGGAAGCCCAAGGGTTATTGTGAGCGACAGAGATCCCATTTTTACTGAAAATTTTTGGACGAAGTTATTTTCTTGTTTGGGTACTCAATTAGCTCATAGCTCATCTTATCATCCTCAATCTGATGGTCAAACTGAGATAGTAAATAAATTTTTGGAAGGATATCTTCGTTGTTTTGTATATGATAAAAAAACACAATGGGTCAAGTGGTTACCTCTCGCTGAATGGTGGTATAACACTTCCTTCCATCACATCATCTTTGAGGGAAAATTCAAAGGTTCAAGTAGTGGAAGAGCACATCAAGCATCAGCAAGAAGTTCTCCAACTCTTAAAGGATAACCTGAATTTGGCACAAAATCGAATGAAACAACAGGTAGATCAACATCGTAGCGAGAGAAGTTTTGATGTAGGAGATTGGGTATTTTTACGACTACAACCATATAAATAAATGTCCCTCAAGCAAGCTAAGAAGGATAATAAACTATCGCCGAAGTACTATGGTCCTTACAAGGTGTTGCAAAAGATTAGTACTATGGCATACAAATTGGAGCTTCCTGCTTCTTCGCGAGTCCATCCAGTTTTCCATGTTTCATGCTTAAAGACGGTTATAGGTGAAAATCTTCCAGTTCAAACAATATTGCTAGAACTTGATGAGGAAGGAAAAATCATATTGGAACATGAAGCGGTCATGGAAACAAGAACCCAACAGCTACAGAATCGATCAATTTGAGAGTATCTCATCAAGTGGAAGAACTTACCCACTGAAGATTCTACATGGGAGGATAAGAAGTTTATACAGAAGCACCCAGAGCTACTCAAGCGTTGAGGACAACACTTTTTTGAAGGAGAGGGGCATGTTAGGTCCTTATATTACTAGTATAGTCCCTTATTGCTATTAGTGTAACCCCCTTATTGTTATTATTTTACCCTTTTAACCCCCATTTTGTTATTATTGTGCCCTTAAATTATTATTGTTAGGTCGGTTAGGATTACATTGTGGCCCACTAGGATTACATTATGGCCACATGGACTCCTATATATAGAAAGGAGGGTTTGTAAATTGTATCATCCAAGAATTGTTCATTTATGTAATGTATTGGAGGTTTCCCCCTCGAAGTGGCTTATTTCTAAGGCGTTGATATCTCTTTTCTTCTATTTTTGGAGCTGGTTACACAACATCAAAGCATTAAATGTGAGGAATAACTCGGCGTCTCAAGCAGTCAGAAGTTAAATTTTGACAAAGATCTGTGTTATAGGAATCTAAGCGAAAGCAGGTTCAGGCTCAAGTGCAAGCGAGAATATTGTGCTCTTCCTTTTATTGTTACATGTCAAATTGTTGAACTAGATTTAGTACTACTTATGATGTTCACTGTAATATTCCCAAATGGGGAAGCAGCAATGTTTGAACACAATAATGGAAATAGCAGTGAACAAATGAATACACCATGATATGGGAAAAATGTACAGCCGTACTATTAAACATATCAGCAAATAATAGGCACAAGATCTTGAGATCAAGTCACTCAAGAAATACAAAACAAGCCTCCTCTAAGAAAATATGACAATACATGAGAAAATATTGTTATACAAATGCCATGAGCCATGACAGCGCAGTCTTAGGGCATAAACTACTAAAAAAATATATAACAAGATGGATCTGCTGTTATATAGCTCAAACAATGTTGGGAGTGAAGGTCCAGGCTCCCAAACACATTTCTAAGACAACCCACAAAGGGTTTCCGGAAATACCAAAAAGTACAAAATGTTGGAATGCAGCGCTAGGGATGAATAGCATATGCAACTGAATAGCTAGATGGAGATGGATGAAAATGATATGTAAATAAATATATATCCTCCAATAGATACTTTAAGTGAAATTCTGATCCCAACACTGAAGATATCACCCTCCAAATCAAGCACTGAAACCTCCACTGCAAATGCTCACTAGAATAACGTAGTCAAAGAGGGAATTTGCGATGTATATGATGGGAATAGATTGGAATGGTGTGAAGATGTGAAATAAATCTCAAGAACCTCATTTCCTGATCTCCCAATGAGAATAATGCTTCCTCCCCTGAAAAACTAACTCAGAAGGTGGGTTTCTCAACCCTCCGCTGCAACACTCTACAACACAACACAAATCTGAACAGACACTGAAATGTAGTTGAAGACTGAAGCTTGTCTAGAATGCCTAAGTGTGGAAATGATAGTACAATACTCTTCATAGAGGCTACCTCAAGGGAAGAGGTGGGATCCCCGCTCGGGAACACCCTGTGCTAAACAAAACAGCAATCCCAGCTAAATAGCTAGAGAGTGCAAGAAGTCATACAGACCATAAAATAAATAATCAATAACATCACCATCTATGGCTGCCTTTCCCTCCTTATAAACAGTGTGAGCCTTATCTCCTTGGGTCCCACTCATTAGGGTTACTAATATCATGGAGATCTTCTCCCATTCACACTGCGATGTCTCTCATTGATGATCCACTCCCTCCATACCAGCGTTGTTGATTTGGTCAAACTTAACCTTGTCCACATGCATTAGCCCATGTTCACACATGAGGGTACTTTATCCAGCTATGTAAATGATCACTTTTCACATTAAGAGGGATTTTATTCCTACTAATGAGATTTATGGGTCTCCCTACCCATTTATTCATCTAACTAAATGACAGGAGAAAAAAATAATATTCTAATTAGCTGCATGCTAATTTAGGAATATTACAGTCCTCCCCTCCCAAATGTTTCTTTTCCTCAAGCAACTGCAAGGATAGAACTGAAGAGCCTCCTCTCCTCCTCCTGTAGCATCCTCATATGATAAGCTCCTCTAAGGAACAAGATGTTGTCTCATCAATAAATCTCCAAGTTACTCCTCCCAAGTATGCAAGTTTGCTTTCGGTGACAATCCCAAATAGCTATCATCATGAAAAAGTGGAATACCCATCGAGGCAACAATATGTTGTCTAGAGGCCTTCTTGAGGAATGGAATCTGAAATATATTGGGAACTATCATTCCCATGTGAAGCTCCCATCCCCAAGCTACAATCCATATAAAAGGATTCACCCTCCAAAATGGTAACTCATATAAATACTCCTCCACCTTAGGCTCCTGCAAAGTAAGTGGGTTGCATTGATGAACTTGATAGACCAAATTGTCTATCCCACGTTGTCTCTCTCTCCACCTATGATAAGTGTAGGGTGGCTGTTGATTTTGGGCTGCAATAATGTTGCCTTCAAGAGGCAAGAAGAAAACTGGATTTTCAAAGATCTTCTCTCTAGTGTCATGAATCATGCTGGTCCAAACCACCCCATATATGATGAATAGGACATCATCACCATATGGCATCCAAATGAAAAATATACTGAAGGTTTTATGTAGTGCTGGAAGGTACCAACAATTTCCCAAGTGGTCATAGCGCAGATTTTCTAACTGTTGTTTCAAAATATAACATGGCAAGTTGTCTCCCAACAAGTTGCTAGTTATGCATGTCATCTCATCTACTAGAAAATAGTAAATGGAATTGTTTATCAACTGAGCATACAAAGAATAGTACAACACTTTACCCAATCCATTAAAGATATGACTATCCCCATCATTGATGTTGGTCCCGAAATGACCATGAAGCCCAAATAGAGGCTTGCCCTCCTATGGATAAATGCACTGTATAGAGATGGTAAGAGAATGAAAATACTATGTTAAATAATAAATAAGTGAAAAAACACAATTCTTACCATGTGTTGAGAGTAGGTTGATAATAAGATCCATGAATGAGTCCTCCATAGTGGTATGGCATATCTCCATGAAAAGGAATGAACCATGTGTTGCATGCAAATAATTCTTCTTATTCTTGGAGATCCAAGTCAAGAAGATCATATCATGGTAATAGATGTCTCCATCCACTACTCCATCACTCTCATCTCCTAATTTTCCATCAAGTGAATCATATGTGAAGTGATCATCGCTCCCAATTGATAGCCTTTTTGGTCTTTGTAATAAGGCTCTTGCCATCTCATAGGTCCATTCTTTGACATGCAAAATGTTAAAGTCATCTGCCATAATGTTGCTATATATGGGAGATTCCTTCCAAAGTGGAAGTACCTCCTGATCCTCCAAGGCTAAGGAGTAGCCCCTTAGCACCATCATAGTGCCATCACCTACTCCTGTAACATCATGAAAATTATTGGAGAAAATCAGCCTACACTCTCCCAAGAGTTTCCAAACCAACAAAGACTCTTGTTGCCTCCCCAAACCATCACCATATAAACCATGGAGCAACAACATGATGGTTGACATGAAAGATATCACATCACCCCAATACACCCAAACTCCTTGCTGCCATATGATGGAAGTGCCATGCCAAGTCCCAACCATTAGCACACCCTTTGGAATATGATATGCTACATGATGGCCAAACTCTTTCAAGAGTAGCCAACATAGGCTTCCCTCCTGCTACCCTGTGTCATAGATATAAAAGTAGATTTACAGTCCCTTGCTCATCAACGTCACCCATTCAACCAATGGTGAGTGTTTATCATCATGCTCAAAATAGGTATCCCTCCAATGGAGAATACCACTCTCCCAATCCAAATAACCATCTCTACACTTCATGGGATGTTGAATTGCAGCCTCCCAGAGATCTCCAAATGAATACCATTCATCAATGACCAAATTGATCCCATAAGAATCCAAATATACTTAAGGCAAAATCTTCTCATTGAGTAGCGAAGTGCTCATCAAGAAATATCCATCATAACAATGGAAGATAAGATGTCTCTCATCAACTATATTCCTATCCCTTGTCACACAAGTATGTTGGTCATAAGAATGTCTCATTATTAGTTGGGCCCCCAACTCATCATTGCTGCTCATTGAAAGTGATGCTGATCTCCATGATGGTGCATCTGTTGTCTCAAGATCATGCTCAATGTTGAACACATAGTTCTACATTGCATTGTTTAGGAAAATACTCATCCTATCCTCCAAAAATATACACTCCAACCCCAAGAGTTGTGTGCATCTCAAAAATGATATAGTAGGATGACTATATATCTCCCCCTTTAATAAATCATGGTCCCTCAGCGTAGTGATAATATGCTGCTCCAAATCAGCAATGTGCTTTGACACTAGGTCATGCATTTGCCATGATAGCATGTTTCCATAATCCTCCATATGATGTGTTGTAATAATAGGAAATGGAAATATGTGCATACCTTGGTAAATCTTGGGAACATCTTGTACTTCTACAAGGGTTCCTTCCTCCAGTGTGATGACTTCCCCAACTACTGATGATGATGGTTGCTCCTCTATGGTTGCATCAGTGATGGTATAAGTCTCCTCCTCCTCTTGCATCTCCAGAATAGTGCATGGGACTCTAAAATTCAAGAGATCAAGGCCATTTTGAAAATGTGCAAGTGTTCTTCCTCCTGATGCAAGGGCTCCTGCAGTAAGTGGTGGTGGAAGCTTCTTTTCCTCTGATGTCTTCTTGTCAAACTTCTTTATCAACCTTTGAGTAAAATATGCATATGCAGTCACTTTTGCATGACTCAAATGGCTAAACCACAAAATGTTTGATTCACCCTCAAGGTGTAGCACTGCAATCTCAACAACTTCTCTCTCTACTACTGGATGTAGCAGTAAAAATGAATCCAAATTCATTCCCCAAGCCTTTGTTGTGCATGTGGATGACCCATCAAAAGTAGATAATATAAATCTATTGCTTCAAGTTCTCCTTTCTTCTTTGAGATGAAATAATTGTGGGAGAGTTAGATTCTCCTTGAAATCTCTTGCTTGAGATTTGTATTCTGCAAGATACTCACATAGAATCTCATGATCTAAGTGTCCTCCATCTCCGTGCCTTTTGTCTTCTTCTTCAAAATAAAAGGGCATAGTGTATTTCCTTGGAGCCCTATGCAATACCGGTTCTTTCTTCTACTAATAGGAAGTGCATGGACCACCCTCATCTTGAAAGCCTAATGAGGTCTCATTGTTTCTCTCCATTCTTCTTTGCTTGGCCTCCTTGGTGAGGTCCCTCTTAGATCTGAAAAGAGATAAGATAAAACTCATTATTTCCATCATTTTGATCTCTTTCTCCTTATTCTTATTCTTCTTATAGCATATTGGCTGAGATCCATAGGCTGAGCCAAGATTATGCCCTGATACCACTGTAATATTCCCAAATGGGGAAGCAGCAATATTTGAACACAATAATGGAAATAACAGTGAACAAATCAATACACCATGATATGGGACAAATGTACAGCCACATTATTAAACATATCAACAAATAATAGGCACAAGATCCTAAGGATCAAGTCACTCAAGCAATACAAAACAAGCCTCCTCTAAGAAAATATGACAATACATGAGAAAATACTGCTATACAAGTGCCATGAGCCATGAAAGCATATTTTTAGGGCATAAACTACTACAGAAAGATATAACAAGATGGATCTATTATTATGTAGCTCAAACAATGTTGGCAGTGAATATCTAGGCTCCCAAACACATTTCCAAGACAACCCAAAAAGGGTTTCCGGAAATACCAAAAAGTACAAAAGGCCAGAATGCAGCCCTAGGGTTGAATAGTAGTTGCAACTGAATAACTAGATGGAGATGGCTGAAAATGATATCTAAATGAATATATCTCCTCTAACATTTCCTTCAAGTCAAATATTGATCCCAACACTGAAGATCTCACCCTCCAAATTAAGCACTGAAACCTCCACTGCAAATGCTCACTAGAATAACGCAGTCAAAGAGGGAATCTGTGTTGTAGATAATGGGAATAGGTTGGAATGGTGCCGAGATTGGAAATAAATCTCAAGAACCTCATTTCTGATCTCCCAATGAAAAAAATTCTTCCTCCCCTTAAAAACTAGCTCAAAAGGTGGGTTTCTCAACCCTCCACTGCAACACCCTCCAACACAACAAAAATCTGAATAGACACTGCTGTAGCTAAGGACTGAAGCTTGGCTAGAATGCCAGAGTGTGGAAATGATAGTACAATACTCTGCCTAGAGGCTACCTCAAGAGAAGAGGTGGGATCCCCGCTCGGGAACACCCTGTGCTAAACAACACAACAATCTTAGCTAAACAGATAGAGAGTGCAAGAAGTCATACATACCATAAAATCAATAATCAATAACATCACCATCTATGGTTGCCTTGCCCTCCTTATAAACAATGTGGGCCTTCTCTCCTTGGGTACCACTCATTAGGGTTAATATTATCATGAAGACCTTCTCCCATTCACATTGCGTTGTCTCTCATTGATGATCCACTCCCTCCATACCAGTGCTATTGATTTGGTCAAACTTGACCTTGTCCACATGCATTAGCCCATGTTCACACATGAGGGTGTTTTATCCAACTATGAAGATGATCCCTTTTCACATTAAGAGGGATTTTATTCCTACTAAAGAGATTTATGGGTCTCCCTACCATTTATTCATCTAAATAAATGACAATAGAAAAAATTAATATTCCAATTAGCTGCATGCTAATTTAGGAATATTACATTCACAATGAGAACATTTATGGGATCATGTCAACATTAAATGTGAAATTCCTATGTTGTTCACAATGATAATATTTCTGGGATAATTTCATGATGTAAATGTGAAATAACTATTATATATCTTTTTTGGAGAGGATAATCATTTTTTGACTTGCTAAAGGAGCTCAGAGTCACCAGTTAAACTATATTTTTTCTGAACCTTTTCTTTCTAAATTATTTAGAGAAGTAAATGACTATTTTTCTCTGCAACTGATTCTGGCCCCATCATGCATCAACATTTCAGTGGCACAATTCAAAATGAGTCAATAATTACATTTTGTTTTTGTTAATTCCCATGTCTGTGACTTGGGTAAATTCCCAAGGTTAGGCATTCTAGTATTTGATGGTGTTTTCTTTGAGCCGAATCTTTACCTTTGTCTTATACCTAAAATTATTTGTGCAGTAATTGGTCTTCTGGCCATACTTATTCCTGATTGAATTTCCAAATTACTATCTTACAAGATTCTCTAGATTACAATGCTTTTTTCTAGCATACATGTGTCTTTCAATTTTGAACTTCAAACCCCTTAGGTTGCTCTACATAGACTTCCTCCTTAAGTGAGCCATGCAAGAAAGAAATTTTGACATCCATTTGTTGTAAGCTCCATCCTTGAGAACCAACGAAAGCAATGATAGATCAGATAGTGGTGTATCAGGTAGCTGGTGTGAATATCTCGTCATAGTCCATTATTTCCTTTTGAGAGAAGCCTCAAGCAACGAACATGGCCTTGAACTTTTCAGAACTACCTAATGGAGGCCTTCAACCCTAAATCCAAGTGTAAATGTGTCTTTAGGGTTCCTTTACCAAACACGTACCTTCCCATCAATGAATGTTACCTTGAAGCCTTTATCTTCCATCGCACCATCCTTGTCTCTATGAGGCTCCAACCTCTAGGCCTCCAACCCTCAAGTTTAATTTGTCAAGATAATTTTGATGATTCTTCATGGCTCCCAATATCTTCTGCAACAAGCCCTAACAATATTTTCGCCAACACTGCCTTCTCCAAATCACTTCATCAATGACAACCTTATCTTCTTAGAAGGTATCACCACTGCTCTTCATGGTACCAAAAAAAAATCTCCAAGGTCACCTCATGAGAGCTTCACAAAGGTATTGTTTCTCCAAGATTGACTCGAAGATCACCTTCTACAATTCTTCAACACTGCCTCAAGGTATGCAACTTCAGAGGTCTTCCAACAATGTTTCAAAGAAATCTGCTCCAAAGTTCCAAGGATGCTTCTTCAATTAGTCTACGTCCAAAGAAATGACCTCACATAGTTTCCAAACAAACTCAATACTAGCTACAAAAATAGTATTTCCAACCATGATGCAACTATGCCTTCAATTAAGATCTACAATAAGTTTCTACTCCAAGATAATATATCCTTAAAAATATTCCACAGGTTTCTAATGAATCGCCATAGTTCTACACAAATGTTTCCAATGATCTACTTGAGGTCTGCAATAGATACTTTCTGAAGTGATCGTTGCCACAAATTCAAAATTTCAAATTGATGTCTATGTTCACAGGTCGAAGAGTTTGTAGACAAGTCATCACAAGTTCACATAGAATCCACTATAGGTCTCCAATATGTCACCACAAAAAAGCTGCAATAGAGATCTACAATTCACAAATTTTCACAAAGAAATTGTAATAAAAGCATCCAACTGTAGGACCAGATTTCCTTTTGAAATTAAAAGTTAGGTTTGAAGTTTTTAACAGAGGTTTGTTCTTTATATAAAGTATTTCAAGGTAGCTCCATGGTCCGAGCCTCTAAAATTTCACACAAGAGCTGGCACAGGTATGAGGGTATCCTTCAAGGTGACTGTAATTTGAGCTTTTGCACAGTTGAAACTGCTTCACGTAATGTTTCTTATGCGGCTAGAAGAGAGGGCCTTATACTAGGCCTCTGTGCCCTTAAACAATCCTCCACGGTTCTGCAATTATGAACCACACAGATATGAAGAGATTACTGTAGGTCAGAGGTCTTTATTACCACATTTGGCTACCAAAATAATTTGTTGTCTGACTATGAGAAGAAATAACCCAAACAAACAGCTCTTATGTCCTCCTCACCTCATTGTTCTGTGTTTTTCAAATGCTCTTCACTAAAATTTAGTGCTAAATTGAGGTGTTTGAACTGATATTAATATTTTTTTGACCTTCAATGAAGATACATGTCTCTTGAGGGGACATGACAACCTACACCAGTCGAATCAAGTCAGTTAGGACAAAAAATGTATTTTTTCATCTTAAAAATTCAATTTCTCTCATCCTATGAGGAGTTTGAGGGCGTGTAATAGCTCATTAGAAAGAGGAAAAAATAATCTACAAGCTTATGGTAGTCTCATCCTTAAGTAGGGTCATTTTACCATATATAAATTATATTTAGTGAACCGTTATAAATATTTTATTTATGGCAGCCTTATGGGCATTTAGAATGTGGATATGCTTCTCAATATTCAAGGACTAGGATGCAAGGGCATAGATGAAGGATCCATCAAATAGATTTTAAGTCTATGAACCTTTTTCAAATTTCTTAGGGCACCTTCAACAAGGCAAGGCTTAGGGAATCATTATCACGTAAGGACAAGGGTGTATGCATGTGGACAAGGGTGATGATAAGGGCTTCTACATCCATCATTATGCATCACTAGATATTCAAGATAGACCATGGGTACCTACGGCTTCAATTTTCATCATGCATCATTATGCATCACTAGATCATTCAAGATATATCATGGGTATCTAGGGTTTCATTTATCATCATGCATCATTATTATTTTTCATGTATGTAGCATAGATTTTCATATATGAATTTAGGATATCGTTCTTGCATAGAATTAGGGTTAAGGTTTATTAAATAATAAACAAGGACTAGGGAATCATAATTATTAGGACATGCATCAATGTGTTAGGGCTAAGTTCTAGAGTATTATGGACATTTAGATCATAAATCAACAATCTAAGGTAACATCAAAGGGTAAATTTACTTAGGGTTTTGTCATGTAGTTAGGGCAACATCACAAAAGGGTTTAACGCATGAATTATGTCATGTAAAAGTTTCAGTGTAAAGCAATGCTACCCCTAGTTTTTTAAAGGTCATGTGAAATCTTTAAACTAAACATAATTCACACAAAGGGCTATTAAAAGTTAGTTTTTTTAAATGAATATGCTCTTGATCTTATAAAAAAGGTACCAAATTCTTACCAGATATTCCTCCATAGGGGCAGAAGTAAGCCTGAGATGATCATCCACTTTAGGAAGGAACTCAAATTTCGCTTCTGGCATGATGCCAATAGTTTATAAATGAGAAATGAAGATTGACGACCTCCCAAGCGAGCAAGGCTAGGATGAAATACAGCTAAGACAATTGTATTGCATCCTAGCTCACTTGGGAGGTCGTACATATTCCTTTCTCCTTTATCAACTACTGCTATCATGGCATAAGCCAAGTGTGAGTTATTTCTTAAAGTGGATTATCATATCAGGGTTAATTCTGCCCTAAAAAAAAATTCTAGGAGTCGCGTCGTAATTCCTACGACTCTGGTGTCACTTCCGATGGTTGTTTATGTCACTGATATGGCCCAGTTGTCGCAACAATATTATGCCAATTTTCAGAATAGCGGCGATTTTCATGGCACTTCTGACATTTGTTTCCATTTTTGTAAAACAAATAGATCCGTACATGCAATGACACGTGCGAAGACAGGCCATCGATATTGCAGCACATTCTAGGAAGGCATTGGTGTCATAATACCAACGTCTCCACTTGATGTCGAAATAGCAACAATAAATAGCTTGATTCAAATATTGATTAAATGAAGACACGTGGTGTGTCTAGTGTCGCTCTACCGACAGTTATTAGAAGTGTCCCATATGCAACGGTACAGAAAGCGACATTTTTCCCAACCTCAAAGTGTCACTCTTGGGATGCCTATGTGTCGCAATAGAGACATTTTAGCCATCAAAAATTGGGCCAAATATGCTAGTGATACAAGGCCAATAACAATACCTATGAATATTTTCCATTGTTTTTCTTACACCAAAATCTCCAGAAATAAGAGAAGTGGGTGCTTCCCTTATGAAATTCACTATCTCCCCATGTGGAATACAGAGCTTTCCCAAATGATACAACAAGTTATTATTTACATGGTAATCCAATTCCTAAACTTGGAGACCTTGACTCAAGTTTGCATAAACATCTTGAAAGTCATTATCAAATGCATATTTCTCAATATAAATTTCATGTAAAACATAAGTATTCTTGAGTAAAGTAGTTGCACTAATAATAGGCCTAGAAAGCATATTAGCAACCTTGTTGTATACACCTTTCTTATACATGATGACCAAGTGGAATTTTTGTAAGAAACCCATCCATCAAAAGTTCCTTGAATGTTGCAACTTAGCTTGTGATTGCAAGTATTGAATGGTTTGTGGTCAGTGTGAATGATGGTTTCCTTTCCCATCAAATAATGTTTCCACTTCTTCAAACTTTGAACTAACGCATATAGCTCCTTGTCATAAGTAGGATATTGTATCACTGCACCATTGAAAATTTCTGAATGGAATGAAATGGGCTTACCATGTTGTAATAGGGCTGCACCCATGGCATAGTCATTTGCATCAATTTGAATCTCAAAGGGTTGTCTCAAGTATGATAGTGATAGTATTGGGGATGTGTTGGAATAGGGTCCCCTAGCTGCATTTTGATATGTTCCAAGGCTGCGGTTTCTTATATATTTTTTTAGTAATTGGTGTTGCACAGGGGCTTTGGGGCGGGTCAAGGTCAAAGGGTAGACATAGAGTTTGCAAACCACGGTTTGCGGACCACAGGATAGCGCAGGATATGATGATATAAATAGATGGATAGTTTGAGTCTAAGAGTAAGTAAGTGAGATTGATGCTGCGTACGAACTGTTGAGAACTGTTTTGGGTAGTTTTGGGTAAGGAATCCTACTAGATGTGTGAGCAGAGATCCTCAGTCCTGTTGTGTGCAAACCTCACTGGCTGTGTGCACGGGCTGTGACTTGGGTTTGTAACTTGGTTTTGGATGTTAATGAATGTGGAATATAATGATGTATATTTATGTTATCTGAAATGGTTGTGTTTATTACTGGAGTACCTCTGTGTTATTTGAATAAGATGCGATTGTATCTGCGATATATGAATTAGCTGCAATTGTGATGTTTTGTGGTGATAATTATTGATGCACACGTGGATACGAAGGTGTTGATCAGATTTGTTTAATAATAGTGGCTTTGTTTATGTTTACATGTTGATTATACTATTAAGGGCTCGATAATAGGATTGCTTCTGTGTGAACCTGATAGAACTCGATGAGATCTGCTTTAATTACCTACTCTCTCCCAGGCTACGGAAACCTGGTTCCAGCACCCACCCATACTACTTCGAGTGAGACCTTGGCCTGCAAAAGTAGGTCATTGCCGAAAGGGCCAGTAGTATAGGGGTTTGTTGGAAAACCTTAACTCTGAACCTGGGTCAGGACCCCTCAAGCCAAAAAATGGTTCTGTTGCCAAGACCGGGAGCATTTTTAGACAAAGATCAGGTAATGCCACAAGGTCATTGGAGACTTGAGAAATTGGAGCTCGAAGACTAGTTGGAAAAATAGATTCAGGATTTTTTTGTAAAAGAGAATCGTAGAACAAATCTAGCAGCTGAGAACTGGAAGAAAAAATATATTTTCACAGAAGTATATGAAATTTTCTTTGTGACTTTTGTCCATGAACTCCAAGAGTAGCTAGCAAAGGCTAGTGGAATTCTAGATGTGTGGGAAGGACGATCAAGTTACGTAGTGGACTCCGGAATTGATTCAACAGTTGTAGAAAGCTGACAACACAATCACTCGAACTATAGATAATTGGGTGGATAGTGTGCTAGGAGGATTTGTAACAGAATTCGCAGTCGGTTAGTTTGTATCCTACTCTGAGGCAGAGCGAAGGTTCTTCAAAGGATTCCAAGGTAAGTTCTTGTGAAAATTGCCATTACTAATTAAAATATTACTATGCGAAAAGGGCGTTTTGTGCAGCCACACCGAATGAATGACCTCTAATTAGAGTGAGAGTACAACATGAAGTGGTAATTACTACCGAGTCAACTGAGAAGGGGATAGATCCGTCTATAGCCCATTAAGAGAGCCGACTGCGCATGCGGGAACTAGTCCTCTGGCTACACCATTGTCGAGTTAGCATAAGGGCAGGAACTCCCCTACACATCTGCCACTACCAGAAGAAGATATGGCCACACACATGATGCTGTCCACCTTCAAGGGTGTAGGAGATAAAGACATGCACTGATTTTGGTTCGTAGTGGAATCAGTATGGACAATGTAGAATGTTGCTAGCAATGCGGTAAAAAGGGCGCAGCTATTCCTCGCCTTTGAAGGAAGGGCCTTGGATTGGTACGTGGGATTCTAGGCCAACATGATGATCCATTAATACAAGAGATTAAGAATGCTTTAAAACAACAGTTTCAGAAGCCTAAGTCCTATGCTCAACTGGTGGTTGACTTGAAATACTTTAGACAAGGACCCACTGAGTCGGTATGGGAGGTTGATCAATGACTAAAGAATGTTATCAGAGATGGGGAATTTAAGTATGAGGATAGACAACACAAGGAATGGTTCATCACCATGCTATTACCTCACCTACGTGGACCTATGGGTCAGCAAGATATTGAGACACAAGAGAAAACCTTGGAGATTGATATGAAGCTAGAATTTTCTCAAAGAGACGATGCCTAGTTTGGGATATACCAGATCTAGGGACAGCTAGAGGCAATGCACCTCCAAATCCATAATTTGTGGAAAGAGCGAGGAAAAGAAGCTAGCCCAGATGTATGATTCATAATATGCAGGGTGCCGGGCCACACCAAGGATCAGTGCCCTTTGCTGGTGGACTACATGCAGGCTGGGGGTCCCAACCCATTGCACCCTGTTAGGTCTCTGTAATTTAGCAGAGTGAAAACACTAAACGCTGCAGAGACTACATCAAAAACCACTTTGGGATTCTAGGATCTAGCCCTCCTGAATCCAGAGAAGGATCTCTCTATAAGTGCAAAGATTGATTTATCTTTTAAGGTTCTAGTATGATATTAGGCTAGTTATTAAGAACAAGGATTTTTATTTGTTTTTGGTTGGTCAGGTATGATCTTTAATTGGATGGAATATCACAAAATGAAAGAGTTCAAAAGGTGAAGATACAAGTATATTGAGAAGTGTTCAGTAGACAGGATTAGTGTGAAAACAACTTTAAAACATTAGGCAATGGAGACACAAAGGGTTTAATTGTACAACAATTTCAAGAGTGGTCCAAGGGGCAAGTCATCTATATCAAGAGATCCTTTAGATTAAATGATGGAGTGGAACATCAAAAGTGTTGAGAAGGTGGAAAAAGCCAATAATTTCAACAAGCATTTATCAACTTTCCATACAAGAAAAGCCTTTTTAAGCAACTATTTGAAACCAACCAAAGATAGGTCTAACCATAAACTTCTTTGGACAAGCTTGTATTAAAGCTAACTTATCAGACAAACAATCCAGTAATCCACATGACTACTTTCAGAAGGGATGAAAATAGATAATAAAACAAAGTGCAGCTTAAGATCAAGTCAGATGCATTAAAATCTAGGCTTGCTTTCAACATACTCTTAGGGAAACTTTCAAACAACCTTTGGAGAAAGAACTAGAAGAGAGGGCAAACCGTAAAATTTTCTAGTTTAACTCTACTTAACATGTAATTAAAATATCATTCAAGAACTTCCTTTCAAGTTTTGCACATCAAGACATGGACTAACCAACATTCCTTGATAATGTTTACACTTAAGTCATTCTTAAATACACAATTGGAGGAAAACATAAAGATAAAGCTTATCAGTGAGAGTAGGGTACTTCTAAGAGTAAATCCTAGCTCTATATTTGTTTTTCTTTATCAAAGAAAAGTGAACAAAATCGAATACATGAAAGGAAAACAATAACAGTAATAGGTACTTCACCAATGATATAGATCAGGATCCCAAAAATCAGCTTGTATATTGATTGTCAATCCAGTTACATACTTCAAGTCCAATGTTTCAACACAGCAACAAATTCTCTTCTCAACCTAACTTCTTCAATAACTTAATAGAGCTTCAGAGCGTCAGAATTTTTTTACATTCAACAATTATTTAATACAGCAACTATTACATCATAAATCCAATAACCAACCCTTTACAATGTGCTCCACAAGGAGATTTTATAAGAAGATGAGGAGGTGGGATGAAAGAAAAGATCTCTAGGTTCAATTAATACAAGTTAATGCCTCTCTGCCTTTGAGAAACTCAACAGAGAAGATTTCTGATATTTCCTCTGTATTAATGAGTTTTCATTAAGTTTTTTAGGCTACTTAGCATATTTTGTTGACTTTAAAACTCTTTAGGTAGGCTGGAAATAACTCTGGCAAAAATATCACTGACTTGGCAATAATTGTGCCTTGTTTTGATTTATGAAAGCTGCAGGTGGCTCTATGGTAGCTAAAGAGGATTCAATTAGCCTCTGATGTGGTAGTGGAAGCCTTCCGGACTGATATATCTCTTTGTTTTTCCTTAAAACACCTTTAATCTGCTTTTGGTCTGTGTTTAGGCTTAATTAGGCCCTGATCTTCATCTTCGGGTCTTTATCCTTTAACACTGTCTTTATCTCTGTGGATTAGGCCTTTGATTCTTGAATTTATGCCTTAATCCCTTTAAACTCTACTTTAAAATCTTTATTCTTCACTTTATGCTATGATTTTCACCTTTGGCACTGATACTCTTTGTTTATTTGATGTTTTACTGTGTTTTTGTTGTTTTGCAGGTGCGTAGAAGGTTTACACAGGTGGAGGTATTTGTTTTAATGAATAGCTCCTTGGATCCCTTCCTGTACCGAAGGTTAGGAATCATCATTCTTGACCTTTGTGCTATTTTTAAAACTCTGGAAAAACCCATATATAACCTGCACAAAACAAAGAAAAGTTATGTAATCTTGCGGAAAATGGGTTTAAACACTGCTTTGGGCAGTTTGGGAGCAAGGGTGAATCGGAACCGTCGGATTAGAATATCCAATGGTGGTGATTGCCCGATGAAATATTTTGGGAGAATAGATGGATACAAATGGCTCGGGGTCGCAATGTAATGTGGCTCATTGGATTAAAACAATCGATGGCCGAGATCGTTTGATGGAGCGTTTGGGAGAATGATGGAGGGAAAATGACTCGAGGTCATGATATAACGTGAGCCGTCCGATCTCAAAGATCAACGGCCAAGATTAAAAGGTGAAAATGACTTTGAGAAGGATGGTGGTTTGGTGAAAAACCAGCAGTGGTTTTCGCACGAGTGCTGGAGGGGTAAATGGTTTTCCCAAAAAAAATGCGATTCCATTCATCACGCGACACATGGATTTACATAACCACCCATTTCTCGTTTTTTTCGGCATTAACTTGCGGGCGCAAAAAAAAAAAAAGCGAAACGCATTTTCAACCATCGGATCGGAGGACCCAAATCCGACGGTGCGGATCGCACGTGACGGTAAATGTTGTGAGTTAAAGAGGTAAGCGGGGCCCGTGATGACGTGTGGTCTTTTGTCATGGAGCGAGCGGGTTAATAGGCTATCAGGTTTAATCTTGATCGTCGAATTTTTCGAATGGACGGTCAGGATTAGAAGAAGAGATGGGTTGTATGAATGGAGGAAAAGGTAAGGCAGGGGATCCGGCGGAAAGATAAGGAGTGATGGCCAATGATCTATGTAGATCAACGATACACATTCATTCTTAAAATTGAACTGTTGAGGTGAAAAAATAGAAGGGAAATACGTTTTCGAAAAGGGTTTAAGGCCTTTAGCGCCCGACTATGGGGCTTTAAGTCACATGAGGAAATGGGTTTTGAAGGAAATAAGCCTTTGGGGGCTTATGACCTATATAATGTAAAAAGGGTGTTTTTAGGCCAGAAAACGGGGTTTGTAAGCCAAACTAGGGGTTTTGATAGGTTAAAGGAGGCATTTTTAAACCAAATAAAAGGGAAATATAAGGTTTAAAGGGGGGTTTGATGATTTGAGAATCAAATGAAGGTTAAATGGAGGGATTTTATGAAGGGAATAATGGGTGAAAAAATGGGGTTTATTTATGAGTAAAGGAGGAGTAAAATGATCGGAAAATGGGGTTTTAAGCGATCTTTCTCTTGGCAAATAGCAGGTTCTTTAGGATAAATGAGGGAAACAGCAGTGAATATTAACTCAAAGGGTAAAGATATTCATAAGACTTTAAGAACTAAAAATTTGGTCATGAATTGTTTCTTAAAGGCTAAAAGAGATTTAGCCACCATTTGATATGGAAAATTTTATAGGTGGCTAACAGTGGCTCCACATGGGGATGGCATCTTCTTGAAGATGTCAAGAATCTTCAGCTATTGATCTCTAGATTTTCAACAAACCAGTGCCTTATCCATTGGGCTGCAACTTTCTTTTCTTTTGCTGACCTTCTTTTAATTTGATGATATCTGCAGCAATCTGAAACAATGGAATTCTATCAAAACAACATCTCTACCTATCCACTCTTAAAGATTCTAACATTTTTTCTTCTTTCAGAGTGCATTTGGACTAGAAAACTCTCTTCATCAACATTTTATTCTTTTGAAAACAGGAAAATAATCTAAGACTACTCTTATTTCTCCATGAACTCAGTTTAAACAGTTGAGTTCATAAATTCTCTACCTAACTACTATCTGTCAGGATTAGACTGTCTGACAAACTTTTATTCTCTAAATTCTAAACAGGAAATTTAAAAATAGCCAAGCCAAGATTAAACAATTTGACTTGTTGCAGATCTATGGCATAAAAACAAGTTGCACATAGATTTTTATTTGCAGAAAATTAAAGAAAAATATTGAAGGCTTAAGATCTTAAAACTAAAACATCCCTCGTTATTTCTTCAGCTCTGTTTTTTAATTTGTTTGAGCTTTTTCCTCTTTCTTTCCTGGTTCAAGTTTTGAGCATATTAGAACCAGTTTGTTTTCTATCTTTGGCTCAAGATTTGATCTAATTAGAGCCATTCTTCTTTTGAGATTCATAGGTTCAGATTTGAGCTTGTTTGAACCTTTTTTTTCTATCCTAATCTACCTTAATGATAAGCCAAGATTGAGTTGTTTGGTTGATCTAATTCACCAACCTATCAGTAGTAAATTGAAAAAATAATTAGTCATGATTAAGTTGTATGACTAACTAGAAGCGTGTTTTTAGAAGTGGCATTTGAGCTTGCACACTTTCAGACCTTGTCTCTCTTTTTGGTATGGGGCTATACCTTTCTTATTTTCACTCTGCCCTCTTTTCTCTTTTCTATTGTTTTTGTATTTTTATTTTTCTAACTTTGAATGCAATGTTCAGACAATGATATTTACAATGAGAAAAAAGGAAAAAGTTGCAAACTAATATAGTCAAGAAAAATAATGTTTGAGCATCTTGCAATTGACAGGACCTCCAAAGAGTTCAGTTCCATTCACTTCCTGCAAAAAAAAACATTGTTACTAGCAGTAGAATGAATAAGATAAGGACCTAGCCATAAGTTATAAAATTTTCCATGTTTTCCCTTATCTTCTCTCCTGGAATCCCACTTCAAAACTTTGTCACCAACGCTGAAATCACTAGCCTTGGTTCTTTTATCAAACAACTTCTTGATGTTTTCTTGATTGTGTAGTGCTCTGTTGTAAACTTCTTCTCTGGTTTGTTGAAGATGTATAGTCTGATTGATTCTTGTTGTCATATCATTTTCTTCATACTGTACTTTTTGGATCAGCTTTATGACTGGCACTCCTAGACTGGTTGGAAAAACTGCATCTACTCCATAAAATAGCTGGTACGGTGACATTCCAATTGATTTCTTAAGTGTTAATTTGTCAGCCCATAGTGCATGCACTAGCTTTGTGTGCCATGATTTCTTATTGTCTTCCAACAACTTTTTGATTATATTCACCAAAATTTTATTTGAGGATTCTGCCAACCCATTACCTTGAGGGTAATAAGCAGTAGAATGGCCCAATGTAATCTGATATTTGTGACAGAATTCAACCATCTTTTTGGATCCAAATGCAGCAGCATTGTCAGTGATAATCTTCCTAGGGCAGCCAAATCTAGATAGGATATGATTTTCAAGGAATTTTATGATAACAGAGTCAGTGGCTTTCCTAGAAGGGATGCCTTCTATCCATTTGGTAAAATAGTCTGTTGCAGTGAGAATCCATCTATGTTCGGAAAATGAGGCTGGATGGTTTTCCCCAATGAAGTCTAGACCCCACTGTTGAAAAGGAGCTTCAACAGTGATTAGATGCAAGGGTAAGGGAAGCAATTTTCTTTTGCCTTCAAAAAGTTGGCATTTGTGACAGGCAATAATCATTTTATGGACATCTTGAAAGAGAGTGGGCCAGTAGTAACCAGCTCTAAGGATTTTATTGGCAGTTGTCTTCCAATAGAGGTGGCCTCCACATTCTCCTTCATGGAACTCATGCTTGATCTTATCTGCATCATTCTCAGGCAAACATTTAAGCAATAATCCACTAGCATTTTTTCAATATAGACATTTATCCAAAATGCAATAATTAACAGCTTTCAACTTTAGAAATCTTGCCTTTGTTTTAGACAAACCAGGAGGTGTATTTAAATTGAGCAAAACATATAAAATATCAGCATACCAAGATGAAAACAGAAAATGATCTTCAATAATGGGAGTTGACAACTCCTCCTGTTCATCTAATGCCTCTAACATGTTTATATCAAGAGCTTCAAAATTAGACTCAACCATTAATCTTGCTAGTCCTTGGCCTTTTATGAGCTTAGTGGGCTTGATTTCTAAATCATATTCAAGTATCACAACAATCCACTTTCCTCTTTTGCCATCTGGATCTTGGGTTAAAATGTCTTTTACAATTGAATTTGACACAAATGAAATTATGTGGAAATGTAAAATGTAAACTCTGAAGTCTTTTAAGGCTTTGACCAGGGCAAAGGCTTGTTTTTCCATGATATTGTACTTCAAAGGTGCATCTCTCAATGCCTTACTAAAGAATGCAATTGGCTGCTCTTGTCCCTTCAAGTTTTTCTGTAATAGGACAACAACCACTGTGTGTTCTAATGCAAATGAAAAAATGAAGAAATCCTTTGTAAAATCAGGATTAATGAGAACAAGTGTTTTGGTTAATGCTTGTTTTACCAATTCAAATGATTTCTTTGCTTCTAAGGTCCATTTAACTCCTTCTTCATTTTTGAGCATATTTTTTATGTTTCTAAGGAGTTCAGTCAGATTGGGTATGAACCTTCTCAAGAAATTAATCTTCCCAATGAAAGATTGAAGTTCCTTGATGTTTCTAGGATGGTTGATTTGCAATATACCATCAATCCTCTTTGGGTCTATCTTTATCCCCTCTTCTGATATGATGTGTCCAAGTAGTTTGCCTTCTTGGAGACCAAACATTGTTTTCTTTGGATTTAAAGATAACCCATATTTTCTGCATTTCTCAAAGACTTTTCTCAAGTGTTCTAGGTGTTCTTCATCTGTTTTGGAAAAAATAGTGATATCATCAAGGTAAATAATGATGAAGTAGCCTAATTCTTCTGAGAATGCAATATCCATGGCTCTCTAAAATGTGGCACCAACATTCATTAAACCAAAGGGAATTTTCACATACATGAAAGTACCCCAAGGTGTGGTAAAGGTTGTTTTAATTTGATCATCAGGATGTACTATAATTTGATTGTAACCTGAGAAGCCATCTAACAAAGAAATCCTTTTACAACCAACTACCTTTTGTAAAATGTGATCCATCTTGGGTAAAGGGTAGTTGTCCTTCAATGAGGCTCTGTTTAATTTCCTAAAATCAATACAAAGCCTTATTTCTCCTGTCTTTTTCCTAACTGACACAAGATTAGACACCCAATCTGAATATCTAACAGGGACTATAATTCCAACATCAAACATTTTCTTGATTTCTTTCTCAACCAGGGGTAATTGAACATGGTTTATTCTACGCAATTTTTGTCTATAGGGCTTCTGGTTTTCCTTGAGGGGTATCTTATGCTGAATTATCTCTGTGTCATAATATTTTTAGATGTTCATAACTCCATGCAAATACATCAAAAAATTCCTTAAACAACTCAATATATTTCAGTTTGATGTGAGCTGGCAATGTTTTAGATAGTTTAATCATTTTTGGCTTTAGCTCATTGCCTATGTTACACTCTTCCACTTCAATTTCAATAGGCTCCATTTTTTGTTTTTTGGCAACATCATTGAAATCAAACAATTCTTCTAATGGGACCAGACCTTTTAGCAAGCTTTTAGTATTAGATTGCAGCATTTCTAAATATTCTTTTTCTAAATCTGCACTAATTTCTATTGTATGTTCAAGTTTATTAGCTAACATATTTATCTCAGCAATATATGGAGATTTTACTTCTTCATCAAGTAGATTTTCTTCAGTAAGACGGTCATTTTCATACTATGAATCTGAGCTTGGTAGCTCAAATTCATTTCTGGACTGTAGGAAGTCTTCTATTTGTTTATCTCCTTCAAACACTTGCCAGTATTTTTCATTATCTGGGACAGCTGGTCTAAATTTTATTTGGGTGGTGCATTGTTTGGTTTCATAAGGTGTTAAACAAGTTCTAGCAACAAAGGCTAAACCATTGGCAAGGACATTTTGGTTTCTTGGGACAAAGACAAGTTGGAATTCCTCAAATTTTTTCAATAATTCCATGACATCATTTCCATAGGCTCTAAGTCTGGGGTGTTTGGCACTATATTCCCCATTCACTTGCCTAATAATCAACTCTGAATCCCCATGAAATTTTATCCTTTTGGCCCCTAATTTCTTCAATAAGTGTAGGCTTAAAAGTAGGGATTTTTACTCAGCTATGTTATTTGAACATTGAAAATTTAACCTGTAGGAATGCCCTTCAGCATGATTTTTTTCAATGATGTGTATCCATATGCCTGCTTCTGCATTATTCTTAGTGCAAGAGCCATCAAAATTTATACTCCAAAGAGGAATAGTTTCAGATTGACTAGTTTGACTACTATCCTCTTTATCTATTGTTCTTTTAGATTGCTCTTGTAAGTTAGCACTATGTTTAAATTATTCTAGTTCCTCATGTTCTTAATTATGTTGAGGATTCTTCTCTTGACTCTCAAATTTGACAAACAATGGATGACTGTTTTGTAGCTATAGACCTTTGATTAGTTTACTGTGATTTTCTGATTTGGCAAACTGTTTTGACACTTCTGTCTTGTCTTCCTCCTTTTCTGTGTCTGCCACTATATTATAGTGAGGGGTTGCCGCTAATTCAGTTAAGATTTCTTGCTCATTTGATATTTCATGATTGAAGAGAATAAATGAGTCAAGGCCTGTATGCACAGAATAAAGAGGAAAGTTGTCCGATCTTTCTTGGCTACTAACCATGTATTGCATGTGATATTCCCTATAAAGTCTTCTAGTTTGATTAAAAACAGGGATAGTAGCATATGTCATATCTATTTGCATTGTTCCTTGTAACTTAGCTCCCCAAGATCTTGATAACAGCATACCATATTTTGGGGGTACATCAGCCACTACAATATCCATCACTAAACACTTGGCTGGAATTTGTGCTAATTTTACACAAATGTCTTTGATCAAACCTAAAAATTTCACTCTACTAGAGTCAAAGGAGTATAGATATTTGTAGGGTCTGGTGATTTCAAGGCCTAGACTCTGTTGTGTAACCAGCTCCAAAAATAGAAGAAAAGAGATATCAACGCCTTATAAATAAGCCACTTCGAGGGGGAAACCTCTAATACATTACATAAATGAACAATTCTTGGATGATACAATTTACAAAACCTCCTTTATATGAGTCCATGGAATAAGCAATGTAATCCTAGTGCTGACCATGTTAACTTCTACGACCTAACAATAATAATTTAAGGGCACAATAATAACCAAATGGGGGTTACAAGGGTACAATAATAACAATAAGTGGGTCTACACTAACATAATAAGGGGCTATACTATTAATATAGGGACTTAACATTCCCCTCTCCTTCAAACAAGTGTTGTTCTCAACGCTTGATTATTTCTTGATGCTTCTGTATAAAATTCTCATCCTCCCATGTGAAATATTTTACAGAAAAGTTCTTCCACTTGCTGAGATATTCTGAAATTGATCGTACTTGTCGAGTTCTTGTTTCTATGACTTCTTTATAACTTCTTTCGATGTGATGTTGATCTTCCTTTTGTTTCATTAGATTCTGCACCAAAGTTGGGTTATCCTTTGAGAGTTGGAGAACTTGTTGTTGATGCTCGATGTGATCTTCCATTAATTTATCATCCATATTTTCCATTATTTGATCCTTCAAACCATCCAACTTAGCCTCCATTTCTGCTTTTAAACCATCTATTTCATATTCAATTGCTCTTCATAAGATTGAAACTTGTTGCACTTGGTACCGTAATTTTGATATCTCATATTGCAATTCTTCCTCCTCATGCGTCATAGTATAGCTTTCAGAGGGCTTAATGGGTATGGAATTATTTTTTGGAGGCATAATAGAACCCATTAATAACAAAAATTCTTCAATATTCCCTTGGAATCAATTCAACTTGATTCTTCAAACAAGACTTATGCAATTCGGAAAAAGAAATACACACCTTTTACTTGCTTTGAGGAGCTCGATATTGAAATTGAATTATCTCTGTAATTAAAAATATTAAATATATAAAATTCATCCATGTAGTAGCCCTCTAAAGCTTCTTTCAGATGCCATAGGTCTGACCTAATTTGGATTCTCCAAGACAAAGTTGTGTCCAATCTCCCACAATGACCTAATTCTGGACTGGTTCAGTAGAGCAAACTTGTAGGACTTGCCACGTGTCACTGTTTCGTCCTTTGTCTCTGAAATTTATATCCAAGAAACTAAAGTCTGTGTACTTATACCACTCTGCAGCACTCAAACCCACCGCCCAAGAGAGAGAGAGTTATTAACTTTTCCACTTCCTAATGATCACCTCTTTGAGATGCAATTCAGAGCCTGGAGCCTTAAAAGCACTACCTTCCACAGATCATATCTCACAATATTTAAAAGCTCTGAGGTTGTTTGAAGAATTTCTCAGGATCTCATTCTCTCACACCATAATGAATTTCAGATTCTGAACCTTCGTACAAAAGTAACTATAGCCAAAATTCTTACCATGACCCTAGAGCTTCGAAAGACCTAACTTCCACAGATGATATCTCCGAAAATATTGCGAACCAAGCTCTGAAATTTTTAGACAATCTTCCTCAGGATTTCAGCTTCGTACCCTAAACATTTCAGCTTCTGAAACTTCGTAGAAAAAAATTTATAGCAAAAATTCCACGATGACCTGTTTCGAGCAGCGAAACCCTAGAATCCCAAGCTCTGATACCAAATGTTGTGTAACCAGCTCCAAAAATAGAAGAAAAGAGATATCAACGCCTTAGAAATAAGCCACTTCGAGGGGGAAACCTCCAATACATTACATAAATGAACAATTCTTGGATGATACAATTTACAAAACCTCCTTTCTATATATAGGAGTCCATGGGGCCATAATGTAATCCTAGTGGGCCACAATGTAATCCTAGCCGACCTAACAATAATAATTTAAGGGCACAATAATAACCAAATGGGGGTTAAAAGGGTACAATAATAACAATAAGGGGGTCTACACTAACATAATAAGGGGCTATACTATTAATATAGGGACTTAACAGACTCTCCATTACTGCTTTGGGCATTGTGTGAAATCTTGTCATGAATTTTAAAACTAACATAAAGAGGAGGAACTGGCCCTTCTTGGTATCTTCCCTCAATCTTGGGACCAGATAAGAGCTCTGGTTGGTCGTCATTGAGGTTTACAGTGTCATTGTTTTCTTCTATGTTGGAAGCTTTCAAAATTTTTGATCTATATACATCTTGGGTGACTAATTCTGTGAGGGGAACAGAGATTTTAATCTTGGCAATTTCCTGTTCCAAACTGAAAGGCATCTAACTTTTTACAATGTTTGTTTCAGCCTTATTAATCACCACTCTATCAGCAAAATCATCTTGCTGATTGCCTCTATTTATATTGGTCAAAATTGTTTTAATAGGAGCACTAGCTCAGGTGCTAACGCTGCTAAGATTTGCACTCTGTTTTTCATTCATTGGAGTGCCTTTTTCTTTGTTTTGATAAGAATTTACAGCCATTGTTTTATCTTTTTGTTTTGTAAGTTTGGGTTTATTCACAGGGCTATTTTTTGCAGAATTTTCAGAGGTTTTGTTCTTGGGAGTTTCTTTATTCTTTTTACTCCTAAGGTCATATTCTTTTGGAGTCTCTATGATGACATTTTCCAATTCTTGATAGTAATTTTCATCTTCTATTCTTCCATCATCATAGGGTGCATATAGACCTTGTTTCTTATTAATAGGAACATCAAAATGATCACTACCTACTCCCAACATGTTTATATCATCTTCCCCTGTTTGTTCAATTATTTCTTCAACCTCACTTACATAGTTTTGATGAAAAGGAGGTGTAATCTGTTGATCATCCTCTCTTTGTCTGTTTTGAGGTTGATTTCTCATAAAGTTATGATTTGGATTTTGATTCCTGTTTTGGGAAACAGATTGGTTTTCTCTAGCTTGTGTTCTCTCAAGTATGCTCATCTTTTTCATTGTTTATTCCATCATCCTTTCCATTTTTGAGCTAGATGTGTAGGGTGCAGGTTCCTCCCTAAATGATACTTTCTTCTCATTCATCATCCTTGTTCTTTTCTCAATCAGATTTACTTCCACAACTAGGGCTCCTTTCTTCATATATTCTAAAGTCAAAGGATCTCTCTCTCTCAGCTGATAGGCCATTTCAGGATCAAATCCTTTAGGGAATTTGTTTAAAGCTGAGCCTTGTGGAGTTTTCAAGTCTGGGGGTAGTGCATTATAAACACTATTGAGCCTAGTGCAATAATTTTGGACACTTTCCCCAGTGTTTCTTTTGAGATTGTTGTAGTCTGAAAGTATTTGGAGGGGGTTTTCCTAACTTCCCATTTGTTTAAAAATAATTGATGAAAGGCTTGGAGGTCATTAATACTATTAGGGGTAAATATTTTGAACCATTTTCTTGCTTCTCACCCTAGACTTTGAGAAAATAACCTAAGTTTGGCAGTTTCATCATCAATCTCATTTCTATCAAAGTAGTCATTCATCTTGTCCACATGTTGTGAAGCAGCAGTAGCACCACTAGCATCAAATAATGGTATCTTGGACTGATAATCCTATGGCATATTGACTAAAGGTAAAGGGAGGACTAGAGAAGCATACCATGTTGCCATGATAGGAGGTTATGGAAAAAGTGGGGGGTTTACAAGTGGAGGATGTAAGATGGGAGGGGATTGATGGAATGGTGTGGCTTGAACAGTGGATGTGTGGATAAAAAAAGTGGATGGACTAGCAAGAGATTATTGAGCAGATCTAGGATGAGAGAAACCAAAATTATGAAGGAAATGTAAATCAGGTGGAGTAGTTTCTCTGCTATCAAGATGTTCACTTCTATCTTGGGATGAAGGTGAAGGCTCAAAATCTATATGATCTGTATCCTCAAGTGACCTAGTTCTAAATGAGTTTCTTAAGTCAACTTGTGAATCTTGTAGAGCTGCAAGGTTTTCAGGGACAGAATTAGCTCTATGGAGTGACCTAACAATAGTTGAAGTTTTGGCCTTAGGAGATTTAGTAAGGATTCTTTCAGGATTATCAACTATCTCAGGAGGATTTGGGTTAGGATGGGCTCTAGTATGGATTCTTCTAGAAGCCACTATGTTGTGTCTTAGACCCACTAATAAGAAAAGTTTAACCAAATATGACAATCTTTAAGAGGCTAACTGATCTTTTAGCAAGAAAAATTTAATCCTTAAAGCCTTCTTAACTGAGTTTGAATGACGTTATGATAAAGGTTTTCCTAGTGGAGTCTTTAGGTATTTTTAGGATTGTGGAGTCACCAGGTGGAAATTTTTAGCTTTAGAAGGTAAAATGTTTTATGGTCCACCACCATTAATAGGTTCGAATACCAAAGAAAATTAGCAGGCCTACTAATCTTTAGTGGAGTCACCAAGTGAAGAGTTTTTACTTGATTTCAGGGCTTTGAAAGTTTTTCACCATAAAAAATCAAAATCACTCTAGGCAGATACTTGGTTCATTGTTGAAAATGGGATTATTTGAGTTGTGAACTTATCTATTACTTCAAAAAGTCCCCAGTATGGTCGCTAGAAAATTTTAGGTCTCTGTAATTTAACAGAGTGAAAATACTAAACGCTGCAGAGACTACATCAAAAACCACTTTGGGATTCTAGGATCTAGCCCTCCTGAATCCAAAGAGGGATCTCTCTATAAGTGCAAAGATTGATTTATCTTTTAAGGTTCTAGTATGATATTAGGCTAGTTATTAAGAACAAGGGTTTTTGTTTGTTTTTGGTTGGTCAGGTATGATCTTTAATTGGATGGAATATCAAAAGGTGAAGATGCAAGTATATTGAGAAGTGTTCAGCAGATAGGATTAGTGTGAAAACAGCTTTAAACCATTGGGAAATGGAGTCACAAAAGGGTTTAATTGTACAACAATTTCAAGAGTGGTCCAAGGGGCAAGTCATCTATATCAAAATATCCTTTAGATTAAATGATGGAGTGGAACATTAAAAGTGTTGAGAAGGTGGAAAAAGCCAATAATTTCAACAAGAATTTATCAACTTTCCATACAAGAAAATCCTTTTTAAGCAACTTTTTGAAACCAACCAAAGACAGGGCTAACCATAAACTTCTTTGGACAAGCTTGTATTAAAGCTAAATTATCAGACAAACAATCCAGTAATCCACATGAATACTTTCAGAAGGGATGAAAACAGATAAGAAAACAAAGTGTAGCTTAAGATCAATTCAGATACATTAAAATCTAGGCCTGCTTTCAGCATTCTCTTAGGGAAACTTTCAAACAACCTTTGGAGAAAGAACTAGAAGATAGGGCAAACCATAAATTTTTCTAGTTTAATTCTACTTAGCATGTAATGAAAATATCATTCAAGAACTTCCTTTCAAGTTTTGCACATCAAGACATGGACTAACCAACATTCCTTGATAATTTTTACATTTAAATTAAGTCATTCTTAAATACACAATTGGAGGAAAACATAAAGATAAAGCTTATCAGTGAGAGTATGGTACTTCTAAGAGTAAATCCTAGCTCTATATTTGTTGTTATTTATCAGATAAAAGTGAACAAAATGGCATACATGAAAGGAAAAAAATAACAGTAAGAGGTACTTCACCAATGATATAGATCAGGATCCAAAAAATCAGCTTGTATATTGATTGTCAATCCAGTTACATACTTCAAGTCCAATGTTTCATCACAGAAACAACTTCTCTTCTCAGCCTAACTTCTTCAATAACTTAACAAATCTTCAGAGCTTCAGAATTTATTTACATTCAACAATGATTTGATACAGCAACTATTACATCAGAAATCCAATAACGAACCCTTTACAATGTGATCCTCAAGGATATTTTATAAGAAGATGAGGAGGTGGGATGAAAGAAAATATCTCTAGGTTCAATTAATACAAGTTAATGCCTCTCTGCCTTTGAGAAACTCAACAAAGAATATTTCTGATATTTCCTCTGTATTAATGAGTTTTCATTAATTTTTTTAGGCTACTTGGTAGATTTTGTTGACTTTAAAACTCTTTAGGCAGGATGGCAATAACTCTGGCAAAAATATCATTGACTTGGCAATAACTATGCCTTATTTTGATTTATGAAAGCTGCAAGTGGCTCTATGGTAGCTAAAGAGGATTCACTTAGCCTCTGATGTGGCAGTGAAAGCCTTTCGGACTGATATATCTCTTTTTTTTTCCTTAAAACACCTTTAATCTGCTTTTGATCTGTGTTTAGGCTTAATTAGGCCCTGATCTTCAGCTTCGGGTCTTTATCCTTTAACATTGTCTTTATCTATGTGGAGTAGGCCTTTGATTCTTGAATTTATGCCTTAATCCCTTTAAACTCTGCTTTAAAATCTTTATTATTCACTTTATGCTCTGATTTTCACCTTTGGCACTGATACTCTTTTTTTATTTGATGTTTTATTGTGTTTTTGTTATTTTGCAAGCGCGTAGAAGGTTTAGATAGGTGGAGGTATTTGTTTTAATGAAGAGCTCCTTGGATTCCTTCCTATACCGAAGGTTAGGAATCGTCATTCCTAACCTTCGTGTTATTTTTAAAACTCCAGGAAAACCCATATATAACCTGCACAAAACAAAGAAAAGTTATGTAATCCTGCGGAAAACGGGTTTAAACACTGCTTTGGGCGGTTTGGGAGCAAGGGTGAATCGGAACCGTCGGATTAGAATATCCAATGGTGGTGATTGCCCGATGAAATATTTTGGGAGAATAGATGGATACAAATGGGTTTGGGTCGCAATGTAATGTGGGTCGTTGGATTAAAAAAATCGACGGCCGAGATCGTTTGATGGAGCGTTTAGCAGAATGATGAAGGGCAAATGACTCGAGGTCATGACATAACGTGAGTCGTCTGATCTCAAAGATCGAAGGCCAATATTAAAAGGTAAAAATGACTTTGAGAAGGATGGTGGTTTGGCAGAAAATCGACAGCGGTTTTCATGCGAGCACTTGGGGGGGGTAAATGGTTTTCCCAAAAAAAACGTGATTCCATTCATCGCGCGACACGTGGATTTACAAAACCACCCATTTCGCGTTATTTTCGGCATTAACTCGCGGGCGCAAAAAAAAAGCGAAACACATTGTCAACCGTCAGATCGGAGGACCAGATCCAACGGTGCAGATCGCATGCGACGGTAAAAGTTGCGGGTTATAGAGGTAAGCGGGGCCCACGATGACGTGTGGTGTTTTGTCGTGGAGCGGGTGGGTTAATTGGCTATCGGGTTTAATCTCGATCGTCGAATTTTTTGGATGGACGGTTATGATTAGAAGAAGAGATGGGTTGTAAGAACAAAGGAAAAGGTAAGGCAGGGGATCGGGTGGAAAGATAAGGTGCAATGGCCGTTGATCTGTGTAGATCAACGGTCCACATTCATTCTTAAAATTGAATTGTCGAGGTGAAAAAATAGAAAGGAAATACGTTTTGAGAAAGGGTTTAAGGCCTTTAGCGCCCGACTGCGGGGCTTTAGGTCACATGAGGAAATGGGTTTTCAAGGAAATAATCCATTTGGGCTTATGACCTATATAATGTAAAAAGGGTGTTTTTAGGCCAAAAAATAGGGTTTTTAAGCCAACCTGGGGGTTCCGATAGGTTAAAGGAGGCATTTTTAAACCAAATAAAAGGGAAATATAAGGTTTAAATGGGGTTTTGATGATTTGAGAATCAAATGAAGGTTAAATGGAGGGATTTTATGAAGGGAATAATGGGTGAAAAAATGGGGCTTATTTATGAGTAAAGGAGGAGTAAAATGATCATAAAATAGGGTTTTAAGTAGTCTTTCTTTTGGCAAACAGCAGGTTCTTTAGGATAAATGAGGGAAACAACAGTGAATATTAACTCAAAGGGTAAAGATCTTCATAAGACTTTAAGAACTAAAAATTTGGTCATGAATTGTTTCTTAAAGGCTAAAAGAGATTTATCCACCATTTGAAATGGAAAATTTAATAGGTGGCTATCACACCCTGAAGAGGTCGCGGGGCAAAGCGGTCCCACATTATGGTGCGCTCACTATCGCATATTTGGGCTACATGATACCAACCACTGCCCTGGTCTTGGTGCCTATGTTCCAGAGTTGATGCACCAAGGGTGTCTATTCTTCTCATCGGTGTGACGTGACGAACACAACTGCCAGAAATATGACTTAATCATAGACTGAGGAAACCTGTACAGGGTACAGGCTAACCCTGGTTCACCACTATCTCCCTCAGGATGAGGAGGCTCCCCCACCAGAGGCCGGTGGGGGGGGTGGGGGGGGAGAGGCGGAAGCACAGGTCAGGGAAGAGGGCAATTGATCTGTTATAATTGTGGAGAAGTAGGACACTTTGCAAGGGACCGTCCGAACCCTGCACGACAATATTGCATATATTGTAGACAATTGGATCATGTGATAAAATATTGTCTGGTACTGATATCAAAATGCAGGAAAAATAACAGACGCCAACGCAGAATGTGGAAATAGTTAAAGAAGAACCATGCAATGAGGGACCCAATATTAATGTCATAAATCACAGCGGCGTGGCTACTGGAGGAGCTAAAGAAAGAGCTATGACTAAATCCATTATCCGAATAGCTATTGTCAAAAAGGAAATATTGGACCTAAAAAAGGAGAAATAAACATTCATAGAAGCTCGCAAAAACTTTACCAAGGATGAGGCATCTACTTCTAAGGCTCCAACAAACCTAAAAGCAGATGATGAAGTTAAGCCATTCCTACAAGCATGTATGAAGTTGCTACACAACTAGAAGGCAGTAGAAAATCTTCAAGCACTGATATATAGTTGCATAGAAAAAATTGACCCTCCAACAAAATTAAAATATGTTCACAAATTTTACAAGTATAAGAAACGCACTGGCCAGGAAATGCGGCTAACTGCATAGACTAGCAATTATGAAATGGATTAGGTCATCCTAGATATGGGATCCAATGTGAATGTCTTTCCCAAACAGACGTGGAAGAGGATGGGAGAACCTAAGTTGGAATCGTCTACTATACAACTACGCATGGCTAACCAACAGAATATCATACTGTTGGAGAGACTATCAAAGATTATGGTAAATATCGCATGGGTTAATGTATACCCAGATTTTGAGGTAATTCAAATTGTGGAAGATTTGGACCCTTATCCTATGCTCCTGGGACTGGATTGGGCTATAGACATGGGAGGAATTATCAACTTGAAGAAAAGGGGCATGGTTTTTTAGAATGATAGTATGAGAGTAATAGTCCCTCTAGATCCAGCGAAAGGAGAGTGATATATAGAACCCTTGCGTGAAGGAGACGATGTGGACCATATCTATAGACTAACCACCCAGGATGAGGATTGGATTAATCCTATGATTGTGGGTGTGATTTTCTGAGAGAAAGACAGTGAATGCCTCTCTGACTCTGACGGGGAGATTGAGAATTGGCAGAATTGGTTACATGATGTATCTGCGCTACGATGTCTTAGGATCGTGAAGAGCTTCTAGTGTATCTCCTTAGAGGTAAGAGAGTTGGCTTACTTTGATGGTTCTTTTAGTATTAGGGATTTTCCTAGAACATTTGAAGCAGAAGTTCCAAGGGAGCAAAGAATGTGGGCACTTAACCTAGCCATGTGTGTGAATCTTGCACGGTGGTGGGAGACTCATAAGGGGACGTTTCAGGATTTGGAGGAATGTTGCAAGATGATGATCCTATAGTTTGAACCTTTGGTGCCCTTAAGCGTGGAGACTTTCCTTGGCCAAGGGACCCATGCAAGCACTTGGCCGCATGGATGGAGGTGTGGTGTGAAAGGAATGGGGACGAATGGGTCCACCTGTTCATTCATGCCTTCGAGCCAATCCCCACCGCATGGTATTTGGATACAGAGCTACATCAGTGTGCCCGCCACTAGGAGACCATGAAGGACGATTTTTTGGGGACGTTCAGATTGATAGGTGGAACTTAGGCATTAGACGAAGCCCTGCAGTACATAGATGCCCTAGTATTTGATGAATCGTGCCCTCGTGTGGAGTATGGGGCACTAGCTTAGGATATGCAGATGCAGGATATTGCTAACTGCCGCAATATATCAATGGAGGAATTTGACAAAGACCTGCGAAATATCACTATCCCAGAATCAGAGGGTGAATGTGTAGTTGTTGGACCCCCACTGTAGACCGTCGATGTGACCAAGCCTCTTATGTTGAGAGAAGTCAACATTGGAACAGAAGAACAACCTAAGATAGCTAATATTGGGGACTACTGGGATGAAGATACTATTGGAAAAGTCGTGGAACTTCTCACGGAGTATGAGGACCTATTTCCTACGAAATTCTTAGAACTCAAGGGTATTACAGGGGACCTAGGGGTCATGAAAATCACATTAAAACTAGATGTGTGCCCTCTCAGGCAGTGACCTTATGGATTGAACCCCAAGTATAAGCATAAAGTCAGGGAAGAAAGTGACAAAATTCCAGCCACAAGTATCATCGAACCATAGAACAGTCAGATTGGGTAAGCCCTATGGTGGTCCACGAGAAAAAGACTAATGGAGAAATAAGAATCTACGTCGACCTACGTAAACTGAATGATGCTTGCATGCATGATCGCTTCCCTACGCCATTTTTTGTTGAAATCCTCGATAGTGTCGGGGGGCAGGAAGCATAATCGTTCACTGACGGGTTTTCAAGCTACCATCAGATCAGGATCGCACCAAAAGATTGCAACAAAACTACGTTCGCCACCGAATGGGGATCCTTCTAGTACAACGTCATGCCATTTGGGCTCAAAAATGCCCCGACCATATTTTCGCGGGTAGTGGTCGTAGTGTTCAAGGAGTTCAATCACAAGTTCTTACAGGTATATTTTGATGATTGGACAATATTTGGATAGGTAAAGAAGCACATCTTGAACCTGCGCATGATGTTGGACGCCTATAGAAAGCACCATATTTCCCTAAATATTAAGAAGTGCATATTCTGCATACCTTTCAGGATCTTTTTAGGCCACATAGTCTTTCAGCAGGGACTGATGGTTGACCCCACCAAGGTAGCAGTTATCATAAACTTAGCAATCCCTACAATTGAGAAATAGTTGCGCTCCATCCTTGGGCACACGGGCTACTAATGGAATTTCATTCAAAGGTACGCACTGATCATGATAGCCATGGAGAAGTTGCTAAAGAACGACGTTTCATTTTTCTGGGGACGCGGAGTGTCATAAGAGTTTTGAGCTACTCAAGGAAAAGATGGTCTCTACACCTATCCTCATATTTCCTGACTGGGCAAAGGTTTTTCATGTCCATGTGGATGCTTCAGGGATCACCCTGGGAGCTATCCTTACACAGCCTGGGGAGGGGGAAATTAACCACCCAGCTCCGTTTTCTAGTAGAAAATTCTCTAGCGCAGACTGCAACTCATCCACTACTGAATGTGAGGGGCTCACAATGGTGTATGCCCTGCAAAAATACCGGTGTTATCTGCTAGGAGGGAACTTCAAGATATTCATGGATAACTCATCCTTGAAGTACCTAGTCAATAAGCCTATGTTGGGGGGGGGGAGGGGGGGAGATTTGTTGATGGCTACTGCTATTCCAAGAATATGATCTTGAGATCATTGTCAAGCTGGGTAAACTAAATGCTAGACCAGACCGCTTGTCCCAAATCGAGAGTGGTGAAGAACCAACCAACCTAGAGGAAGGATATCCCGATGCACAACTATTTAATATTAAGGTGGTCGATGCTCACTTTGTTGATATTACTAAATTCTTAACTATGGGGATGGCACCTGCAAAATATTCGGTACAACAGAAAAAAGAGTTGGTAACCCATTCAACGGACTTTACCTTCATAGCTGGCCACTTGTATAAGTTGGGAGTTGATGAGGTACTGCAAAGATACGTTCTGGAGCATGAAATACAAGCCATTTGAGCAGAAGCCCACGGAGGCGTAGCAGGAGGTCACTACGCAGAAAAAGTGATGACGCATAAAATGTTAAGAGCTAGGTTGTGGTGGCCAACACTGCATAGTGACTCTTATGACTATTGCAAAACCTATGACACATGCCAAAGGAGAGGAAGATCGTCGTGTAGGGATGAAATGCCCTTACAACCACAGATGGTCCTGTAGGCATTCGATAAATGGGCAATCGACTTCGTTGTGCCCATCAACCCACGAGGTAAGAAGACAGGTGCCCGCTAAATCATCACTGCGACTGATTATGTAACCAGATGGGCACAGGCACAATCTGCAAAGGATTGTACTGCAGATACCACTACGCACTTCATTTTTGAACACATTCTAACTAGGCTTGGTTGTCTGAAGATCTTGAAGAGCGATAGAGGTACGCACTTCATTAATGAAATGATACAAGCCTTGGTTGATGAATTTCAAATCCACCATGCAAAAAGTACCCCATATCACCCACAAGTAAATGGAATGGTAGAAGCTTTTAATAAAATTCTGGAATAGGCTCTAACCAAGATCTATAATGTCGATCGAAGCGATTGCGACGTGTGCATCCCGTCGGTCCTTTGGGCCTATCAGACTACGTGCAAAAAATTGACTGGGAAAACACCATTTCAGATGGTTTATGGAAAGGAGGATATTATTCCCATGGAGTATATTGCCCCTAGCTTGCGCATCGCAACCTTTATGAACATGGTGGAGCCCGATATCATGGAGGAATGCTTAGCGTAGCTAGTCGCCTTGGAGGAAGATCGATTTACTACTAACTTTCATCAGCAAGTTCAGAAGGCTCGGGAAAAGGCATGGCATGATAGACATATTCAGCAGAAGGTCTTTTCAGAAGGAGAATTGGTCCTGCTACATGATAGCCAGTTTAAGACACACCCCAGGAAGTTCTGTCAACACTGGATAGGCCCCTATAGGGTACAGGAAATCACTGATGGAGGAGTTGTCCGGTTAGCTAAATTTTGCGATGATATCGTACAAGGATGTGTTAATGGAAGCCAGTTGAAGCCCTATCGGGACTCCTCTGTGCCGATCAAATGACTACATGGTCGGAGTAGATTTATAGGAAGGAATACGCGCAAGCAAGACCATTATACGCAAATGGGTCGGCCGCAGGTCAAGAAGCTCAGGGAGGTGTGCTGGGAGCGCAGGGGTCGACCGCAAGTCAAGAAGCTCAGGGAGGTGTGCTGGGAGCGCAGGGGTAATACATAGCTACAAAAACTAGCCGTTGGAACAATACCGCGGGGTAAAAATACAACTTTACCTTTGGAAGGAGTGGAAAGTAGGAAATTAATGTGGCGATTTCCAAATATTTTTACCATTTCCTTGATGGTAAGTTTCAGCTAAGTTTCATTTGACCATTGTTCAATATTCAATGCTATAAATGGAGGTGGGTAGCTCTGAATTGGGTTCTGCATGTCCTGAAAATCTTGTGCCTTGTGAATTTCCATAACTATTGTGCTCTGTTCATGTCTGGGTGCCTCTGCCCCATGCCAGGCGTAACAATCACTCTCAGTTCGCCTGCCTTATGCACACAAGTCCAAGCCTGCATAGAAGTACATCTAGACTTGGCCCGGCTTCCGCACGAGCCCCTACAGGTTCTTCACACATCCCTCTTTGAGGAATTTCAACACAGAGACCACCGGGTGCAGTAGTAGCTAAGTACAGTTGAGAAAACTATCTTAGAAATGACTACCTAGGCGTCCCAGGCACAGGCCGCGTGCATCCTTGCTGCCACGCAGCAGACTGAGTTGGAGTGTCTAATCAGCAGACTATGCGTAGATGTGACTGAAGACATCTCGACCTCTGCCAACCCTCAGGCTAAGATTGAGGGCCTTGGTGCAGCCCTGAAGGCTTCTTAGACCAAGATCAAAAATGTCAAGACTGAGATGGAGCAGCAGATTGCTGCGTTGCAGGCTAAGTTGGAGCCAAAAACTCCCCCTAAGGTACGCGCCCAAAGAGCTGTGCTGGTCACAGAAGCCACGAACACCATTACATCTCAGATCGTTTAGGGCATTGAGTTGCTTGAGATAACTATGCAGCTATGGTCTAAGGTGCAGCGTGACCCTCTCCTGCATGAATTTACCCAAGAACTGCGCCAAAAGGAAGAATAATTTGAGCAATTGGAGGCTAGAATGGCCACTTTAATCCTCGCTCAATGCCTAGCCCATCTACATGCCAACCATCTGCTCAGAGATGACCTGGAAGAGATTTGACACAAGAATAAGGTTTTGAGTGACCACCTCAAACCATGTGTCGATGAAGCTCTCAAGATATCTCAGGACTTGGATGTTGTGGTCAAACAACTGAATAGGACCCTAGAAAGTGTCACTGCTGCTACTGATTTCCAAAATTCGCAGAAGTTGGTGGAAATTGCATAGAATGCTATCCTATAGATTAAAGGAGTGTTTCCCCCTTTGATCGATGCCATTAAGTAGCTCCAGGAAAATATGCAAACCCCATGGCCACTGTGACTCGGGATGAGTCACAAGATTGTGTTGGGGGCCTGTTGGAACAGGGTCCCCTAGTTGTGTTTTGATAATGCTGTGTTTTTTATATATTTTTGTAGTAATTGGTCTTGCAGAGGGGCTTTGGTGTGGGTCAAAGCCCCCAATGTATTGTAATGGGTCAAAGGGTAGACCTAGAGTCTGCAAACCACGGTTTGTGGACCACAAGATAGCGCAAGCTACGATGATATAAATAGATGGATGGTTTGAGTCTAATAGTAAGTAAGTGATATTGATGCTATGTACAAACTGCTGAGATCTATTCTGGGTAGTTTTGGGTAAGGACCCCTGCTGGCTATGTGTGCGGAGATCCTCATTCCTGCTGTGTGCGGACCCCGCTGGCTGTCTGCACAGGCTGTGACTTGGGTTTATAACTTGGTTTTAGATGTTAATGAATGTGGAATCTATTGAAGTGTTTATTACTAAAGTACCTCTGTGTTATTTGAATAAGTTGCGATTGTATCTGCGATATATGAATTATCTGGGATTGTGATGTTTTGTGGTGATAATTTCTTATGTGCACGTGGATGCGAAGGTTTTGATAAGATTTTTTTAATAATAGTAGCTTTGTTTATGTTTACATGTTGATTATATTGTTAAGGGCTCGATAATAGGCTTATTTCTATGCTAACCTGATCAAACTCAACGAGATCTGTTTTAATTACCTACTCTCTCCCAAGGTGCGGAAACTTGGTTCCAGCACCCACCCATACTACTTCGGGTGAGACCTTGGCTTGCGAAAGTAGTTCATTGCCGAAAGGGCCAGTAGTATAGGGGTTTGTTGGAAAACCTTAACTCCGAACCTGGGTTAGGACCCCTCAATGCAACAGGATGAATTGGTCTTCTCTTTCAAAGCATCGAATGATTTTTGTTGCTTTCCTCCCCACTGGAAGACCTTCTTAACACTAGTTAATGAATGTAATGGAGCTGTAATAGAAGAAAAATTAGCAATGAACTTCCTCCAATATTTTTCTTCTCCTATAAAAATTCTTACCTCAGTGACCATCTTGGGTGTTGGCCAATTCACAATGACCTCACCCTTAGAGGGGTTTATCTTCAACTCACCTCCTCCAAAAATATTTCCCAAATACAATAAATATTTTTTACCAAATTCACATTTTGACATCTTAAAAAAAAAATGTTCTTTTCTTAAGACATCAAGCACCTTTCTTACACGCATGACATGTTCATATCGTGATTTTTTTAATATCAAAATATCATCTAAGTATACAATGACAAAATAATCAAGAAATGGTCTTAATACATAATTCACAACTCTCATAAAGTATTTGGAGCATTTCAAAGACCAAAGGCATATCAAGCCACTCAAAAAATCCTTATTTAGTTTTAAATACAGTCTTCCATATGTCCTCTTCAACTATTCTAACTTGATGATAACCACTTCTTAAGTCTAACTTAGTGAAATACTTTTCATATCTCAACTGATCAAGTAAATAATCTATCCTTGGGAGTGGATAACGATTCTTTACCATGATTTTGTTTAGCGCACGGAAATCCACACACATGCGCCATGTTACATCCTTCTTTGGAACTAACAGAATCGTTGAACCAAATGGCGAGGTAGATGGACAAATGATCCCTTTATTCAGTAACTCTTTGATTTGCTTCTTGATTTTTTCACTTTCCATTATCGACATGTGATACATGCCAATATTAGGAAGTGGACAATCATGTTGCAATTTTATCTCATGTTGGATTCCCATCTTGGGAGGTAACCCCTTTGGTTTCTAAAACATCTGGCCATGCTAAATAACCACATCAAACAAATAATATTTCAAATTTTTGTCTCAACCTTCAAAAGATTCATAATCCATATCATTCTTTTGTTTGATCATAAGAAGCACACATTTTTTTCTTGAATTTACTAGTCTTTTCATTTGCCCTACATTAACTAAATATATATTTTTATTTTTGTGATGAACTCTTACAATATATTCCACTCCATATTTGAACAATTGGTACTTGTTCTCATGGTGATAGAATATTTCCTTCCTTTCATAGAGATAAGGACTACCCAAAACAATTCCTGATATGTCAAGAAGTACAACATATAACTTAACTTCATCAATAAATTTTGCGGTGATTTCAAACCGGAAAATACATTTTCTTGTAACATATAAATTTATATGCTTGCTTATCAAACCCAAAGGATAAGCTTGTGATGAGGTATGGTTTCAATTTTAAGCTAATTGACTAAGTCTTCATATATTAAGTCCGTGTGAGACCCACTATCAAATAGTCTGTCGATTTTTGCATGTTTTGAGACAACTCTTACATGAAACAACTCTATTCTTGTTTCTTTACTTGGAGTGTTACTGTGAAAATTTGATGAACTAGTACTTGCTATGGCTTCTTTTCCCTGTGTTACCATGGCTGCAATTTAAGCCTCATCACCTGAGTCAGATCCAAGATCCTATTGTGTGGTAGCGGTTGTCTTTTTTTCCCCTTATTTTTGAATTTCTTAGGCCTCAATTCTGGATGAAGCTTCCAATAGTGGGCTTCATCATGACCCTCTTTGGAAAAAAATTTACATGTGGTTTTATCCCCTTCTCTTTTTTATGGATGCATGTTTCTTTTTTTTTCCTTTGAATCCCTTTCCTTTTTTACCACCCTTAAATGGTTTATTTTTACTTTCTTCTGGTAAAATTTTCCCTCTTTCCTCAAGGTGTGTAGCTTGCACACAGACCTCATCTATACTAGTGGGATCAGACATGAGGATGTTATGTTTCAGGTAACTATGTAAACCCCCTATATAATTCAACAAGGTATCTTGAGAATGCAAATCAACACCTAAAATAAGATATCTTTTTCTAAATTCTTGAGTGTAATCTTGCACACTTTGACCCTTAATTTGTCTAAAGTTTTTCCAGTTCATAATGGATTTTTGCATGTAAGCTAGAGGGTATAACTTTCTTTTAATTGCAGCAATGGATTCAAAACAAGAAATTTAGATCTTACCATGTTTTTTAATCTCATCTTGTGTCCTCGTTTCCCACCATACAAGTGTTGCACCCTCCATTCTCAAGGAGGCCAATTGACTCTTTATGTCATCCTCTTGAAGGTTTTGAATTTTGAAATAAACCTCCAACTGATGAATCCAATTATCCAACTTCTCTGCATTCACTTTAACATTATACATCAGTAGTTCAAATTTAACATCAAGTTTAAGTAAGGGTGATTTACTAGTTTCTTTTGAAGTATGTGTATGAACATGTGGAAGGGTTGTGGTAGTAGAAGATGGTGAAGAGAAAGGTGAAGATGGTGGTGAGGATGATGATGTAGTGGATGGTGGTTTATTACCATCTCCATGACCTCCTCCTCCTAGATAACCCTCTCCTTTGGGAGGCCTATAACTTTCTCCTTGCATCCTTAAATTCCTCTCCTCATAGAGGACCTTTACCATCTCTATCATATCAAAAAATGCCTTTTTGAATGTTCTCTCCTCTTATGTCACAGTGGGTTCTCCATCATGATACTTCTCACCGAAGACTCAAATTCAATTTGAGGATGTGCTGGTGTTAAATACTTTGGCAACCTTTCCATTCTTCCTCTTAACCCAACTGCAGGGCTTTCAACCAACTTCCCTTCTCATCTTTTGAGTTTTAACCTTATAAGCACGACACAAACTTACAAACAATTAGATCCCTTCTTGCACAAAAAACCTAAAGATATGATACCAAAATTATTTTATTAAGGTATGTTAGTAATTTTGTGCTATTTCCTCTTTCATATTTTAAACAATTTCATTTCATGTGCTTAAGGATTCAAGTTCTCTTGCAAGTTAACTGAGTCTCATGAGTAATTTTTATCATAATTTTATGAAAAAAATAACATAAAACACAGAATGAAAAACAACAATAAAATGTACAGTACACCACCATACAACACATAAACACAAGGATTTGATGAAGGAGTTCACCACTCTTGGGCTACATCTCCTTGGTCCAACTTCCATGGCTTGGGCCTCTATATTAACCTAAAATTTGCAAAAATCATGTGTTTACAATGATTTTTTGCTCATGAAACCTATTTCATTTAGTCCATAACACTCAAAAATGGTACCTTAGACTCTTTCTTCTCCTGATTTCATTGAAAACTAAATGAGTTATGACCTCACCTAGTTTTTCCACAATTCGCTCCACAAATTTCACAAAATCTGGGTCGGTCCTACAAATCTTCCTGATCCAGGTGGATAATGGTGGCCGCCTGCATATTCCACTTCGGGCTCCACCATTGTCTTTTTTAATTTTTCATTTTCGGCATGACTTACTATTTTTAGCATTTTTTTGGGTCCTAAACTTCCGGAGCCATTTTGAGGCCATAAACGACATTTGTTCACAAAACCAGGAGCAACATGGGTCCATGGACCAACATTTCTCACATCCAAAGTTGTATTCCTTGGATAGATCTTTATAACGAGGTATGGTGTGCATAAAACGGAGATCGTATGCCAAATTTATGTCCCTCTGAAGTTGAAACACCAATTTACCCAAACGAGGCCCATAGTTTTAGCGCTTCATCTCCTAGGGTTAGGGTTTTGGATGTTTAGGGTTTTCCATTGTTTCTAAATAATAAATAGGCCCTCGAGCCTCATTGTAACATAGTTTAGAGGCATGTATTCGTCACATCTCTTCTCAGAGATAAGCTACCAGTGCCCTAGCGAGGTTATTTCCATTTTGTCTGTAAGCAAATTTCAGTTCTTTGATATTAATGAAATGAAGTGTTATTTCTGATGCATCTTTGTATTTATGGTTATATGTGTATTCTGGTGTGTTCCTTCATAAATCCATATCAGTGGTATCAAAGGGGTTTGTTTTTTCTCAATCCTTCTTTGCATGTCCCCAACGAGGTCGGGGTATAAGGAGTTAGGGCTCGATCTGGTGGAACCTTTGCAAGATCAGCCTCGAAAGCCCCGATGAATTCCCATGGGGGACGAAAATAAAGATGAGGGAGCAGGATATCCTATCAAAATATTGCTCTAGGAGGCCCTCAAAAAAAAAAGGAACATGATGATGGAAAAATTTGCCTAGATCCTTCAACAACTGCCCACCAGCAGCGTATCTGCATCTAACATCCACTCTGGAGGCGTGACTCCCTTTAAGGTACAAGTAAATTTTGACATTCCAATATTTGATGGTCAAATAGATTCAGATGTCATAGATAGATGGTTGAATCTATTAGAATGATATTTCTCGGTTCGTGACTTTTCCAACCGAGAGAAGATTATTTTTTCACTCCTCAAAGCTAACCCCCATGTCAAGGACTAGTGGGAAATCGACTGTGAGAAAAAGGACGAGACAAAACCCTCTCTATTCTCAGTCATACCCACTTGGAATTATTTCTAAAACGCCATCAAGGAACAATATTATCCCATGGGGAGCTATGAGGAAAAGTACATACAATGGACCACACTACAGAAACAAAGGGATCAAGATGTGCACGAGCTGGCGAATATGTTCCATACCCTACACACAAAGTTGGGTATCAAATATTCAGAGAAACATTTGGTGCTAAAGTATCGCAGTTTTATGCACAGATACATTTAGGAGTAAATGGAGTTCCTCAACATCTCCTCTCTTGGTACAGCATATCGGTATGCTGCAAATATTGAGGAGAAATTCAAACAGAAGAAGCGAGACTTTGGATCTGCGAATCAAAAGTAAGGGAAGGGTGCCCCCAAGCCAAAGAACAAAGGACAGAGAAAAGGCATGGCGGCCCAAGACAACTTGTTAAATCCACAAGAAAACAACAACACCGTGAAGCCAAAGAAGGACATGAGAAAGTGGTGTGAGTTCCATAAGAGCTCCACTCACAACAAAAGTGAGTGTCGGGCCAAGCAGTCACTGGTGGCTGAGATGAGGGCTTCTGAGTCAGATGCATGCTCCGACTCTAAATCAGAACCTGACAAGGGGAATGAAAAAGGGAAATATATTATTGATGCAAATCCCAAAGCCACTGTTGCCACTATGAAGATCCAGAAAGAGGAACCGGAAGATCTAGAGGAGGAGTAGCATATCTTCCACTACTAGATGTGGGTAAAGGGTTCCCTGCTACAGTTCATTGTCAACAATGGGAGCCAAAATAATTTCATTTCATCAAACGTCATGAAGCGGTTGGTCTTTCCAACCACAACACACCCACAACCATACACCATCGGGTGGCTTCACCAAGGATGGGATCTCTGCGTCAGCCAGCAGTGTCACCTTCCCTATATCATCAAGCCCTTCATGGATGAGGTATTATGTGACATTGTGCCTCTCAATTTTTCTGATGTATTATTAGGCCAACCATACTTTTGGAAGCGACATGTTGTGTATGATTCCTGGCCTCGCATCATTATTGTTACTTTAGGAAATAAGTTGTACAGGATACCAGAGGTACCATCGCCTTCCGCTATCTCTTTGGTTACTGCAAAGCAATGTAGTAAGCTCATTTCCCAAACCAAGAAAAAAAAATTCCTGATGATCTGACCCCTGGGCAAGAAAAATATTGTGGCCACGACCTCCAGACAGGGCTCCTTTGTGCGACAACAACAAATGGACAAGGTTGTGGAGGAGTACGGGGTCATATTCACCTAACCCATAGGGGTTCCTCTTCACTATCAGGTCAAGCACCCTATTGATCTGACCCTAGGTGCGCCGCTACTCAATAGACCGATCTATCAATGCTTTGTTCTCAAGAATGATGAAATAAAGAGGCAGATTTAAGAGCTGTTGTATAAAGGTCACATCTGGCCAAGTTCATCGCCTCGTGGGAGCCCGATCGTGTTGGTACAGAAGAAGGATGGGACGTGGAGACTATGTATTGACTATCAGGTGTTGAATAATATCATCGTTTAGAATAGGTACCCGATCCCAAGGATTGATGACCTTCTAGACCAACTCAAAGGGGAAAAATATTTCAACAAGATCGACATGAAGTCTAGGTATCACCAGGTACCAATCAAACCCTCTGATTTGTGGAAGACTGCCTTAAAAGCCAAGGAGGGCCTTTTAAAATGTATGGTCATGCCTTTCAGGTTGGCGAATGCTCCTGACCCCTTCATGAGGTTGATGAATGACATCTTGCGGCCATTCACCAACTCATTTGTAGTGGTGTACTTGGATTACATTCTAATCTTTAGCCAGACTTGGGAAGAGCACCTCCACCACATCCGACAAGTTCTCCAAACACTGCAACAACACAAGTTGTGTGCCAATTTGGAGAAGTGCACTTTTGGCATGACCCGGGTTCAATATCTTGGATACATTATTGATTAAAGGGGGTACATGTGGATCCGACCAAGATCGAAGTCATTCAGGATTGGCCATCCCCAACCTATCTAACGGAGCTTCACATCTTTCTGGGTCTTGCTAATTTCTACTACAGGTTCATGTTGGGATTCTCTCATATCACTTGGCCCTTGTGTCAAGTCACCAAGCGAGGAGCAAAAGAAAAATTATTTTGGTTGGAATATCAACAGAAGGTGTTCTTGAAACATCACCTCTGTTCTACCCCAGTACTTACATACCAAACTTGCAACAACCATTTGAGATTGATACAAATGCCTCTGATTATGCTATTGGGGTAGTTCTTACTCAACAGGGACATCAAATGGCATATCCCAGTGAGACATTGTCCGACACAGTTCGTAAGTATCCCACTTATGACAAAGAAAATTATTCCATTGTGCAGGCTTGTCGAAAATGGAAGCATTACATTTTGGGGAAGGAAATAGTCATCCACACATACCACCGGCCCCTGTAATTCATACAGACACAAGGGAAGTTGCAGAGCAATTGCCATCAGAAGTGGTCCACATTTCTACAAAATTTTCATTTGAACATAAAGTACAAGAAGGGTAGCAACAATAATTTTGCATACTGCCTCAGGCGACCACCGATCATGGCACTAACCACCATTCTGAACTCTTGTGGGCAAGAGAATTCTGATTGGCCACTTCTCTACGAGACCAATCCAAAATTTGGCCACACATACAAGGCACTCTTGGGGGGTATGCAAGTTCCAAATTTTCACCTCCAAGATGCACTTTTATGTCATCTGGGACACCTTTCTGTTCTTTCAAGCGAGTGTTCCAAGATGATATTGGAAGCACACTACAGTCGAGTCGCTAGGAATTTTGGGGTCAAGAAAACAATGGCAGTACTGCAGAAGTATTTCTACTGGCCGAACCTTCGACAGGATGTCGGGAAGTACCTCAAATCCCACACTACTTGCGCCATTGCCAAACTGACCATCAAGAAGCAAGGCCTCTATACTCTGCTACCTACCCCTAGTCGACCTTGGGAATCCATCTCCATGGATTACATTTCGGTCCTTCCTTCTACTAAGCATGGAAATGACTTTTTTTTCATAGTCGTCGACAAATTCTCGAAGATGGAAATCATGGTGTCCTACAAGAAGAATATAACAGCAGAAGCCGCTGCTAAACTCTTCTATGAACGAGTGTGGGTGCACTTTGGGATCCCACAGTCTATCATATCAGATCGGGACAGCAGATTCCTTAGCACATTTTGGTCCAGCCTCTGGTCAATGCTGGACACCAAGCTCACCAAGTCCACACCTTTCCATCCCCAAACTGATGACCAGACAGAGGTCTCCAACAGGATGATTGTACACATTCTGTGCACATACAATTCAAAGCATCCATGCACATGGGATGAGAGCCTCCCCTATGTACAACATAATTATAAATGGGCTCTCCATAGCTCAACTGGCCATTTCCCCTTTCAGGTGGGCTTGGGATTCCAGCCACTATGTCCCATTGACGTAGCCATGCCATTTGTGGCTACTAAGGCCGATTCGGCTCATGTCAAATCTGAAGCTGACAAAGTGAACAACTTCATTGAGCACATTCAGCACATCTGCCAACATGTTCATGAAATATTTGACAGAGCCAATGCTAAGTATAAGCAATGACATGGTCAACATCGGGTGCCACACAAATTCCAGGTGGGCAACAAAGTGTGGCTACATTTGCAGAAGGAGCGCCTCACTAGACCCCACCGCAAGCTTTTCCCATTCCAATATGGGTCGTACACCATCACCAAGGCTATAAGGAACAATGAATTTGAGCTCATTATTCCACCATTCCTTGGTCTGCACCTAGTATTCAATGTGGGCCACCTTCGTCCCTACTTCCCACCTCTACTCGACACCTCTAACATTGCAGAACAACTCACACCAACAGAGTTAAACCTAAACTGCATGGAACATGCCACCACAGATTGCATCATGGACATTCAAATCAAGAACACTTGCCAATAGAATATCCAACTATATCGGGTTTTCAAAGTTGGCCAACTCCTACACCAAGGCAATTGGTTCACCAGGGACCAAGTTCAGCAGAAGTTTCCTCATCTCATGGAGGAACTAAATGCAATGGGGACCATTGCTTCCTAAGGGTACAGGAATGATCTAGGTGGATATTGGTGGCCACCCACCTATTCCACTTGTGGCCCCACCATTGTCTCTTTCATTTTTTCAGTTTCGGAACGACTTACTATTTTGTGCAGTTTTTTGGGTCCTAAACTTCCAGAGCCATTTTGAGGCCCTAAATGACGTTTTTTGGGAAAATAGAGAGCAACATGGTTATATGGACAGATGTTTCTCACATAAAAATTTTTATTCCTTGAATATATATTTCTGACGAGATATGATGCGCATCAAACGAAGATCGTATACCAAAGTTACGTCCCGGGGATGTTGAAACACCAATTTACCCAAACGGGGCCCATAGTCTTGGCGCTTCATCTCCTAGGGTTAGGGTTTTGGATTTTTAGGGTTTTCCATTGTTTCTAAATAATAAATAGGCCCTTGAGCCTCATTGTAACATATTTTAGAGGCCTGTAGCCGCCACATCTTTTCTTAGAGATAAGCTACCTGCGCCCTAGCTAGTTTATTTCTATTCTGTCTGTAAGAAAATTTCAGTTCTTTGATATTAATGAAATGAAGTGTTATTTCTATTGCATCTTTGTATTTATGGTTATATGTGTATTATGTTGGGTTCCTTCATAAATCTGGATCACTGCCCGAAATTTGGCAAATTTTCCTACAATTTCGCCGATCGGTGGCAAAAATTGTGGGACGAAATTTTTTCTAATAACACCATCAACCGGATTAGCACTAAATAAAATTGCATTACGCATTAATTAAAACAGGATTAAAGTGCTAATGATGCACTTAAGGTCTAGCACCTCCTGTGCTTTGCATGTTGTTCGAGGTCTTGCTCATATGGTTTGAGGGGTTGCCCATGGGGCTAGCCTTCTCCCCTCCCATTGATGCTTTGTATAATTTTTAAGCACAAATCTATATTGGTTAAGACTCATGGTGTAGAGGAGTTGGTAATAGTGCATGTTAGTTTAGTGGAGTGTAATATTCCTAATTAGCCCAAGCTAATAGGAATATTTCATTTTTTTTTTATTCTCTTAAATTGATGAATAAAATGTAAAGGAGGACATGTAAACTCCTAAAAAATCAAAATAAATCAATGCCCAATATGAACAGAGGAAAATCAGGGCTGTCCTAATAAAATCCACTTGTGTGTGAAACAAGATTGATCCATTTGATAGGGTCAACAGGACCAAATCACAACACAGTCCAGATGCATTGAACCTCCTGGATGATCAGTGCAGTTCTAGAAGGAGGTCCTCCATGTGAAAAGGGTTAAATGAATGAAGGTGGTTTAGGGTTTTGAAAACCCTAATCTTATAAAAGGAAGGAGAGGGCAGCCTAAGGAGGTTGTTGATGATTATTTGATTTTAAAGGATTGTGTCTGCTTAGACAAATCCAAATTCTCTTGGTTGTTTAGTAGAGAATTGTGAGGGTTTCCAGTTTAGGAATTCCCTTCCCCTTCATTGAGTAGTTCTTGGAGGAGATTTGTCCTACTTTTTTCACTATTTGGTTGGATACCAAGCCTCTACTTCCAAATACAATGTAGATCCAATGAGGTTTTTCTTGCTTTTATAAGCTGCAGCAAGTGGAACACTAGATCTGTTCAGATCTAGCTTGTATTGGAGCCTCTTCTCACTGAGTGTGTCTTTTAACCTTCTGGAAGAGTGCATCCATCGGTTGAGCTTCAGTTTGCATCTTGGAATCAGGCCAAAGTATTATACATCACCATATGTGTATTTCCTTGAAGAGACTGCGTCCTCTTTTCAAGAGTAGAGTTGTAGAGGGTTTGGAAATTCTCCTGGAGGAGAGATCTCTAGTGAAAGGGGATCCTTCATTTCACTGAGGTGATCCATGGATTGCCCAACCAATCGATGTACCCTTCAGATATGATCTATTAATACTATATATACTAAATAATTCCTGAATACTGCTGCAAATTTGTGACTTAGATCTCAGATCTACTCACTGTGATTCATCATTTGCTGAGATCCCCAAGGGGAGTGTAAATAAGGGCCTCTTTGGCTTACAGATCTATAATATATCTATTATTTTGCATATGGATCTTCTCTAGATATAAGATATAATAAAAAATTTCTTTATCCTTCTGAAAATTACACTATCAAGCTCTTCAATCTTAATACATTATGCAACACCTCTATTTTGAGGGTTTATTCATGTTAAACCTCTGTTTTTCTCATGTACATTGTATGATCCATATCATAGACCTGATTTAATAATTTTTATAACCTATTTCATCTAATAGCTTCATAAAATCACACTGATTAAGCTTTATTAAATTCTACATTAGCTAATCCATGGGGATTGAGCCTTTTCAAGCCATGTCGGGAGTGGGAGACCTGTTTAACTTGGCTAGAATGTTTTTATTTAGCTGAAATTTGGTATGGAAGTCCCAAATGACCTAAGATAAAATATCCAACCATCACATTCCTCTGATTTTACGCATATTTCTAAAAATAACCTTTTTAGGGCTTAAATCATTGTCTTTCCCCACTTTTGGTTGAAGGGATAGATCACTTTCCTTGCTGCTGCTTATATTACTGATATTAAAGTGTTAATTAACATATACCATGCATTATAATTCTTCTAGTACTCCAATACAGTTTTTATATAATGCTGCAGTCCCTCATTGGACATTTATCAAGCCATACTAGGTGTGGTAGGCCTGTTTGCCTCTCCTCTTGGAATTGGGTATTAGATTGTCATATCTAAGGAATCCAAGGGATGATATTTTTTTCTGAAGCACACATCCCTAAAAAATGCATTTTTCAGGCCTGTCTTGCTTAGCAGTCCCTTTTGGGATATTATAATGGTATCAGAGCATGATCTCTAGCTCAGCCTGTGAGCTCTAGCTAACAAAAGAATAAAGAGGAGAAGAAGAGAGAAATATCATGAAAAGGATGAGATCACTTTCATCAGTGTTCAGATCTAAGGATAGCCTCTCCAAAGAGGTTAAGCAAAAGAAAGAAGAGAGCTGCAGTGAGACCTCTAGAAGGTTTCAAGAAGAAGAGGAAGAGCCATGCACTTCGTATTCTTTGAGGAAGAATGAGGAGCCTGAAGAGCACTTAGAACAGGAGATTCTAAGTTGTTAATTGGCAGAGTACAAACATCAGCCTAGATCTTTTAAAGAGACTCTAGATCTTCCTCAGTTTATTCAACTGAAAGAAGAAAAGAGGCCATACAACAATAGGATGATAAAGTGCAATAGGTTCCTATTGTCTACCTTTGATGGATCACCCTTATGCTCAGCAGAATATTGGGTGATTAAGCTAGAGGAATACTTCCTACTACACCCATTAGTAGAAAGAGAGGCTACGAAAATCTCAGCGCTGCACTTGAAGGGCAAGGCAAGTACTTGGTGGTTCAACCATGTGGATCATGCAAGAGTGTTTGCTTTTTCAGAATTCACTCACAAGGTGATCGAGAAGTTTAACAGTGGAATATCAGAGGAGGAGAAGCCCTCACCACCACTCGAGGATTCTTGTACCAGCATTGTTTCATTCATAGAGGAACAACCATCCACATCAGTAGTTGGGGCAGCCAACACATTGGAGGGTGGAAATTTTGCAGCCACACAAAATATTCTTGAGACTTACCAAGGTATGCATGAATTTCCATTTTTTATCATTTTAGAAAATCTAATGGGAAGCCTTGGAAATTTGTCTTTTTATGACCCAGGATCATCACTTACTGTTAATCTAGACCAGCAAGGGTTCACTGCGCTATCCAAAGACAACAGTGAAGAAATAAGGACCCATTCCACATGGGAACATTCAGATGACAACTTCATTCAGGGAGATATGAAGAAAGAGATGTCAAAAGGTAGACATCCTGAGGTGAGAAAAATTTTCTCCTCTACAGATGACACTCTCTCAATGAGCATGCCACAACTCAAAGAGAGACTTCTACTTGCAGCAGATCCAATACCTCATTGGTTTTGGAAGGCCTTGCATGAGGAGGAGGTCTCATCAAGAGATCCCACTGGAGGTGTACTTCGGCATTTCATGAAGTGCAAAGATCTTCAAAGATGTGAAGAAATTGGTGACCTACTATGGGAGATGTGTGGAGATCAAGGCACAATTCATGACCTACATGTGCCATTGATAAGGAGGTGTAGAACCATGGAGACACAAGGAGGAGATGGGAAAGAAATTCAACCTCATCCCTATCCATGGCAAGAGGGTGATGCACCTAAAAAGGTGATTGGATTGTGCAGTGGAAGCATGGAGAGTTTTTTCCATTCATATATTTAGTCATCTCTTGTTGAGGATGTCTCACTATATGGAGACATTTCACCAAGGAGACCACTGGATCGGCAAAGGAGGATGGATGCTTCACATGTTGAGGCATCATTCATTGATGATAGAGTGGAGACCTTGGGATAGTTTGGCACAACACTGGGAGTCTTGGGTAGACCCAAGGAGGAGAGAAGAATTCTCTCAACATCATCTACACCCACTCTCATTTTAGTTTTTTCGCTGTGGCAGAAGGCACATGGAAAGGGCAGATTTCCACATGACACCTTTGGCATGGAAAGAGTCAAAAAAAGGGAGTTCTATTTCAGCCAACCCTTTTCTATGAGGCTCAACAAGATCAACTTGAGGAGCTATTGTTGTGGGGGCTTGGAGGGAGAGCTACATCATCATTGTCAAATATGCATGAAAAATGTAAAGATGGATCAGCTACATGACTCTAAGGGAGAGTTATATTAGCCCTCTTTTCCTTATGTGGAGGAATAGAATAGATCCTTGCACCACTCCCTAGATAGGAGAAGGGTTATTGGTGAAGAACATGATCATGTTACACATGCTTTATATTTTGATTTCATGCATTATTACACCATGTTTTTGTAGGTCTAGCTCCAAGGAGGAGTGTTATATCATATGAGCTTCTTGGACAACATTGGGCCCCAAAAATTTCTGAATTAGGCCACTCCCTTGAGAGAAAAATGGAGATTTTGCAACATGATGGGTGCTTCCCCAAAGCACCAAACATATATCACATTTCCAGCCATGGTTATATGGTGTGGGCAACAATTAAGTGGTGGGAGAACCACTTACCATATCTATATTTGATGCAAGCAGGGGATGCCTTGTGTTGGTTTCACATGTGGAACTATGACCCACCTCCATATGTACAATTTTTTGTTTTCATGTACATTATTTTGATTTCCTATCTTGATGATGTACTTATACTTTTTATGGGAATGTATGGAGGAAGGAAGGAAGGATGGCATGTGCCTCATGGGATGACCACTCTCCATGTATTTTATATTTCATAGTTCAGAGAGAGCATGGGGAAAACCATGTTTGTTTCATATTATTTATTGTCTCCTTATGGGATGAGCTATTTACACCTCATGAGAACTATTGGAGGAGCAAGACATGGATAGATGGATGGGTTAACACTTGGCTTATGGGGGGAGCTTATCTCATGTTGGTGTCACCAAACAAGGAAGAGAAGTGTTACAACACTCACCTTATCAGTTGCTTGAGGACAAGCAACATTTTGGAGGGGAGGACTGTAATATTCCTAATTAGCCCAAGCTAATAGGAATATTTCATTTTGTTTTGATTCTCTTAAATTGATGAATAAAATGTAAACGAGGAAATGTAAACTCCTGAAAACATCAAAATAAATCAATGCCAAATATGAATAGAGGCAAATCAAGGTTGTCTTAATAAAATCCACTTGTGTGTGAAACAGGATTGAGCCATTTGACTGGGTCAACAGGACCAAATCACAACACAGTCCAGATGCATTGAATCTCCTGGATGATCAGCGCAATTGTAGAAGGAGGTCCTCCATGTGAAAAGGGTTAACTAAATGAAGGTGGTTTATGGTTTTGCAAACCCTAATCTTATAAAAGGAAGGAGAGGGCAGCCTAAGGAGGTTGTTTGATGATTATCTGATTTTAAAGGATTGTGTCTGCTTAGAAAAATCCAAATTCTCTTGGTTGTTTAACAAAGAATTGTGAGGGTTTCATGTTTAGGAATTCCCTTCCCCTTCATTGAGTAGCTCTTGGAGAAGATTTGTCTTGCTTTTTCCACTATCTGGTTGGAGACCAAGCTTCTAATTCCAACTGCAATGCAAATCCAGTGAGGTTTTTCTTGCTTTTGTAAGCTGCAGCAAGTGGAACACTAGATATGTTCAGATCTAGCTTGTATTGGAGTCTCTTCTCAGTGAGTGTGTCTTTTAACCTCCTGGAAGAATGTTTCCATCGGTTGAGCTTCAGTTTGCATCTTTGAATCAGGAAAAATTATTCTACATCACCATCTACACAGTTCCTTGAAGATACTGCATCCTCTTTGCAAGAGAAGAGTTGTAGAGGGTTTGGAAATTCTCCTGGAGGAGAGATCTCTAGTGAAAGGGGATCCTTCCTTTCACTGAGGTGATCCATGGATTGGCCAACAAATCCATGTACCCTTCATATCTGATATATTACTGTTGTATATAATGCAGAATTATTGAATACTGCTGTAAATCTGTGACTTAGATCTCAAATCTACTCACCGTGATTCATCATTTGTTGAGATCCCCAAGGGGAATGTAAATAGGGGCCTATTTGGCTTACAAATCTGTAATTGATCTATTATTTTTAACATGGATCTGCTCTAGATATGATATATAATAAAACACTACTTCAACCTTCTGAAAATTACATTGTCAAGCTCTTCAGTCTTAATACATTGTGCAACACCTCTATTTTCAGGGTTTACTCATGTTAAACCTCTATTTTTCTCATGTACATTGTATGATCCATATCATAGACCTGATTTACTGATTTTTATAACCTATTTCACCTAATAGCTTCAGAAAATCATGTTTCTTAAGCTTCAGTAAATTCTGCATTAGCTAAGCCATGGGGATTGAGCCTTTTCTAGCCATGTCGAGAGTGGGAGACATGTTTAACTTAGCTAGAATGATTTTTTTTAGCTGAAATTTGGTATGGGATTCCCACATGACATAAGCTAACAGATCCAACCGTCACTTTCCTCTTTTCTTACGCAAATTTATGAAAATAACCATTTTAGGGCTTAAATCACTGTCTTTCCCCACTTTTGGTTGAAGGGATAGATCACTTTCCATGATGATGCATATATTACTGATAATAAAGTTTTTTTTAACATATACCATGTGTTATCAGTCTACTAATACTCCAATACAGTGTTTATATATTGTTGCAGTCCCTCATTGGACATTTATCAAGCCATACTATGTGTGGGAGGCCTATTTCCCTCACCTAGTTTGTTTGGTTTCTAATATCCTCTTGGAATTGGGTCTTATATTATCATATCTAAGGAATCCAAGGGCTGATCTTGGTTTATGAAACACACATCCCTGAAAAATGCATTTTTCAGGCCTGTCTTGCTGAGCAGTTCCTTTTGGGATATTACACGAAGGTCTCGAGTTCAACCCCCCGCCCAATCCCTCTGGTCCTTAACCAAATTTTTACAATTCCATGAGGGTGGCACATGGTAGCTCTAGGTTGAGTCACATGTATCCTCCTCATTGGCCTACCCGTGACGAATAGAAACTTGCCAACTCTCACCAAGACGCACCAACCACCATATGCCACGTGGAATTCATTCATTTGCCAAAGAGATGGGTTGACCAACCTGTTGACCTTCCCAGTCAACATGCCACATAAAAAATACGAATTGCTGACTGGGCTGCTTATCTGCACAATTTTTTGCCAAATTATCTTGTTTAGGAAAACAAATAGAACATGTTTCTGAAGCCATACGGAGTCCATTTCGTGCTAAACAAGTTGCACCGGATTCAGAACTACGAACACTACACGGTCGTTCAGGTTCTGTGTCATTATGAGAACTTTGATATTTTAGCATAATTCTAAGAACCTGATCACTAGTTCAGATAGAAAACACTGTCATCATTGTTATCATCCTTACAAGAGGAATGTGATCAGTATTTTCAAGATGATTCCAAGAAAGGAAAACCTCCTAGCTTTAAGGGAGAGCTAAATAAACTAGAAGATGCAGAAGCATGGATGCTTGGGATGAAAAATTTCTTTGAGTTGCATGATTATATAAATAATATAAAATCCAAGATAGACATTTTTAGTCTCAAGGGAAAGATGGAAATTTGGTGGAATGATGTGAAGTGTGTGAGAGGTATCAAGACAGAGGAGTTGATTTCACATGAGTTTAAGAGACTTTTCAGAAAGAAGTATTTCTTAGAGAGATACTATGATGGTAAGGTTGAGTTCTATGAGATGAAGATGGGTTCTATGTTAAAGGAATAGTACAAATAAGTTTTTGGATCTAATGAGGCATGTACTATATCTTAAGGTTGAGAAGGCAAAGGTACAAATATTCATTAGTGGATTTCCTTTAGCATTTAAGGATCCAATTGAGTATGATGAGCCTTGGACATTGGAGGAATTAATTGGGAAGCTGAAACATTATTCTGAGCAGTTCAAGCATACATCAGAGCCTACGTAGGGTTGGAAAGGTAATGACAAGACTAAGGGAAAGTGGGATAAGAAGAAAAGGTGACCTCAAGATGCAGGTAACAAGGAGAATCTAGAATCATATAAGAAATTCAATGTAGCTGATAGAGGACAATGATTTCAGTCTGAGGAGAAGAACTAGTGTGAGGGAAGGAAGCCTTTGTAGTGTTGGACTTGTGGTGGAGAGCATCAATGTGTTGGCCTTTTTTCTGTCATGGGCTAGCAATAGACACCTTCTTAGCACTTGGTTGCTCCATAAAAATAAATAATAGATTGAATTTTTTTTTTAGTGGAAAAACATGAGTAAACAAAGCACAATTAAATTATTAAGACAATGCACACATAAACATAAACTAAAAAATAAGAAACAAAAACATAAATGATGCTTGATGAAGAAAAAAATTCAACAAAGTAATTGAAAAAGGCTCCCTTTATTGATTTCTGAAAGTAGAATATTTATAAAATAGATTAATAATAAACACCTGGAGAGAATTCTTTGAGAAATGGCACTCAAAATCCTCAACAAGGAGGTTCCTTCCTTCACCTTTTTTACAAGTTTCTCCTCTCTCTCAAAGAAGTATCAAGACTCCCTAAATAGTGAAATCCTATACACACTGGAATGTTGGATTGTTGAGAAATCATTTAGCTAACATAACAATGCTCTACTTCTTCTCCAACAATGGAATGCATGATTACTTGAGAGCAATTTTTATAGCATAACATTGCCTTCATTTTGGTCTTCCAATGGTCTGTTTATATAGAATTTTTAATCCCTCTTCCCTCTCTTGGTCCATTAATGAAAAAATTACTTATGAGTAGGGCAAGAGTATCCATTGGGGGCTACATATCTCTAGGGTGACTTGAAATCAACTATCCTTGACTAGAACATGTAATGGAATCCCATTTTCCAAGTGTGTGAAGTGGCTTCAGATGGCTGATTCAAAAATTTTCTTCACTTTGTGACTATCAAAGAAAAAACCACGTGGTCGTTAATTCCTATCTTTGGATAGGCCACGGGAGTGAATATTATATTTGAGACCTTTGGAAATATTTAATTTTTTTTTTTAATGATGTCTTCAACTTTAAAGTGTTCACCTATACGTTATGCTAGACGAATTTGGGTACCATTTGGATTGTACAAATGTTTGTACGATTTTTTTGTGTTAATAGTTTCCCCTTGATGTATGAGGTTAGGAGAAAACGTATAGTCAAAATAAATCATGTTTTTATGTTTTGAGAGTCTGATAAGCTTGTTGATAGAGATAATAACTTGCTATGGGGATGAGTACAAAAAAAACTTGACTAAGTATAAAGATAATGATGCTATGAAATAAAAGTGTTGATATGATTCAAGTATGTCCCATGCTCATTATGATGACTAGTGACTAATGATTAAAACCATATCAAAAATATTCCTATCAAGTCAGTGTTGTAGTGGCTGACATGCTGATGGTTGATGATGGTAATTGCTTACGCCCTCAAGGGCATGTCTAACAAATAGAATGAACTAGGTGCCCCCATGCATCAAAATTGAAGCATTGTTGAATGAGATTCTCATGTATGCATGGGTCTACGACTGTAGGTACCTACCCTGCATCAAAATTGAAGCACTTCTTAATGAGGTTCTCATGCATGCAAGGGTCTTCGACTAGATGAAAAACTGCAATGTTCATCGTGTACAATACTATTGTGACATGTAAAACTTGTGATGGTGTCGAATTTTAGGTATATTGATGAAATCAATGGGTGGTAGCGATTCCCACTGTGCCACCCGAGGGTACCCCTTAAGGGGGGGCAGCACCCAAGGTATTACTTCTATCCTGGAAGATGGTTATTGAATTTGACAAGAAATAAGCGCCAACCATCCGAAATGTGGATTCGGGGAATCAAGATGAAGGATGAAGATGACTGTAATGTGGTGGTTCAACAAGGCATGACAATGAAATATGACAATATAAATGGATATGTACAAATTCTCGAGATTGGATTTGTAATGCAAGTGGCTGTAGTCAAAACAATTATGCTAGGGGGGATGTCCCTTCTAACATCTCAAAAATTAAGCATAAAATAAAATACAATAACCAAGTTATTATCATATGCAATAAAAATGTAAACATGATGTGTACTTTAGGAATGAATATTTCTTATTGAGGTTTAGATTGTTGTGACGTGATTGTGTTGATCAGGAAGTGCTACCCACAAGAAGGATTTAGGGACAACTCTCCACCCAATCATAGGCTTAGCTGCTCAGTATATTACAACAACTAGCCACCCCCAAGCCCTCAACCAACTTAATACTTCCAATGATCTATTACCTCCATCATTTCCTTCCTCAAGAATGAGTGAATGAATGCTTGCTTCTTCTTTCCCGTTATCCGCAATTAAATAGAAAAAATGGATCTAAAAATCATAAGGGGTTGGAAAGGGATTTGCATGTACCCCATCCATGTGTCCATGCCAACTTTTATTTTATTTATCGATTATTACATTTTCTTCTTTATTTGTTATTTTATCTTTTCTTAGTTATTTTTTGTTTTATTTATTTATTCATATATGTTCTCTTCGTTAATTGTTATTTTATCTATTCTTCCTTAATTTTTATTCTATTTATATTAATATTATTTTATTTACCTTTTTTTTTTGCAAGGAAAAAATTGAATTGTTTCTTAAGGTATGAAAAGCTACATCATATATGCACTAAGAATTCCATATGAAGAAGTTGTGATCACCCATGAAGTTAATAGATCAAATTGTCCAAAAAGACAAAATTTTAATTTTAAACAGTCCAAAAAACAACACTATAAATAGTGTCTGATACAAAAATACCATTTCATTGGCCTCCCCATTGGGGAAAACAACCCATAATACCACAAAAAGGATTATATGGTCTCAGGAGAAACCAAAAACTGAAATACCTAGATGTAGAAATAACATATAGTGTTCCAAAATATACATCCTGTGTTGATGAAGTAATAGAGTCAACAAAAAATAACCATAGGCCTTTATTAGTAAGGATGAATGTCAATCACATAAACATTTCCATCCATAGTTTCAGTTATACTCCACGTTTCGATATCTTGTTGAGAGCCCATCATAGATAGCAATTCAGCCGAGCAGTTCCATTCCTGGTAAATGTGGTATACAGTAATAAGATCAAAAGATAACTTTAATTATGTATTTCTTCATGGATGGGAATCAAAATATAATTTTGACATATCTGTGTGTTGTTGAACCAATTTATGACATTCATAGAGTCTCCAAATATTTTAATAGATCCAATTCCCAAATGAATGAGCTTGCATAAAAGAAGTTTTAATGTAAGTATTTCAGCATAATTGTTTCTGCCGGTACTAATGCCTAATTATGATTTTATGGATTTATTATTATTTGGGTGAATTACCATACCAAAACCACATCTGTTTTGAGCATCTGATGCCCCATTAAAATAGGCCCATGGAGTGTCATGATTAATATGTTTGATGTTGATATTCCAAATATGATTGATATGATAAATAATTAGGATTGGAGAAAAAATCGAAGCACATTCAGTTGTGATCATAGAGGGTGAAGAGGAAGATTCCTTAAAAATACCTTTGTTTCTTGCAATCCAAACCCCCTAATCAGGAGATCAAGTCTCTTGTAGAAAAATGATCAAAAATTAAGTTGCTCAGAATTGGTCCGAACCAAATCGACTGGAAAGAGCTTAGAAAAACGATCATGTAGACATGAACGGCACTCAAATCCGTTACCGTATGGAGGAGATATTGCATTTTGAAATCGCCCAATAACCTTCAATTTTGAAGAGAAATTTCTTTTTAATACTATGTGTTGGAATAATTTTATTTTTTTATTAAAGTTTAATAAATTAATTAAAATATATAGTTTTTAATATTTTATATGATTTAATTAATCATATATTATATTAATTAATTATATGTTTTAATTAATTTTAAATTTTAATTAAACTTTATTAAAAATCTAAATATTAAACCACACTATATATTAAAACCAAATTCAAAATTTGTAAAATGTAAAAGGCATAACGTATGGTTCAAGTTTTAGTCAAACGCCGATACGTGGGCTTAGTGGGCTTTGGTATGCGTGTTAGAAAACACGTGGTTCAATACAGGTTTATATGCACGGGCTTTAATCCTGCATAACCGGCGGGGAATAACAAACAGCAAACGGTCAACCACAACAAATGTCGACGGGTGCGGTCATGTGGCCGTTCCAACAAAACATTTAATACCAGCATTTATAGTTCCGCTTATTTTGGCAGCGCGCCTCCAAATCAGGACCTTCCACCAATTTAACTGCAGTTAACTAAATGTGGCCCACTTTTGGTGGGATTTTTTCCTAATATTGGGCAAATAATGTTTTGACCATAACTTCGGCTAGGGAAATCCATTTGGGACGATTTTTTTATTTTTATTTTGGGGTATCGAAGCATTCTGGAGCTGTTGGGATAGGTTGCAGAGCCATCAGGGTGCTCTATTAGTGATTTTACCAGCGATTTTGGTTGTGGAGCCACTAGGGCCTAATGAAAGATCAGCTGTGTTGGACTATACTCATCCATTGGAGGTGAATGAATAGTCGATTTATACTGATTTTAGTCCTCTGTTTCTGAATTTGTAGCTTATTTTTCCTTTTTAGGCTTTATACACAGTGTAATTCATATTTTGAGCATTAATGAAAGAGGGAAAAGCCTAATTAGAGGCTTCTGGACCCAGCAGAGGTAGCCCAAGAGAGGGGTGAACTGCTTAAACAAATGCTTACTGTTATGTTGTGCATTTTTGCTGTTATATTTCAGATTTTGCTTCATTAAATAGTAACTTTTCATAAGTACACTTTTCCCAATCAGACTTATACGCTGAAGAAAAACCATTAGTTTCACTTCGGTGCACCAATACTTCATTTGCAAGTATCATTTGAACTTGCTTATTCACACATAAAATTTTGATTAATGAATAATTTTCACATAAACAAATACTTTCATTGATCGGATCTATTTCAGTGTTTACATTTTATTTCTTTAGGCAGAGCCAGTTTGTGGGCCAGAAGCTTCTGGTTTCATCCTTTCTAGTAAAGGTGAAATAACCAATAAAAGCCCCCTACTGTCAATCTATGTATAAGAAATACTTTGTTCTCACAATTTCAGATTAGATTGGTATTAGAGCTCTAGGTTTTGCTTAAGAGTTTGTGAAATTTGTGCAAGAAGATTGTGTTATTCTGAAAAATTTGATGCTTACTAGGCTGAAATTGAAAAGAGGGAAAGGTCAATTGGTTAGAGAACAAGTTAATCCTCAACCAAGGAGGGCTAGAGTGCCATTATATCCACCTTCCATTTCACCCTCATTAGCCTTAGAATCAACCACAAACATGTCTTCCTGAGAAAGAGAAGTACGTGAGGAAATGGATCCCAAGGAAGAAGAAGAGTCTTTAGAAAAGCTTTCTTGGATATGACTAAGATGGTTAGGATCCTATACCAGGAGAGAAATTATAGGATTGTTGGAGAAGGGTCTAGAAACCAAAAAGAAGAAGGAGATTCTTCAGGAGGAAAGAAAGACAAAGATGAGTCTAAGAAAGGGAATGGAGGAAATGGTGATCCACCATCTCCATCGTCATCCTCTTCCTCCACATAATCCTCTTCTACTTATGTTAATTAGTCACACAAAACAAAAACATCTCTTAAAAATCCTTTGTTAAAGCTTGATGTGAAGTTTGAGTTGCCGATGTTTAATGGTGATGTGAATGGAGAGAAATTGGATAACTAGATTAGAAAGCTGGAAGTCTATCTAAGAATTCAGAATTTGCATGATGATGAAACAAAAATCCAATTAGCCTCTTTGAGAATGGATGGAGCAGCTTTGGTTTGGTGGGAATCCAAGACCAGGGAGGAAATTAAAAGGCATGGTAAGATAACTCTAACTTGGAATGAGTTTATTATAGCTATTAAGAAACAGTTTTATCCTCTTTCTCATATTCAGAAAGCAATCATGAATTGGAAAAATTTTAGGCAACTTAAGGGTCAAAATGTGCAAGATTATACCCAAAAGTTTAGAAGGAGAGCACTTCTACTTGGAGTAGACTTACAAAGTCAAGACACCTTGTTGAAATACATAGGAGGTTTGCACAATTATCTACAACATACTATTCTAATGTTTAATCCTACCAGCTTAGATGAAGTCTGTGTCCAGGCTACACATTTAGAAGCTAGAGGAAAGAATACTTTTGATGAGGATAGTAATTTCAAAAACAAAGGAAAGAAGAGAGTTGCAAATTCAAGAAAATAAAAAGGAAAGTTCTTTTGCAAGAACTGTTCAAAGACAATTCATGATGAAGATCATTGTTGGAATCTTCATTCTGAACTAAAACCAGAAAAATATAAGAACGAAAACAAGACCAAAGAAAAGGAGAAAACTGTAGCAACAGTTGAGCAAGACTTAGGGTCAGACTCAGGAGATGAGAAAAAAAGCATAGCCATGGTTTTAAAGAAAATTAAGGGGAAAGAAGTGGTGCAAGACACAATTCCCAGTTCTAGCTCTTTGAATTGTCACAAAGATACTCATGAATAAAAGAGGAGGATAGAGCTTTTCCATGTGAGGGTAATTTCAAAACATACCAAAATTGACACACTATTTGATAGTGGGTCACAAGCTAACCTCATATCTAAAGACTTGGTCAAGCAGCTTAAACTTGAGACCATTCCACATCTGAAGCCTTGTCCACTTGGATGGATATGCAAGGATGCCAATTTGCAAGTCTCAAGGAAGTGCATATTTCACTTTGCAATAACTGCACAGTTTATTGACACAGTTGAACTTGATGTGGTGCCACTTGATATCTCATTTTTTGTTTTGGCAAGTCCTTACTTATTTGACAGGAAGGCTATCTTTTATCGCCATGAAAACAAGTATCACTTGTTCAAAGATGGTAAAGAGTACATTGTGAGAGCTCACAAGAAGAATTTGGAGTCTTCTTTACTCCATGCAAGTCAATTTAAAAGACTGGTTAATGCAAGACAAATTGTAAAATCTCTTTCGGTAATAATCACATATAATGGAACGTTGTCGACGCGTTTCAAACCAACCAGTGTGGTTCATCATCAGGACTAGGTGAGAGATCAGATCAAATCAATAAGCTTAAATAGATGTAGAGATGTTTAAACTAGCCGTTTTTTAAACGACTAGTTTGACTTTTTAATGTTGAAACGACTAGATTTTGAGCATTCGCCTTTTTATGATGTTGCTAATGATTTGTCTCAGTTTGATAACAGTTTGTCTTTTAAAGAAGATGATGTTATTTTTCACAAATTACCTTTTGGGTCAGCCAATGCAGAGAATGAAGTGTCAAAGCAAAGCAGTGCAAGCAAGGAGGACACAAAATTCAACATGGGAAAAAGTTGGTTTCAGAATGGTAGAATTCGCCATGGGAACAGTTTGCAAGGTGAAGGTTATTTCAAGTCTTTCTGGAAGTTTGATCAATGTAGAGAAAGTTTTTTTCCTGTAGATTACAATTGCTGTTCTGCAAATTTTAATAATTTGCATCATGACTCCGTCAATCTTAGCAATGGTCGATCAGTTGATTCTAGAGACAAATTATCATTTTCTCAAAAGCTTCATTTGATGAAATCGGGTAGATTTTAGTTATTCAAGGGTGGAAGAGTGGAGAATCAGTCTCCACATTATCAGTTTCACTAGTCAGAGATATTTTGGGGTCTAAAAGCTTCCCATTTGGGAGGTGTGATCAGGAGATCAAGTCTCTTGTAGAAAAACGCTCAAAAATGAAGTTTCTCATAATTGGTTTGAACTAGATCGACTGGAAAGAGCTCGGAAAAATGATCCTGTAGACGTGAATGACACTCAAATCCGTTATCGTATGGAGGAGATATTGCATTTTGAAATCGCCCAATAACCTTCAATTTTGAAGGGAAATTTCTTTTTAATACTATGTGTTGGAATAATTTTATTTTTTTATTAAAGTTTAATAAATTAATTAAACTATATAGTTTTTAATATTTTATATGATTTAATTAATCATATATTATATTAATTAATTATATGTTTTAATTAATTTTAAATTTTAATTAAACTTTATTAAAAATCTAAATATTAAACCACACTATATATTAAAACCAAATTCGAAATTTGTAAAATGTAAAAGGCATAATGTATGGTTCAAGTTTTGGTCAAAGGCTGATACGTGGGCTTAATGGGATTTGGTATGCATGTTATAAAACACGTGGTTCAATACAGGTTTATATGCACGGGCTTAAAGCCTTCATAACCGGCGGGGAATAACAAACAGCAAACGGTCAACCACAACAAATGTCGACGGGTGCGGTCATGTGGCCGTTCCAACAAAACATTTAATACCATCATTTATAGTTCCGCTTATTTTGGCAGCACGCCTCCAAATTAGGACCTTCCACCATTTTAACTGCAGTTAACTAAATGTGGCCCACTTTTGGTGGGATTTTTGCCTAATATTGGGAAAATAATGTTTTGACCATAACTTCGACTAGGGAAATCCATTTGGGACGAATTTTTTTTTTATTTTGGGGTATTGAAGCATTCTGGAGCTGTTGGGATAGGTTGCAGAGCCATCAGGGTGCTCTATTAGTGATTTTACCAGCGATTTTGGTTGTGAAGCCACTAGGGCCTAATGAAAGATCAGCTGTGTTGGACTATACTCATCCATTGGAGGTGAATGAATAGTCGATTTATACTGATTTTAGTCCTCTGTTTCTGAATTTGCAGCTTATTTTTCCTTTTGAGGCTTTATACACAGTGTAATTCATATTTTGAGCATTAATGAAAGAGGGAAAAGCCTAATTAGAGGCTTTTGGACCCAGCAGAGGTAGCCCAAGAGAGGGGTGAACTACTTAAACAAATGCTTACTGTTATGCTGTGCATTTTTGCTGTTATATTTCAGATTTTGCTTCATTAAACAGTAACTTTTCACAAGTACACTTTTCCCAATCAGACTTATGCAGTGAACAAAACTCATTAGTTTCACTTTAAACCACATTACTTCATTTGCAGAATACTTGAACTTGCTTATTCACACATAAAATTTTGATTAATGAATACTTTGCACATAAACAAATACTTTCATTGATCGAATCTATTTCAGTGTTTACATTTTATTTCTTTAGGCAGATCCAGTTTGTGGGCCAGAAGCTTTTGGTTTCATCCTTTCTAGTAAAGGTGAAATAACCAGTAAAAGCCCCCTACTGTCAATCTATGTATAAGAAATACTTTGTTCTCACAATTTCAGATCACTCCCCATGATATAATAAAAGGAATATTTCTGAAATTTTCATCTGATGTTGAAAGCCACCATCCCTACCAAGCATCCAGGTAGTTGACCCCATTCCATATTGAGTTAATGCCAAATAGGGATAGAGTATGCTTCCAAATTTTTTGAGAGAAACTGCAATTGAGGAATAAATGCACAACCAATTCATCTACACCCTTTAAAAGGATGCACCAACCTAGCCCATGTATATTCCTCTTTTGTAAAATATCCCAAGTAGTAACATTTTTTCTTAATATGCACCAAAATAATAATCTTATTTTGGCTAGGCTACTCAACTTCCAAATAGGCTTATTCCATAAGACTTGTTCACCCCAACCCCTTCTCTTCATCAAGTAAATATAAAGAAAATTTGGAGAGTAATATCCACGTTGCGCAAGGATCTAGTGAAGAGTATCTAGGTAGTATTTTATCCTAGCCTTTGAATTTTGACGCTCTTGTAAAAATATATGCCATTCTTGCCACCATTGGTGCTTAATCTGGAGCTCACTTGCCGATTTCCTCCCTTGCTGCCAAATAGTAGTGGAATCAAAATTTGCAATATGATTCATAAATAAAATCCCTTTTGAATTTAAAGCATCTAAAATTCCTCTTCTGAGAGAAAAAGCCTCTTTACATCCCATCCATGGATCCATGCCTATTCTACACTTTTCCCCATTTCCAACCTATCATTCCAAACCTTCTTCCATAATATTAATGGATGCAATAGTATACTTCCATATGACAGAAGCAGTAGAGGATGTTTTCCATGGCATGTGAATCCATTCATCAAAGGGATTTAGATCAATGTATTTTATGTTTACTACAGTTGTCCATAAATTGTCTTCAGTCAAGAGCCTCCACCCCAATTTTGTTGCTAGGGAGAAAGCAAAAATTTGAATATCCTTTATGCCCCATCCTCCCCATTCCTTTGGCCTTGAAATTTTATCCCACGCCACCCATGGAATAACAACTTCCTACTTTTTCCCAGACCATAAGAATCGACTGCATATTTTCCTGATCTTAAGAAGGATGTCTTTTGGAACCCAAGACAGAGAGATCCAATACACTATAATTGACATTAATATGAACTTGATGAGTAAAAATCTACCTGCTCTGGATAACCACTTGTAACTCCGTAGGTTTATGTGTTTCTAAATTTTTGAAACAAGTAACAACCAACATTTTTTTCTATAGGATTCTGTTTTTAGATAGAAACCCAGGTATTTGAGACAATCCTCAATAGGGTGGCAGTAAAAGGGTAAAATAGTTGTAATCCTTTCAAGGTCAGGCCCTAAGATAGTATCATAAATAATAGAATATTTCTGAGAATTTTTCATCATATCAGTAGCCTTCAGAAATAGGTCCAATAGATTTTTAGCTGGGAAAATTCCTCCTTCTTCTCATTGATAAAAATGAGGATGTCATCCACAAAGAGAAAATGAGTAATGAACATATTTGTAGCTACTTCAATACCTTTCAGGTATCCTCTTCTATTTTCCAAAATAAGAAGTTGAATAAGACCTTCAGCAGATATAAGGAACAGAAGAGGGGATAAGGGACATCCTTTCCTGAGCCCTCTCTGACCGTGGAAGAAAGAATAAGCAACACCATTTATAAGGACAATAAAAGACACATTTGTGATACATCCCATTATCCAGTTTACAATGTCAATACCAAATCCTAGATGTATCATCGGTAGTATCAAGTAAATCCGGGCGATCCTGTCATATGCTTTTGAAAGACCAATTTTAACAATCAACCTTTTTTTCCTAGACTACTTGATGTTATGCATTGTTTCCCAGGCCAACCCAATTTCTTCATGAATTTTCCTACCATCTAGAAAACCAAATTGTTCTTTAGAGATGTTGCTAGAAAGGATTGGTTTCAATATGAGAGGCAATGTGTTTTGCAATGATTTTGTATGTACAATTGCACAAGGATATTAGTATGAATTCATCAAAAGAAGAAGGGGACTTATTTATGGATTAGTGCAAGAAAGGTAGAGTTGAAAGGTTCATGTACATAACCCTTGATTCTAGATTCCTCCACCAATCCCACAATATCCTCCCGATGCATATCATATAAAATTTGGAAAAATTCCACTCCCTAGCCATCAGGGCCTAGTGATCTGAAAGGACTGTATTAGTTTGATGTGATAAGTTTCTTTCCAGTTATAAAACATGTACATATTTGTCTCCATTTGTTTGCTTAAGGATTGAGGAATTTAACCATGAAACATAGATGAAATTATGTGTTTTAAGCATGTAAATAAGCCTAAATAACAATGAACAATAGTGTATAACAAACAAATAACATCACACATAAGATTTACACATCAAGCATGATGAAGCATTTCACCGCTCCTCGGCTACATCTGCTGGTCCAGCTCCCAATGGCATGTCTCTTCTTTTCATTATGCTCAAAATTGAAAATACATGTGTTTAAAAGCATCCATTGGATTTTTTCTTTGCAAAAATGGCTCCAGAATTCTCAAATTAGTCTAGGTAGACTCTTGTTTTACCCAAATTGGTTGAAAATTGACCTCTCTAGCCATTTTCCCAATGACAGCTACAAAAACTCCACTAATTGTGGAGAACTGCACTTATCCGCAGCTAAAACTGGCCAAACCTCTGAATTTTTAGTGACATGCTTAAATCACTGCCATGATAACTATTCACATTAAATTTAAAATTTAAGGGGTGGGGTGGCCACATGTCGACCCCCCTTAAACCTCGCGGTCATGACTTCCGCATTAAACTTAACGCATTTAAAACGTGGAGAGGAACCCAGATTGGCAGCGGGGTTCTGAAACCGTCGGATCGCTGGAAGTTAGCATGTGATCTCTTTAATGTTTACTATCGTGGAACCATGGGACAGTTATCCGTCGACGTTACAAAAAACATGACAGTGTGTTTGGGTCCTATAATAATAGGGATCATAATTTTGAATTGACTATGATTAAGTCTTGTAATATTGTACATACTTTTTCTTTCTGCATATGTGATCCAGAGTTATGCAAGAACATAAAAAAATACACATATACCCATAAATACAAATATGCAGTGGAAATAACACTTCATTTCATTAATATCAAAGAGCTGAAATTTGCTTACAAACATAATGGAAATAAACTAGCTAGGGCGTTGGTAGCTTATATCTAAGAAGTGATGTGACGGCTACAGGCCTCTAACTTGTGTTACAATGAGGCTCGAGGGCCTATTTATTATTTAGAAACAATGGGAAACCCTAAACATCAAAAACCCTAACCCTAGGAGATGAAGCGCCAAAACTATGGGCCCCATTTGGGTAAATTGGTGTTTCAACTTCCCGGGGACGTAACTTTGGAATTTGTTCTCCATTTGACGCGCTCAATAGCTCGTTAGAAAGATCTATCTGAGGATTACAACTTTAAATGTGAGAAAAATCAATCTGTAAATCCATGTTGCTTTCATTTTTCCCAAAAAACATCGTTTAGGGCCTCAAAACGGCTCCAGAAGTTTAGGACCCGAAAAACTGCTAAAAATAGTAAGTTATGCCGAAACTAAAAAACTGAAAGAGACAATGGTGGGGACACAAGTGGAATAGGCAGGTGGCCACCAATATCCACTTGGATCATTCCTCCCTCTTAGGAATAAATTTTTCCCATTCTAGGGCGGACTAGAAACAATGTCGCTAGATATAGTGCTATCCTTGAACTATTAACGGAGGCAATCAACCTCGACATATGTGCATTGCTTGTAAATATAGAATCACAGCTTGTCATTCTTCAGCTCAATGGTCATTATTCAGTCAAAAACCCGTAAATTTTGAGATTTTATTTACGTGTTCGTTTGCTGGAAAGACATTTTGATTTTATTACATGTCAACATATTCCTAGGCGAATCAATGCATTAACTGATACAGTGAAAATTTTTGCTGAACTTGGTCCTTGGTGAACCACTTTCCTTGGTGCAGGATTTGGCCAGCTTTGACAACCCAATATAGTTGGATCTTCTATTGATGTCTGTTCTTGATTTCTATGTCCATGATACAATCTGTGGTGGCCTATTCCATGCAGTATGGGTTTAACTCTGTTGGTGTGAGTTGTTCTGCAATGTCAGAGCTGTCCAATAGAGGTGGGAAGTATGGACGAAGGTGGTCCACATTGAATAATAGGTGTAAACCAAGGAATGGTGGAATACTGAGCTCGAATTCATTGGTCCCTATAGCCTTGGTGATGGTGTATGGCCCATATCGGATCGGACAAAGCTTGTGGTGGGGTCTAGTGAGGCGCTCCTTCTACAAATGTAGCCACACTTTTTCGCCCACCTGGAAGTTGTGTGGCACCCAATGTTGATCATGTCATTGCTTGTACTTACCATTGGCTCCATCCAATATGTCATAAACCTATTAGCGGATGTGCTAAATGCACTCGATGAATCTTTTCTCTTTGTCAGCTTCAGACTGGACATGAGCCGAATCGGCCTGAGTAGCTGAAAATGGCCTGACTACGTCAATGGGACATAGTGGCTAGAATCCAAAGCCCACCTGAAAGGGGATATAATTGGTTGAGCTGTGGAGAGCCTGGTTATAACTATGTTGTACATAAGGGAGGCTCGTATCCCATGTGCATGGATGCTTTGAATTGTACATGCACAAAATGTGTACAATAATCCTATTGACGACCTCTGTCTGGCCATCTCTTTGGGGATGGAAAGCTATCGACTTTGTGAGCTTGGTGTCCAGCATTGACCAGAGGCTGGACCAAAATGTGCTGAGAAACCTCCTATCCTGATCTGATATGATAGATTGTGGGATCCCAAAGTGCACCCACACTCGTTCAAAGAAGAGTTTAGCAGTGGCTTTTGCTGTGATATTATTCTTGCAGGCTGCCATAATGGCCATCTTCAAGAATATGTCGACAACCACAAAAGCACAGTCATTTCCATGCTTAGTAGAAGGAAGGCCCGGCATGTAATCCATGGAGATGGATTCCCAAGGTCGACTAGGGGTAGGTAATGGAGAATATAGGCCTTGCTTCTTGATGGTCGGTTTTGTAATGGCACAAGCAGTGTAGGATCTGATGTACTTCCTGAAATCTTATCGAAGGTTCGGCCAATAGAAATACTTTTGTAGTACTGCCACTATTTTCTCGACCCCGAAATGCCCAGCGACTCGATTGTAGTGTGCTTCCCATATCATCTTGGCACACTCACTTGAAGGAACAAAAAGGTGACCTAGGTGACATAACAGTGCATCTTGGAGGTGAAAATTTGGAACTTGCATACCCCCCAAGAGTGCCTTGTATGTGTGGCCGGATTCTGGATCACCCTTGTAAAGAAGCAGCTAATCAGAAGTCGCATGCCCACAAGCTTTGAGAACAGTGGTTAGTGCCACGACCATTGGTCGACTAAGGTAGTTTGCAACATTATTGGTGCTACCCTTCTTGTACTTGATGTTAAAATGAAACTGTTGCAGATATGTCGACCACTTCTGATGGTGATCATTTTTCAACTTCCCTTGTGTCTGTATGAACTGTAGGATCAGTGGTCTGTGTGGATGTTTGTTTCCTTCCCCAAAATGTAATGCTTCCATTGTTAACAAGCCTGCATAATGGAATACGTTTCTTTGTCATAAGTGGGATACTTGCGAACTATGTTGGACAATGTCTCACTATGATATGCCACTGGATGCCCCCGTTGAGTAAGAACTTCCCCAATAGCATAGTGAGAGGCATCTGTCTTGATCTCAAATGGTTGTTGCAAGTCTGGTAAGAACTGGGCAGAACAAAGGTGATGTTTCAATTCTACGAATGCCTTCTATTGAGATTCTGACCAGAAGAATTTTTCTTTCTCTCCTCCCTTGGTGACTTGACTCAAGGGCCAAGTGATATGAGAGAATCCCAACACGAACCTGCAATAGAAATTAGCAAGACCCAGAAAGCTGTGAAGCTCTATTAGAATGTTTGGGGCTGGCCAATCCCAAATGACTTGGACCTTGGTTGGATCCACATGCACCCCCCTTTCATTAATAATGTATCCCAAATTTTGAACCCGGGTCATGCCAAAAGTGCATTTTTCCACATTGGCACACAACTTGTGTTGCTGTAGTGTTTGGAGGACTTGTCGGATGTGGTGGAGGTGCTCTTCCCAAGTCTGGCTGAAGATCAGAATGTCGTCCATCAACCTAATGAAGTTTACGGGAGCATTCTTCAATCCAAAAGGAATGACCATCCATTCAAAAAGGCCCTCCTTGGATTTTAAGGCAGGCTTCCACACATTAGGGGGTTCAATTGGTACCTGGTGATACCCAGACTTCAAGTCGATCTTGTTGAAATATTTCACCCCTTTGAGTTGGTCCAGAAGGTCATCAATCCATGGGATTGGGTACCTATTTCGAACAGTGATCTTGTTCAACACCTAATAGTCAATACAGAGTCTCCAAGTCCCATCCTTCTTCTGTACCAACACAATCGGGCTCCCACAAGGTGTTGAACTTGGCCAGATGTGACCTTTATAGAGTATCTCCTAAATCTGCCTCTTGATTTCATCATTCTCCAGAACAGAGCAGCGATAGATCAGTTCATTGGGTAGAAATGCACCTAGGGTCAGATTAATGGGGTGCTTGACCTGACAATGCAGAGGCACCCCTGTGGGTGAGGTGAAGATGTCCTCGTACTCCTCCACAACCTTTTCCATTTATTGTCATCGTGCAGAGAAGCCCTGTCTGGAGGTCGTGGCCACAGTCTTCTTCTTTCCCTGGGGGCAGATCATCAGGAAAACAAATTTCCTAGTTTGAGAAATAATCTTACTACATTTTTTTGTAGTAACCAAAGAGATAGCGACAGGTGGTGGTACCTCTGGTATCCTATACAACTTATTTCCCAAAGTAACAATAACAACGCAAGGTCGAGACTCATACACAGCATGTCACTTCGGCCTAATAATACATCAGAAACATCAAGAGGAGCAATGTCGCATAATACCTCATCCGCGAAGGGCTTGATGTTGTAGAGAAGGCAGCAGTGTTGGCTGACGCGGATATCCCGTCCTTGGTGAAGCCACCCGATGGTGTATGGTTGTGGGTGTGTTGTGGTCGGCAAGCCCAAACGCTTCACAGCGTTTGCTGAAATGAGGTTCTTTTGGCTCCAATTGTCGACAATGAACTGTAGCAGGGAGCCCTTTACCCACATCTGGGAGTGGAAGAGACACTCTGCCTCCTTTGGATCTTCTGGTTCCTCCTTCTGGATCTTTGTAGTGGCAATAGTGGCGTTGGGCTCTACATCAATAATATGTTGCCCTTTATCATTCCCATTTTCAGGTTTTGATTTAGAGTGAGAGCCTACATCTAATTCAGGAGCCCTCATCTCAGCCACCAACGACTGCTTGGCCTGACACTCACTTGTGTTGTGAGTGGAGCTCTTATGGAACTCACACCACTTCTCCGTGTCCTTCTTTGGATTCATGGTGTTGTTCTTTGCTTGTGGCTTTTTCAATTTGTCTTGGGCCGCCATGCCTTTGCTTTGTCCTTTGTTATACTATTTGGGGGCACCTTTCCCTTGCTTTTGGTTCGCAGATCCAAAGTCTCACTTCTCTAGTTTTAATTTTTTCTCAATCTTGGCAGCATACCGGGATGCCGTACCAAGCGAGGAGATGTCGAGGAACTCCATTTCCTCCTAAATTTATCTGTGCATACAACTGCGATATTTTAGCACCAAATGTTTCTCTTAATCTTTGATACCCAACTTTGTGCACATGGTATGGAACAAATTCATCAGCTCATGCACATCTTGATCCCTTTGTTGTCGTAGCGTGGTCCATTGTATGTACTTGTCCTCGTAGCTCCCCAAAGGATAGTATTGTTCCTTGATAGATTCTTGGAAAGAATTCCAAGTAGGTGCGGCTGAGAACAAAGAGGCTTCTGTCTCATCCTTTATCTCACAGTAGGTTTCCCACTAGTCCTTGACATGGGGGGTAGCTTTGAGGAGTGAAAAATAATATTCTCCTGGTCAGAAAAGTCATGAACCAAGAAATATCCTTATAATAGATTCAACCATATATCTATGGCATCTACATCTATTTGACCATCAAATATGGGAATATAAATCTTACTTTTACCTTAAAGGGAGTCGTGCTTCCAGAGTCGCTGTTGGATGCAGATGTGCCACCGGTGGGCAATTGTTGAAGGATCTGGTCACAGTTATCCATCGTCGCGTTCCTTTTTTTTTTAGGGCTTCCTCAAGCAATGTTTTGATAGGATATCCTACTCCCTCATATTTCTTTTCATCCCCCATGGGCGGCCGTCGGGTTTTGCAAGGATGATCTTGCAAAGGTTCAACCAGATCGATACCTAACTCCTTATACCCAGACCTCGTTGGGGACATGCAAAGAAAGATCGAGAAATATTAGACCGCTATGATATATACTGATCCAGATTTATGTAGGAACACAATAGAATACACAGATACCCGTAGATACAAAGATGCAGTGGAAATAACACTTCATTTCATTAATATCAAAGAACTGAAATTTGCTTACAGACAAAATGGAAGTAACTAGCTAGGGCACTGGTAGCTTATCTCTGAGAAGAGATGTGGCAGCTACAGGCCTATGAACTATGTTACAATGAGGCTTTAGGGCCTTTTTATTATTTAGAAATAATGGGAAACCCTAAACATCCAAAACCCTAACCCTAGGAGATGAATCGCCAAAAAAATGGGCTCCGTTTGGGAAAATTTGTGTTTCAACTTCCCGGGGACATAACTTTGGCATCTGATCTCTGTTTGACACGCTCAATAGCTAGTTAGAAATATCTATCCATTGATTAAAACTTTTGGTGTGAGAAACATCAGTCCATGGACCTTTGTTTCTCCTGGTTTTCCCAAAAAATGTTGTTTAGGGCCTCAAAATGGCTCCAGAAGTTCAGGACCCGAAAAACTGCTAAAAATAGTAAGTTGTGCTGAAACTAAAAAACTGAAAGAGACAATGGTGGGGCCCTAAGTGGAATATGCGGATGGCCACCAATATCCACCTGGATCAAAATGTTTTCCCATATTAAAAAATGTAAAGAGGGTATGTCCTAAAAGACAAAGCAAAGGACTAAAGGAAAAATATCATAAAAGAATATAAAGTATGACCCCCACAAAAAGAAACAAAAATAGATCATGAAAGTGTTGCACATTCAAATGCCACTACTTTTAATTTAGTTTAATTTATGCAAATAAAATGGTGTGCAGCTTGTCCAAAATGCCACAATTCACGATGGTCATACAGTTTAATCTTGATTCATTAATTCTTTTAAATTTCAAGTAATGATAGTTAGTGAATAAATATCTATCCAAAGCATTTAATCTTGCCAGATCAGTAGTTAGGTAGATAAATAAAAATGATTTCATCAGTTTAATCTGAGCCATTGGAAGTTATAAGGTTAGAAGTAGGTTATTTTACTTGTCAAAATAAAATAAAAGGGTCAACAAGCTCAAATGCACCCAATAAATGAAGTAAAAAATGTTAGGGTAAATGAAGGGTAGGTAGATTACTTTCACAAGGCATGGAAAGCATCAATTGGTTCATTTCATATCACTAATGTCCCCCTAAATCCCCTTCCCCTTGCATAAAACCCTATTGCCACTCTTAGAAGGCATTTTCCCTTGTAAAAAGTCCCTTTCCTTTTGAAAATACCCCTTTCCCCTTATTCTAACCCTTTTCCCCTTATTTTAACCCTTTTCCCTTCCTAAAAACCCCTTTCCCTAGTTAAAAATCCATTTTTTCCTTTGAAAATTAATTTCCCCTTTACTAATTCCCTTTTTCCATTTAAAACATGAAAACCCATTATCCAAAGTTTTGAATATTTAAAATGTATTGGGTCCCACTGTAAAAACCTTCCCCGATATTATTTTAAACACCTCTTCCTAATGTATTTTTTAACATCTGGCAATATAGTTTACAACCCCCTTTAATAATTTTAGCATATAAATTATATATGTATATCCCCCTTATTGTATTATAGCCTAAATTTTTTAACTTATCCTGCTTTATACGTTTTATTAACCCCCCCACTACATGTTAACCCTTCCACTATATTAACCCACATTATTATATTAAATCCCTGTTTTAATATATTTACCCCATTATATTACCTGACCACCATTGTATTAACCTGACCCACATTTCACATATATATTAAATACCCCTCTGCATAAAGTATCCCTGGTCCCACCTATCAAAACATCCCACCTCATCCATCTGTCCGATTGGCTCTACCTAGATACGACCATTCTTGAACCCTTTTGCACTTTCAACTGCCCGACATTTAAAAACCAATTGGGGGTGCGATATGGGTGGTTTCGCACCCCCACCCATTTTCCACGCGTCATTCCCATTTTTTATCGCATCCCCCAGCCGAAAACCACTCAACCGCTTTTCATCATGCGACAAACCGCCAACTTGTCTCTGTGCATTGAAATGAAACTAGACACTTTTTGAATTCAACCCGGCACCAATGAGTTTAACCACCTCCGGTTAAAAGCAATAAAACCCGCCCGAAACAATTTTTCCCTTATTTTTTGTTTATTTGCGAAAAGAGCCAAAAGAACCATCACCGATCTAGTTTAAAGCTTTGCAGACCAAGAAATCCCATGTTACGAATAAAACCCCTTTTTCAATAGCATAGGTGAGCCTGAATTCAACAAAAATCCATCCAATGTCAATTTTCTGCTATAGGACCTCTTCTGTTATAACATGAAAACTAAGATAGGTGTTGATAAAATTTATTTTGAAAGAGTGGGACTCTATAATTCAATTCAAATTTACCCGTAATAGTCACATCACCATTCCATCTTGTAGATTTACCCCAATAGTCACAACACCATTCCAACTTGTCTTTCTCATAGAAAGAAGGTAATTTGGTATCTTGGAGGCCTTATGTTAGCATTCCTGAACAAAATATGTGAAGCCTATTATAATTTATCCCTTTTTAGCTATAACACACCAAACTTGGACTGTGAATTATAATGTACATGTAGGCAAGTAGGCAACAGGTCAGCTTTGTTAATGGAATAGCTACCATTAAAGGTGGTTCCCAACTATATAGTGCTAATACAGAGTGTAAAGAGTGCTAATACTACATGTTCAACAAGCAATAGAAGCTCAACTTATTAGGGAGAATACTAACAGCACAATAGTAACTAGTATCACTATTACTACTTGTATCTATAAGCTTCTATCATATCCATACGAGTTTCCAATCCAGCTTAACTAGTACAATAGGGATGTGCTTATATTCACAATACATAGCAAGTACTCTAAGGTATCATGTTCAAAGCTTATAACAGGTTAAGAAATCACGTTATTCTCGTAATTATGGTTACTAATCTAATATCACTCATAATCAAGCCTTGATAAGCAAATCATGTTACATAGTTATCACGTTGGTTATGTTATTACCTATCACCATTTCATGAGTACTAGTAATCGGAACCTAATTACAACAAGTAAAGTTCAAGCCTGATGTTGAATATGAACTAATGCCACATCTTCATCATATCAAATATTAGGGAGATATAGTATCCATGTATAGACAATATATATAGAGTAAGAACCATGTATTCATTAGAGTAATTCCAGGTGATCAAGTAAAATAGTATGCCCATGATACACGTAAATCTTACGTATGATATTGCTCGTATTTCACCTATTGCTTAATCTTAGAGCTTAAACACCATATATATTATGGATAATGCTTGGATATGTATAAAAATTATACTAAGCTTAGATGCAGTTATAAAAGGGTGTATATTACTAATATAACCATAACCTGCTTAGTAATCATAATATGGAGAGTAATACTCATAGCTTAAAGTGATACACATAGTACGTGTATTAGTTGAAACTACTCCATTCTATCAAATTGATGCACATATTATATATATAAATAGTAATGGTTATAACACTATGTAACATGAACATGATGAAACCTGATTCCATATATATTATGGCTTAGTTTAGATAGATCATGTAGAATGATAACCAAGTTGTTATATATATTCAGATTAGTTATGATTACTCAATTACACATAACACATGCAATATCACTAGTACCAACTGAGTGTGTTAGCTCTTTTATTACCCAAGGATATAAACTATGTTCTAATTCCATTGCTTTATCATTACTATTAGGATATGAATCACATAAGAGTTTGATTTCAATTACTAAGCTTTGACTGATCGTGTAATAGCTTGAATATGGTTAAGATATAGCTTAGATAGTGTTGAATAGGGAAACATAGACTACTATAGAGATCAATTTCATATGGTCATGATATAGGTACAGAGCTTTCATTATGGCTTGTGTAATGGTTCACTCAAATCAATGTTAAGCTTAACCAATCATACAAGATTAGCTATTATATAAACATTAGCAATCAAACTATGTTTCTACCTTAAGGTTTAGATACACATGTTGCGATAGAGCTAGTAAGACTATGTACTTATTACTATGATTTAGGTCAGTGTTAATAAGGTATGAAATGAATAGGGAAACATAGATCATTACGTCATAACAAGGAGCTTAGCTTGAATATGGAACTCCTGGTCACTATAATCTAATACATGTATTAAGGATATCATGTTATACGAATATGTGTTATTCCATTACATGTAGTTAAATCAATAAAGCTTGGTAATTGACTCAATGGACTTGAATCATTAGTACTAATAACATAGAGAGAATATGAAGATTTCACTTCAAGAAGGCCTTTTAAATAAATTCAAACTAACTACTACAGTCAGTACAAGTAACATGCATATTTTTGACTCAAAGGGAATCATTCATAAATATGAGACCCCTGAGCAAGTTCTGGAGGAATTCTGTCATATCCATCTTGAATTCTGTGAAAAGAGAAAGAAAGTCCAATTGGAAAACCTTCAGCTTGATTTTCTGAAATTGGACAATAAAGTCAGATTCATCCTCGGAGTTGTAAATGGATAAATCATAGTGAACAATATGAAACGTGTAGAGTTGCTACTTGAATTGAAGAGAAACAATTTCACTCCATTCCCTAAGAAGGGAAAACCTGTTGAGGTTGTTATTGCTGGGGCAATAGCAGATGATGAAGAGTCTCCTGAAGACAAAAATGAGATAGTAAAGGGTGTTCGTGCTGCAAATTATGAGTATATTCTATCCATGGCTTGTTGATGATTCTATGAGTGCCTATGAGAGTGTTTGCATGGGTTTGTTCAGGGATTATTTATTGATGGGTGCATTTACCCTACCCCTGCCACTCCATATCCTGAGGCTCCTATTTTCATGATCTCTTCTATTATCAATGGATCCCTTATATTTCCTGACCCTTTGGTGGTACTAAATCCTTCAAAAGTATATTATTATGGGGCCAAAATGTCATTTAGTGTGGTAGATATTTCCTACTAGGTGATCCAGTCGACATTCGGTAACTATAACTCAGGTCTCGAGTATGATGTGGACCCTAATAATTATTATTTTCATTTCTCGACTGTTGATTGTCCATATTCCCGTGATATCCTTGAAACTGAGATACCTTCTGATGAGGTCATCTTGGAGGCCATGTCCATCATTGATTGGCCTTGGGAGAGGTTACATCATCGCTCATGTTTTCGCAATAGTCTAGCCGAACATTGATGTTCAAAACCGAGTTTATACTGGAAATGTTGAGTGATACCAATCTCCCATTATGGCACATGATGTTTATTCCAAAGGGAACTTTTCAAACATCTTCAATACTATACCGATCAGCATTTTAGTTAAAATATACCTTAGTGATGCTCATGATTAGATGTTGGTATTGCTTTAAGGGAAGGTATTCCAAATAGTAAGGAAAGGTAGGTAAGGTCTTTAGGTTACACCTAGATTTCAATTAGCTCCAGCTCGCCCTTATGAGAATAAAAGGAAATAAACCTGCATATGTGCTAAAATAGGAGGGAAAAAACTGAGAAAAAATGATGCTGCCAGAATCTTCAGACGAGTAGGCAAAAACCAGAGAAAAAAATACCAAAAAAATTGTAATTGCTGAAAAAATAGATTCTCAATCAACAACCAACAATCAAGCATCGACTGCCTCTATTACTACAACTAATGCATAGAATGATATTACAAAACCTAAGCGTGGAGGTGGAAAGAAAGGGGCTGCGAAAAAGAAAATGGAAGTGGAAATCAATGAGGATGATGAATAAGATACCAACCTGCAGGATCGGTTGGAAGTCTAAAACCATGGCTTATCAGCGTTCAGAGTTCAGGGGGATTTGGGTTCCACAAGGCATTGAGCAGTTCGGCATGGTCGAGTCGGGTTCAACCCGAGTCTGTGTGCAGAACAGTGGCAGTGGTCGGAATAGTGATTCGAAGGGAATACCCGGAATAGCGAGGCTGGGTGAAATTTTTTTATGCGGGAGAATTAAAATAAAAAATTAAATGTAAATAATAATATTAAAAAAAAAAATTAAATGTAAATAAAGGTGTTAAATAATTTGGGAGTGCTAACAATTTGTATACAAGGTATAAATATCATTTGAACTAATGTTCCCTGGATTTTTGTGGGTATCATCCCTGCCAATCGATGGAGAATGATTTGGTTGTCGAGGTCAAGAGTCTTTCTTGTGGAGATTTATGTATGACACAACTTGACATCAAATAAGCCTAAGACCCCGAATGTACAACAAATATTTTTTATCCATTAAAATATGAACCTTAATGCATTCTATTTCTGAGGGAATGGGTTAAAGATATGAACTGATTCATTATAAATATTTAATTTTCCCATTATGGATCAAATAATTCTATAAATGGTAAAAGCGTAAGGGAATTCCACCTAGCTCATTAAATCAATTTTAGAACCTTCTTAAGTTAAAAACCATTCATTCTTTTTTTCAAAAAAACAACCATAGTGTTTTGATACATCCATAGGCTATTAGATATACTTCATGGCAATGCTTTTCAATCCAAAAATGGAAATAAAAAAAACAATGTAGTTAGGCCATGAATAGCCATGCAACTTTATCCATGGGGTCCTAAGGTCTCTATGGACTAGGATTTGGGACAAACTTTAGTGGGATATGATCGACCAAATACCATAACATTCCCTAAGTGTGGATATTGTGAGCGATTCAAATTGAGGCTTGGAAAATTATCTAATTTTCCTATGTTTAGTATACATGGTAATAAATATGGCATTACCCACAAAAACATACCCTCATAACCAATACCTAGTTCTCTAAAAATAAAATGTTTCCAATATGCTCAATTAGAGGTGAAGGATTCTCCTAGGAGGTCAATGTGTTGTTTTGGGCTGTTATTTTCAGCCTTGGATATTTACTGGTTAAGTGCTTGAAGGGTCAAGGGTTAAGGTCAAAGGGATTTAGGGTCGAAGGATTTAGCGACTAAGGACTTGAGATTTAGGGATTTAGGTGTTTAAGGGGTTAGAAGTTAAGGTGTTTAAGGGTGAAGGATTAGGGTTTAATGGTCATAGGTTAAGAGGATAAGGAGTTATGGCTTACGAGGTTCATCAATTATAGGTTAGGGGTTTTTTTCTTGAGATTTAATGAGTCAAGGGGTTTATGGCTTATGAGTTATGAGTGTAGGGGTTAAGAGATTATGGATTGGGGATTAAGGGGATATGGAATTCAATGGTTATGGGCTAAGGGCTTATGGTTTGTGATAATTGGACTCCTAATCCCCTTATCACCACTATTGGAGGTTCCCCTATTAATTGCTCTCGCTACCTTCCCTCAAGGTCCCCTAGCCCCTATGAAATTAGGTCCTAAGCCCCCTTCTTATTCTCTAATGATAGGATCATAGATCATAGTAAACCATGCTTGCATCTATGAATTATACACATCTATGCTACCCTTGTGTCCCCTTACCTCATTCTTTCACATTCCCCAAGGCACAAATCAAATATTTGTATGTATCTTGGATGACTTGTCACATTCCACTAGATTCACAAATGAATAGGAATTCCCATCATTTAAAAAAAATTTGGAGGGTTTTCATGGCATATTCATGGGTCACATTTACAAAAAAAAGAGGGTTTAAGTATATGCTAGAAGGATTAAGGACTATAGGGTTGTTGACAAGGAAAAAATTCCACCTTGCCAACAAGGGGGAATTAGGGTTTAAGGGGTTAGGGGTTAAGAGGTTAGAGGTTTAGGGTTTAGGGGGTTAAATGGGTTAGGGGTTTAGAGGTTTAGGGGGTTAGGGGATTTAGTAGTTAAGGAGTTTAGGTGTTAGGGTTTAGGGGGTTAAATGGGTTAAAGTTTTATGGGTTTATAGATTAAATGGGTTAGGGGTCAAGAATTAGGGTTTAAGGGGTTAGGAGTCACAAATGGCACCCTCACACTACCTGACCTGACCTAATTGGTCCAAACGTGTTTCCTTGGGTGCCCTCATAGGATGACATGACCCGACCTGACCTGAACGTGTTTCCTTAGGCGCCATCACACAACCCGACCAGCTTGAAAGTCGAAGGCATGAATGAACCAAGAGAATTATTTAACCCCTTAGCATAATGAACCATATCCACTACCAGACAAAAAATTCCCATTATGATAGCTCAATTCACAGTCTAACATTTAGGTTTCAGTAGCATTTTTTTTGTTAGAGGTTTCAGTAGCAATGTTGGGAGCCGGTTGTGGACTTCCACAGAGGCAAATGACAGAGGATGGAATCATATTTTGTCCTCTTAATATTGTATATTATAACATACATCCTATCCCTCCGGACCAACAGTGACCATTGATATCTATGTGAGCAAATATTGTCCCTCAGATTACCATTTGGAAACAAATGATAGGTAGGTTGTATAAATAACAAACACCAAAAGAACCAGTTAAGAGATATTGATATGCAGAACCCAAGAAAAAAATTGCACATTCATATGGTTCCTCAAAAACTGATTAAATAGTGGCTTTGGCTAGATATCCACTCTCTTTACTTTTGTCATCATTCAAATTGTTTGCATGATAAACTTATGTCATCATTTAGATTGCTTGCATGATAAACTTATTAGGGCATATAAATGTTGAGGAGAGACGGAACTAAAAGATACCTACATTTTAAATAGGAAGTTTCTTTTTTTAGGACAATAAACTAGAACATAAACACATCCCATACTCTCACATGCAACAAGCATTGATTTCTGTGTGATACCCCTTCTCTTCTTTAATAAATCCAAAGTGTCATGACTGGAAGTGGAATCTAAATGTATACAAATATAAAACCAAGTAGAATCTAAATGTATACAAGTGTAATAAATATGTAAAAGAGGCGCAGATCATGAAATTTAATGCTAACGTCTATTATTACTCTTTACCATGGGATAAACCAGTTGCAGGGTATGTTCGTGGATGTACCTCTTCGGTTTTCTGCATTCTTCAGTGGAATTAACAACTACATCAAATTCAACACTATCCAAAAATCTTTAGTAGAGTTAGCAACTACATCAAATCCAACTCTGTCCCAAACTCTTTAGTGAAATTAGCACTGAACCCTTCTTCGGAGGAATTAGCACTCTTCAATGGAATTAGCACCGAACTATGTCCCAAGCCTGGCAAGGAGAATAGCGGCAAGAAAATAAATTTTAATAGGTTGCTTTAGATTTTAGAATAGCCGCCAAATTATATTTCCATGTGTTTTCCACCATTTTATTTTACCTACTCCTTTAATGGGATAGGCCCAAACCAAAAATCCATGCTACTATGTGTTATATTGCTATAGTATAAGGACCTTGTAGTGTTAGGGAACCATAACATTTTTTGTCATGGGATATTCAACAAATTTTCAAGGGGAAGCGTGGCCCAAATATCTTATATATTTCATCTAATATTTTAATTAAAATAATTCTAAGATTATTTTATAGATTCTATTAGCTATAAAATTTGGTGTGTGTATGCAAAAAAAAAAAAATCTATGGGTATTAGAATCTATAAAAGAATCCTAGCAATATTCTTATTAAAAGCTTAGATGAGATATATAAGATATTACAAACTTTTCTTAGAGGCATGGATCGACCTAAGGAAAAGTATTAACAAACTAAAGATGAATTTTGATGTGTTAGGATCATTTGAACCTGCAAAGCATATAAAATACCCCAATGTCTTTTACAAACTCTTTATAGACTCAATATAAACCTAAGTATAAGAAATGAGGTTTTTATGTGCTAGGATCAATAATGCTAAAAATCATAGAGCATACCCTTAGTTTCTCTTATAAACACACACATAAGTGAGATACTACGAAGTTACATTTATTTTTAAGGCCTGCAACTATTAGGAATTATGACACTATCTCCTAAACATCCGAAGACTGACACTTGTCCTGAAACGTCGCAATTCTGACGATTTTTCATGACCCTAGGAATGCTTGTCCTTCATGATGTTGTAACACAATAAAACCACAAATAAATTAATAAAACCCTATAATATGTTCAAAGAATCCATAATTCATCTCTAAAATAAGAATTGATGACCTAATATGAGATCATGAAAGAATACACAAAACTTGAATAGTGTATGAAATCATAAAAAAACATAATAATAGTTGTTTTTATAACATTGAATAGTGTACAGTTGAAACCATGACATACTAAATTTTTGTTGGGTGTGGAGCCTAATTTTCATCCTGATTTAGAGATCCTTGTTTCAGTCGGATGTATACCCTAGGAAAACTGTACACCCCTGCAGCGGGGGGGTAGGGGGGGGGGACTTGTCCCTCCCCCCCCCCCCCCCCCCCGCGCAGGGTCTGGGGGGGCTGCCTCCCTGGCTAGGAGGTCTAGGGGCTAGCGGTCCCCCGGCGGGGGTTTTGGGGGCAGTGCCCCCGAAGCTAAAAACAGATGTAAAATTGCCTTGTAAAAGTATATTAATTTCTAGTCAATCTGCGTCGTTCATTAGGTAGATGATCTGACGGTAGAAGTTATGTTTAGTTTAGGGTTCTTTCCCCTAGAATACAACCCCTTGCTTGTATGAGGGAATTGTATTGCAGTTGTGTATTGTATGAGTATTCTCGAAGTGAGGATTATGTTGGGAATCATGATTGTCGTTAAACCAAAACCCGCAGGATTTAGTCAACGATCGCATCGCCAGAGATAAGGATCCACGAGAGGCGGTTAGTCCATGTCGCGAAATACACGGGGAGCGTTGGTTTATCCAATGTCCAACAATATCCCCCCCAACGCGAGCCGGGTGTGTATATAACTCGTGACCTATGCTCTGATACCACTTGTTGGGAATCACGATTGCCGTTAAACCAAAACCCGCAGGAGTTAGTCAACGATCGCATCGCCAGAGATAAGGATCCATGAGAGGCGGTTAGTCCATGTCACGAAATACACGGGGAGCGTTGGTCTATCCAATGTCCAACAGATTAGATAGGGAGAGTGTGAGAGAGAAAAAAGGATATTACAGTGGATCTATTGTAGGTTGTGTCTCTTCATTTTTCTAGATAATAGAAAGGAAGGACTGGTTGTTCGGGGTGGACATAGCCCAAAGTGGGTGAACTATGTATATCTCTGTCTCTCTGGTTTTATGTGTTTTCTGTGATTTTTTTTTTCCGCATATTTTATGTGTCGCATTGCTCTGTAATATATAATTTTCTAACAAATTTTTATAACACTAGTTTTGTCAGCTCTACTAGCAGAATTTGACTCCACCACATATGAATATAAAGACATGTTAAAGAACACATAAGAATGTATACATGAAAAACTAAGAGTTCCTTCACATACACAGAATAATATTCGACTTTCATTTCTTGATCAATCGGAAGCACAAGAAGATACAATTTAGTCAAGAATAAAATAACTCGGTTGAGATCTCGATGAGGAAAATATAGAAACGTGTTCACATCTTTTGAACTGAAGGTCGATCTAGAATTTTTGTAGAATATCGAACTTGTTGACGACATCATCATAGAGTTAGACAACATTTTGGAAGGCTGAGATTTTATTTAGATCAAACCTATGAAAAATTAATGGACAAACCTATGGGACAGTCTGCCTGGAACTCGTTTGCAAGGGAGGACAAAACAATTCTTGGGCATGTGTACAGACACCTTTTTAATGACGTCCTTTTGAAATGAAAAATTGAAGCGACATCTCATTATGACATTACTATGGCTGTTGAATGAAATATACTATGGTTTCCCTAACCGTCGAATTACTAAAATTTCGGCTCCTCAATGTCACAAGACCGAAACTTGGCTCGCAACATCGCAAGACTAACGGTTTCCCCAAACATCGAAAGACCGATGATTATCTCCTAAACGTCACAAGACCGAAAGTTGTCTCCTAAAGGTCGCAATTTTGACGGTTTGTCCTAAAATGTCAGTATTCCAACGATTGACATAAACGTCGTTGTTCCAAAGATACTCCCAAAATCTCGCTAAAGCAATGCTTCTTGGTGGGATTAAAAAAATTGAGAGAAATTGGGGAAATTTCTGAAAATACGTCAAAAGTGTCGGAACTAAAGTGTCAAAATTTTGACCATATGTACTAGTGACATACAAGAAGAAAGGAAGATTCGGAAATTTTTTTCCCTAGAATAAAAGATGGAATATGGAAAAAGTGCGATGATATGGATGTAATGAACTTGGGAATTATAAAATAGATTGTCCTACATCTGAAAAGGACAAGACAAAAAGGGAAGAAGCCCATATGTCAGATATGAGGGAAGAGCCTAATGCAAAGAAATCTAAGAAAGAAGAAACGAGGGATATCCACTATGATTGAGATAATCTTCTCCTTTAAGTGATTTCTGTTGGTTGTAAAATAGTATGATAGGAAGCAATTTATATTACATCATCATGATAAAAGCATGGTAGGATCCCTTGGTGAAGCAGCTTCGGGAAAACTTCTTTGATAAGATTACTAATGGAAGGCGGTCATCAAGATCAAGGGCCATCGTGGACACATAATTCTGGGATGTGATGACATATTGATGCAGCAGGCCAAGGGAATGAAGCTCTTAATTCTAGTGAAACTAATACAGTATGACTTATATGATAAAGGTATGAGGTATCTATATATGTATATGTTGACACTGAATGTTGTGAAGCCATGTCATATGGTTGCAGGTAATAAACTTACATATTTAGAAGTATGATCTATGAAGGAAGATCTCTTGGTGCACTCACATATGAAATCAAGATAATATATCCTCATGGATTATGAGGTGGTTTTATATGAACGAGAAACTAGAAATTTGTAAGTTCCTGGGAATGGAAAATGTGCAGAAAGGAAGAGATCATGAAATGCAACCATGTCAAGAGGTAGTTATCATCTGGAAGCTAAGAAGATGTGACAAGGAGATATCCTGGGAGGATATGTAGACTCTGAAAAAAATTTGGTAAAGAATAATACCCTTTAAAAAAACATATCATTAGGAGATGCTTCAATCTGAATAAAGGATGTTGATGCCTACAGGAAGATGTCATTGTGAAAGATCATCACTGAGGTAACTTTTGTTTTAAAAGTTCATATATATATATATATATATATATATATATATATATATAGATACATATATGTTGTAATGTTCCTACTTAGCCATGGCTAAGAGGAATATTCAATTTTGTTTTAATTTCTGTTGCAAGAATAAATGAATAAAGAAGGACATGTAAAACTCCTGAAAAGGCTGATTAAATCAATGCTCATGTGAACAAAGATAAATTAGGGCCATGTAAATAATGACTTGCAGGTGTGAAAGAGGTTTGATCTGAAGACTGGGTCAACCTTGACCGAATCAACAACGCTGTCTAGGTTCGTTGCATCTCCAAAAGGGACAACGCAGTTTTAGAAGGAGGCCTCTCATGTGAAAAGGCCTAACTCATCAAGGTGGTTTAGGGTTTGCAAAGGCTCTTCATCTTATAAAAGGAGAGGGAGGGTAGTAAGAGAAGGTTTTTGATTAATCATATTTCTGAGTATTTTTCTGCTTAGGCAAATACCATTCTCTGTTGTTTAGTGGAGGATTGTGCTTGGAATTCCTATGCATGGATTTCACCTCCTCCTTTGAGGATTCTTGGAGGATTATTTGCTGAATTGATCCACTATCAGGCTTGAGGTCAAGCTCTACTTTCATTAGCATCACAGATATAGTGAGGTTTTGTCTGCTTTTGCAAGCTGCAACAAGTGGAGTTTTAGATCTGCAAAGATCTAGTGTGTTTTGGGAGCCTCTTCTCATGGAGTGTGTCTTTTAACCTCATGGAAGAGTGTCTCTTCTCTTTATACTTCAGATCTGAGATTTTGAAGTGGTTATCTATGTCATTTGAGCTACAGTGGTGTCTCTCTTGATGGACTGTGTTATTTTGATGTGAGGCTCTTCATGGTGTTTTTCTCATAGTTTAGATCAGAGATCTCTAGTGTTGGGTTTTGCCTTCCACTTTGTGATCCATGGATTAGCTTGTTGATCCATGTTCTGTTTAGATCTGATCCATTGTAATGAAATTTTATATTCAAAAATTTACTGCAGCAATTTCCAGATCTGCAACTTGTTTCTCAGATCTACTCTTATTTATGCATGATTTTGTAAAAACCCAAGGGGATCTTGTAGAGAAAACTATGTAGTTTCCAGATCTGATATAGATCTGATGTTTTGTCCACAGATATGTCCTAGATATGTCTACATCTCCTGAAAAGAACGTTGTTGAGCCATTTCTGCTGATATATACATGTTGTAGCTCTCTTTCCTGGAGATATATTTCTCTCTTGTCTCATAATCTATTGTATATTGAAAGGGCTTCACTTTACTTCTGATTTGATGTTGTACATTCATTTATTGATTACATATGATTTCCTCCTACTTACATTATCAAGGACTGTGTTATTCTTGAAGCTGCTTGTTGTGCATAGTTGCAGCCCCTCTTGTAGGGTGTTTTCCAGCTAGACTAGGTTGTGGGAGACTTGTTTACCACACCTTGTTTGATTTTTTTTTTCTCCCCTTCTGTATCTAGACCCCAGATCTACTGATCTAAGGGATCCCAGGGCTGAAAACTTATTTCTGTACACAAATCTCCCAAGGAGTGCGTTATTTTTCCAAGCTTGTTGAGCAATCCCAATTTGGGAATACCACAGTGGTATCAGAGCTCATTTCTTGCCACAGCCTGTGCTTGCCTTGGAGCACCAGTCATGCTGCATTCAGAATAATATGATCCTCTTACTGAGAGGGAGAAGAGATACCAGAATAGAAGTCATAAAAAGTATGACTACACTACTAATGATCTTGACAAGGGTCAAGACAAGGGGAAAGCCCCTGAAACTACCAGTCACAAAGAAGGAAAAGAGTTTGCAAGAAATCTGTTAGTGGCCATGCAAGATATGGACAAGGAGATCAAGGAGATGAGGGTGGACAGAATGAGGGAGTCTCTTGGGAGATTTCATCAAGGAGAAAGCTCTGACATGTCTCATCATGGGACCGACCAGCCTATGAACTTGCCACAAGCTCCACAAGCCTCACAACGCTCCACTATGCCTACCTTCTTGGTTGTGGAGAATGAAGGACTACAAGAGAAAGCCTCCCTTGAAGGTTAATTTATGGAATATGACTCTGAGAGTCAGAGATTCAAGGATAACTTGAGTTTCCAAGATTTTTTCCATCTCAAGGACCGAAGGAGACCAATGTAGCAGTATAGAGATGGTGGATTATTTCATGGTAGACACCATACTATGGGTAGATTCTTTTTTCCCAAGTTTTCTGGATCATCCTCCAGTTATTCCAAGGCATGGGTAGAAAAGCGGGATATCTATTTCCAGTTGAACAAAGTCCCTGAAGTTGAGGCCATCAAGATTACAGCGCTGCACTTTGAAGGTGAAGCACACAATTGGTGGTTCCATGGATTGTCTAAATTGGGACACATCAATGTGACTACCTATGTTGATTTCACTAGGAGACTGGTGGATAGGTTTGACCAAAAGGACCCTGAAGCACCTTTCATAAGCCTTGCAAAGCTGAAGCAATTAGGAGATGTAGAGACTTATATCTCTGAGTTTTCAATATTATCAGTCATGGTCCCTAATCTTTCTGTAGCAAGGAGAAACTACATGTTCATTGATGGCCTGGAGGAACCCTTACATGGATTGGTTAAATCTACCAAGCCCATCACTTTTCATGATGCCATCGAGAGAGCTAGAGATCTCCAAGATGCCTTGCCAAAAGCAAAGGCAACTTTCCAAATCAAGGCCCCTCACTTTTCTAAGGGGAAAGAAGGAAAAGATGCTCCTCACAAGGAGAGCTCTTTGAAGAAACCTCTTGATATTGATCTCAGGAGGGAATTGAGGAAGAATAATTTGTGCTTCACTTTCCAAGAGTCATGGGTGCCCAGACATAGGTGTGTTGTTGGAAGAGCACACTACATAGAAGTATTCTCTGATTTGGAGGAGGAAGGTGATGATGAGGAACATAGGAAGGGTCACAGCGCTGATGATGAGGAGGAAGAACAAACACCCACCACAGATGGGAAGGGAGCCTTTGCTCCAACCAGTGGGACTCTTGCCTCTTTGACAGGAGTGCCTAAGTACTTGACCCTAAGAGTACAAGGTTCAGTTATGAATCAGAGAGTATATGTACTGATTGACAGTGGGGCAACCCACAACTTTATTGATGCTCACCTTGTGCAAAATATAGGAATCCCCACTGATACTTTTGAGGGATTTTCTGACTTGGTCTCGGGATATAGGACCATGCAGTGCATGCAATATGTTCCATCACTCTCTATCACTATGGGATCCTACACCCTGGTGGATCACTTCTTTGTAGTTGACATACCAGAAACCAACATCATCTTGGGTGTCAAATGGTTGATTACCTTGGGGAAAGTTACCATTGATTGGAGAGCTTTGAAAATGGAGTGGGTGGACTTGAAGAGTGGGAAACCACAAAGCATTCAAGGCAGCACACTTATCCTTGACCTAATGTTTCCACATAAACAACAGAGATGGATTTTCGTTGTGGAAGCAGGGATCTCAGAGTCCCTTCTCTCATGTTCATGAGGATGCTGCAAGGGACATTCTTATCTTATGGCAAGCCATCAGGGATGCCACCAGATTCAGATATTGTGGGGGAAATCTCACAAAGTGCTGCTCCAAATCTAGATCCGGGAAGGATTGGAGCAATAGAAGACAAAGCTACAGTGCTGTGGAAAGAGGAGAATGGAAGGATCAGCCTTCCAACAAACAGTTTTGGCATATGTAATGTCAAATATGCAATCATCATCAAGACAAGCACTCCCATGGATGTATCAGCAGTGTTTTCCTTATTGAGCAGTGTGGATATTTATTGGAAATCTCAACTACTTGTAGAGTATTCCAAATATCTCCACACAGGATTGATACTAGATGGAATACATCAAGAAGAGAGCTATTCAATCCAAGGAGGAGTCATCTATTATCATGGTAAGGTCTTCTTGGCTAGAGCCTCCAAGCTCAAGCAAAAGATCCTACAAGGGGCATATGAAGAATTCTCCCTCAGCCATATGTGTTCAACGAAGATCTATTCCCTGATCATGAAAAGTTTTGATTGGGAAGGCATGAGAGGGGACTTACACCAACACTTTCAAGAGTGCAATGGTTATGGAGGATTGGGGCAGCCAATGGAATCTTTGTAAGAGTCATCTCAGCCAACTCTTCCTTTGCTTCAGAGGAAGGGAATGCTCATGCACAACTCCATGTGTGTGAAGGACCATGATGGTAAAGGGTTTGATCATGATAAACAAGTTGTATTTTCTGATTTATTACATCCATTTGCCATTTTTTTGCAGGATATGACTCCTAAAGTGAGTGAGAGATCATATGGATCTCATAGTTTGTTGGGGGCCAATGAAAATTCTGAACTTTGCCACTCCCTTGATGTGCAAAGGGAGATTCATTTTCATGATGGGTGCTTCCCAAAGGCACCAAACTTATGTAACACCTTCAGTCATGTTAAGGTGACTTATGCAGCAAAAGTGTGGTGGGAATTCCACTTACCACACCAAGATCTGATGAAGACAAGAGATGCACTGCGCTGGCATAACATGTGGGATTTTGACCCACCTCCTCAAGTTCATATTTCAGTTTGCATCTATGTAGTTCTGCTTCCATACATCGATGACATATTGGTATTGTTTATGGGGTTGTATGGTCAAAGAATGAGATGTGTGCATGTGCCCCATGGCATGGAACTTCAACTTGTGCTTCATGATACATGTTTTAGATATAGCATTGCTCCAACTATGTTCATTTCTGTTGAGTTCCTCACTCCTGGAGGGTTGGACTATGCACTTTTTTTTTTCTTTTTTTCTTTTTTGTAACTAGAGAAATCGGCAACTGCGGAGGTATCGTACTCGCGTGACACGGGGTCGAATCCCCCCGGCTACCACTATATACTCTAGGGGAGACGCAATACCCCCAGGCACGCCTCCCGGTTCATCGACTAAGCCTTTTGAGCCTCACTGTCGGGGATTGAACTCGTGACCTGCTTATCAGCACGAACGTCTTAGCAGTACGTCCGCTGGCCATTAGACCAAGCCCCAGGGGCCTGACTATGCACATATTATGTTAGCTTTGGAGGAGCAATTTTTTATGTATTGGCTTAATGAACACTTGGCTCATGATGAAAACTTGACCCTTGATGGTGCCATAAATGGAGAAGGATAAGAACTATAGATCTTACCCTATCAGTTGCTTGAGGACAAGCAACATTTTAGAGGGGAGGACTGTAATGTTCCTACTTAGTCATGGCTAAGAGGAATATTCAATTTTGTTTTAATTTCTGTGGAAAGAATAAATTAATAAAGGAGGACATGTAAAACTTTTGAAAAGGTTGAATAAATCAATGCCCATGTGAACAACTATAAATCAGGGCCATGTAAATAATCACTTGCAGGTGTGAAAGAGGTTTGAGCTGAAGACTGGTTCAACCTTGACCAAATCAACAACGTTATCTAGGTTCATTGCATCTCCAAAAGGGACAACGCAGTTCTAGAAGGAGGCCTCTCATGTGAAAAGGGCTAACTCATCAAGGTGGTTTAGGGTTTGCAAAGGCTCTTCATCTTATAAAAGGAGAGGGAGGGTAGCAAGGGAAGGTTGTTGATTGATCATATTTTTGAGTATTTGTTTGCTTAGGAAAATACCATTCTCTGCTGTTTAGTGGAGGATTGTGCTTGGAATTCCTATGCAGGGATTTCACCTCTTCCTTTGAGGATTATTGGAGGATTATTTGCTGAATTGATCCACTATCAGGCTTGAAGCCAAGCTCTACTTTCATTAGCAGTGCAGATCTAGTGACGGTTTGTCTGATTTTGCAAGCTACAACAAGTGGAGTTTTAGATCTGCAGAGATCTAGTGTGTTTTGGGAGCCTCTTCTCATGGAGTGTGTCTTTTAACCTCCTGGAAGAGTGTCTCTTCTCTTTATACTTCAGATCTAAAATTTTGCAGTCGTTATCTATGTCATTTGAGCTACAACGTTGTCTCTCTTGATGGACTACATTATTTTGGTGTGAGGCTCTTCATGGTGTTTTTCTCATAGTTTAGATCAGAGATCTCTAGTGTTGGGTTTTGCCATCCACTTGGTGATCCATGGATTAGCTTGTTGATCCATGTTATGTTTAGATCTGATCCATTGTAATGAAATTTTATATTCAAAAATTTTTTGTAGCAATTTCCAGATCTGCAACTTGTTTCTCAGATCTACTCTTATTTATGCATGATTTGGTAAAAACCCCAAGGGGATCTTGTAGAGAAAACTATGTATTTTCCAGATCTGATATAGATCTGATGTTTTGTCCAAAGATATGTCCTAGATCTAAGTTGTAATATGCAGCTGCTACAGCTCCTGAAAATAATGTTGTTGAGCCCTTTATGCTAATATATACATGTTGTAGCTCTCTTTCCTGAAGATATATTGCTCTCTTGTCTCATGTAATCTACTGTATATTGAAAGGGCTTCACTTTACTTCTGATTTTTTGTTGTACATTCATTTATTGATTATATATGATGGCCTCTTGCTTACATTATCGAGGATTTCATTATTCCTAAAGCTGCTTGTTGTGCATAGGTGCAGCCCCTCTTGTAGGGTGTTTTCCAACTAGATTAGCTTGTGGGAGACCTGTTTACCACACCTAGTTTGATTTGTTTTTTCTTCCCTTATGGGTATAGACCCCAGATCTACTGATATAAGGGATCCTAGGGCTAAAAACTCATTTTTATATACCAATATCCCAAGGAGTGCGTTATTCTTCCAAGCTTGCTGAGCAATCCCAATTTGGGAACACTACATATGTTTATCTGGATGAATTTATGCAGGGCTACTTATCATGAGAAAGGATGTATGATCCTTGGAGATGATTCAAAGGAAAGCAGCATGGAATAATAGTAGACCAGATGAGAAAGACTAATGAATCACTTTCTGATAGTGGACATGACTCATGACTGAAAGTGATCGATGATCTATGCCCTATGAAGCCAAAAGTTAAAGATTCCTCAATATTGAAATCCATGACATCGAGAGGAGGAATTGTTCATGAGTAATTAGATTACTGCCACAGGACCCTATTTGAGAGGGAGCCTGGTAGTAAGTTTCTTACTTGGAAAAAACTTTCAGTATGTCCTTCCTGAGTTAAGAGGGAGTGACGTATATGATTCTCTAATACTTGTGTCATGCACTAGACCAGGACTAACAACTGTAAGTCTTATTGAAGGCCATGTGGAGAGAATGGGTAGACACATCATTCTGATCTTCACTTGGAAGACAGGATGGAGGATTGGGTAATCATCTAGAATTCGATACTCTTTTAGAATGAGATAGGGCACTTCAATATAAGAGTAATCATGGACTGATATCCTTTGAGGGCTGGCTACCCAAGAGAAGAGTAGTCTAAGAAGGTCATACTCTGGGAACACCTGGGTGGAGTATGTGCCTTAGAGAGATAATGACTATGGTGTCTATAATCCATGTGCCTTGCCAGCATTGTATCCCATTGTCTCATTGAGAGATGGGGTTGTTAGTCAAGGCCTTGCACTAGGACAATGTTGGTTGATATGATGCTATACAGATGTGATTACCAATCCGATTCTTCTTATGAAATTCTTCAATTTGAAAGTGACTATGTACCTGTATGAATACCTCCCTAGTTAAGAGGGAGTGTTGAAAAGTGTAACTAGGTCGGTCTTCATATTGACTATGTAATTATGTATTTTATGTAAATAAGAAGACAAAAATAATAAAAATGTATTTTGTACTTGCTTCATGGGTTTCATGAGAAAGAGTTTACTATAGGTTAATAGAATTATTTTTTATGTCTATCTAGAGTTTTATCTTCTAAGGATAAATGTAATTAAGTGTCATATATATATGAAGGATCTAATCTCATGAAATGCTCCAAGATCTTGTCCTAGAAAACCATGGAAGAAAGGATCTAAAATCCCTCAAGATAGCTCTCCTTCAAATGCTAGAAAATATGTAATATAATTGGCACTATATGCACTGAGAATTCGGCCTCATAATAGTCATGTCAGATCCAAAAATAGTCACATTGATTCACATGTCAGGTCAGCTTATATACAGGGGAAAACAACTATATATACCCTAGAAAACCTCGCAGAAATCACATAATTTTTTCGGTCATCTCTCCATATGAAGTGTGGACTATCTCTGAAGTTTAGTGTGGATTAAAGAGGAGTTGCAGTGTGGATTAAAAAGGAGTTCCAGTGCAGAAGTGTAGTGAGTGAATTGCGGAAGTGTAGTGAGTGCAGTGTGGAAGTGCAGTGAGTGCAGTGCGGGAGTGCAGTGAGTGCGGAAGTGAAGTGAGTGCAGTGAGTGTAGTGCATACTGTCCTGTAGAGGAAATTACAGATTGCTCTGTGATGTAAATGTGGATTTCAGAAGACATATAGATGCAAATTTCATAGGGTTAATATCACATAAATAAGTATGGATTATAGAGAACCTTTATCATATGAAAGGTTAAAGACAGTGGACAAAGTATCTAAGTGTTAATAAGTAGAGACCGAGCTCCCTAATTACAAGTGCAGATTAGTGCAAATTGGAGCAGAAGAGAAGGGTCAGTGTTGAAGGCAAGCAAAGAAGTAAAGACAAGGTCTTGGAGGCATTCATAGGTCAAGGGTCTAAGTCTGGGTAATGGTACTTGTCATTTGAAGACCTATAAGAAGAATTTCTCATGGGTTTTCCTCTCTAAGAGGGAGATGTTTTCGCCCTGGCTCTAGGAGCCTAATTTGTGTGCCTTGTGTATTTTGATAATTGACTTGATGAAATATTAAATAAGCTAAATAAGAAAATACATAAGCAACCCAAGTAAGCTCACAAGTAATTATCAAGAAGAGAATTTGAATTAATCTCAAACCCTACAAATTCTCAACAACAACCCTGGTGAAAATTCCTTGTAATAAAACTTAATAAAGGAAAAATAATAACCACGGTTGATGGGACACTTATTCCAATATCAATGTTGGGAAAAACATCCTAGTGGATTTAAATTTAGGTTATGATGACTAAGGAAATTGGAAAAGCCAATGGAAAAGGCTTTGGAAAGGAAAAATGGCATTTTTGGCACATTTATCTATGAAAATAATGGAAATTAGGAGAAAGGAAGGTGAAAGGTCACAGGTTTCATGTGAGGAGAAAAATGAAATAAAATAATGGAAAATAAAGAAAATAGAAACCTAATTGATAAAAAGGATTCTAAGGATCAGTTGGTACCTTTTGTCAGTTCAATTTTGGAGCTCTCACATTAATCTCTATCTCTCTCTCACTGTTGGACACTTCGAGTTTTCTTAGAGCAATTTGGCATTGGATCAAGAAAGGAAAAGAAGGCAAGAGGAAGGAAGGAGCAAGCAAGGAAGATCAGGATCAAGCAGCTACAACAATATCTTTGCAGGTATCGATGTTCATGTGTGATTTCCTTGCTAGATTTGGCATGCATGGTATTGCATGTGATTCTTTTCTATCATGGCATGGGTTTTTCCAGGTGTGACCATTTTTTCAGCCTAGCTTCGTGTTACATAGTAATTTTTCACCCTGTTCACTTCCCCTCCCCGATCTTGAAGTGCCCTATGATGAATATTGTGAAATATATACACCTTGGAAAAATAAATCAAGATATTCTTTAAAGACTAAAAGAAAGTTGCCTTGAAAATTTTCTGAAGAAGCCTATCTCAAACCCTAGATTTGCGGGTTAGCACTTTTCTCTAGTTATTTTCCCGTGCTGATGGTAGGTTGCACATTCTAGCCTAGAGTTTTCGATGCTCTTTTCATTGCCAAAACCATGATGAACCCTTTCTGGAAGTGATTCCTCAAATGGAGGAGAATATTTGAGCTCTTGAAGCTTGTAGGATGACAAGCTGGATATTGTTCTGTGGAGATATGGTTGAGCTCTCTCATTTGGAGCTCTTGATCTCATCAATGTGGGATTATACCTTGAGATGTGGGCCTTCATCCTTATTTCATGGGCTCTTAACTCCCACTCCCTTCCTATAAATTGATCTCAATTCCTCCACTACTCGTTGGTCATTGTTGGTTTGGTCTGATCATTAATCCTTTGTATCCCTATGTTGTGTTAATGCCTAAATTTCCATTCAAGAGAAGGATCACTTGAAGAGCCCCGATTTGGACTCGGACTACACCAAAGGGTGACCTCCAAAATTAAGGCCTTGATTGTAAGCTTCCTCTTTTATATTATCAATAATACGTCTGGTGTTTCACTTTCTATATTTGTTTGGATATCCATACAAGTATCCTAATGCTCCTTGATCTATTAGGTAGTTGATATTCATTGTATGCTTTGTATTAGATCATGTTTGTTGTTGTCTCTTGATCTCCTGTAGGTATCTGAATGCCACAAGTAGCGTGGATCGAACCTGAAGAATTGTGGATTAAGGCCTTCATCAAAGGGTTGAGCATAGCATCAAAAAGAGGTAGGTCCTTTTCCCTTTCTCATTTTGCTTTGAATATTTACTTTGAAAGTGTCTATTAGACAGTATTGTACATTTCTATACCCACTTTAGGGTTAGAGAGATCGCCTCTGTCCGCAGATGGGATTGTCTTCATAAGAAAATTGGCGACTCCAATGGGGAGTTTTAGCCTCTTTACCTTCCCTTTTCCAGTTTGGTTTTTTATTAGTTTGACCGATCATTGAGATCTGATTATGTTTAGGTTTATGTAGGTCTACATAGGATTTTGTCATTGCTTTAGGGTGTCAATTCTAGTTTGAGTGCGGAAATTATTTTGTATTTTTCCTTGTATTTCTTGTTCAACACTTTTTCTTCTCTTACAGTCACACCGATATCATTTTTCTCTGTAAAACAATCGCGTTGATCTTCCTTTCAGCACCATTCTGCTCCTCAGAGATGCGTTGATCCCATAGATAGTAAAAATATAGGGTTTCCCTTTAATATTTCTAATGTATCTTGACCTGTGAAGTGTCTTTCAAGTCTAAATGATATACTACCGCTATGTTTGGTTTGTTTACTTTGTTTGAGTGATCGATTTTCCTTTTTGAATTTTCTTTTGCTTGAGTGGATTTTCATCATCTTCTAGGTTTTCTAGGTCAAATTACCTTCACTTGTCACTCGTGTTTATCATCAGAGAGTTGTTGACTCTGTATCATAATTTTGCTAGAATAATTACAAACACCATTTCACATTACTTTTGGCTTGTGTTTGAGGTTGTTTTCATTTGCACTGAGTCATCACCACACTTTAGAATCACCTTCGATTAATTATCAAACATTGGACACAATTTTTTGATTTGCAAGTTTGAAAGTGTGTGTTTGATCTGATTTTGTATGTCAAAAGAGTAAATTGAAAGTGATCAAGGTGGCTCCAGAGACATGCACAGGAAAAATAGGGCTTATGAAAGCTCCAAATTCAAAGTGACATTAATGTGGTAAAACTAAGCTTTATATTGAAGATCTCATCGCCCTGATAGCAATGTTGCGAACAACGCGTCAATCTGAGCTCGTATAAGAAAGTTAGAGCAGTTTGAAGTTTTGTTAAGGAAAGGAAAATGGAGCCCACAGCATGCCACATGACGTCCCAGTAAGCACGTGGGACCCACATGGAAGCCCCTCAGCTGTTGACACATGGCACCCTTCCATTGGTCCTCAACCTACATAAAAGATAAAAACAAAATATATTATTAAAACAAAATCAGTAAAAAAAAATCATTTAATTATTTTAAATGGTTATTAAGGTAACCATATAATAAAAATTGGTTAAAGTAACCATATGCCATGGTTATTTAAATGTGCAACGAATTTAACACATGGTTGTATATGACCGTATGGGGTTTTGAAAACACATGAGCTGATATATATCAAACAAACCATATATAAGTTAAATGGGTTTGTTTGTTATGGTTTGTAACATGGTTATTATATTAAAACAAATGAACACCATTTTTGTTACAACATGCCAACCAATCATCAGACGCGCCCATTCCAAACTGTTTAAACCAACACCACATTATGTTCAAACCACCACTCATTATTAGATATTTTTTATAACAAAATTATATGTGGTTATAACATTTAATATGCTCCAAACATAAACAACGTGGTTAGAAAAAAAATACACATTGCCCTTTTTGGAGTAGGCGGGATTTGTACCCAACCCACCTCCATGTTAGTCTCCTCTACCACCAATGAACCACGACCGGTGGTCTTGTAAACTATGCCCACCCACAACCTTATATACACTCATTTCATAGTGCGCCCAAGGGGGAGAATGCAGAACGAAGTTCAAGACAGAATAGAACAGGACGGAGGAGCCCAAGAACAGAATGCACAATGGGGTTCCATACAGTGGAACCATGACGTAGTTCCAAAAGGCAGAATGATGGCACACATTTTGAGATAGCGAATATTCCTTTGATGCCCAAAGATTCCTTGGGAGGTAAAATTTCTCTTTGTCAATATGTGTCCAACTTTACAGTCATTTTTCTCAGATTTTCACAGGGAACGCAATGGCGAGGTCAGACTCGCCTTTTGAGAAATAGATTTGCAGATTCCCCACGGAAGAGAATCTTTGAGAATATTGAGGGAATCTTCCAGATTCCTTAGAGGCTGAAATTCATTGGAGACGAAATGAGGTTAGCTTTATACTCATTCTTCTCAGAATTTCGCATGGATCTCAATGGTGAGATTAGATTCCTATTTTGATTTGTAGATTTTCCAGTAAGCCATGGAGTAGGATATTGGAGGAATCTAGGGGGAATATAAAAGATTCCCTACAGCCCAAATTTCAACAGTGTCAGAATTCAGGAAATTGATAGTCGATCCTACACCTCTCGGTGATACAAATCCAATGGTGAAGTAAAATTTTCCATATGAGCCATATATTTTTCGTCCATTTTCAAGATTGAGATAACGATGTCATATTTTAGAGTGTGGACAGTCAATTTCATGTCATTCGACGCCACGACTTTGATGGTGCATTCAGATCCAACAGCTGAGTAACCTTTTCTTCAACCAACATCAAAGTTGAGGTATATGAAGTGTTGTTGCCATGTACTTCATTGATTATTGATGTGAGATGTTTTATGTCGTGTCGATTCCTGCTTGATGTATGATGCAGAATATTGATGATTATGTCATGTGATATGTTGTTATCATGGATGTTCATTTATGTTTTGAGATCTATTTGTTGCCTTGATGGCGGGATACTCTTTTTCACCATGTGTGAAGTTTCCATGCTGATAGGAGGTTTGTGATGAGTGAGAGTTGCTTGTAACGGAACATCTCGTGGAGAAAATTTTCCACTCATGTTGAGGGCTTTACCTTGTATGAAAATTCAACAACATTCATGTACATTATCACCAATTACAACACTAAATGAAGCGGCCAATACCATCGAGACACCGAGGCCCGAAGATGTAGTCCGCACTCGACGAACTCCATTATTAAACGGATTGCATTTTGTTGTGTGATTGTTGACATGTTTTCCTCTTGATTATATTTGCATGTGTTCATTAATTCTTTGATAAAATGTAATTCTAACACATCAGATGAAGCAAAAGGTCTTGGTTAAAAGGGTATCAAAAATTTACCAAGATCAAAATGTCATTTTAATTTTCAAGCTTTTGAATTGGTTTGTTTTTCTTTGTTTTGAAAAGAAAGGTGAAATTTATTTTCATTTAAGTATTTTTGAAATGATTTATTTTCCATTTGAGAAAGAAAAAGAGAAAAGTGTGTTCTTTTGAAAATTATTTGTTTGTTTGGTTAAGCTCTAATTTGTTTTTTGATTGCATTATTTTGCTTCTGAGCATTCAAAGTAACAGGAAAACAAAAATATGTTTAGTGTATCTTAGTGAAAAGAGAAGTGATTTCATTTTTCAATTAGTTTTCATTTGGGGATAGTGAAAGCGAATTCATTTCAGTAATTTTGGGCTAGCTAAGGGGAATCATTGCTTATTTCATTTATTTTTCACTCTTCTTTGCATTTATTCCCTCATTAGTTTAGAGTTCATCAAATTGAAATGGATTATTTTTTAATTTAGCTACATTATAGGATTCAAGTGACATCGTTGTTGAGCCTAAAACTGAAACATAAGCAAAGATCAAATTTAAAATTTATTCAATTAACCTTAAGGAGCATTTGAAATTAACACAAACATTTAGAGGTCTAGGATAGAGATGTGTTTCAGTGTCATAAAGTGTAGCAGCTATCGCTAACAATCTTTGTTACATTCCAGGGGTGATATCTCGTCCCACATATGGAAGTATATAACACTATGCTCCATGTATGAAAAGTATAGAGGGATGCTCTCATTGTACGATTACACATTAGACATCTCTACTATGGACTGGACCCCCATGTACAGTCGAGTATATATTGGGAGACCCCATTAGGTTGCAAACTTGCCATAGGTAACCAAGTCTTTCACCTTGTAGACATGATACACTAAACACAACATTAGGGGAGATTGGCTGCAATACGTTAAGTCCTTGGTAATTTCTTCTATCATTTTTCACCAAGGTGTATATTGCAGTTCACGGATACCTGGTAATCCTTTATGCCTATTTCACCCTTTTTTATTTATTTTGTGTTTAATTTCAAAAATAAAATACCCACAATAACATCCTACCTGTGCAATGTTCTTGGCCTCATCTTGCATGGTTAATTATAAATCTTAATTTCTCAAATTTTATTCACCTCTCTCTTCGTTGATAATTTTCTAAAGGTCATCATGGTTGAATCCTCAAATTTGATTCATTCTTCTTCTGGAGAAACTCATGAAGAACCTCCTCCTGAGATTTTTTCATTTCCAACTGAACCCCTTGAAGCTCAAGGTGTTGAACTTGGAATTTTTAAAAGTGTCCAATCGATCTCATCTCAACCACTACTTGATGCGTGGATTTCATCGTCATCTAAGGATCCTGAGCTGGAAAGTCCTGAACCTTTTGCACAGTTTATGGTCTTTCCTCCAAATTCTCTCTTCGAACCACACATGGTCTCGCTTGAACGACCGTATAGTCGTTTTGATGATCCCAGAGTTCCTCTTCATGCTTCTCCTATAGTATCTCATACTACTGATCATCAGTTGTTTCCTACAGAAATGGCATCGAATTTCGATGATATTCCACCTATGAGTACTCCTCAAATTATTCCCCTAGAAAATTTTTCATCTTACATTCTAGAAGTTGACATTATGTCTATGTTTCCTCTGGAATATTTTTCGTATGTTGCCGCTCCTGAGGATGAAGGGAGTGGGAAGAGTATGCCCTTTAGTCAAGACGCATCTACGCTTCCACATAGGTATACTTCTCTCAGAAGCCTTGTTTCAGGAGCTTATGGAGCTACATCATTGTTTCACCATCTCATTTGGTCAACAGTTGTTTCTCCATCTTCTGACCCATTTGTTTCAAATGTGGTTTTTGCTTCACAAATTGCGGTTTATGTCGGTCAAATGATTGTTTCTCTAGGATCATCTACTCCCTTATCGTTATCCAAAATCACTGTGATTCCACCTTTCAGTGGTAAATCTACGGCTTCATCTATGTCTAGGGAGCAATCACATCCTTTATATGTACTTCGCTTATCGAGTGGGGTAAATCTTAACTCGAGAGCTGTATCGGGGGCAGGATAGCCTACTGCTAGTCTTGGTGGAACTCTGCTTTCACAGTCAACAAGTGTTGTCGTAGGAACCTCTATACCAAGTTTTCACCCTACTTCAACCTAAATTTCTCATCAAAATCCCCATGTCCAATATCCTTATGTTCAACAGCCCCATGTTCAAGAGCTGAATGTAAAATATTAGTACATTCAGCAATCGAGCATGCAATATCAATCTATTTAGAGATTGAACGTCTCTCATCCATATGTCCAATAGCCCCAAAATCTAGTGGGTGTAGTTGCAACTAACCCTGAGTTTGTTCATCAAGTCCAATCTGGTTTGAATCCTCTAGGTCAAATTGGAACGTACCCTAATCAGAATGGTGCTCCACACCAGAAAATTCCTCAAGGTCATTTCTAGCAACTCCAGCAGGGAGCTTACATCCAACAAGGGCCCTACCAGTAGCCTCAACAGGGTGCTTATGTTCAGTAGGGGCCTTATCAATAGCTCCAGCAAGGACCATACGTGTAGAAATCACTACAACAAGGTACTTATCAGCAACCGCAGCCCCAACAAGGTCCCTATCAACCATATATACCTTATCAACAATAGTGGGGATAGTGGGGGCAGTATGGTCACAATCAGCCCCAATGGGGGTAGAGCCTGTACCAGTAAGGTTGGAACCCCTAGATGGGAAATTTCCAACGCCCCCTCTGTTTCTATTTTTGGTCACGTTGGAACTGCCCGATGTGTCTAAGTTGCCAAATGACCCCATCCAACACATGGCACATTGGCCTCCAGTTCTAAATAATATTCCTGGATAGTATCCAAAGTTTTAAGGAAAATCTGGGAAGACCCCCAATCCCATGTAATGATGTACCATTTATGGTGCTCTTCCAATTCTTGGGTTGACGATTCCATTCATCTACGTCTTTTCCAGTGCACTTTGACAGGTGTTGCTGCCAAATGGTACAATGAACTTCCTCGTGGTTTTTTTTATGATTTCAATACCTTAGCCATGGCTTTCCTCACACATTTCCAATTTCCTATCTTCTATGACACTGGCACCCATATCCTGACGTCTTTGAAGCAGTCACCTGCTACTCACATTTTGGATCATATTCATGAATGGAGGCACAGGCGCCACCTTATTAAATTTGAAATCCCTAATTAGTTGTTGACTGAATGGTTCACAAAATATTTTGTTCCTAAGATCGCCAAATATCTCGCTATGAGTGGATGTGTGATGGAAGAGGAAGTAATCTCCCATGCTCAGTATCTAGATTTGGTCTATTTCCAATAGGGCACTCTATATGATATTTTACCTGATGCACCACGACCTTCAAATGACCCAGAATCATCCCAATATCTTGCTATGCCTCTTGTTGATGGCCTCATTGGGACAATGGCCCATACTAATCATAGTACCCCCAAGGCTTCTTCAACGACTAAGTCTGCGCCTCCCACTTCTACCTTCGTTCCTTCAAAAAATTCAAAGAATCCTGGTAAAACCACTAAGGTTAATTTTTTTCAATCTACTACAGTTGACAAATCCTCAAAAGGTAAAAAGAAGGGGAAAGGAAAATCCAAATCCATGTAATATTCCCAAATTTTCACATGATATTTGGAATATTAGAGTTCTTAATTTTCTTAATGAATTAAGTAAATAAAAGGGTGGAGGGACCCATAATCCTCAAGATGAATAAAGATCCAATTTTTATGTGTGAATGTGGATTAATTAAGCATAGATCTACATAATGGAGTAGTGGAGAAGCTAATAATGTGAATGGAGTGGAGATCATGTCTCATTAATGAGATAGATCATGGAGGTTGAAGCAGTCAACTGAGATCATGGAGGGAATCTAATGCAAGATCATAAATCATTCATGATGAAGTGATGGAGGAAGTAGTGAAATTAATTCACACATGATGGAGAGGGTGTACATTGCATGTAGACATTATGGATGACTTGGAGAGACTGCGCAGTCAAACATGGAGGATTATGTCCACATGCACAGCGCAGTTTAGAGGTGGGCCAAGGCATGGGAAGGCTCATAAACTATATAAAGGAGATGAAGGAAAAAATGGAGGGATGATTTTGATTATTAATTTTGGAGATATATTTAGATCTGGAATTGTCATATGACATTCCATGCATTCTTATGTTTTTTAGCTAAGTCTACAGTGTTGTTTAGCACAGGGTGTTCCCGAGCGGGAATCCCACCTCTTTCCTTGATTGATCTCTAAGGAAGAGGGTTGTACTTCATTCATAATTAGGCATTGGTGCCACACTATTTCCATTCTCTACAGAACACCTACCTTCAAGGATTATGAAATTTCTGAAGATCAGTTTGGGAGGTGGAGGTTGTCTTCAGTATTTCAGCTGGAGAACCGGTGTAGGATTATTCCTATCACCTTGGGCTTGAAGATCAGAATTCCAGGGCTTCATTTAAGATTTGGAATTAAGCCAAAATTTACTGACCTCCTATTAGCAACAGTCCCATCAAGGATTGCGCAGTCTATCATTGCATATCAAAAGGAGGAGGGAAGTTACTAGTATTTCAGCTAGTAATTCTGTGAGGGATCATCCCCTCACCTTGTCATCATCATTTCCATCAGCCTGGAGCTTATTGCAGTACATTTCAGTAGGAATAGAGCCTCTCCCTCTTGTACAGTGGACTTTCTGTAGCAGCTACATATTCATTTGCTGCAACTTGAAGGAGGAAGAAGAGGAGGCAAGATCTCAAGCTCCTAGCTTGTAGATCTGAAGGAGGGATCAGCCATCAAAGCTTAGATTTGGTTGTATAAAATATTGTAGCCATCTTTGGATCATATCTAGCTTCAGATCTGTTAACATGATATCATTTGGTCATGATTCATGGATTGTTCCTAGTCCTAACCAGCTTGATAGTTTTGGTGATGTTATACCCCTCAGCCCTGCAGAAGAGATGTATTAAATAATATTTCTTGCTTATGGGGCTGCTTGTGAAGCCAATGAGAATCTAGATTCATCTTTGGACACGTATTCATAGTCCCGTTGGTTTGGTTCTTAGGATTCAGATGATCCCTTGAATGAGACATTCCCCAGTGACAAGAGTATCATGGAAGTTATGTCTCTTGAAAAAACCCTTTGGGACGATGGTCATCATCGTTCCTTGTTACTCCTAGGCCTCGATGAAATTTCTACTTATTTGGAATCTTGTGTTCCATATGAATTGACTAGCCCACTTCAGAATCCCATTTTGGTTCATGAAGTTTTGTCCAAAGGAAACATGGGTATCATTTCTACTACCATTCCAGTCAACATCTCTGTTAAACCAAGGGTTTTCGAGAATGTCCATATCGGTGCATCTTGTTGTCCCAATGAGATCAAGATTTACACCTTTCTTTTCAAAGAATTTCGTGATGTCTTCGAATGGTCTTATGAAGAAATTCCTAGCATAGACCCTAGTATTGTTGTACATGAAATTCCTACATATCTAGACTCAAAGCATGTTCATCAGTGACTTTGTCCTGTGCACTTGAGAAAGGTTGCTACCATTAAGGGAGAGGTCGAAAAACTTCTTAAGGTTGGTTTCATCTATCTGATACCATTGACGAATTGGGTCTATAATATTGTCTCTGCTACCAAAAATCAAGGGACCATATATGTCTATGTTGATTACCATGATATAAATCAAGTTTGTCCTAAAGAAAACTAGCCCACTCCTTTTATAGATCAAATTATTGACGAGTGTGTGAGGAGTGAAACATTCTCTTTTATGGACGGTTTTTCTGGCTACAAATAGATCAATATTCTTCCGGCCAATCAACACAAGATCGCCTTTATGTATCCTTGGGGAATTTTTTCCTATAATAATCTCCCTTTTGGTTTGAAAAATGTCAGGGCTACTTCCAAAGGGCTATGTCCTATTCTTTTCATGATATTAAGCACATAGTCATCCATAACTTGACGACCTTCTAGCTCATTCTGTGAAGCGTCGAGATCACCCTGAATATATTAGAGCGATTTTTCTTTGCTATTGACACTATGACATGCAGTGAATCATCATAAATGTGTTTTTTTTCGTAGAATCAGGTCGTCTCTTCGGTTTCATGGTTTCTAAATAAGGAATCCATATTGATCCTCTCAAAATTGAGGCAATCATCAATTTTCCTCCTCCCTCCTCTTTACGTCAACAATAAATCTTGCAAGGAAAATATAATTTTCTTCATCGATTACTCAGACCTCTTTCGATGCTTTGAAGAGAGCCCTTATCAGTGCTCCTTTATTTCATCCTCTCGGTTATCATTGTGATTATTTCCTATATTTGGCTTTCGTAGACAACACTATTGGTATGGTGCTTGTTCGGGATGATGATGATGGTCATGAAAATGGAGTTTACTACTTGAGCCGAAATCTGTACGATGTTGAGACTCGTTATGATCATGTAGAAAAACTAGCCTTATTTTTTGTCCACGTTGTTCAATGCTTCTGTCATTACATTCTCTTGCACAATATTGCAGTGATTTCTGAATCTAACCCCATGACTTACATTCTTACTCGTAATTTACTTGGGGGAAAGTACTCCAAATGAATTTTCATTCTTTAGTAGTTTGAGTTAGAGATTGCTACGGATAAGTCTAGGAAAACACTATACTTCGCTAAATTTCTCTGTGATCTTCGAGCTGCAATCGACCCTAACCCATTTGATGAATCGTGATTTCTAATCAATAATCTCAATCCATGGTATGGAGAAATCATTGTTTATCTTTAGACCCAAGCTTTTCACCCATATTTTTCTCCCTCTAAGAGACGATGGATTCGTTACCAATCCTAACCATGCCACATCATTGGAGATACTATGTATCGCACTAGTGTCAATTACGTCCTCCATTGATGCTTAACTCTTGAGGAAGATGAGAAAGTCTTTAATGACTGATATTCCAGGGCTTGTGGTGGTCATATTTATGGTTATGCTACAACTCATAAAATCCTTCACGCACGATAATTTTGGCCAACTATTTTTAAATATTGAATTCTTTCCATCCGCAAATGTCATGATTTCCAAATCTATTCTCGAAAATAATGAGCCCCACCCACGCCCTTGCACCCTGTTGTGACCACTGGGGAAATTGCAAAATGGGACATAGATTTCATGGCCTGTAACCCTCGCTTGGTCGGGGGGCATGGTTGTATCATCATTTCCATCGATTATTTTCCAAAATGGGCTGAGGAGATGCCTACATATGATAATGAAGGTTATATTGTGGTGCAATTTATTTTCAACCACATCATAGCTTGGTTTGGTGTCATGAAAGCCATTGTCACTAACCATGGCTCGCACATTCAAAATCATATGATGACAGATCTTACTACTTAGTTGCAGCTACACCACGATAGCTCCACCTTGTGTTATCCACAGGCCGATGGCCAAGTCGAAGTTGTTAACAAATTTTTGGTAACCATGCTTCAATGAACCATTGAGAGACACAAAAGAGACTAGCTCCTCATGCTATTCTCAGCTCTGTGAGCTTACCTAAATTATGTTAATACCGCTACTGGATTTACACCATTTCAACTGGTATATGGTCTGGAAGCTACACTCCCAATTGAGTGTGAAATCCCTTCTTTGAGGCTAGCTTTCGAAATACTTCTTGGTACTTCGCTAGAAAAGGAACTTATGCTTTATCTCGAGCGTCTTGATGAGACTTGATGAATTTCTACTTTAGTCATTTAAGCACAAAAGAAATGAGTTAAATCTCAATATGATAAGTGGGTCACTCCTCACATTTTCTCTTAAGGTGACTTGGTCTTGCTTTATGATCAATACCGTGACAAACTAGGGGTCGAGAAGCTCGAGCCATTGTGACACGAGCCCTACATTATTCAACGTGTATTTGAAAAAGGTGCCTATGAGCTAGTCGACTATGAGGGTAATCAATTAGTTGAGCCCTGGAATGGGCTCTATATGAAGAAGTATTATTCTTAATCACAAGTATGGTACATTGTACATTAGTGTGTGATTCATTAGTGCGCTTTTATAACTTTTGGTGTGATTGTTTTATCTGCAAACATGTTTCCTCTACTTACCTTGTGTTCCACTTGATTTGCATATGTCATCGAACCATTATGTCAATTTTGGTGATGGTGCTTTTCGTAGCACATGGAACTTATCTTCCGCAGCGTAGGCACTCTTTGCCCCTAATGACGAGTTGGTCAATTTACAAGGTATTTATCTAGGCCAAACAACTAATAATATTTTTTAATATAGTACGGTCATTGAACTATTATCAGATGCAAATCCTCTCGGTATCAAAGACTTGGTTGTCAAGCTAGACTCACAACTCATTGTGTTACAGTGAAATGGTCATTATTCAATAAGAAACCCTCATATTTTGTGCATTTATTTACGTGTTCGATTACTGGAAATAAATTTTGATTACATTACATATCAACACATTCCACGCAATTTTAATACATTAACATATATGTCATTAGAAAATTATGTTTTATATCGACATTTTCGTAACATGTAAAAACAAAACACATCATCATAATATAAGAACACTTAATAATAGAAGAAATCATGCATGTATATATATAAATGTTCTTACATCAAAATCTCAAAAAATATTTTCTCTGTGACACAATGGCTCTACAAGCATACATCAGTGAAAAAAATAAAATAAAGGCTGCTATCCACCCACATGGTGCTCTTGATAGCCTGTGACTGCTCGAATAAATCACCAGAGTAAATGATGCAGTCAAACTGTGATCTGAAAGGACTGTATTAGTTTGTTGTTGTAATGTTCCCAAATCCGGGACAGCTAGCAAGGCATGACTGGAAAATGCATTTTCCAGTAATGGCTGCTACAGGAATTGAAACTAGGACTTGGATCCCTTAAATCAAAGAATCTAAGATTGAAATCCAAGAGATGGCTCTAAATAAATCCCTCTAAGGTGGTTAAACAGATCTACCACACTTAGATGTCCTCAAAAGTGCCCGATGAAGGGGCTTCAACATTGTGAGCACAAGAGCTGGAATGACAATGTTATTTCTCATCCATGAGCATATGAATATCTGAATAGCCAAAAAATAATGTTATAGCAGCAAAAGAGTACAATTTCTTGAGGAAACATCCACTCAAGAAAGGCAATGCAAGCCTCAACAAGACATGTACATGAAAATAGAAGAACACTGTTATTTCTGCATAAACCCAGACTAAGAGGACACAGTTTATAAAAGGTACTGCTCCATATTACATGATAACTGAAATATATGACAAGATATGGCTCAAATAAAATAGGGCAGCAAATGTCTAACCCTTAGAAGCAATAATACATCAATCCTCCAAGGGATTGGCTCAAATATACAAAATGGAAAAAATGTCGGAGTTGTTGGGCAGCAGCTGCAACTCAATTCTGGAAATAAATAGAGAAGGCTAAAGATGATAAGAAATCTGAAGTAAACCTCCTCCAATGGATATCCTAAGTGGAAAGGCTGATCCTTACACTTGATATCTCACCCTCCAATCAACCTGCAATCCCTCACTACAAGTGCTCCATGAAAATAACGCAGTCTAAGAGGGTAATTGCATTGTAGGTGGAATAGATTGATTTGGCCAAGTGCAAAGACTTGAAAATAAGCTCCAAAGCTTCCAAAATAATCCTCCTAATGAAAGAGAGACTCTCCCTCTGAAAATCAAGTAATGGAAGAGGTGTTGTAACTCCTTACTGCAACACCCTACAACACAGAATTATGTTGCCGTAGCAATAACATTGTCTTGGAGGAGGATGCTTGGCCTCAAGCCTAGATGTGAGACAAATCAGTACAAATCCTTCAAGAATCTTCTCAATAAAGGAGAAGGATTCCTAAGCAGGAGATCCTTGTGCTAAGCAGCATAGAAACTCTGCTAAATAGCCGGGGTTGCATAAATGTCTAAGCAGACATGAAATCAATAATCATATGCATGAGAAACAATGACTACCTTGCTCTCCTTTTAAACACATGAGAGCTCCCTATCTGTGGGTCCCACTCTATTAGGGTTTCCTCCTCCAAGGAATATTCCCTCCTCTATCTCTGCGCTGTCCCATGTAGTTCTTTCCACCTCATACCCTGCACTGCTTGACTTGGTCAAACTTAACCAAGCCTCTTTGCAAATGTCTCCTTTTCACACATGACGGTGTGAAATCTAGTTCCAAGGCTAATCCGCTTTCATACTAGAGGGATTTTATCCATGTTTTTATTTTCAATGGGCCTCCTTACCCAATTATTCAACTTATGAGTTAAATTATTAAAATCTAATGTTCCAGTTTATTGAAGGAAAAATTAGGAAGATTACAGTCCTCCCCTCCCAAATGTTGCTTATCCTCGAGAAACTGCAAGGATAGAACTGAGAAGTTGCCCCGGAAATGAAGGTGGGCTACAAATCTGAACATGGAAAGCATCATAGCCTACCCCAAGTTGTCCTTCTCTCCACTTATGATAAGTGCAGAGTATGTGTTGATCCTAGGCTGCAAAATTATTTCCCTCAAATGGAAAAGTGAAGAGAAATCCCCCAAAGAGTTCTTCTACAACAATGAAGAACAAGCTGCCCAAAATGTTCCATCCATGGTGAATAGGACAATATCATCATAGAGTATCCCAATGAGAATTTTGCTGCAAGTTTTACATGATAATGCATGATACAAACAACAGCTTAGAAGGATACAGTGCAGTCTCACCCACTGCAACATCAGAAAGTAGCATGGCAAGTGATGTACAAAATCCCTCACATCTAATAATGGATAGTAAATGGCTGAATATATAAATAATACATGATCCAATACTTTCCCATGATTATACAATGGATGAATAACAATCTCATGGCCCACCTCAGAAGAGAAAAAACATGTGGCGATGGTGGCCGTATCTCCTCCCATGCTCCCATTAGAACATGTAGTGCAGAAAATAAGGGAATTTTCTCCCCTCAAGGACACATCCAACTCATGTGTCTTTCTCATAATCATGCTCCTCATACAAATCTGATCCATATTAGCAAGTGAATTCATGATCATCAAAAAAATGAAGGAAGTACTGATGGTTTCATGTGGTGCTTGAGGATACCAACAATCCCCTAGATGTGTACAGCATAGTTTTACAAGCTGCTAATTGAGAAAAGTACAAGGAAAAATGTTTCTTTTTACATGGTCAATCATGCATGTCTTCATATGGTGAATGTTTGGGTCCCACAACTTAACATACATGTGATAATAAAAAAAATTTCCAAGGCCACATAAAATATGGCTGCGTCCATCATATAGATTGGCCAACCTATGAACATGGAGCAATATGAAAAGCTTGCCCTCTTGTGAAGCAATGCACTGCTTAGTGAGGGAAAGAGTATGAAAATCACTGAATATATAAACAAACTTCTTACCATATGCCGGAAGTGAGATGGTACATGGATCCATGAGTGAGTTCTCCATAGTGTTTTGGCAAGCCATGAAGATGAATGAACCATGTGCTGCAAGAAGATAATCCTCCTCATGCTTGGGAACCCAAGTCAAGAAGAATATGTCATAGTGATAGATGCCTCTATCCACTATTCTATCATCCTTGCCTCCTCCTTGTTCACCAAGTGCATCCAAACTGAAGTGATCCTAGGGACACCTCATCCATAAGTCTCTTCTCCCAAGTGACAGCATTGTGAGCTCACGCAAATAAGATCCTGTCAATACAAAGCTTTGTTCTTCGACATGCTTCTTGTCAAAGACTCCTCTAATAATGCTGCAACAAATATGGAATACTTCCCAAGATGGAAGTTCTTCCAAATCATCAAAGACCAAGGAGATAATGCCATCTTCTCCTCCTGCAACATCATGCACATTGTGAGAGAAAATCTACTCTTGCTCTCCCAAGAACAAGCAAAGAAACAAAATATTTTGTTGCCTCCCCATACTTCCATCATACAACTCATGTGATGAAGACACAATGAATGATATGAGTATCACATCAATGCCATGCATCCATACTTTATGCCGCCCAATGATGCAAGTATCCTGCCATCTCTTCTCCATCCTTCTACTCTTAGGAAGAGTGTTTGCCAAGTGATGGCCAAACTCTTTCAAGAGTAACCAGTGCAGCCAAGCCTCCTACTGCCTGGTATCATAAATTTGCAAGTAGCCTCCCATCTCCTTGCTCATAAACCACATCCACTCAATCACTTGTGGATGCTTTCTCCGTCTCTTCATCTTGGTACTCCTCCCATGAGGGCTACCATTCTCTCAAAGCAAAACTTTATCTTTGCACTTCATGGGATCTTGAAATGAAACCTTCTCAAGGATCAATGAGACCCTATAAGGACCCAAATAGGTGGTAGGATAAAACCTCCCATCATGATGTGTATGGCTCAAGGAATGTCCAACAAAAGCATAATAGATGTTATCCATCCTAAAATGTCCTCCATCTTCTATCAGCTCCTGTGAGAAAAGAAGAAAATCTTTGCACTCCATGGTGCGTTAAAATGCACCTCTAATGAGATCTCTCCTTGAGACCTCCCTCTCAACAATAGTCTTCAAAAACTAATGAGGTCTAGGATCTGCTGAAAGTAGAAGTTCCTCTTTGAGATGAGAGGAGCTCATTGAGAAAGTGTCATCTTGAAAGGAGAAAGGGTTTCTCACTCCAAGATGTCTACTATCATTCTTCAAGTCTTCAAACCCCAACCTCAAATGTGATGTACAATCCAAAAATGGCTCATGAGAATGATGGTTTGATTTCTCCTTGAATGTTTTCATGTTGCACAGCATAGTGCAACCAAGCTACTCTATGGTAGTAGTGTGATTTGACCCTTGGTCATTCAAAAGTAAATCTCCACATTGATCAGAATACTTAGCTGCAACAATAGAATGTGGAAATATTTTCATACCTTGATGATATTTTGGAGCTTCTCATAGGGCTGCAAGAGTTCCTTCCTCCCAAGTGTTGGCTACCCCAACTGTTGATATATGTGGCTGCTCCTCCATGAATGTGACAGCGTTAGGACAAATTTCCTCAAGTGGTGTGAGATTTTCCTCCTTTGTTCTTTCTCCATCAAAGGTTTGGATTAACCTTTGATTGAAATCTGCAAAATTCTTCACCTTTGCATGGTTCCAGTGGATACAAAACCAAACATATTCTTCACCATCCAAGTGTAGCGCTGAGATTTCAACAGCTTCTTTCCTTGCTACAGGATGTAGTAAGAAAAATGCCTCCAACTTTCTCACCCAAGTTCTTGCTGTAGATAACCCATCAAAAGTAGACAATAGAAATCTATTGCCTTTGATTTCTCTTCTGGTGCGGGGTCTCTTATCTTCCTTCAACTGGATGAAATGAGGGGAATCTAGAGTCTCCTTGAAGGCTCTAGATTGAGACCTATACTCAACAAGGTAATCACTCAAGATCTCATAATCCAAGTGGCTTCCATGCTAAATGTCTTCTTCTTGATGAGAATAGGAAGTGCATGGTCCTTCCTCTTCTATTTCTTCAATCTTCTTGACCTCCTTAGAGAGGTACTCTCTGGATCTAAATACTGATGAGATTATTCTCATATTCTTCAACATTCAGATATTTTTGGGCTTAGACTCACAGGCTGAACCAAGAAAGAAGCTTTGATACCACTGTAATGTTCCCAAATCCGGGATAGCTAGCAAGGCATGACTGGAAAACGCATTTTCGAGTAATGGCTACTATAGGAATTGAAAACTAGGACCTGGATCCCTTAGATCAATGCATCTAAGTTTGAAATCCAAGAGATGGCTCCAAATAAATCCCTCTAAGGTGGTTAAACAGATCTACCACACTTAGATGTCCTCAAAAGTGCCTGATGAAGGGACTGCAATAATGTAAGCACAAGAGCTAGAATGACAACTTTATTTCTCAACCATGAGCATATGAAGATCTGAATATCCAAAAAATAATGTTATGGCAGTAAAAGAGTACAATTTCTTGAGGAAACATCCACTCAAGAAAGGCAATGCAAGCCTCAACAAGACATGTACATGAAAATAGAAGAACACTGTTATTTCTACATAAACCGGACTAAGAGGACGCAGTTTATAAAAGGTAATACTCCATATTACATGATAACTGAAATATATGACAAGATATGGCTCAAATACAATAGGGGAGAAAAGCTCTAACCCTTAGAAGCAATAATACATCAATCCTCCAAGGGATTGGCTGAAATATACAAAATGGAAAAAATGTCGGAGTTGTTGGGCAGCAGCTACAACTCAAATCTGGAACTAAATAGAGAAGACTGAAGATGATAAGCAATCTGAATTAAACCTCCTCCAATGGATATCCTAAGTCGAAGGTTGATCCTTACACTTGAGATCTCACCCTCGAATCAACCTGCAATCCCTCACTGCAAGTGCTCCATGAAAATAATGCAGTCTAAGAGGGTAATTGCACTATAGGTGGAATAGACTGATTTGGCCAAGTGCCAAGATCTGGAAATAAGCTCCAAAGCTTCCAAACTAATCCTCCTAAGGAAAGAAATACTCTCCCTCTGAAAATCAAGCAATGGAAGAGGTGTTGTAACTCCTCACTGCAACATCCTGCAACACACAATTATGTTGTTGCAGCAATAACGTTGTCTTGGAGGAGGATGCTTGGCCTCAAGCCTATATGTGAGACAAATTAGTACAAATCCTTCAAGAGGCTTCTCAAGAAAGGAGAAGGATTCCTAAGCAGGAGATCCTTGTGCTAAGTAGCACAGCAACTCAGCTAAATAGCCAGGGTTGCAGAAATGTCTAAGCAATCATGAAATCAATAATCATATGCATGAGAAACAATGGTTGCCTTGCTCTCCTTTTAAACACATGAGAGCTCCCTCTCCGTGGGTCCCACTCTATTAGGGTTTCCTCCTCCAAGGAATATTCCCTCCTCTATCTCTATGTTGTTCCATGTAGTGCTTTCCACCTCATACCCTGCATTGTTTGACTTGGTCAAATTTAACAAAGCCTCTTTGCAAATGTCTCCTTTTCACACAGCAAGGTGTGAAATCTAGTTCCAAGGTTGATCCCCTTTCATACTAGAGGGATTTTATCCATGTTTTTATTTTCATTGGGCCTCCTTACCCAATTATTCAACTTATGAGTGAAATTATCAAAATCTAATGTTCCAATTTATTGAAGGAAAAATTTGGAACATTACAGTTGTGCTAAGTGTCTTTTCAGTTATAAAACATGTACAATTTGTCTCCATTTGTTTGCTTAAGAAATGAGTAATTTAACCATGAAACATAGATGAATTTATGAGTTTTAAGCATGAAAATAAGCCTAAATAACATTGAACAATAGTGTATAACAGAGAAAAAATCATCACACATAATATTTACACAACAGGCATGATGAAGCATTTCACCACTCCTGGGCTACATCTGTTGGTTCAGCTCCCAATGACATGTCCCTCTTTGTCATTATGATCAAAATTGAAAATACATGTGTTTACAAGCCTCTAATGGTTGTTTTCTTTGCACCAGTGACTCTAGAATGCTCCAATTAGTCTAGGTAGACTCTTGTTTCACCCAAATTGATCGAAAATTGACCTCCCTAGCCATTTTTCCAATCACGGTTACAATTTCTCCACTAAATGTGGAGAACTATAGTTTAAATGTAGTTAGAATAGTAAATTCCATATAATTTAGATGGCGCACTAAAATCCTACTAGGTACAAAACCGTAGCAATAAATTTCAAGGTTTAGGGGCGAGGTGGTCACAAGCCGACCCCTCTTAAACCCCGCGGTTTATTAAACCTCTGCATTGAATGGTTAACACAGAACTTTCGGTATAATACTACGCGCATATGACAATTCGATCCGATCTCGAATGTTACATTTTGTTAAACCATGGGTCTGCAACCTCTGACAAAACTGCGCATCTGATGCTAAGGTTATAGGTTTTTTGTATGTGACTGCTTTGGAGACCCCGGATTTGATGGTTATAACCATTAGTCATTGGATTTTATGTCGGGGTTTTATTAAAACATGTTGTTATGAAGGTAAATCCTCTCTACGGACAAAGATGATCTCTCTAGCCCTAGGGTGGGTCTAGTAACAAAAGGACATGCTAAAGTGTTGCTTCCTAGTTAATGAATGAAAAAAAAACATGGTAGATTGACCTACCTCGAATCCAACGCTGTCGTCATTGCTGAAAGAGTAGTGGCCTCTCACTCCTGCCTTGGAAAATCACAGTCCGTTCATTGTTATGCTCAGATACCTACACATTGGACAAAGAACAAGAACAACATATGGCACAAAATTTTCACTCATAACTATTAGCCAAACAAAGAGGACTAAACATATCACATCAAATAAATATCATAACACAATAGTGGAACCAAACAGTAGTCATGTATATAAATGAATAGAAGGAAGAGTACAACCAATGCTTTGACGTCACAGTCTCCTCCAGTGGGGTTCAGGAGAAGCGCGTCTCAAATGTTGGTCAAGGAATTTGGACTCAAGCTCTCTCAGAATTCTTCGACTCAAGCTCTCTCAACATAATCCTTCTTATTCTATCCTCTCTAGTATCTTAGCTATAGTATGTATAGTTCTCCCAGTTCATCTATTCAGTCATTCAAATAGCTTCTACTAAAAGAGATAGTTTCTTTTATAGAGCAAAAGGTGGAGGTTGGGATCCCTACAAAGGTGGGAGGGAGTCCTAACCTTTAGGAGAGTTTCAAGGAAGGTGGAAACTACTAACTAAAGGAAGGAGTACGTGGTTGTTTTAGTTCAACCACTCCCAATGACTCATCCTTGAGGTGGTTGGAATGGAACCTCCACCTCTATTTTTAAATAACATTCCATAAACAGCTTGGCACGGATGTCTAACTGGCATAGAGCGCCAAGGGCGCAGGTTCAGTGTTAAATTTCTCTATCGAGGCTAGGGTGTAACTGGCTACTCGTGCCAAGGTAAAAATAGGGATTTTTACAACTCTGCTCAGGGAAATGTCAACAAGAAGAATGTTGCTTTCATCAAAAGTGATGCAAGGATGGTATTTGCAAAGCATGACACTCCTTATTGGTCACAGAAATGACCCTCCAATGTGTGAGTTGGAGATTGCAGGGACAATGAAAAAATGTTGTGCAACAGATTCCCCCTAAAGCATGAAGTCTGAGAGAGAGGGAGGGGTGAAATGCTTTATGAGAACACGTTCGAACCAAACACCATTGTTGGAAGACCTGCAATTACAAACACAACTGATATCTATGATACATGAATCATGTGGCATGGGCGCAGCCATCCATAATAGAGTATATAAAAAAATGAGATCTGAGGTATGGACACAGCCATCCACCAGGAAGGATCAAATAAATAGACTCAGGTATGGTCACAGCCATCCAATCAAGAGAGTCATGCAATAAGTCATAATAATCCACAAAAAATCCACAGCCTGTAGTTTATTAGAAAAACCTAGGGTCTTGCGCTCCATCTCGACCTGAAAAAGTACAATTTCGAGCATGTGAATATATGAGCAGAAGTCGAACATGCAGGAAAACTGTCTGATTACCAACCAATGATGAAATTTGTTAACAGATGCGAGAGAAACCACCAATGATGATGATGGCCCTCAAGGTACAACAGGTACAATCTACGGAATTTTAAAATTTATCTGACGTCGAACATTCATAGAATCACTCGATCGAAGGTAAATGATGTGAACCTTGAATCAAATACGAAAAACCTGCCATTAAGGCATGCAGGCTCCAAGCTACCAGAAGGGAGTCTCGAGATCAAATTCCTGGCTAATGAGCTGAAGTCTACAGGAAATGACTTAGTCGAAGGAGGTCCATAATGTCTCCCACATCATCGACACAAGACAGAGAAACATGATGAAAGTGGATGAGGACCAACAGAAGATCAGAGGAAGGTTGACAACTGCAGAGGCAAACTTCTCTTGAAAATATCAATAGCACGACATTGGATTTGGTAGTATTTGACATCAAAGGATCTGAATTCATGATGACATGGAAAAGAGAAGATGAGAGGTCAAAAGAGATTACCCAAACCCATGGAGGCAAAAAATGATGAAATGAGATGTCCCCAACCCGACACATATGCAGACAAGTGCCATGTTCAAAAGCGACATACTGCCAACATAATTAAAACTTGATTCCATTTTCCCCCACCATTTTTGGCGAGTACCCCAATTATTTTTTAAAACAAGCTTGAAGGGGATAGCATATGCTTGCACTGTAAGTTTGTCCTTCATACAAATCCAACCTAGTACATTTTACGAGCCCTAGGAAGGAGGAACTCGAATAATGTCATGATGACGAAGTCCGATGTCATCGGAGTTTAACGAGTTTGACAAAGGAATAACTCAACATCTTTTCATATTTAGAGAGTTTGAAAAGAAAACTCCAACAGGCCCTTTTCATAGGTAGTCTCACATATCCGAAAAGGTAGAAAATTGTCTGAGAGGACCTCTTAGTCGCGATAGGCTAAGGTATTCCTTTTTCGTAAATAATCCATCCCAGCCCGAAAAAGGGATAAATGTATAATGTAAACGTATACTGGGTAGATATCATTTCACAGCCATTTAACGAGTTCAAAACGACAAGAGTCTTGGAAATCTTTTCAATTTTAGAGAGTCAAAAAAGAGCTGAAAGATGACTCCAATAGGGACTTTTTCGTGTTTTTACTGAGTCTAAAAAAGTATAAGATATAACTCGTTACTTCATCATTGTCGCATGAAAAACCTGTTGCTGCACAAGAGACATGTGTAAAACCCATTTCTCGAATACAATATAAAATAATCAAAAAACAAGTCTTAAAACCTAATTAGGGTTGTGAAAAAAGTTATAAAATGCCAAAAATGGTAAAAATAATTACTTTTCACTTTTTACCTCTTATGGAGCAATAGTTACCCATTTCACTGTGCAATCTTACAGTGACGATATCGGCCAATCCAACAGACCAATCGCAAATTCGTCAAATCCAGGTAAGAGCTGAGATCCCTCTGGTCATTTTAAGTCATTTCTTACTACCTTCAATTTTCAATTTCTAATTATGGGGGAGGAAATGCAAAAATTAGGGCTTGGTAGTTGGCATGGGTTTCAGGCACAGACTTGCGCCAACCGCCGGATTTTTTACACTAGGGCATGCCCATTGGCTCGACTGTTTGGGAAACAGTCACGCCAACGGCGCAAACCATTTCTAGACAAAATGCTGATCAAATGCCCCAATTATTTACAAATTTAAGGTTCAAAATTGACTAATACCACTCATATGAATGTGTTTGAGAGCAGAAAGAAGAAAAATTGTCATTGAATGGAAAGAACGGGAACATAGTGAAGAAGAAGAGTTGGCCATGGAAAATGAGGGAGTCATGGAAGCTCTCAGAAACTATGGTCTGAAAAAATTCTTCCTAATGCCATGTCTCCGAGCCCAACCAGAGTTATTATAGTATCTGGTCAGCATTTGGGATGAAAATCAAGAGAAGTTCATCCTTCAGGATCAAGAACTTGAGATTGATGTCTCTGACGTGTATTTCATCATAGGATTATCACGGAGGGGAGCAACACCAATCCTAACCGGCACCCGGCCCTGCATGGAAAACATGACCCTGGCGATAGACAGGGTATGTGCAGGAGCACTGAAGGGATCAAGTAGTGGGAAAGTTGACATTCAAACTATCCCAGATTTGACACTACGAGTGGTGCTACATACCATCACACGAGTTACGGGGTCTCAAGCACCGCACGAAGCAACAAAGACACAGTTTCTTCTTGCTGTAGACTGCATGGCACAGACCATCTACAACTAGGCAGAGGCCGTGACAATAAACATGAAGCGCCAACTAACAAAATGCAAGAAGACCAAACTGAAACAATTTGGTTATGGATCTATTCTGGTATCTTTCTTCTTGGAACAACTACTCATTTTCCAGTGACAAGAGGTTATAGTCGCGACACCACCAACAAGAGAACCACAGATGGCTCGCTGGGAAGCTCTGATGCCAAGGGCAGGGGGTGGTCAACAGATGTCGTGGAGACCGGAATTCTTTGATTGGCTCCGTCGACAATTGATTGTCGTGGAGGACTGGCCCTACTCTAGTACAGATTTCACTAATGATCCGGACCTCCCACTCCCGGAGATAGAATATTGGGATGAAGATTTGGGTGAGACTCATTTTTATTTTTTATGATTATTTATGATTATTTATTTATTTATTTATTTATTTATGCATTTTCTAACATGAAATCCATGTAATTGCAGACGTTTTCCCAGAGAGACCTTCCAGTATGTCACCGATAGCGAGGCGAATCCCTCGCGATTTCGACCCTCAAGGCGAGGGCAGCGAGGAAGATGAGATAGTGTGTAACCTGGAGGGGATCACACGAGGAGTCCCAGAATATGCACGTTTTGATGATGTTCCTCACGCCTACTAGAGACATATCATAGGGGTGCCCACCTGAATTCACCGCTTGCTGAGGCGGCTAGTATGGGCAGTGACATGTTATCATGGGCACCATGCTAATTAGACACCTAGGTTTTATTTTATCTACATATTTGAGAGACATGATGTCTCGAGATGTAACAGAAACATACATATATTTTTTGAAGTTATGATGCACACGGTTGCAAACATGCGATATATATATATATATATATATATATATATATATATATATATATATATATATATATATATATATATATATATATATATATATATATATATATATATACATCTATTTCATATATATATATATATATATATATATATATATATATATATATATATATATACACATCTATTTCACATGGATCTTTTACATATGATGGTGTTTTTTACAAATTATGCACATGTATATCTAATACAATGTTAGTCATTGTATCAGTTAATGTGTTCATTTGTCTAGGAATATGTTGATAGGTAATAAAATCAAAATTTCTTTCCAACAAACGAATACGTAAATACAATCTTAGAATGTGTGGACTTCTAACTGAATAACAATTATAAAGTTGTAGAACGACAAGTTGTGAATCTAGATTTACAAGCAATGCATGTATTCCGAGGTTGATCACCTTAGTTAATAGTTCAATGACAGTGCTATATTCAGCGACATTGTTTGTGTTCGTCCTAGACAAATACCTTGCAGATCTATCAACTCACCAGCAAGATCATAAATTACCCAGGCTGCCGAAGACAAATTCCCAGTACTGCGAGAAGCACCATCCGCGAAACTGACATAAGGGGTAATAAACATCTGCAAAATAAGCAAGACCCAATAAGCAGAAAAAATCTCACAAAGCATACCAATCCAAAAACATGTACAAAAATGAAAAAAATACCTATGTACACCTATTACGCATGAATGACTCACGCATAATATTTTTTGAGATACAACCCATTTATGGGTTGTTCAAGAGGATGACCTTCGTAGTCAATTAGCTCATAGGCCCTGTTAGCGCTCGAATCTACCTTAGGCTGAAATAAGGTAAAACTCAAGGCAACATCAAACCAAGCTTAGCCTCGTAGCTAGCCCTACGAGGACAGGAGAGGGCTCTCTCCGGGTCTATCTCGGCAAAAGGTCTTCAAGGGGCTGAGATGACCTATAATAGATACTGATTTTAGGCTAGTAAATAGATAGGAAAGAAATATTTTGATTTTTAGGCTGAGTTTCTGGGCTGTATGGGACAAAGAACAGCATGAGCAGAGAAATTAAATCAAAGATGCAGAGTATTTCATAAGGCGAGATAGGCATGAGGTTTTAGCAATCAAGTTTGAGATAATATGGGATGAAAAGACTATTTAAGAAGCTGAAAAGGGCATTAACCAATGAATCCTTTTCAGATCGAAGAAGACACACAAAGTCTAAACACTACCTCAAGGCAGAGCAATAACTGAATTCTACCTTTCTTACTCTCAAGCATTCAAACTGAAAACGATTATGAATGGATTATAAAACATAACGAGATACATATGAAACAGAAGAAGAACACATGTTAAACTTCACGCCACAAGAATCTTATAAATCAGAGTTGTACCATTCAATTATTTCTCTGTCAAAACTGTACAGTGATAGCACTGGGTTTTTTCCTCCTACACCTTTCAGAACTCTCTTCTCTACAAAATGATTTACACTACAATAAATACCTTCAGAGATGGGGAAAACAGATCGACCCCAAATAAGGAATCATTTAATCATCATTTAACAAACAAGACTAAAAGCCAATTATCTTTTCTGAAGGTAGAATAGCGCTCCACTTGAATCTCTCTCTAATGACCAATTAAAGAACAAAAACTGGATTTGAATTGGAACTGAAGTTTTTTTTAAAATAGGCAAATCTGTTGCTATCTCTTTGCCACGGTAGATGTCTTTTTGGCGTTTCGGTCTTCGACTTTTCACCTTCCCCGTTTGAATAAAAAATAATTTTTTAATAAAAATAGCTTTTTAAACTAGAATTTCGCCTTTGATAAAGGGAAAAATGAATGATCTCAGCTGTAATTTTGATAAGCTCGAAAATACCTCCTTCACTACCAGCGAACACATGTCTATTTGCCGAAAATACCTGTCTTTTTGTAATAATGAAAAGCTCCATGTACTTTGAAGAAAACAATTTTACCTTTATAATAAGACGCTATTTCCCACACCATGTTTTTGCATCCTGGCAAACTCCTTTCTTGTTTAATGATTTATAGATTTCACTGACTGTATCGACTATCTTTACCAGCGCATTTTACCATCTGAAATAATTAGTCACTGATATGAGAAATTCAATTCCTCTTTTATACCAAGAACTGAGCGAGGTATTTTCTTTGACAACACCAAAGCAGAATGAAGAAATAGGTTGTACCCCATATTGTTGTAAAGCAAGAAAAATTAGGGTACTCAACCCTGTAATAAGAACTCCACACCATAAAGGGATACTGAAAAGCATATTCAGTGCAAATGTTGTTCCAATTACTTCAGGAATATCACATGCTACAATAACAACCTCAGCAATTATCCATAACACAAGATTTGTTTTCCTTGGATATTTAGTTTTGCAGTGCTCTGCAAGATGCTTTCCTGTCACAACTCCCCATTTAACTGCCAGTGACTGAATGAGCATAGCAGCACATGAGGCCACCAGAATGACCCAAAGCAGCTCATATTTATACTTTGCCCCTGCCTGTCTTGTTTAAAACAACTCTTCCAATGAGGCTGAACTTTCAGAGTGATTTAGCTTCTTAGTCAAAATCTGTTGGGTCTCTGTTTCGTGGAAACTGCAAGCTTACTATGTCTCTACGTGGAAGTGTAGCAAAACGTCCATGGAGTTCTGTGTTGTTGTTGTTGTTGTATTCCTGTGTGTGAATTGCGTCAATTTCAATTGACTCCAAGAACGTGCCGAGCAGATCATTGTGGGGAACATTTTTTACCCTTCTCTCTGTTATTATTTTGCTCAGAATTTGACCCAGATGCCTCCTGGCCTTCATTTCTTTGTTGAAAAAGAGTTCCAGGAAGATTCATGACCATGGAGTTATATCCCCTCTCAACAACGTAATACGATCGCTTCAGATTCTCCCTGTCGAAAACATCATGCCCCTCAAAAATCGAATGAATTCCTACATCAAATGTATATCTTTTCATCTCTTGAAACGTATTAATGGTGCGGCCCTCCCACGATTCCAAGGTCTCCACAGCAACAAAATCGATGGCAGCAACATTATTTTGAATAGACTCTGGAGACAGCGAGCTTTGAACTAATCTTCTCAGCCGTGCATGGTAATCCCCCTGTTGAAAGAATAGAGCCTGTGGGCCGATCATTCTTTCTTTACTCGCAGGAAATGTTGGCTTGAACAAATGATACTGGCTGACTAAAATGAATTTAGTCGCCTCTGGGCTAGCTATCATAATGCAAGTGCATCCTAGCATGTGTGTCTTGAAGATCTCCCCATATTTGGAGAAGAGTCGAGCTAAAACAATTTGAAATTTTGGGGAGGGGATAGGAATCTCGGCCTTAGGGCTCTATGCGCCGCGCTGGTTTGGTGCGCCGCGCCAACACAAAAATACACTGCAAACTTTCACCCACTGCGCCGCGCGCATTCTATGCGCCGCGCTCAACTTCAACAAACTTCAAACAAAAAAAATCTTGGTAGCATACTGCAATGTGGATTTGCATCAGCTAAAATTTTAGTTTCCTCTGTTAACCATGGCTAAATCGCATCACAACACACGTAATATTATATGCACTGCCTTTTCGATATGCTTCCTCTGTAAGCTTTTTTGCAGCTAATTCTGGATCCTCAGCAAACTGAATCATTGCAACTGCATCCTGGTTAGAAACAACATCTCACAATCCATCACTCGCAAGAATGAGAAATTCAACATTTTCATCAGCAACCTCTTCCTGAATCCCTGGCTCAGCAACAACATACTGCTTTAAAAGTTTGTCACCAAAAGCGCGTGAAACAGCAAGAACCCCCCAACATGCCACGTAAATCCTCCAGCGTCCTCAATTCGTTGACGCTCATCAGTTTGATTTGGTTTATGGTCCCGAGAAAGAGCAACAGCTTTTCCAGCCCTGCATATAACAGCTCTTGAATCCCCAACGTTTGCAACCGGCAATCGATCCCCTATAAGAACTGCAATTGATGCTGTCGAACCAGTATCTCTGTGTTGACTATTTTCTGTATTGAGAAATTCCTTGTCTGTTTGTTTGTAAGAATCAGCTATTCCCAGCTTTGTATCACTAAGAAATTTTGGGTGGCTTATCAAATTGGAAAAAGTTTCTATTTCACGTATTCTGCAGCTCGAGCACCACCATGACCATCAAAGACTCCAAACAAGCCAACTATTACGCCTGAACTTTAGTGCTTCTTTAAAAGCAATAAAGGCTTCCTTGTTCCTCTTCTTCATCATATGAAGGCAAGAAATTTTGTTCCATGCTTCCCCGTTATCTGGATCAAGCTACACAGCATGAGTAAACCCATCTATAGCTTTATCAAAGTCTCTTGCCTTTAAAGTTTGTTTCGCCTTCCAACCTATTTCAATTGACTTTTTCGATAAGTTAAACATGCTAATGAATATTTGAAACCAGAGAATATCCTGTATGACCTGGACCTTGATTTTCAATTTTAAAAAAGTCCACTTTTACTCGAAACTTTGGCACTTTTCACATGTTTTTGCTTGTCTGTGACTTTTTGGAGTGAATGATAAATCTTGTCTATCTGTTGCAAGATTGTTGGAACTGCTGAATATGGTAAGGTGACAGAGCTGCCTTTGAAGCTATTTACATATGAAGAAATTTAAAAATTACATTGGGTTTGCATAAAGATAAACTACGCTATATTTCTTCAAAATCATGATCAAGCATATGATGATGAAATGAGTTGCTGTGAAAACTAATGTCGAACCTCCCTCATGCGCCTGCGGGCATGATTTGACATTTCAGAAGACAAGACCCTAGACTCAGAAACTAAAAGACTCTTTCGACCAAAATAGAATTAATGACTGCAAATGACGAGAAATGAACTTTGGTGAATTTGACTCTGACGGAGGACTGACAAGACCGAGTCTAACAGGCCCCATTTTGCAACACACGTTTAACGATGTAGGGCCCATGCCACATAGGTTGAAATTTTCCTGCCCCCATCTTATCACGAGCTTGGTCATACAGGAGGATGAGATCTCCTTCAACGAAAGAACAAGATGAAATTGACTGATCAAAATGAGCTTTGACCCACTTTTTATGTGCTTCAATAATGAGAGCAGAAAAGCGCCGGGTTTCATCCAACCTTTCTAAATAAAGGAGACGCTATTCTTCTGGTGAAGTATTCGGCAGTAATTCAACAGCCAACTTGAGCGAAGGTATTTCACATTCAATCAAGAGAGTAGCTTCGAGGCCATAAACCAACTGGAAAGGAGTGAACCCGGTTGCGTTTTTAACTGAGGTGCGGTAAGCCCAAAGAGCCAAAATAACATGAGATTCCAATTGGATTCGTGGATCCCAATCGTACGTTGAAGCATCATGACAAGAACTTTATTCACAACTTCAACTTGGCCATTGGCTTGAGGGTAGTACGGCGTTGAGCTATCGTGACGCAGACCCAACTTAGAAGTCAACTCCGCCACCATATAATGTCGAAAATGGGAACCATGATCGGTAACAATTGCTTGAGGGACACCAAACATAGCAATAATTTGAATGAATATGAACCGAGTATTTGTCTTACTGTCAGCGGAAAGTGTAGGCATTTCTTCAGCCCATTTGGTGAAGTAGTCCACGGCTACGATAATATAAGCATGCCCCTTAGCCGAGTGATGATTACACATCATAAAATTGATGCCCCACTTCGCAAAGGGACCAATGGAAATGACAGGATGAAGAGGAACGGGTGATGCATGCAACTTGCGTTGATAAATCTGCCAACCATGGCATTTACAAACTGTGACAATACAGTCTTTAAAAATAGAAGGCCAAAAATAACGAGCATGAAGAATCTTCTGTGTAGTAGCATAACCAGACATGTGACCACCACAGGCACCACTGTGACAATCATTCAGAGCTTTCTCAGCTTCCTCGAGAGTCAAACATCGTCACAGAATGGAATCATCTCCAACATGATAGAGATTATCTCCAACTATACGATAAGGTTGCGACTGATGGCAGATGTGTCGGCGGGCATCTTTCGTCAACTCAGATCTCAAAGATGAAGTCTGGAGCTAGATGATGATATCACCATACCAAGGATCGAGGGTGATAATCAAGAAAAGTGAATCATCTGGAATGAATTCCTCAGAGCGAGAAGGAGAGGAGTCGGAAGGGAGAGAACAGAGTAAATCAGCAAAGACCAATTATTTCTTAGACTTGGCATTGGTAAATTCCAAATCAAACTCTTGGAGGAACATAACAATCCACTTATATTATTTGACCCCCAGCAATTTTCGATACAATATGTAGGTCATGGGGTTGCATTCAGAAATCATTGTCACTATACGTAAAAGAATATAATGACGAAAAAGTTGAACAGCTTGAAGAGCAGCCAACGCTAACTTCTAAACATGGGCATAACGCGTTTCAGGGTCGAGAAGGTTACGAGACAAGTAATAAATCACATGCTCATGACCATCATCATCGTCTTGTACCAAAACCATGGCAATCGGGTTGAAAGCGACAACTAAATACAGAGAAAATTCACGATGATAATTTGGAGGGTGGATGAGAGGAGCATTGACCAACAATGTTTTCAACGCATAAAAAGATTTCTGAGCGATCTCATCCCAGTAAAAAGGAATTCCTTGCTTTAACAATCGTGTGAATCCTTTAGCTACTTCGGCATAGTTAGGTATAAAACGGCGTAGAAAATTAGCTTTCCCTTGTAAACTCTACAACTTGTTGTGGTTCCTGTGATTTGGCAGATTTGGCAATAGCAAATGACAAGACAACATCAAACCAATTTTGGATCCTAGGATCTATCCCTCCTGGATCCAGAGAGGGATCTCTCTATAAATGAAAAGAATGATATATCTTTAAGGTTAGTTTATGGTATTAGGCTAGGTATGAAGCACAGGGGTTTGTTTGTTTTGTTTTTTTGGTTGGAGATCATTAACTGAGAAGGTTAAATGAATTGAAGAAGGAAATAAGTAGAAGGATGTTTCAGCATGGGAAGATAGGTCAAGAGAAGTGCCAATCCATTGGGCTATGGAGTCATAAAAGGGTTTACTCGCATAACAACTATCCAAGGGTTTCCATAGGGCAAGTCATCTATGCCAAAGGATCTCTTTAGATAGGTGGTGAGATGGAACATTAAGAAGTGAAGTGAAATAAAGAAACCAAAGTGCAGCCTAAGATCAGGTAAGGACTTTTAACCTATCCTGATTTTGACATAATTCAAAGGAAACTCTCAATAAAGACACAAAGGGTAGCTTAAGATCAAGGAAGGACTTTTAACCTAACCTGCTTTCAGCATACTCTTAAGGAAAAAAATCTAGAAGTCCTCATAACTGCCTTCAGAAAGTAGAAAACATTTAATATTAAACACAGAGTAAGGCCTAAGATCAGAGAAAGACTTTTAACCTTCACTGCTTTTGACACCAACTCACAAGGAAAATTTCAAGACAAACTTCTGGAGAAGAAACTAGAGGACAGGGCCAACCATAGACTTCCCTAGTTCAATATTTACTTAGCATGAAATGAAAATATCTTTCAAGGACAATGTTTCAAATTGTACTCACCAAGACATGGGCTCACCAACATTTCTTGACTGGTTATACTCTATAGGATTATAATTAAATACACAATCAAAGGAAAACATAAAGATAAAGATTTACAGTGAGGTTTAGGGTACTTCCAACAGTATGTCCTAATCTATGCTTGCTATTCTTTATGAAAGAATAATGGACAGTATGAAAAACATGAAAGGAGACAATTACAGTAAGGAAAAAACCACCAATAATATAGACCAAGATCCTGTGAATCTGCTTGTTCAATTGATGTGCAAAACCAGTTACATACTTTGAGTCCAGTGGCTTTATACAGTCCAAACTTCTCTTCCCAACATACTATATTACAAACCACTTAGATATTTCCCCTCAATAACAGTTCTAACAATCAATAAAAATCCCAACCCTTTACAATGAATCTTCAATGAATACTTATAGGTGAATGAGGAGGTGGAGTAGTAGATATGAACTTAAATGATTCATTAAGACAGAGGGGAGGAAGTATTTGAATGCCCACTCTACATAGTGGCTCTACATTAACATGTTGGTACCCTTTAGGCTGGTTTAGAATTCTTTGTCAGGTAGACAATAATTTCAGGTATGTCTCTTGAAGTACTCTCTGACGGTTGGTACTCTATTTTATCTTCTGAGATAAGTAAGGTGATAGAAGGTCTTTTAGGTCTTCCATGCTTCCATAACTGTTGTCCTGACAGTTTTTAAAGCCTCTATCAGTGTAATAATTTTTCTAGTGTTCGATGGAAAATGGAGGAGGTTGTGTAGCTAGTCCTTCTTAGGGAAAAGAACTTTCTACTGATATTAAATCATTGATATGGCTCGATGTGTGCTTTAGGCTTCATTAAGCCTACTTGATCATCTTCGGGTCTTTTGCTGTGTCCCTTATCATTTTAAACATTGGATTATAAGCATTAAGTCTTCAAAATTAGGTATTAATCCTTTAATTCTTCTTCTAATACTCTTTGTTGCTTCTTCTGACCTCTGTTTGTGAATATACAGGCTACAGAGGCACTGGAGGGTTTATGTCAGGGTTTAACAACCCGATATTCAATAAAAAATGTTTTAAACCCTCTCTGGTATCTTCCTCCGCGATCTTTGGCTCTGGGATAGTCCTTTTGCGCTCTATATCACCATGACTGTGACTGTGGAGACAGTATGATTTATCACCCTTTGAAACCTGCAAAAAAAACGATAAACACATTATAAAAACCAGCGGGAGTGGGGTGACTATTTCGGAGGCTCATGAGGATGGAGGCACAGTGACGAGAAGAGAGGATGCAGTTGAAAAATGGATGAAAACCCCTGGCAGAGTAATTAACCAGTTTTTTTGGAGGTTTAAGTGCGAGGGCGAACGTGGACCGTTAGATCAGGATGATCTATGGCTGAGATTGCTCGATGGAGTCATTGGGGGAACAGGCGAATGGTTGATGAATGAAGTTTCATTATAACGTGGACCGTTCGATCTCAGAGATCAATGGTTGTGATTGAAAGTGATATTGATGTTGCGGGGAGGTGGGCGGTATGGAGGAAAAGCAGAAGTGGTTTTTGCGCACAAAAAGGGGGGGAGGCGGTATCCACAAAAAAACGTGATTCCATACACCCTTTGACACACATCCCTCCGAATATTTCCCATTTTGCATAATTTTTTGGCGTTAACTCTCAAGTGCAAAAATTACGCAAAACGCATCGGCAACCGTCGGATTGGAGACTACAAATCCAACGGTGCAGATCGCAGGCGATGGGTGAAGATTTGCGCTGGCAGAAGAAGTGGTGGGGTTCATGGTGACGTGGGATGTTTTGTCGTGGAGCAGACGGGTATCGGGCCATCGGGTTTATTCTCGACCGTTGGATTCTTTGGATGAACGGTCGAGATCGAAGGACGAGGTGGAAGTGTTTTGGAATGGGGGATGAGATGTTGTATGGACAGGTAGGATAGATCTTGGTCGTTGGATATATAGAAATGAACGGTGGAGATTAAAAAGGGAAGCAAATTTTTTGAACAAGAGGAAAGCGAGGTAAGTGAACGAGTGGAGAACTCATAGAACATGATCCATATGTCTAAAAATAGACTTTGCGCCAAAAATAGCCTGCGGGCCCACTTAGTGAAGGCGACTCCTTTCCACTAAGCTCATCATCTTGTTGCATTCTCAACAGGAACATTAATAAGTGAGGTGAAAGAAAGAAATCAAAGTGCAGCCTAAGATCAGGTAAGGAATTTTAACCTATCCTACTTTTGACATACTTCGAAGGAAGCTCTCAATAAAGACACAAAGGGTAGCTTAAGATCAAGGAATGACTTTTAACCTAACCTGATTTCAACATACTCTTAAGGAAAAAAATCCAACAGTCCTCATAACCGCCTTCAGAAAGTAGAAAACATTTAAGATTAAACACAGAGTAAGGCCTAAGATCAGAGAAAGACTTTTAACCTTCACTAATTTTGACACCAACTCACAGGGAAACTTTCAAGACAAACTGTTGGAGAAGAAACTAGAGGACAAGGCCAACCATAGACTTCCCTAGTTCAATCTTTACTTAGCATGAAATGAAAATATCTTTCAAGGAAAATGTTTCAAGTTATACTCAGCAAGACATGGGCTCACCAACATTTCTTGACTGGTTATACTCTATAGGATTATCCTTAAATACACAATCAGAGGAAAACATAAAGATAAAGAATTACAGTGAGATTTAGGGTACTTCCAACAGTATGTCCTAATCTATGCTTGTTTTTCTTTATCAGAGAATAATGGACAGTATGAAAAACATGAAAGGAGATAATTACAGTAAGGAAAACATCACCAATAATATAAACCAGGAACCTGTGAATCTGCTTGTTCAATTGATGTGCAAAACCAGTTACATACTTTGAGTCCAGTGGCTTTATACAATCCAAACTTCTCTTCCCAGCCTACTATATTACAAACTACTCAGCTACTTCCCCTCAATAATAGTTCTAACAATCAATAAAAGTTCCAACCCTTTACAATGAATCTTCAATGAATACTTATAGGTGAATGAGGAGGTGGAGTAGTAGATATGAACTTAAATGATTAATTAAGATAGAGGGGAGGAAGTATTCGAATGCCCACTCTACATAGTGGCTCTGAATTAACATGTTGGTACCCTTTAGGCTGGTTTAGAAGTCTTTGTCAGGTAGACAATAACTTCAGGTATGTCTCTTGAAGTACTCTCTGACGGTTGGTACTCAGTTTTGTCTTCTGAGATAAGTAAGGTGATAGAAGGTCTTTCAGGTCTTCCATGCTTCCATAACTGTTGTCCTGACAGTTTTTAAATCCTCTGTCAGTGTAATAATTGTTCTGGTGTTCGATGGAAAATGGAGGAGGTTGTGTAGCTAGTCCTTCTTAGGGAAAAGAACGTTATGCTGATATTAAATCATTTATATGGCTCGATGTGTGTTTTAGGCTTCATTAAGCCTACTTGATCATCTTCAGGTCTTTATCTGTGTCCCTTATCCTTTTAAACATTGGATTATAAGCATTAAGTCTTCAACATTAGCCATTAATCCTTTAACTCTTCTTCTGATACTCTTTGCTGCTTCTTCTGACATGTGTTTGTGAATATACAGGCTACAGAGGTGCTAGAGGGTTTATGTCAGGGTTTAACAACCCGATATTCAATAACACATGTTTTAAACCCTCTCTGGTGTCTTCCTCCGCGATCTTTGGCTCTGGGATAGTCCTTCTGCGCTCTATATCACCGTGACTATGACTGTGGAGACAGTATGATTTATCACCCTTTGAAACTTGAAAAACAAACGATAAACACATTATAAAAACCAGTGGGAGTAGGATGATTGTTTCGAAGGCTCGTGAGGATGGAGGCGTAGTGAGGAGAAGAGTGGATGCAGCTGAAAAATGGATGAAAAACCCTAGCAGAGCAGCTAACTAGGTGTTTTGGAGGTTTGAGTGCGAGGGCGAACGTGGACCGTTAGATCAGGAAGATCTACGGCTGTAATCACTCGATGGAGTCATTGGGGGAACAGGTGAATGGTTGATGAACGAAGTTGCGTTATAACGTGGACCGTTTGATCTCAGAGATCAACGGTTGTGACTGAAAGTGAGATTGATGTTGTGGGGAGGTGGGTGGTATGGCGGAAAACTGGAAGTGGTTTTTGCGCACAAAAAGGGGGGGAGGAGGTATCCACAAAAAAACGCGATTCCATACACCCTTTGACACGCGTCCCTCTGAATACTGCCCATTTCACGTAATTTTTTTGTGTTAACTCTCAGGCACAAAAATTACGCGAAATGCATCGGCAACTGTCAGATTAGAGACTGCAGATCCAACGGTGCAAATCGCATGCGATGGGTGACGAGCTATGCTGGCGGAAGAAGTGGTGGGGTCCATGGTGACGTGGGATGTTTTGTCGTGGAGCGGACGGGTATTGGGCCATTGGGTTTATTCTTGACCGTTGGATTCTTTGGATGAATGGTCAAGATCGAAGGACGAGGCGGAAGTGTTTTAGAATGGGGGATGAGATGTTGTATGGATGGGCAGGATAGATCTTGGCAATTAGATCTATAGAAATGAACGGTGGAGATTAAAAAGGGAAGAAAATTTTTTGAACAATAGGAAAGAAGGGTAAGTGAACGAGCAGAGAACTGGTGGTCCGATGGCCTTTGATCTTTGTAGATCAACGGTCCAGATTTTCTTGGACCAAAACGTCGGAAAACAGAAAAATAGGAGGAAAGGGTTTTTACTGCGGAGGTTTAATGTTTTAAGAGCCCGATTGCGGGGCTTCGGACGTATGAGGTGAAAGGGTTGAAGAATATAAGGCCTCGGGGGCTTAAATGTCTTATAATGTAAAAATATTGTTTTAGGCCCAAAATTAGTGCTTTTTAAGCCAAACTGAAGGTTCTGATAGGCAAAAGAAGGGATTTTTAAACCAAATAAAGGGCAATTATAAGTTTTAAAGGGGTTTAGGATGATATGGAGGTTGAAATGAAGTCTTCAAAGGAATTTTTGCGAAGGGAATAAGGGTGAAAAATGGGGATTTTGTGGGAATGAAATGGAGCAAATGGAGGCATTTTGAAAATAATCTCTTTCACAAAAAATTGGGGCTCATTCAATGGAAACAGCAGTGAAGATAATTTTGAAAGATAAGGATATCACAAGGCTTCAAGGATGATAAATTTTCAAAAGAAATTTTCACTTGAAAGCTTAAACACCAATTTAGCCACCTGTTTACTTTGACAAATTATTATAGGTGGCTAACACAACTGATGCAATGAGGAAGAAGAGGGGAGATTGATAATAGCCTCAACCTTGAGAGGAGCTAGGCGAATCTCGTCTTTGGAAATGATAAACCCTAAGAGTCTACCGGAATCGACGCAGAAGACACACTTATGCGGATTAAGCCAAATGTTATAGTGTTTACAACGAAGAAAAATTTTACGAAGGTGGTCAGGATGGTCCCTACGCTTAGTTGAATGAGCCAGAAGGTCATCTAGATAAGGCTGAATGATGTGGCGAATATCATGGAAGGCATAAGACATCGCGCACTGAAATGTGGCCCTGGAATTCTTCAAACCAAAAGGAAGCTTATTATATGCAAAGGTGCCCCAAGGACAGATGAAGGCAATCTTGTGTTGATCAGTCAGGAGAATGTTGATCTGATTATGGCTCGAAAAACTATCCATAAGGGAAAAAATCTCACTCCCGGCACAGTCATCAATAATTTGATCGATGAAGGGAGTAGGATAATTATCCTTAAGACAAGCTCGACTGATATCACGATAGTCAACACAGACACGAATAGTGCCATGTTTCTTGTCAATAGGAACAATATTAGAGACCCAGTCTGTCAATGGAATCGGATAAATGAAACCAACTTTGAGAAGATTTTCCACTTCGGCCTTAATGGCAGCAGCTTTCCTAGGATGCACCGGACCCAAACGTTGACGAATGGGTTTCAAATTGGGGTAAGTAGCAATTTCATGTACCACAATGCTAGGATCAATGCTAGGCATTTCTTCGTAGGACCATGCAAAGACATCATGGAATTCGCGAAAAATGCTAGTATAGACTTGCACTTCATCAGAAGAATAAGTAACCCCAATATGGATATTTTTGACGATTCCCGGTTTAATGGAAATGTCGATAGGAATCATCTGAGTAATGTTACTCAAGTTACCTTCCGAGAAAACTTCATGGGCCTGAAAATTTGTTTGAAGTAGAGGAGAAGGAACCTAAGAGGAAAAATGCTCAAGACAGGTAGACATGGCCCTGAGGCTTGGTATAAATGAGGAACGATGATGACCATCGTCCCACGATAGATCATCGAGAGACAAGGTTTCCACGATAGCCTCATCGGAAGGAAACACTTCTTTCAAAGGATCCGATGAATCGAAATCACCAAGACAAGGGGATTGACAATAGATGTCAAGAGCCATGCTCGAAGGAGCAGAATCAGAGGACGGAGTGTCCGATGCAGCAATGAGTTCACAATATTCATTTTCAATTGGACTCAATGGCATCAAATCTCTGAATGAACTAATCTGGTCAGGAGGAGGGATAACCCACGGGTCATCGGTTCGAGAAATCATGTTGACCTTAATAGTATTTGGTGGTTGAATAGGGCAAACACCCATGAGGGCAGGATCCTTGAAAAGACCCATCCCCACGCTCTCGTAGGGAGTAGGGATCTTATCCACATATGGAACATTTTTCTTGGAAGAAGAAGTGAAAAAATACAATTGATTGACAGTGATAATATTTCCCTCATGTGGAAATTTCAAAACACGAAAGAGAGTGGATAGAACACATAGCATGGCGTGAGTCCAACTGCGTCTGAGGAGAATATTATAATTGAGTTTTGCATCAACGACTTCGACCTTGACATTGACTCTTTTCCCTTCTAATGTGATCGGTAAACTGGAGAGAACACCAAGAGGTTTGGACTCTCTTCCATCAAATGCTTCAAGGGCATTGGGTGATGAAGTGAGAGTGAGAGAACCAATGGCTTTCCAACAAGTAGATGACATAACACAGGTAGATGAACCCTCGTCCACGACTGCTCGGTGAATTTTCAAACCATTAATACCAACTTCAATGATGAGCACAATTTGGTGTGGGAGTCGTGGGATGAATTTCTCTAAATCAAAAGCAAGAAGGCTAGTGTCGATAGGATCGACCCCACCTATCACAGATAGCAAAGCCTTTCATTGTGATGGACAACTCTGAAGTACTTCTAAAGCAGACATCGTGGATGGCGCCTGAGCCAAATCTTCAACAATACTATAATGTTGAGCAGCACGAGCATTAGGGTTGTACGAAGACTTACGGAGAACACCTTTGGAAGGCGGTCGAACAATGGACTCAGCGCTAGGTCGTTTAATCTCAAGAGAGCTAGAAACAGGTGGAGGAGGAGGACCATCAGCGATCCCTTTCCCCGCGGCCTGACATGAACCAGAATAATCTTTCGATCGAGTAGCAATAGAAATAGGTGCAAAACCGTTCATCATGAACACTTGTGAACCAGATGGTGCAGAGTACTGAGGGTGCTCTACCATCTGGGTCTACTAAGGGAAAGGTTCTTTAAGAATAGCTAGAGCTCCTTGGGTGCCTTTGATAAATTGACTCACTTCAGACCATCGAGGACAGTCCTTGGTGAAGTTCTCATCATCACAAATAAAATAAGGATACTTCGGTTTGCATTGAGAACTATCAGCAGAACAAGGTTTTGGAGAATCTTGTTTCGGGGTATCGGCTTTGGCCTTACCTTTACACTTCTTCTTACCTTTGGAAATTTTATCTGTAGGATTGGCTTGAACAGAATTCACTTCTACGGGTTTGCCAGAATTCGAGTTTGACTGAGAAACTACATTAGTGGAAGAAGTAGACTTCTGCTTCCCAGAGTTAGATGAAGGAAACTTTTGAGAACCTTGTGATACGGAACCAATAATACCATCAACGGATGGAGTCGCTGGTGGTTTAAAAGTTCCAGGTCGAGAAGCATCAGGCAAGATATCATATAATGTGCCAGACTGAGAGTACACGAGATCAAGGTATTGGGCGTAATAAATGGCTTGTTCCTCGGTTACACATGCCCCCGTAGCTATGAATTTGGAAATATGATTGACAAAGGAGGTAGTGAACCAATGAGTCAGAAGCTGATCATGTATCTCAAATTTGATCATGCGACGACGACGACGCTGCCACTCATGAATATGATTCGAGATATGAGTGGCTCGGTCCTGTTTCAATGAACTAAGGAGATGCGTCCCGGTCTCATAGCATATCGGTAACTGAAAATGTGTAAGGAATGCCATGGCCAAAGAAATGAAATCTTGGAAAACTCCACGAGGCTGCTCAATGTACCACTTCGCAGCGGCACCAGTAAGAGTTAGCTGGAAAAGACAAAGATGAATAGAATCGTCAACCCAACAGTTTGAAGAACACCACAAGTGGTAAGTCATAACATGCATTTTGGGGTCTTCACCAGGTTTACCCTCAAATTTAGGACAATCACCAGGAATCTTGGCCGGAACCGGAGGCCAATATGGATTATGAAGAATAGGATCATTTGTCAACTTCGACAAATCGGGTAATTCCAACGTAGCAAGAAATGGTAATTGAGTATTAAAAGTCATCGGAGGTCTTTGATAAGGACCTGTGTGTACATTCCACCCATTCTGAGCGGGATTTTGTCCCCATACATTCTGTCCCAAAGGATTCGGATCATAGGGATTAAAAACAGGATAATTCGGTTGATACTGGGATTGAGGGCCAAGATATTGAGTCAAAGCGAACCACTGAGGTCCTTGCTGAGTAGCATAAGGATTCTACGTCTATGAAATGTAAGTATGACTCTAAAGTTGCTAATAAACAGGTTGATTTTAAGGGTAAGGAATTTGGGGTGTACTATATACCGATAGATATGAAGCTTGAGGGTAATAAGTGCCCTACGGTTGCACAGGTTGACCTTGTGGAGCAGGTTGAGTAGGCTGCTGAGCAGGGTAAACAGGTAAAACTAGCTGCGAAAACAAAGGAATCTACTGGTGGGCAGGTTGCAACGGCTGCTGAGCTGGTTGAACCGGTTTTTGAAATGATTTTTGAGGGCCACTAGGTTGACCTTGTGGGAAAAGTTGGCCTGATGGTTGCGACAAACCAGGTTGACCAGGAGAAGGGCCAAGGGGTTGTCCTAGTTGCACAATATTTGGGCCATACTGAACGTACGGTTGTGATTGAGGTGCAACATGTTGTCCCTGTAATGGATAATTTTACCCCCTAAGACCAAAAGATGATCTGGGTTGATTTAACAATTGACCCAAGAGACCAGAGGGTTGTCCATGTTGGACCAAAGGCTGTCCTTATAAATTTTGGCCTTGTGGACCGTATGGTTGTCCCTGTGGACCAGAAGTAGGGCCCTGCTGCGCTAAAGGTTGTCCCTGAGAGGGTTGTCCTTGTAAGCCAGAGGGTTGAACAGGCAGAGTAGATCCCAGATGAGTAACAGTCTGATAAGGATCATAAATAGCCTGATAAGGATCAATAGGAGGTAAATAAACCAGATTACCATACACATCATAATGGTGTGGGTAGATATATACAAGATTACCAACAGCATCAAAGTGATAGTGTAATGTTCCAAAATTGGAATTTTATACAATAATAAGAATACCTTAATGTATTCCAAAGTTGGAGAATAGAAAGTAATAAACTCATTTAATTTGTTTGAACACATATCCATCATAAAAACAATCACAGCAACAAACTATGCATTTATACAGCTCACCAAGTGGGGAAAAGCAGTTATTTTTGCCTCAAAAATGCTATTTTCTGAATATTGAGTTTAAAAAGTGGAAAATAAAAGTTGTGTCCCTTAGAATGGACAATATAGGACATGCATGAAAAATATTTTCAGAAAAAAATTCCTTTAGCTTAGTTAAAGAGGCCTCCCATGCTCAAGACAGCTTAAAATTGCCAAAACCCCAAGACTGCCAAAATGCTAGAGTAGCTGCACAAGTGACTGCACAGTATAAAGAGATGTTAACTTAGAAAATAGGGAAATATGACTGGTAATGTTATTATAATACTCAATGATGTACAAAATCAGAGATCTAATCTCTTTTACACAAATCCAAGAAGACCTCGCAAGGATTTCTTGACAGAAAAGATATAAAAGAGAAGCTGACGCAAAATATGTGGCTGAATAACGTTGTATGGATGAAGCTCTACATAATATGGCTGAACATGCAAATAAATGGTTGTATATGCTTCCTCTAGCTTTCCCAAAGAAAGGTTGATCCTTCTCTTGGGAAACTAGCACCTCCAATTGGGGTTTTCACCCCTTCCACTGCACACCTTAAGAAATAACGTAGTTTTCTGAAGGGACTACATTTTTTCTGAAGGTAGATGCTTGGCCCAACACCAGGTAGTAGAAAATTCAGATCAGAAACCTCCTCTTATAATTCTCAAGCAAGATCTCCAAGAAATATTAGGGAATCCCCACCCGGGAAAACCCTTGCACTAAGCAGTGCAGCAACTTAGCTAAACAAATAAGTATGCAGGAAGTCTAAGCGGACCTCATGAAAATATAATCTCCAATATTTTCATATGCTTGCCATCTCCTTCATTATATAATTGATGAGCTTCCTCACCAAGGGTCCCACCGACTATGAGGTTGCTTCCATGCAAAGGCTCCTCCACCAAAACTGCATTGTCCAACAAGATGGTTCAATGCATCTAGATAGTTTTGTTGACTTGGTCAACCTTGAATGATTCTCCATGCCTTGTCCCTTTTCATACTCAAGGTGCCTTCATTTTATCTAACTGGATTTGATCCATATTCACATTGAGCTGGCTTTATTTAGAATCCATTTCTTTGAGAGTAATTTATGTTGACTTGGTAAAAATTGACTTTGCCCACATATTTTAGACCTTGTTCAGACATGTGGATGTTTGAACTAGTTATTACATGATCCCCTTTCAAACTAGGAGGGATTTTTATTCATACTTGAGCAAATTATGAGCCTCCTTGCTCAATTATTCATGCATCTAGATTCCGAAAGAAAAATTTAATATTCCTGTTAGCTGAAGCTAAATTAGGAATATTACAGATGGAATCGAGGATTAGCAGGAGCCTGAGATTGTTGAGAACCCTGAGAATTCTACTTCTGAACAGAAAGTAGATATTCTTCAAAAGTAAGACCACCAGAAATCACAGGAGTAGTGGAAATTGAGCTAGAAGCCACACAAACTGTTGGTTCAACTGGAACAGATGTGATAGTAACTGACAAACCAGGAGTCAAAGGTGATAGCCCCAACGAAGGTAGGACCGAACTCAGAGGAGGATTTACTGTACTGGATTGCGCAATGGAGGGAACGCGAGACATAATCTGACTCAAAGACCTATATCCAAGCGGAAGTGAGACCGACGGTGATGAAGATTGGGTGGAGGCATGAGAGAGATATTCAGGAAATATTTGATATTCTCCTGTGGAAAAAATAATTCCTTCACTGCCAATAGAACTGGAGTAATCCATATCTGAGTCCAATGGAAGATCTTTGAAAAGACTACGGGGACTAGGAGGTACCGCAGCAGCAACAAAAGGCGATCCAGACGTACGAGGAGGAAACTCTCCTTCTTCCCCAAAACCAGACCAAGCACTTGAAGGAGGCCAATGGAATTCAATTGGCTCATTAAGTGGAGATCAAGTAGTGAGGGGTTGGATAGATGAAAGAATAGGCTGCGAGAACTCGACAGACCTAGTGGACTGAGGAGTTTCAAAAGAAACGTCTAGAAAAGAACTACCACTAGGAGGCAGTGAGGATGACGAAACTGGATGTTCTGCCACTTTGACTGTATATCAGAATAGGAAGGAAAAGAGATAACCATTCGAAGGTGCCAAAACAAGAACCAAATAAATCAATCAAGCCAAGCACGAAACTTCTAATGGGCGTGCGATCGTAGGCGATTAATTTTATAACATTGAAACCAAAATTCATTTTTTCATGTTTTAAGAGTCGAGAAACAGGAAAAAGATGACTATGGTCACTTTCAATTTGAAACGAGTATGAAAGGACAAGTTCTCGATGATCTCTTCTCTTGTTTAAAGAGTCACGAAAAGATCGAAATGACTTCTCAGGAATTCTAAGCAAGAGGGTGTACCAGGTTTCCGTGAACTGCCATATACACCTTGGTGATCAAATGAAACAGAGATGACCAAGGACTTGACGTATGTGTAGGTAGTCTCCCCGAATGTTGTGTTCAGTGTATCATGGTTTCAAGGCGGCACACTCGGTTGCCTATGGATAAAAGGATTGAAACCTAGAGGGGTCTCCCTTTATATACGCGAAGGTACGGGGAACACAAGTCCGTACTAGCCCTATATGAAGCCAACAGGCGAGCGACAGCTACTATTTTTTAAGACGCCTTAGGTTCATTGAGTAAATTTTAAATTTAACCTTGAATTAGGTTTCAATTTCCAGGCCCTATCGAATTTGGAGCTCAACTTCCTAAATGCAAACTATATGCAAATGAATATCATTTCAATTCGATGAATGCTAGTTATAGGAAGGATAGAAATATTTCAAACAAGTAAGCAAGGAAAATATGCGAAGAAACTTCTAATGCCCTTAATGCAATCAATCTAAAATGAAATTCCTTCCTAAATTGACCAATGCTAGTTATGTAAAGGAACGTTCCACTTTCGATACAATAAAAGAATGCAAAGATATTTTTTTATTTTTTATTTTTAATGAAATAAAGCACACAACGTACTAATTCAATGGAAAACAAAATAAACACTAGTTTGAATTTCGTGAATGTAAGGTTTTGAAATTGAATGACTCAACCAAAACGAAACAGACACAAAAACAGGCAAGCTAATGGAGCAAACTTTCAATCAAAAAAGATATTTTCCCAAAGCGACCCAAACAAGAAAAGTAATCGATGCTCAAATTATTGAAGAAGAAGCTCTAATCGAAAAATGAAAAGACAATTCAATCATCAAAACAAAAGGATCAAGAAAAACTCAGTCTAATGACCTGAAATGAGACTGATAACAATCAAAGAGACTTGTTCTTGAACAGAAAGCTCGCTGTGCAAGAATGCTTAGAAACCCTAAGGTCCTAAATGACACCGACAAGAAAACGGACAAACGACTGAGGGAAACAAGGCTACAGTAGTCAACACAGTCTGAAAGGCTTAAACACACTAAAAAATGACCCATAAGCAAGAACAAATGACCAAAACACTCATTAAGGAGGTCAAACCAAAACCTACAGGGGTTGGCGCGACTGTAAGGCTATAATCTGCGCCATACAAGGGTTGGCGCGATTGCTAAAAGAGAAACATCTGCCAATTGGCGCGATTGTCCAGAAAAAAACCACGCCAAGCTGGATACTTATGGGAAAAGGAGGAAAAAACCTAACCTAATGAGAAGAGGTCAACCTTGACACTCTGGAGTTAAACAGAGGATGGAAACTTAGCAAACAAACCACAAAAAGACAGATAAATAAACCAATAATCGAATCTGACCCAACAAGATGACACAAAAAACTTGCACTGATCCCCAATGGAATCGTCAATTTTTTATGAAGGTAAATCCTCTCCGCAGACAGAGACGATCCCTCTAGCCCTAGGTTGGGTCTAGTAACAAAATGACATGCTAAATTTTTGCTTCCTAGTTAATGAATGAAAAAAAACACGGTAGATTGACCTACCTTTAATCCAACGCTATCGTCGTTCCTGAAAGAGCAGTGGCCTCTCACTCCTGCCTTGGAAAATCACAGTCAGTTCGTTGTTATGCTTAGATACCTTCACATTGGACAAAGAACAAGAACAACATATGACAACAAAGTTTCACTCATAACTATTAGCCAATCAAAGAGGGCTAAACATATCGCATCAAATAAACATCATAACACAATAGTGGAACCAAACAGTAGTCATGTATATAAATGAATAGAAGGAAGAGTACAACTAATGCTTTGACGTCGCAGTCTCCTCTAGCGGGGTTTAGGCGAAGCGCATCTCAAATTTTGGTTAGGGAATTTGGACTCAAGCTCTCTCAAAATTCTTTGACTCAAGCTCTCTCAACATAATCCTTCTTATTCTATCCTCTCTAGCAGCTTAGCTATAGTATGTATAGTTCTCCCAGTTCAGCTATTCAGCCGTTCATCTAGCTTCTACTAAAAGAGATAGTTTCTTTTATAGATGAAAAGGAGGAGGTTGGGATCCCTAAAAAGGTGGGAGGGAGTCCTAACCTTTAGGAGAGTTTCAAGGGAGGTGGAAACTACTAACTAAAGGAAAGAGTTCATGGTTGTTTCAGTTCAACCACTCCCAATGACTCATCCCCAAGGTGGTTGGAATGGAACCTCCGCCTCTATTTTTAAAAAACATTCCATAAACAGCTTGGTGCGGGTGTCTAACTAGCACAGAGCACCAAGGGGCGGGGGCTCAGTGTTAAATTTCTCTGTCGGTGTGAGGGTGTAACTGGCTACTCGCACCAAGGTAAAAATAGGGATTTTTACAGCTCTGCTCAAGGAAATGTCAACAAGAAGAATGTTGCTTTCATCAAAAGGGATGCAAGGATGGTATTTGCAACGCATGACACTGCTTATTGGTCACATAAATGACCCTCCAATGTGCGAGTTGGGGAATGTAGGGACAGTGACAAAATTTTGTGTAACACATGTGACCACAACTATTGGGGCCTCCGGCGAGTTGGGATTGCTGGCGGTCCCCCCCTCTGACTAACTTCAAGTACATCTGGCAAACTTATAGGGTAAGTCTCATCCGATAGAAGAGTTGGTCAAAGTCGTGGGCACCTTGGAGGTCACAAGGTTGAACCCCCCAGACTCCAAAAAAAATTTTGGTCTTTCGTACAGGGGACACATGGCACCCTCTGGGCTAGCCACATGTCACCCATCCAACGATCCACAAAATTTCATACATATCCAAATCAACGGCCCAAAAATTAACACTTGGTGAATCTTGGTTGGATTAAGAAAATAGAATATTCTTGGAATATTCTATTTTTGCTTACTGTACCTACATGCTGACTAGGCATCTCAGTCACTCCTGTCACAAAATTTTAGTTGTTTAGGAAAATGATCAGAATGTGATATCTCCCTCATACGACATCGGTTTTTCGAACCATTCACAACACCAGAAACGCAATGACGAGATATACCCACTTGCTCAAGTTCAGTATAGTTTTGATCAATTTCAATTTTGAGCAAAATACATGATCTTCTTATCACACCTCCCCATTGGGAAGCTTTTGTACCCCAAAAGACTTTAATTACCTATTCAGTAGATGAGGGTACATATCCCTCACCTTTCCAACTTCCATCCATCTTGTCTTACTTGGTTTATTGCCTTTGAGCCCAACTTGAAGCTCGTCAACACTTCCCCTCTTAAATGTTCTTGTCCTCTTGTCAAGGATGGCATCCTCCTTTAGCTCATCCAGAAATTCTGGTGAGAAATATTCTATAGACGGCAACTAAACATCACTCCCTTGATCATCAATCAAACGAGTCTCATACAAACATAAATTTTCAACATTTACAACTAAATAAATTTGCATAAATTAAGGCAAGTCAATTTGAAATGCATTATTATCAACTTGCTTAATGATATTGAATGGACCATAATGAATGGGCTTGATATTTTTACCTTCTCCTTGCATCCTTTCTTTGCTTATGTGCAACCATAGCTCATCTCCTTCTTGAAACTTGTGATCAACTCTATGTTTGTCATGCCTCTCCTTGTATTTTCTTTGACTCTTCTCAAGCTATTCTTGAACTTGTTGATGAATAATCTGAATTTTCTCAATGAACTTTTAAGCCTTGTCAATATCAGTATGCCCATCAATTGCAACATCCTTCTCAAATATGACGTCTAATGGTGATTTTGGAAAGTACCCAAACCAGGCTTCAAGAGGTGAAGTATTTGTAGAAGAGTGCTTGGCACGGTTGTAAGCGTGCTGAATGTAATGCAATTTTTCATCCCACAACTTGGGATGTTTGTTGTAATATCCTCTCAATAGATGCACAACGGTTATGTTCACCACCTCAGTTTGGCCATCAGTTTGCGGATGAAAAGCAACACTTTTTTCAACTTTGTGTCCATCATCTTCCAAAGATTGGACCAAAAATTTCCAATGAACCTAGAATCCCTGTCACTAACAATAGAATTTGGCAATCCATAATGAACCCATACATGTTGAAAATAAAGTTCATCAATTTTTTCAGCAATAATGGTTTTCTTACAGGCATAAGTATACACATTTTACTGAATCTATCCACAACTACATAAAGATAATCATGTTGTTTTCTTGACATAGGTAGACCTCCAACAAAGTCCATGGAGACACTCTCCCATGGCCTTGATGGTATCGGTAGTGGAGTGTACAACCTAAGCTTCATATTGCTAGGCTTGCTTATTTCACACATAGAACAACCTCTTATCAAATGTGACACACTATCTATCATGCGAGGCCAATAGCAATACCTCTGTAGATGCGCCATTGTTTTGCTTACCCCAAAGTGTCCATCAATAAGAGACGAATGAGCCTCTCTCCTTGTGATGTACATAGCTTGCTCAAATGAAATAGAAATTTATTATGCATGTGATAATCATTTTCCTCAACTTGATTCCCTTCACTCAAACTAGCATACACATCTTGAAAATCAACATCATGTGCATATTGTTCTATGTAACTCTCATGTACAATAGAATAATTTTTAAGTAAAGTAGAAGCACTTATAATTGGCCTTGAAATCAGATCAGCAAATTTGTTGAAAATACCTTTCTTGTACCTTATAACCAAGTGAAACTATTGAAGAAATCCCATCTACCTGAAATGTCATGACTGCTGCAATTTTGTTTGCGACTACAAGTACTGTAATGGTTGGCGATCGATATGTATAATCATATCTTTACCCATTAAGTAGTGTTTCCACTTCTTAATGCTTTGTACCAACTCATACAACTCTTTTTCATATGTAGGATAATTAGTTACATCACCATTTAATGTTTCAGAATGAAAAGTGATAGGCTTACCATGCTGCAAAAGTATTGTGCCCATGGCATAATCACTAGCATCGGTTTCTATCTCAAATGCCTATCTCAAATTCACTAATGCAAGGACCGGAGCTGAACTGATCTTGTCTTTTAAAGCTTCAAAAGCTTTATGTCGCTTCCCTCTCCATTGGAAGCCTTTCTTTAGACTTGTCACTGCATGCATATGAGCTGCTATGGCAGAAAAGTTAGCAATAAATTGTCCCCAATATTGAGATATGCCTAAGAAACTTCTTATCTCGGTTATTGTTTTGGGAGTGGGCCAATTCATAATGGCTTCCACTTTAGAAGGATCAATTCTCAACTCGCCTCCTCCTACAATGTGTCCCAAATAAAGCAGAAAAGTCTTTCTGAACTAACACTTTGAAATCTTAAGAAATAATTTATCTTTCTTCAAAACATCAAGCACCCTTTTCACATGCAAGACATGGTCTTCTCTTGTTTGGTTGAAAATGAGTATATCATCTCAAGACACAATCACAAATTCATCAAAAAATGGACGCAAAACATTATCTATAACACACATGAAAGTTGTCGATGCATTACACAACCCAAACGACATAACCAACCACTCAAAAAGTCCTTGTTTGGTTTTGAATGCATTCTTCCATATATCACTTTCTACAATTCTTACTTGATGATATCCACTTCATAAATCTAACTTAGTGAAAAGCTTTTCTTCTTTCATTTGATCAAGAAAATCATCTATCCTTGGGAGTGGGTATCGATTCTTTACCGTTATCTTATTCAAAGCTCTGAAGTCTACACACATGCGCCAAGTCCCATATTTCTTTGGAATCAAGACTATGGGTGAACCGCATGGCGAATTGCTTGGCCATATGAGTTCCTTGTCCAAAATGTCCTTGATTTTCCTCTTAATTTCAGAATTATCCATTATCAACATGCGATACATGCCAATGTTTGGAAGAGGACAATCTTGTTGCAACTGAATCTCATGTTGAATCTCCCTTTTTGGAGGCAATCATGTTGGCTCCTAAAACATCTCATGATGTGCATCAACTACATCATAAAAATCTGATTTCAACTTAGGATCACAATCCTAAAATGATTCATGATTAACATAAGCTTTAGGCTTAATCATTAGAAGAACAAAATTCTTACTTCAATTCACCAGCCTCTTTATTTGTCCAGCATTTACCATTGCAATTATTGCCTTCTTGTGATGTGCTCTAACAATGTACTCCTTGGAATATTTGAATAAATGCTATGTGTTCTCATGGTGATGGAAGATCATTTTCCTATCATACAAGTAATGACTGCCCAACACAATACCCGAAATATCAAGCAAAACCGCATCTAATTCAACTGTGTCAACAAAATGTGCATTTATTGCAAAGCGCAATATGCACTTCTTTGAAACCTGTAAATTTGCATCCTTACAAATCCACCTAAGTGGACATGGTTTTGGATGTGGAATGGTCTCAAGATTAAGTTTCTTGACCATGTATTCAGAGATTAATTTTTCTTGTGACCCAATGTTAAACAATGTGTCAATCTTGGTATGTTTGGATATAACCCTCACATGAAATAGTTCAATTCTCTCTTCTTCATTTGGAGCTTGTATGTGACAGTTTGATGTACTAGTACTGGGTTTTGTTTCAATTTCTTTCTCCTTCATGTTCTTCAATCCCATGGCTGTAATTTTAGATTCATCAACTGAATCCTCTCCCAAATCATGTTGAGTTGTAGCTGCAGTTTTCTGTTTCCCTTTTTTGTTATGATGTTTGGGCTTCTTTTCAGGATGTAATTTCCAACAATTTTTCTTTTCATGGCCTTCTCTTGAACAATGTTTACGGACCACTTTTTCTCCCTCTTTCTTGATATATGCATTCTTTTTTCCCTTACATTTTGAGGTATTTTCTTTGTTTTTCCCCTTAAAAGGTTTCTTCCTACCCTCATCAGTAATGTTTTTCCCTCTAGCTTCTAGATGTGTGGCCTAAACACAAACTTCATCTAGAATTGTAGGGTTAAACATGAGAATACTATGTCTTAGGTAGCTATGTAAGCCTTCTATGTACTTGAGAAAATTATCTTGGCTCTACAAATCTACCCCTAATAAGAGATATCTTCTCCTAAATTCTTGGGTGTATTCTTGCACATTTTTTCCTTTCAATTGTCTAAAATTTGTCCAGTTCATTATGGCTTTCTGCATGTGAGCTAATGGATAAAACTGTTGTTTTATTGCAGTAATGAAATCAGACCATGATAGGATAATCTTACCATGCTTCTTGATCTCCTCCTTTGTATTGGCATCCCACCAAACAATTGTTGCACCTTCCATTCTCAATGAAGCTAGTTGGATTTTGGTATCATCATCATGAAGGTTACGAATTCTCAAATAGACCTCCAATTGCCTAATCCAATTATCAATATTTTCTGCATTGACTTCACCATTAAACATTGGCAATTCAAACTTAACATCAAGTTTTATAAAAGGACTTTTACCAGTGTTCTTTGACTTGTGTGGTTGATGTACTGAAGATGAACTAGAGGATGATGATGATGAGGGTGAGGATGGTGACTTTCCACTTCCTCCATTTCCTCCATTTCCCTTCTTTGATTTATCTTCATCATTTTGACCTCTTGATGATCCTTGGCCTTCCTTATGAAGTCTGGATCCTTCTCCTTCTATTCTCTCATTCCTTTCTTGATAAAGGAGTCTCACCATCTCAATCATGTCAAGGAATGCTTTCCTGAACACTCTTTCTTATTCTTTTGGATCCACCTCTTCATGGATTTATTCTTCCTTTGGAGGCATGCTTAATGTTGCTTCTGCTTCTTTTGGAGGTTAACTAGGTGGTGGAGAATATAGAAATATTTTTGTAATATTCCCAAATGGGAAAAGCAACAATATAGCTCACAAAAATGGAAATAGAAACAAATGTTAACACATTACATATGAGCCAAATGATAGATCCATGGTCTTATGTATACCAGCAATAAATAAGTACAAGATCTTGGGGATCAAGTCCCTTAAGATAGGCAAAAGAAGCCTCCAATGCCCAAAAGCACCCAAAACATGTAATATACCACTACACAAAATATTGAATCAAGCACAGCGTAGTTTTAATGTCTAGTACTGCAGCGAGAAAACCTATATAAATGGATCTGATAATGTAATTCTCATACAAGGCCAAAAATGGAGATCTATGCCCCCATACACTTTTTCTAGATAACCCAGGAAGGGTTACTGGAAATACACAAAATATAAGTGGTAGATCTAAAGCCCTAGGGATGAAGATTCACTGCAACTGAAGCACATATAAGGAGGTGACTGAATCTAATGTAGATCTAAAATTAATCCTCCAAAATACTCTCTCAATGAAGGGTTGATCCCTTCAATGGAAATTAAACACTCAAAATGGAGCAATGAACTCACCCCTGCAACAGCTCACCAAAATAATGCAGATCTGAACTAGAACTACGTTGTATGGGATAAAATCACCTTGGCCTACTACCAAATATGTCAATAAATCCCAAGGGGATTCTTTACTGTCCTCCTAATGGAAAGGAACCTTCATCCACTGCAAAACTAGCTCAAGAAACACCCAATACAATCCTCCATTGCTGCACCCTGCAACTCAACACATATCTCAACAGAAATTGTGATGTACCACAAGACTGAAGCTTGGCCTGAAGCCTAAATGTGGAAATGTAGTGCAAAGCTATTCCTATGAGGCTTCTCAAGGATAGAGGTGGGATCCCCAATTAGGAACACCTTGTGCTAAATAACACTGCAATCTTAGATAAACATCTAAAGAAATATTATATGTCTAAACAGACCATATAATCAAGTATTAAATACAAAAACATAACATGATCAATATGGCTTCCATCCTCTTCCTTATGTTAGCCACCTATAAATTCTGATATGCCAATGGTGGCTAAATTTGTTTCTAAGTCTTCAAGAGAAACATTTTCCTTGAAAATATGTCATTCTTGAAGCCTTAAAGTGTCTTATGTCCTTTGAAAAAATCTTCACCTTTGTTTCCATTGAAAAGCACTGTTGTTCTATGAAAGAAAATGCCCTCAAAAATGCCTTCATTTGCTCCATTTCATCCCCACAAAGTCTCCATTTTCACCCCTTTTCCCCTCGCAAATTTCATCCAAAATCCCTTCATTAACCCTCCATCTCATCCTGAAACCCTTTTTAAACCTCATATTATCCTTTATCTGGTTTAAAAATGCCCTTTTATGCCTACCGGAACCCTCCATTTAGCCCTAAAAAGCACAAATTTTGCCCTAAAATACCCTTTTCTACAATATAGCAGGTTTAAGCCCCTGAGAGCTTATGTGTTGCAGCCTCGTTCCCCATATAACCCCAGCCCATAACCAAGCGCTAAAAACCCCAAAAAACCCTTTGAAAAGCATAAAAACTACTTTTTCCGCTCCATTGAAGGTTAAGCCCCTGAGGGCTTATTCTCCCTAACACCCCCCCCCCTCCATGGAACCTAGAATCCTGTGTTCAAGCGCTTAATAAACCAAGAAAACCCAATCAAAATCGGTTTTCACTTTGGTTTTACCGTTCCCCCAAGTTATGATCTGAGTTGATAAAGAGCTATTGATCTCGGGAAATCAACGGTCGATCAGGCGCCATGCCTTATTCCCCCCCATTTCATTTTCCAAAGCTCTCCCCCTCACTTTAAATCTGGGCTATCCATTCATGAAGATCTTATGGCCAGAGTAAAACCCGACGACCATATAAGCCTCCGCCCGATAGCAAACCACAACCGTCCAACACGCATGATCCTACGGCCCACAATAAGCCCGATGATCTCACCTCCACCCCGTGCATATTTCCCCATCGGATTTTTTCTGAACCGTCCGATCTCCGACCTCCCATCCGACAGCCATCAATCAGTTTCGCATTTTTTCCGCGCTCAAACATTAATGCCCCAAAATTTTCCGAAACCACTAGTTTTAGAAAGGACACGCGTCAATCAGTGTGTCGTATCACGTTTTTTTTGGCGATACCACTTACCGCCCAAATATTTTGTGAAAACCATTATGGTTTTCCGCAAAACCATTTTCCCTCCACAGTTCTATTACATAGCTTGATCTCCACCGTTCGTTTGTTTAATCTAACAGTTATTATTTCGTTTTACCTCCAAGTCTTCCACCCTTCCCCTTTGCCCCCAAACTCTCCTCCGAATGATCCTGACCATCGATTAATCCAAATCTACAACTCTAATTTAACCTCCCTCCCCCTCGTTTAATATTCACTTATGCCCTCATTTCACTTATTCAACCGATCTCCATCGTCGATTGACTTAATCGAACGACCTATGTTATAACCTCACCTCCATCCATTATTCATTCGTCCACCCTCCGAACAATCTTACCGACAAACCTCCACCGTCGATCATTGTTTTCTGATCTAATCGAACAGTCCAGAATGCACCTCACACCAAACTCCCATCTGGCTTGTTTTTTAGCCCTTCACCATGGTTTTTGCCTGTTTTTCACTACAACCACCATTTTTTCATCGCTTCTCTCCATCCTCTACGACCCTCCAGAGCAATCCTCCTCCACTCCCATTGGTTTTATTAACGTGTTTATTTTGTTTTGCAGGGTTACAAGTGTTAACTCACTCTGTTTCATAGTCACTGTTAATGGTGACATGAAGCACTGGAAAACTGTCTCAGAGCCTAAAATACAGGGAAATATGCCACTGAAGAGGATTTAAGGCGTTTTTTCATTAAAATATCAGTGTTAAACCCTATCATAACCTTCCAGCACCATTAAAGCTTGTACATTCACAGAAACAGTCAGCAGGAGCGGCAAAGAGCATCAGAAGACAGATTAAAGGATTAAAGCACATTATTGAAGTTTAATGCCTATAATCCAGTGTTTAAATGATAAAGGTATTGTTCAAAGGCATAAAGAGACGAATATCAGGCTTAATAAGGCCTAAAACACATGAAACAAGGCATATCAGTGTTTTCACATCAGCAGAACGTTCTTTCCCAAGAAAGGACAAGTTCCCATAGTATTTTTTATTCTCCATCAAGCTCCTGAGAAGATTATCACCCTGAAAAAAGTCCTAAAACTGTCAGTGCATTAGTTACAAAGCATGGAAGACCTGAATGTCAGATTTTCATCCTTCCTTGCCACAGAAGAGAAACAGAGTACAAGCAGCCAGAAAGTACTTTAGGAACATACCTCTGAAGTTATTATCAACCTGTCGAAGACCCCTAATTCATCCAAAGAGTACTGAAAGTAAATGCAGGAATATTAAAAGAGAATGGGCCTCCAAAACACTTCTCCCTCTGTTTTGATGAGTCATTTAAGTTCTATCCTCACCTACTTTCCTCATTTCTCCAATAAAGACTCTTCGAAGTCTCATTGTAAAGGGTTGGAATTTTGTGAATTCTAAAGTAATACATATTGCTGCTTTGAAGAAGTTTTGGTGTTCTGAAAGAGTGTGGAAGCCTTTGTGTTTTCTGTTGATGAAGGAGGCTGGACCATTGGATCCCTGAGCCTGGTTACGATGAAGTAATCTCTATTGTTAATGTTATCTCATGTTTATCACTTTGTTCCATTATGCTTTGACTTACAGTAGGATAAAAGTTTTAGGCAAAGAAATGTATCTTAAAAGCACCTCTGACCTGTTTATCCTTCACTGTTTATTTTTTTTGTACTACTGAATATGACAGGGTAGTCTAATCATCTCTTGAGTATTCAGTTTGTTTTATTTCAGAAATGGTTAATTCGTTTGTGCTAAAGAATGTTTAGGCGTTCCCTCTTTCTTTACCACTGAATATTGTATCTGAAATCTCCCTTTAATTATTAATGCTTGCAGTTCGACAGAGGAACTTGTTTCAATCATACCCTTAGTTCATTATTGTAATTGTTGTGTTAAAGGTCTTGTTGAGGCCTCGAAAATCGCTGCAACAACATTGGGGGATAACCACCTAGTTCGGACCTTAATACAGCTCCTTTTCCGTTTATGATAGTGGCTCCGACTTGTTTAAATAAGTCCAGTTACCTTTTCCCTATTGCTATTGGTTTATGATGTATCTTTAACTACCAATAGACAGGGATATCAGATAAATTCTTCTTGCTGATCGGCCAAGAGAATGACCCTTAAGCTGATTTCGATTCAGCCAAACCACAACTAAGATTTTGCCTCTTTGAGAAGAGGACTTAAAATAATGTAGAATTTAATCTAAATACAAACTTATTCTATAATGCAAGAAAAATAAACTAATCTAAATCCTATCTTAATTAGGTAGATATAGATCTAACCTAACTAAGAGCAAGATAATTAAATTATGAGAATTTAAATATGTCTAACTTTTAATTAATGTCAAACTAACGAAGAAATTCAATTAGCTCACATTTGTGAGTACCAAAACACATCATATTGAGACCATTTAACTAAAATAATAAATCAACAACACTCCGGAAGAAATTCACAAAAATGATATCGATTGTCAAATCAATCAAGCCAATAATTAAACAATAATATGTGGAAGAAATTTGCAACACATTACTATTTAATAAATCTGTTATATAAGACATATTTTTGAGTAAATAGTTACTCAGGAATCAGAGTTTAATCCATAAGAACAGAGATACATAACAATATTGAAACAAATTATCCATATCAGCATAAATGAATAAACATCAATAAAATGAAACAACAATTTTATAATCATAAAATTGAAATTGGTATTTGATACAGAAATGCCAAAAATACCATTTAATTGAATCTGCTTGTCTGATCCTCGTCTCTAACAGTACTTTACATTACTTGAATTTCTACTTTCAAAACTAGAGCTGCAGAAATGAAAACTCTGCTCATCATACATAATTCAAGATATAAAAAAAACCCTCATTAATTTTCAGATCTGAAATTTTCTCTCCTCTCACCTACAACTCTAAATTCCTATAACAAAAATGATTTTAGAAGTCCAGAATTGCAGAGGAGAGCAACCACATTTATATTTTGCAATCTACAATCTATAATCTTTCCAAAAGTATTTTGAGAAGAGAATTTGTTGAAGAAAAATCTGCCCAATCCCATTTAATTTCTCAAAAATTCCAGTCTTTAATTGCTGGAGTCTTCTCATTGATTGAAATCTTTTTCCTCAATATCCCTTCTATTTTTTTTCCTGCAAAAAGAAATTAAAATGAATTAAGATGCAACAATAAAATCCAAATATTATTTCTAGTATTAAAAAAAATCCAATCAAATTCTATTTAAATAAATAAAAAGGAAATTTGAGCTTCTTATTTGATGCTAATAACGATTTTAATTAATCAAGGATATTATTGATGCATGAATCTGCAATTAGAAGAGGATGGGCAAATGAAAATGAAGAAAACAAAACTCAGAAAATTGATTTATTTTAGAAATTCGGAGCTTGATCTTCTACCTGATTTTTGACCCAATAAATGATCAAATCTATTAATGAAACCTCCTCAGAATTGTTCTCCTTGATTTTCTCTTTCTAATGAGCTGTCTTGGGCCTCATTTGGCCAAGTAAAACTCAATCTATAAACCTCAAAAGTTGCTAAGTCAAATCTGATATAAATCTGGAAATTCTGTTGCTAGGCTTAAAAAAAATCAAATTTTAATTAAAAATCTAATCCTAAATTAGATTCTAATTATCTAATATTTAATCCTAATTTAATTGTTAATCATAAATTAAAATAATTATTTAAATTAATATTAATCTAACTAATTAACATAATTAACTATTTATAAACAAACTAATCTAATTAATAATAAATTTAATTAAATTAATTATATTTTAAATTTTAATTAATTTAATCAATTTAAAATTAATTATTTTAAATATTTAAATATTAAATTAGTTAATAAACTAAAACTAAACTAACACTTAACTTATACTAAACTAAAAACTATGCTATACTAAACTAACACTAACATTCCACTTAGACCTACCAACTAACATTACGTAACCTTAATATTACTTTTAATTTAAAATAATATTACTTACCACTTAACTTAACTAACCTACTTACATACCTACCATTTAAAATAACATTGTAACTCTTACCTCAAACTAATGTTATGACTCTTAATATTAAACTAACCTACCTACCACTAACTTAAAATGACATTACCACTAACATATGCTATTTAATATAACCTCATCGCATCGTATAGGATATGAGTTCTAACAAACTCAATCGCATCACATGAAATTAACTTCATCGCATCGGAGTTATATAAGTCATCGCATCGGAGATATAATGAATCATCGCATCGCATGAAATTAATTTCATCATATTGGAGATATAATGCATCATCGCATCGCATGAAATCAATTCATCGCATCGCATGAAATGAAATAAACTCAATCGCATCATGTTTTTTAATAAGTCATCGCATCGCAATAAATGAACTCAATCGCATCGGTTTTTTTTTTTTTTTTAGAGTCATCGGAGCTTTTAAAAAATGCACCCGATGTATTTCTTTGATGCAATGTAATTAGAAATCTTTAATGCGATTAAAAAAAAAAAATTGTTTTTTTTTTTTTTAAATATATTTGTTTTTTAATATAAAATTTTAATTTAATTTAATTAATTATATTTGATATAATAATTAATTTAAATAATTTAAAATTGAATATTGAATATTAGTTTTTTTTCTTTTCATTTTAATGATGTTTAAATTAGATTATGAATTTATCTAAAATGATGATTTGCTTAAATAAGCTATAGCCACTTTGATATTTTGGATTTTTCGGATTTTTCGAGTTTAGTAATTTATTTGAAAATTGGAGTAAATTATCGAAATCCCGATGCTTCGTTATTTGGCTGTATGAGTAAAAAAATGAAAAATATTAGTCATAACTAACTATGGGTTAATATTTTAAACTAAATGCATTATTGAACTAATTTTAAAAAATGAAATATTGTATATTTTACGCATTTTCTAACCCAGACAACATAATTGATTAGACTTCAAAGGAGTGATATTTTCAAACCAGTGGACCAAATGAGACGAAACAAGCATCAACAGGGAGCTTATAAAAAATCGATTTCAACCAAACAATCAAAACAAAAATCTAAAGAAAATATCGTAAAAAATCCTAAAAGGTGTTTAGCCAAAAAATTTATAGAAAGGGTCCTCGTTATTTGATGTGAACAATTTAAAACTGAGGGGCTGTTGTACCGTACAACAATTGGTGATTCACTAGAAGAAACAGTTATCTCTGTTTGATATGAATGAGATTTTCTCAAAATTAAAGTAAAAATAATTAAAGAAGAGAAAATTATTTTTGGAATACTTAACTAGGTTCATTAGTCTGAATAAAAAGAAGAATCATCTTACTGTAATTTTCTCAAAATTCCTCATAAATTAAAATATTTCAAAACTCTATATCAATCCTTAATTAGTTGTAGGGATAAAGCAAGGGTCACTTTACAGGTTAGCTTTTAAAATGTACTTATTTGTCACAGGTAGAGCCGCTACTGCCAGAAAACATCTACAATCTTGACAGGGTTACCTTTTAATCATCAATGATTCAGAATCCTATCTATTTAAGAATTATTGACCTAGAGATAAATCCATTTATATATGTTTATTGTTTTATTTTATATATATATTTTTTTTTTAATTCTTAAAAGTCATTGTCCTGGTTTGGTAGCCAGATAGTTAACAATGCCATTCACTGGTTATAATTGGACTGAACAAACTGGCTCATGATGAGACCCCTTGTCTTACAATTGTTTGCAATTATAAGCTATTACCGTGGTTTGTTTAGTAGTGTTGGTAATGTCAGCCTATTTTTCCCCTATGATCATGGTAAGCAGGCTCATGATGAGACCTTCTATCTTTTAAGTTTTAAATATGTTTTTGGATTACACTTTAGAAAAATAAAACTCTTTTAAATAGGGAGAATCATTAACTCCTTAAGATTTTAGAATGACAATTTCAGAGTTAAAAGTGTTTTGCTGTAAAGTGTCTTTACTTGGTTAAAAATAACTTTTCTTGACTGATAATAGACTTTTGAAAGATCTTAATAAAATATTGAAATCTTAAAATAATTAAAATTTTGATAAAAAAAAAACAAATTTCTCAGATTTCATGATACTTCGTCAACTTTTCTTTTTTTTTAATCTCTTCCTTAAGTATGTCTACCTTTATAATAAGAGAAACAAATTCTGCTAAGAGATTTAAGAAAAAACTAATAGGAAACAATTAACAATTTTTCCTATGTATGCCAAGCATTGTTAGGTAACAAGAAGGCCTTCCATATAAATCATGAAAAAATCACCAAAATCAAAACTGAAAACCAAAGGAAAAGAATTCTTAAGCTAAAGTGAGAAAAGAAATCAGCAAACAAAAATAAAAATGAAGCAATTAAAAAGTGGAAAGGAAAATCCAAGTTTTGAAATATAAACTCTAACAAGAATGTTTATACTAATGTCTCAACAACATGAAGTAAAAGAAAATAATCATGTAATCATTCCTTCTTATGTCGAGATCCAGAAAACTAATACCTTACAAGGTTGTAAGTGTTTTAGGCTTTAGATAGCAGTGATGATAAAATTCAGCCATAATGAAAAAATTTTGTTTGATGTCAATCTTGTCGTTTTCAAAGCATTATCTTAATTATTTTCTAATAAAAATAATGCTTTAAAGAAACAGATTAAAGTTTCAAAAACTTCCTAGTGTAACTGTTTCAATGAAGATTATCGTTGCTTCTTGAAATAAAACCAGGAGAAGAGCATAGGGCTTCCAAAATATGATTTGGCAGGTGATTGAAAGCTTTTATGAAGAGCTGCAAAATAGATTTAAATATCAACATAAAAACAAAACTGAAACTAAAGTAATGAAATGAAAATTAATGAAAGTGGGTACATGAATCTTACCATTGGATAATTGCACTTGATCTTACCTGAAGGTATCAATTTCTCCAATACTAGCTGACTTCTTCTTTTAGTTGACATTAAAAATATGAAGAAGGCAAACTAACCAAAATCCTATAACCCAAAATCATTATTTATTTTATTTAAACTAAAGAAAGCAGTAAAATGTAAAAAGGAAATGTTTTATGTTCAAGGAAATTGAATTTAAAACAAATGCATCAGAAATAAGATTAAGAATTTGCAGTGATGAATATTCTCAAAATATTATAAGTTTTATACAAATTCCATGATTTTATAAATTGTTCAGAGTTAAGACCAAATTTAAGATAATGAAATTTAAAAATAGAGAAGTCTTGAATTTCATATTTAATTATGGAATTTTTTAAAACTGAAATATATGAGAAATCAAAATGATTTGAATATGCTACAAATTTGTCATTAATCGCTTTAGTATCATAATGGTTACCCAAAATTGCTTTAAATTAACACAATGCCTTATCGGATGATTTATATTGCATGCGTTGAAGTTTATCATATCGGGGTTTGCAGTTGCAAATTTGTTGATATGAGATCATGTGAAAAGAATATGTGCGATGAGATGGAGCGATCATACCACTGAAGAAATGTTGTATTTAACATCGGGGATAGTCATGTCACAAATTGCACATCACACACCACATCTCGCGATTTGTATTTTGTACATTGCACATTGCGCATCGCAGATTCGGAATAGTGGTATGATCATGAATAAAAATGCAATGAAGCGATTGCGATATTTGCAATGTGATGGATGTCGTGGCTTTCAGCATTATGCTATAAGCAATAAAAATGCAATGAGCGATATCGATATTGGCATATTGAAATGTTGGAAAATAGTCATGTTGGAAATGCCAATATGATTCTTGCGATAGCAGTGATGCCATGGATATAATAATCGGTGATGAGTGAAAAGCGAAAAGCGATGAGAAATCGGCGACTAATGAAAGTGATAGCGATGAGCAATCAGCGATGAGTTAAAGTGATAGTGATGAGCAATCGACGATGAATTAAAGTGATAGTGATGAGAAATCGGCGATGAGTTATCGCATCACAACTTTTAAAATGAGCGCATAAGGATGTATTCAATTTTCCTTCCGATTTGCGATTTGTGATTGGACTTATCGCATCAGAGGTCTTTTAAAATTAACCCTTGACTGTTGAATTTCATAATTTGCGATTGCGATTTGAATATTATCGCATCGGAGTTTTTGCAAATGAATATATTAGAACGTGATTTCCCCAATTTGTGATTGCCTATTAGGTTCATCGCATTGGAAATTTTAAAAAGGAAGGATTAACATTATGTTTAATGTGCTTTTGCGATTAGATCTATCGCATCAGAACTTTTGCGATGAAAAACAAACTTTTGAATTCATCCCAATGCGATATGCGATTTTGCGAATGAGGTAACACATCGGAGGTCTTGTATTAGAAATATGAAAATCAAGTTGAAACATTTCAGATATGAATCTTATAATACTTCTTTTTTTTAATTTCAATTGGGTTTTCTAATGAATGAAAGTAAAGTTAAAGAATGCTCAAATTCTAATGAATCACGAAATAAAATTTCCCTGAACCTGTTGCAAATTTGAAATGGGTTTGCTGCTTACCTCAAGTTTTGAAAACAAATGAAAACCTTTAAATAAAACATAACAAGAATTAAAAATAAACTAAAGAAAAGAGAAACTATTAATAGATGAAAATGAACTTGTAAATGCGTACCTGGAAGGAAATTGTCTATAAACTTACCTCATGAATCTTCGAATTTTTCCTTCGATTTATCAAAATTCTAACTTTGTTCAAACTCATCTCATTATTTATTCTAAATCGGAGTGTGCAATCAGCCTAAATAAAATATATTTACTCATGTTCAAGAAATCTGAAACTCATAAAATTCACCAAAAATAAATATGAAAATAGGCTTCCCTTTGAATTGCAACAACAATTTATTTCCTCTGCTCATTCTAAATTAACTTGAAAAAATTTTGTATTGTTATTGTGATTGTTTAATAATGCCTTTAGTAAATAAATATGATGTGTATTGCAGCATCAAATAATAAACTAAAGATCAAAATGGGATAAAGCCACTAATTATGGAAAAATATCAACACAGATTTAAATGTGTGCACACAGCAAAATGGACACCCTTAAGATCATTTTAACAAATTTTGAGGAAGATAATATGAACTTCATGTGTTTACAATGAAAGGTTAGACTAACTAATAATAATTAAATTTGAATTAAGCTTATAATAGACAATCATACATTTCATGAGATGATGAGATTATGAAGCTTTATATATCCTCAAAATCCTTTAACAAATAAATTTCAGAAGAAAATCATATAAGGATATTTCGAAATAGAGAAAAGTGAATTTGAGGTGATTGGTGCCAAGTGCAACTTCAATTGAATTTAGTCAAGTCGTTTTTCAAAATAAGTAGAGTAGATATATTGCTACAATAAATTTTGATTTAAAAATGGGAAGCAAGAATTAGAAATTTTCTGATAAGAGGCAAATATTTCCCTGAACATATATATGATATGAGAAGAGTTGATTGCTCACTTTATTTTTTATTTGCATAACTATTAAGAATAAATTAACTATATAAAACAAACTAACTAAATTAATTCTACTTCTATTCTAACCATATACATGAAAATGACTAGGTATAGTCATATTTCCAATGTAACCACTCTCTCATTTTAATTCCTACATATATGTACAATTCAAATGTTAGTAACAAAAATACCAATCTAATTGAATTAAGAAAATTAAATCTGTAATCATAATGTACAATTATTATTAACAACTTATTTACAATCTCCTTCTTTTGAAATTTTTTTTCCAACTAAATTCCAATTGGATCATAAAAATATGGATGGGTTTCCATTAATGATTGGAAAATGTAGGAGAGAGGAGATGACAGGCTAGATTGTGGATATGAGCTTTTAAATTCAAAGGCCTGGAAAAAATTGTTAGTGTTATCTGTAAGAGTTAAACTATTAACAATCTTCCATGAAGGAAAACTTTCCAAACAATTTTCAAATGAGTTAATGAAAAATGGATGGAAAATTGTCAAATAAGATGGAAAATTATCAATTGGATTAGATTGCTGGCCAGATTGTAAAAATACATTCTCTTGTTGACACTGCCTTTGGGAAGATAGAAGCTTTTGATAAAACATTAGCATTGATTGAAATTGAAATATTAATAACTTTTGATGTTCATGATTATAATATGAAACTTCAATTTCCCAATAGGGCAATGCATCAATTGAGTGTTCACTATTAAAATGCTCAATATTCCAGCGTAGAATGCCAAAAATTTGAAAAATAAAATCCAAAAATAAATCTAAATTTGAACAAAATAAGTGTGAAAGAAAAAATAAAGTGAAATCACTATTGGTACAACTAGTGTTACAACACAATTGGGATTGTTTTTGAATAATTTCTTTTTTACAATGATTGGCCAGAATAATGGAATTTGAATAATTGCCAATTCCAACTTGTGAATTAGAAAGAGAATTATGATTATGAGTAAGAATGGAAGTTTGATCATGATATGAATTATAAATTGGAATGTTTTCCCGAATGGTGAAATCATGAAGATAATTTGCTACTCTAGGATGAGGATTAGTTGAAATAATTTCTAAATTGAAATGTTCCTCATTCACAGATGTTATTTGAATTTTATCATGAGGATTCTCTTGAGAAGAACAAAAATCAGCATCCTCAATATGAGAGTAATTATCATAAACGACTTCATAATATTCTCTAGAATTCCTTTCGATCTCGTCCAATATATCAAAACGAGGAATAAAAAATTCATGTTCATTAATGGCAAAAGAATGATCAATAATTGTTTCTCTATCTTGATAAAAATTTATTGGTAATTCATTTAGATCATCCTCTTTATTAATGCTAAGAGGGGAAAAATTACCATCATTAAAAATATCAGGATAAAGGGAAAAATTTGAATCTGAAACAATGCATTTAAAAATTTCTTTGTTTGAGAACTCTCATACATTATGCTCATTGCAAATTTTAGATTGTAGATCATTCATTTGTCTATTTGCGCTTTCCTGAAAAATTGTGCTTTGGTTCTCTGAATTTGGCACTTGCTCATCATGAAAAAATTCAGAAATTTGTACAGCAGTTTGCGTGTTATTATTTATTTTGATTCTGCTTGCACTTGTTGATTTGCAATTTGATTTTTTGAATTCATTGCAGAGTAACTTTTAGATTTCAAGGCAGCTCTTTCTCCAAAATTGCTGCTATTGTCTTCTTGTATTTGGATAGAAATATTTTCCAAGCTTTGTGAGACCACTTCATCATAATTTATTTGCACATCCATATTGGAATCCTTATTTATGTTTGAAGGGGATGGAACAAATATTGAACTAATTTCATATGGATTGGGAATGGGAGGAAAAGAGAAAATATATTAAAACCAATCTAGTGATTCTTCTTCTGTAGGTTTATCTTCAACTTTAAATCTTAAACAATTTAAATGAAATTGAATATTAAAATCTCCAATAGACTCATTTTCAAATCTTCGTAGATATTCAATTTCATCGCATACCTGTTCATAATCGTATCCGTCAAATTTACAAATGAAAATTGTAACAAATTGATCCCAGCTAGGAATTGAGGCAACCGGAAGAGTTCTACACCAGTTTCTAGCTTTTGCTGCAAATGTGAGAGTAAAAATTATGCATAAAATGCCTTCATCAATTCCTTGAAAATCATAATTTGAAACATTTTGAATAAATTGAATGACGTGATTAAAAGCAGAAGAATTTTTCTTACCATTAAACTTTACCTAAGACAAGAGTCTTACCACTTTGAGTGGAGTATTGGAAGATGCACATCCATGTATACAAATCCAAATTGGAAGTTTAAGAGGAGCCATTGTAATTAAGGTAAATGTTATAATTGAAAAGACTCCAATAGACAATAAGTTTCAGGCCCTCCTTCTAGCGCCAAAAATGTTGAGGCCTCGAAAATCGTTGCAACAACATTGGGGGATAACCACCCGGTCCGACCTTAATACAGCTCATTTTCCATTTATGATAGTGGCTCTGACTAGTTTAACTAGGTCTAGTTACATTTTCCCTATCGCTATTGGTTTATGATGCATCTTTAACTACCAATAGACAGGGATATCAGATCAATTCTTCTTACTGATCGAGCATGAGAATGACTCTTAAGCTGATTTGATTTCAGCCAAACCACAACTAAGATTTTTCCTCTTTGAGAAGAGGACTTAAAAGAATGTAGAATTTAATCTAAATGCAAACTTATTCTATAATGCAAGCAAAATAAACTAATCTAAATCCTATCTTAATTAAGTAGATATAAATCTAACCTAACTAAGAGCAAGATAATTGAATGATGAGAATTTAAATATGTATGTCTTTTAATTAATGTCAAACTAACGAAGAAATTCAATTATCTCACATTTGTGAGTACCAAAACACATCCTATTGAGACCATTTAAGTGAAATAATAAATCAACAACACTCCGGAAGAAATTCACGAAAATGATATCGATTGTCAAATCAATCAAGCCAATAATTAAACAATAATATGTGGAAGAAATTCACAACACATTACTATTTAATAAATCTGTTATATAAGACAGATTTCTGAGTAAATAGTTACTCAGAAATTAGAGTTTAATCCACAAGAACAGAGATACATAAAAATATTGAAACAAATTATCCATATCAACAGAAATGCATAAATATGAATAAAATGAAACAATAATTTTATTATCATAAAATTCAAATTGGTATTTGATACAGAAATGCCAAAAATACCATTTAATTAAATCTGTTTCTCTGATCCTGGTCTCTAACAGTACTTTACATTACTTTAATTTCTGCTTTCAAAACTAGAACTGCAGAAATGCAAACTCTGCTCCTCATACATAATTCAAGATATAAAAAAAAAAACCCTCATTAATTTTTAGATCTGAAATTTTCTCTCCTCTCTCCTACAACTCTAAATTCCTATAACAGAAATACTTTTAGAAGTCCAGAATTGCAGAGGAGAGCAGCCACATTTATATTTTGCAATCTGCAATTTATAATCTTTCCAAAAGTATTTTGAGAAGAGAATTTGTTGAAGAAAAATCTGCCCAATCCCATTTTAATTTCTCAAAAATTTCAGTCTTTAATTGCTGGAGTCTTCTCATTGATTGAAATCTTTTTCCTCAATATCCCTTCTATTTTTTTTTCTGCAAAAAGAAATTAAAATGAATTAAGATGCAACAATAAAATCCAAATATTATTTCTAGTATTAAAACAAATCCAAACAAATTCTATTTAAATAAATAAAAAGGAAATTTGAGCTTCTTATTTGATGCTAATAACGATTTTGATTAACCAAATATATTATTGATGCATGAATCTGCAATTAGAAGAGGCTGGGAAAATGAAAATGAAGAAAACAAAACTCAGAAAATTGATTTATTTTAGAAATTCGGAGCTTGATCTTCTATCTTATTTTTGACCCAATAAATGATCAAATATGTTAGTGAAACCTCCTCAAAATTGTTCTCCTTGATTTTATCTTTCTAATGAGCCGTCCTGGGCCTCATTTGGCCAAGTAAAACTCAATCTATAAGCTTCAAAAGTTGCTAAGTCAAATCTGATATAAATCTGGAAATTCTGTTTCTGGGCTTTAAAAAAATCAGATTTTAATTAAAAATCTAATCCTAAATTAGATTCTAATTATCTAATAGTTAATCTTAATTTAATTTTTAATCATAAATTAAACTAATTATTTAAATTAATATTAATCTAACTAATTAATATAATTAACTATTTATAAACAAATTAATCTAATTAATAATCAATTTAATTAAATTAATTATATTTTAAATATTAATTAATTTAATCAATTTAAAATTAATTATTTTAAATATTTAAATATTAAATTAGTTATTAAACTAAAACTAAACTAACACTTAACTTATACTAAACTAAAAACTATGTTATACTAAACTAACACTAACATCCACTTAGACCTACCAACTAACATTACGTAACCTTAATATTACTTTTAATTTAAAATAATATTACTTACCAATTAACTTAACTAACCTACTTACATAACTACCATTTAAAATAACACTATAACTCTTACCTCAAACTAACGTTATGACTCTTAATATTAAACTAACCTACCTACCACTAACTTAAAATAACATTACCACTAATATATGCTATTTAATATAACCTCATCGCATCGTATAAGATATGAGTTCTAACAAGCTCAATCACATCGCATGAAATTAACTTCATCGCATCGGAGTTATATAAGACATCGCATCGGAGATATAATGAATAATCGCATCGCATGAAATTAATTAAATCGTATCGGAGATAAATGCATCATCGCATCGCATGAAATGAAATAAACTCAATCGCATCGGGTTTTTTAATAATTCATCGCATCGCAACAAATGAACTCAATCACATCGGGTTTTTTTTTTTTTTTTAGTCATCGCAGCTTTTAAAAAATGCACCCGATGTATTTTTCCGATGCAATGTAATTAGAAATCTTCAATGCGATTAAAATATATATATATATATATATATATATATATATATATATATATATATATATATATATATATATATATATATATATATATATATGTTTTTTTATTTTTATTTTTAAATATTTTTGTTTTTTAATATAAAATTTTGATTTAATTTAATTAATTATATTTAATATAATAATTAATTTAAATAATTTAAAATTGAATATTGAATATTGGTTTTTTTTTTCATTTTAATGATGTTTAAATTAGATTATGAATTTATCTAAAATGATGATTTTCTTAAATAAGTTACAGCCACTTTGATATTTTGGATTTTTCGAATTTTTCGAGTTTGGTAATTTATTTGAAATTTGGAGTAAATTATCAAAATCCTGATGCTTCGTTATTTGGCTATCTAAGTAAAAAAATGAAAAATATTAGTCATAACTAACTATGGGTTAATATTTTAAACTTAATGCATTATTGAACTAATTTTAAAAAATGAAATATTGTACATTTTACGCATTTTCTAACCCAGACGACATAATTGATTAGACTTCAAAGGAGTGCTATTTACAAACCGGTTGACCAAATGAGACGAAACAAGCATCAACAGGAAGCTTATAAAAAAACAATTTCAACCAAACAATCAAAACAAGAATCTAAAGAAAATATCGTAAAAAATCCTAAAAGGTTTTAGCCAAAAATTTTATAGAAAGGGTCCCCATTATTTGATGTGAACAATTTAAAATTTGGAGGTTGTTGTACCGTACAACAGGTCCCTATAATTGCAGTCCTAGATGTTTAAGGCGTTCCCTCTTCTTCAAATGTAATTGCATGTTTTTCTTGATTGAGCATTCAGTAGTAAATTGTAGGAGGAAATAGGGTGTTCCCTAAATCCTATAATTGATTAAAGAGGGTTTTCTCTACATTTCTCTTTCCTCTGAGTGTTTTTATTGATTAATTCTAAAGCAGTCAGCTTACTGGAGGAAATAGGGCGTTCCCCGAATCTTTTAATCCATTGTGAAAGGGTTTAGCTTGTTCTCACTCTTAGTCCTTAAAGTTCATCCCATTTCACCAATATTATTCAACAGATCCTTGACCAAGTTAGATTGGCCCTCTGGTTTCCCTTCCTTCTCAGTTATAACTATTTGGACTTTCACATGACTCCATTGCCCAATGGCTTGTACATTCCCATGCTCTATATATACCACATGAAACACATTTTTCCAACCAAACAAAACAAAACAAACAACCTTGCACCTCATAACTAGCCTAAAATCAACTTTTTAACCTTTCAAGACACATCTTTATAAACACATTGAGAGATCCCTCTCTGAGACTAGGAGGGCTAGATCCTAGAGCTCTAAAGTAGGTTTGTATGTTGCCTTGTATTTTTGTAAGCCAATCTATCAAAACACAGGGACCCCAACATAATGGTGATCATGGTGGGACGTATTGAGTATATGATAGTCTAGCAAACTCTTGTAGACTCAATAAGTCCTTAAATAACCATATAAACTTAGAAAAACCCAAAAATATCTTAGATTGGATTCATAATAAACATGGTGGTGGAACCATAACACATTTTACCTTCACAAAAGCTAAAAATTTTCCACCTGGCGACTCCACACTCCATAACTCCTAAAAAGATCAAATGACTCCACTGGTAGAAGACCCTGAACTGGTTGAGAAGATACAGTGACCTCTTTTTACAAACATGGATCCAAGTATGGACAGAGAAGCAAAGCTAAATGCTTTGTTGGACAGAGTGACAAGATTGATGAACATATTTGGTGAACAAATAGTGAAGAGGTGTAGGGCTAGTTCAAATGTTGATTATCTAGAGCAGCCCATACTTTTTCCAGAACGAGAGCAAGCTCAACCTATTCAAGACCTAGACAATGAGCAAGACATGTATGATGCTCGAGACTCTATAGAAGATGAAGAGGAAGGTTATCAAGAATTGCTTGATTTCCTACCTATATCTTGTACTATGCTGATAAGAGAATATCATAACCAAATTTCAAAAGCTAATAGGGAGCGTTGCTTTGAGGAAACAAGAAACCACTTAGAAGATGCAGAATCTGATAAGGAAGGAGAACCAGCACATATAGGAACTCCCCCTCTAGATGATAACTCATCTCAGATTACACAAGAAGAGTGACATCCTGATCATGTAAAAGAAACAACTCATGAGCCTTGTTTTCTAACTGAGTATCATCATGATCATGAGGAGTTGTTTGAAATAGAAAGAGATCAGGAAACATCATAAAATCCTCAAATTTTCCCTGTAAGCACAAGTGAAGATATCCTAGAAGAGGCTCAAGAAGACATCCGGCCTCCAAATTAGCTAACACAGGAGAAAGAGGATTGTTGTTCTTCTATCCATATTGGAAAAGAAATCCCCCTTTTGACAGAAGAAGAGATTGATCAAATATTAAACAAGCAGTCTGCCTCTGAAGTTATTTATAGAGAAAACACTCTTGCCCATTCATCTACTAAGCTTGGTTGTACATATCTAGAAAGCTCCCCTGTAAATCAGAATGAAGAAATACTTGCTGATAATCCAGTATGTCTGATTGGTAGCATTTCTTACTTTAATGTTTTTCCTAGTTTTGATCTATCTGATGATAATGTTCTCCAAACAGAAGTTGATCTTGCAGGGCCATCACTAACAGATTTGTGGGAGGAAAATCAGTTCCATCAGCTTCAAGAAAGTAATGAGAGAGGAAAGTTATGAAAGTCTAGTAGTAGATGAAGATTCATTGAATCTTCACTCTGTTACATCTCAGATCATCAGTAACAGTTTTCATATGATTGGAGATCAACAGCCTTTCATCTCACAGGGTGAAGAGGAAAATAAAGAAGAAATTTTTGAGCAGGTTGAAACCAAGAAGCCTTCTCTCGAAAAAGAGGAAGTTGTTAGTGTCCCGTGATTTGGCTGATTGGCAAGCCAAATTACAGTGTAACATCAAACCAGTCTTTGGAGCCCAAGGACCTAGCCTTCCTGGACTCAGAGAGGGCTCTCTCTATTTGTGTAAGGGATATCTATGTGTTTGCTTATTGTGTTCTGATTTTACGCTAGTTATGAAGTAGGTTTTTTGGTTTTGTTTTTTAGGTTGTGAGGGATGAAACTGATCAAAGATATAACATATGTAAAAATATGTCAGATCAACTGGGCTATGGGGTCGAAGAGGTCAAGAAAGCTATCATATGGTGATACAAGGTTGTTGAAGGGCCGATTTGATTCGAGGTAGAAATGATCTTTGGGTAAAATGGAGTAAGATGGATATCAATTTTGTGAACAACAAAGGATTTCAAGCATAACTAGCTTAATAGCTAACATAAACATGGTAGGGAAAACCATTGATCATGAGAAATGTAACTATAAGCTAATCAATACATAGAAATAAACATTCAAGCCATGCATAGAGATATATAACTCTCTAACTTTGGGAAATGGCTATCAGACTTTGGGGAAATACACTTAAGACAGAAAAACAACTTAAATCACTATGCCGGAATGCCTAAACACGGTACTTCAAGTTATTGGGCACTTTGAAAACAAGATTTCATAGTCTTAGGCAAAGGGCAAGATCAGAACAAGACCTCCTTGGTTCAACAAATGACAATCTAATAATTCAAAGAGAAATTTCATGGATGGAGCTATGGCTAGCCATGAGTAAGCAGGGCATACCATAAATCATACTTAGCATGCATAAAACCCTGAATGAAACAAGCAACAATATCCTTAAGTTATTAAAGAGCAATCAAGAATTCTTTAATGTGACTAAGAATGAAGAAAACATGGAAGCTATGAAGAAACAGGAAATTTAAGGTGCCTCCAAGGGCATGTCTCAAATTTGTTCTCTACTGTCCTATAGCAAGCAAGAACATGGATTTGTGAATGAAAACTAGGAAACAAAACAAAGAGAGAGACATTATACCATTCTACCAAGTCATGGAATCCAACAACAATCCTCTTTCATCATCCAAGAACATCCAAGAGACTATCCAAAAGCATGAGACAAGTATTTCTTCCAAAGCTTATATGACCATATATTGCTTCTATTCATCAATTTCAGCCTCTGTTTACAATGAAATCCTTTGGAATATATAGGCCAAAGTGAGGAAAGCCTCTTAGTTCAACTTGCAATCTCATTGGCCTATCCAAAATATCTTATTTTGTCCTTGAGGCTTTGCAAAGCCCAAGGCACAAAATATCTCATAAAATATATAAAAAATTCTAAAAGAGGGAAATAAATTGACTTTTCATAACTTCTCATGTACAAAAATAGCTAAAATAACATGAGGAAAAACCAGTTTTCAAAGGTTCAATTTTTACAAAAATACTCAAAAAATACATCAGCAAAAGGTCCCATGACTTGCCGGCAACTTTTGGAAGCCTTCCCGATGTCGAAATGAGGCTCATGATAGCTCTTTGGAAAGCTCTGAGTGTCTAATTTCATAAAATGTTTAGTTTTCTCTCAAATGACCACTGGAAGTCCTCCAAAAACAGGCCTGTGTGTAAAAAACCAAAAATTAAACCTTGTTGATAAACCGGGCAGAGTGTAGAAAAAGTGAGCATTTTTCGCCATTTCGGGGGAGAAAATGATCTTCAAATTTCTTGAAAATCGCTGAGCATGTGCTCCTAAAAATATGGCATCCAATGATAGCATTATCATCCTTTTATGATGTCTCAAACTGGAATGGCGATGCCCATGAGTTTTGGCCAAAAACCCAAAAATGACAAAAAACCAAAATATGTCGAATTTCGCCCAAACTTGTCAAGAATGACCCTCAAGGGTTCTCAGCAACATGTTGTGAAGCGGAGGCCAAGATTTGAAGTCTTGAGGTGTCTTTGCTCAATTTTTGTGCCAGGCGCTTCCCTTTGGCTTCCTTGAGTTTTTCTTGAGCAACCTTCAACTTCCACCGAGCAAACTGATTTAGCTTTTTATAATGCCCCGTCATTCTCCTTTGAAGGTCCAAGTCCCTGTTTTCCTTCTCCAATTTCTTCTCCAAGTGGTCATTGACTCTCTCAAGCCATGCCTCCCTATTGTTCTCTATCTCTTGTTCGAACAATGCAGTGAGAGGGGTAGATTGGAGAAGAAATCTTCCCTCACAAGTGAAGTATTTCATGATGATCTTCATGAGGGGGGTGTAGTTGGCTAAAAGATATGAGAAAGGGAAAATAGAAGGACATGAATCTCTGTGCTCAGACTTTAGAAAGGGCTTGTAATCTTCTGAGTCCAAATGGCTTTGTTTAAACCATTTTTCCCCAATATAGGGGATTTTAGTGGCCTTGGATATGGACCTTGGAGAGAATTTGAAGTCAAGGTCTGCCAACTGGAAATGCTTGTCTTGAAACCTCAAAGCGCAAAGGTGTATCAAAGGAGAAAAACTCTTCACCTCTTGCACTCTTTGACAAAAATCTAAACACCCAACCTCATGGAAATTGAACAAGACTGCTGGGTGGGCATTCACTTCTTCAGTGGAAGTAGGCTCAAATATCTTATGCAATCCACTCCTACTATCCTGCCTGGGAGGCATCTTGTTCAGGATGCTCTCTGCAAAACCAAACTGCCTCAAAAAGGTTTTCAAGAATGTTTTCTCAAACAAAACTCTATCTTCTTTGTCAATCACTGTTTGATCAAGGAAAATTTGCCTCAAATGCTATGTGAAATGGTTGTTTAATATCGGGTCTCTGCTCCTTACAAATCACTGCTTTTCTCCCTTTATATGCCAATCAACAAACAGTTTTAACAACAAGCCCACAGTCAAATAAAAGGTATACACAGTTAAGTGATTTCTATGTTTGGGTAAGGTCACAGGTCTCTTGGTGTTTTGGTGACAACAAGATAGCCTTGCATTTAGACAAAGGAAAAAAACTCCCCCCAATCAAAAACACCTTCCTTGTCTTCACTATTTCTCACACAGGTAAACAATAACACCTCCAAACTGATTAAATAGCTTCACTCACTAAATTCTGTTTTCATGGAACAAAGGAGGAAACACAGTTTTTTTTGGTTTTACCACACAGAGATGGACTTTTGAAATGACAAAGAACTTATACAGTGATCACTGTTGTTGAAATTAGGCCCACTGTTTCACTTTTCAAACGCTGTGTTTCTCCCTTTAAACACTGCCTCCACCTTCTAACACTGTTTTTTAGGACAGTTTATCAGGCTTTTTGACATCAATAAAAACCCACCACTTTTACTATGTTCACCTTGAGCAATCATAAACCATAGAAAATTTCGAGTTTTTAAACAAAAAGATCAACCCTCCTAAGCATTGTTTTTCACCCACAGTTAGACATAACACCTTTAGATTGTATTAACAGCTTTACTCATTAAAGTCTATTTCTTGGACAAAGATGGCAGCACTGATATTGATTTTCACCACACAGAGAGGACTTTTGACAGTGACAAATTAATTTATGTATGATCACTGTTGTTACTCGGACCTTGAAACAAAGTTTCAACCCTCCTTACCACTGTTTTCACCAATGCATATAGCTTCTAGAGTTTAACTTTGTTTTATCATAGTAAGGTTACCTTCACAATTTGACAAAACCTTCACTACTGTGTATATTCTGACTTCCAGGTTTATGTTTTAGCACTGTTCTGAGGGCAGTGTTTAGGCTTTTGACATAAAAAATGACCACTTCACTTTCAACTAACTGTAACAATATTCTTCAAACCCTTTCGCCCCAACACACCTTGATTTACAACAGAAGCTTCATTTTTTTTTTACCATCATTTAGTCTTGGAAAAACGCAGCATTGATCACCCTTTTAGAAATTTGAAAATACCAAGGAGACACATAAAATACCTCGAAGATCGATGGCAGCCGTTGTTTGAGGAGTTTGAGCCGCTTTCAAAGCTTGTTGGAGGCGTTTGGATCGTGTGAAACATGCACGACACATTTAATAGGGAAGGCGCTGCGCAAAGAAAAGTTTTCGGGTCACTGACGGGCAGTCGTGACCGGCGCCTACAGGCGTGCCATGCGCTGCTACAGGTGCGCCGCGCGACGGTGTAACTTCTTTGCAAAAACTCTTCTGAATGCGCCGCGCGTTTCTACAGGCGCACCGCGCAGTCAAAAACACTTGAAAATTCTGTGAACTTGCTCGAAAACTTCCTCTTTGGTCCAGTGAACAGCTAAGAGGAGTTGTTTGCGCTTTGAAATTGCAAAATGGATCTTGGCAACGGTCCTTAACTCCTTTTTAAAAGCGAAAAATCCAAATTCCTTTTCACACTTGATGGGTGAGGGTTTTTTAAGAGATGTTTGAAAAGGCCTTTTCTTTAAACAAAACTTGAATCCTTATCCTTTAAAACATAACCTGATACCTTTTTTGTTCGGATAAATGTCATAGTGGTAATGACCATTTCTTTTATAAGCCTGACCCCTTTTTGAAATAAAACAACCTTTTTAAGAATTAAAACTTTCACCATTTCTCATTAAGGAATGAAAAATTGTTTTCCTTTTTGATATCTGCACTGTGGAAGGAAAATTCTACTATGAGCCACATGAAGGACTGTAGATGTATTCTCCAAATGATGCTTCTCTTTGACTGGAAGTGAGGGCTAGTTGTATTCACCTAGGCTTTATCATCCTCTGTCCATCAAAAGGGAACTTTCTTTCAACAATCTTTCCTTTACTCAAAAAGCAACAGCCAGGTATCTTTGACCTCTTTTTATAAGGAGCAAGCCTTCATTTGTAACAGCGGCATGCATTATTGTCTTTGAAAGTTTTTCCAAAATCTGAAACACATGCCATAATCATTCTTGCATATTTATGAACTTATGTGTTTTAGTTGCAATACCTCTTTTGGAAAACTAAGCTCAAATTTGCCTTCTTATCCACTGTGATGAGTTATTAAAAGAAAATTCTTCATGAACAGGAAGAACAGTACCTTTTGAAAAATAATTATCACCCTTTGGCCTGTGTCTAACCCAGCTGATTTCAACCACTTTTCAACTCTATTTTTTTTAAAGGAACAGAGACTAAATGTTAAGCCTGTTTATCAAGGAGATGAGTCTTTGTAACCTTTAAGGAAATTACACCCCTCAGCAAGGTTTGTTCATTTTTGGCTCCAAACTGTCTTTGAAAGCAAACTCTGATAGGAGATAAGTCAGCTTCTTTGATAGTTATAGTACTCATGCTTTTGCTTTGTTTTTGACATGATTGCTCTGTTCAGAAGCCTTCAACTGTCTTCTACTTCTCTTACCATTTGTCTCTTAATCAGTGAAACCTTAAAATAAATCACTGCTCTGGCCCTCTGCTTATAGATGAAGGAGGCATATTTTGACAAATGCTTGATTTCATTCCAACCTCTGTCTCAATCAAAAGAAGAATGTTTGATGAACATACTGATAGTGCTTTCCCTTATACATGATGGCAAAAGTTAGTTTGAGACCAAGACTGTTGGACTCTTTTGGCCATCTTCTTATAATATTTCTCCATTGATGATCAACCCATTAGCTTCTCCTTGTAATTCAAATGATAGTGAAACTCATGCAAACCAATTTTAAAGCCCACTGCTTTGTCTCTGCCTTTAATCATCATTTTCATGCAGAGACCTTCAATTGCTATCTCACTGTACCCAAAAAATGTCCTTTAGTCCGTGCAGATTATTAAAATCAAACTTTATCCATTGGCCCTCTGCTTATGGATGAAGGAGGCGCTCTCAGTCTTCAAACCCTCTACTTATAGATGAAGGAGGTTTTTTCAGTCATCAAACCCTCTTCTTATAGATGAAGGAGGTTTTTCAGTCATGCCATCTCATCAGCCTTTAACAGTGTTATTTTTCCTTTCACTATCTTTTCATGCTTGAGCCAATGAAGAATGACAAATTGATAATAGTTAAGATGAACACTTCTCTGAGACATGTAATTATGCTTTTCAAATTTCTCTGTGCTTCTTTAGGCATCATAAGCAGTTTGGTTAGTGTTTGCAAAGCGCTTCTTGTCATTCATAATTTACTAACCTTTGACTGTGATCGCAAAAGCTTAATGAAACCACTCTCCGCCCTGTAGTTGCATCTCAGGCTCAAAATCACATGAGAAGCAGTTGTCTTCTCATGTGGAAACAAATATTGTCTTCTTGGGAATGCTGGTATACTTCTGTTCTTGAAATATCCATTGAAACACTGTAACACCACCTAATATCAGTTTTGACCTAGGGCATGTGTATTGCTGAGACTTCAGGGTTTGTTAGTGGCGCGACTTAAGGGTGTAACCAACCTTATTTGCAGAATAGGAAGGTCTGTTATGACTGGTATATAGCAGATGGAGGTTCTTTGGCTTCAGGATAGTTTTCCAAGGGAGGAATGCCTAGAGCGCCACTACCTAACTTAGGGGAGACTTCTTTGGACAGAATTGGATTGTTTTCTTTGGAGTTGATGGACAAGCTAGTATGGTTGAGGCTAGATAGGGCTCAATAATGAGGTTTCATCTCGTCATGGGCGGACTGAAAGGTAAGAGGGAAAAAAATTTTATGGGTGTTTTCCAGCTGGCAAATTTGACAATTTTTTATATCAGCTACTAGAAAACTTGACTGTTACAACTAGTCATCACCAACAAGTGAAAAATGCTGATGACTAACAAAAGCAATGGAACAAACCCCTGCTCAAGAATATATTGATCTTTTCACAAAGCTAAATCCACCAGATCAGAAGATCTCAGAGCTACAAGAGGACAGCACTGCCAAATATGATGAGTCCTCCAGTTCAGAAAATGATGAAGATGAGGAATAATTTCTTTCTCAAAAGAATATGTTCCTTGATCTAGTGGAAGAGGAAGCAATCCTAGTTGAAAACCACTTGTCAAATACTCACAACCAGGTATTATTTCAAGATCCTTATGCTCATTTCCTGCAGATATTTAGAGAAGGATCAAAGGTCATCAAGAGCATCTTGTTGCAGACAACAAGAAACATCTTATAAGTTGTTGTTAAAAAACAAAGAGAATGGGACTGGCCCTTCCTATCCAACATTCTCAAAGAGATGAGCAGAGACCAGTCATGGGATCATCTGATTGACTAGATGTATTGGAAAAGAGATTTTGTCAGCTAAACATGTAAATATCTCAAGTTAGATTAGGATAGATAGGAAATCTCAATAAATCTCAGTCTGTGAGCATTTAGTTAGTTGTTGATTTTTGCTTTGAAGCAAATCCAAAAAATACAAAAAAAAAAGATGAAAGGAAAGGTTCAGATACGCTCAAAACTTGAACCAGCAAAGAAGAAAAGAAGCAGCTCTAATAAGATCAAAATCAGAACTGAAATGAAAGAAGAAAGGTGACTCTAACAAGCTCAAAATCTGAGTCACAAAAAGAAAGAAGGATGCTGGTGATTTTCAGATCTGAAGCCTTCCCTTTTTGTTTTCAATTTTTGCTAATTTTCAGTTCATGTGCAGTTGTTTTTAATGCCATGGACCCACAGCAAACCAGACAATATAATCCTGGTTTGACTGTGTTTTTCAATTTATGTCTTAGAATATAGAGAATGAAAACTTCTCAGACTGTTTAATCCTGACAGGTATTAGATTAGGTAGAGAATTAAGAGTCCAACTGTTTAACCTAGGCTCTTGGAAGAAATAAGGGTAGCATTAGATAGGTTTATTTTTCTGTTTGCGAAATAAAATGTTGAAAAAGAGTTTTCCAGTCCAAGTGCACTCAAAAGAAGAAAAAATTCTTGGACAGTAGGAATGGGTAGGTAGAGATGTTGTTTTGAAGAATAATCTTTTTTCAGGTTGCTGCAAAGGTTACCAGATCAAAATAAGACCAATCAAGGAAATAAAAACTGCTACCCAATGGAAAGGCACTGGTCTGCTAAATACAGAGATTAATGAGGTTCTGGACACCTAAAGGGCAAGTTGTCCTCCCCAAGTGGAGCCACTGTTAGCCACCTATAAATTCTGATATGCCAATGGTGGCTAAATTTGTTCCTAAGTCTTCAAGAGAAAAATTTCCCTTGAAAATCTATCATTCTTGAAGCCTTAAAGTGTCTTATGTCCTCTGAAAAAATCTTCACTGTTGTTTCCATTGAAAAGCATTGTTGTTCTGTGAAAGAAAATGCCCTCAAAAAGGCCTTCATTTGCTCCATTTCATCCCCACAAAATCTCCATTTTCACCCCTTTTCCCCTCACAAATTTCATCCAAAATCCCTTCATTAACCCTCCATCTCATCCTAAAACCCTTTTTAAACCTCATATTATCCTTTATCTGGTTTAAAAATGACCTTTTCTGCCTACTGGAACCCTCCATTTAGCCCTAAAAAGCACAAATTTTGGCCTAAAATACCCTTTTCTACACTATAGCAGGTTTAAGCCCCTAAGGGCTTATGTGTTGCAGCCCCGTTCCCCATATAACCCCAGCCCGCAACCGAGCACTAAAAACCCTAAAAAAACCCTTTGAAAAGCATAAAAAACTACTTTTTCCACTCCATTGAAGGTTAGTCCCCCAGCCATTCTCCCCAACTCCCCCCCTCCATGGAACCAAGACTCATGTGGTCAAGCGCTTAATAAACCAAGAAAACCCAATCAAAATCGGCTTTTCCCTTTGGTTTTACCATTCCCCGAAGTTATGATCTGAGTTGATAAAGAGCCGTTGATCTCTGGAAATCAATGGTCGATCGGGCGCCATGCCTTATTCCCCCCCATTTCATTTTCCAAAGCTCTCCGCCTCACTTTAAATCTGGGTCGTCCATTCATGAAGATCCTACGGCCAGAGTAAAACCCGACAACCCGATATGCCTCCACTCGACAGCAAATCACAACCGTCCATCACGAATGATCCTACGGCCCACAATAAGCCCGATGATCTCACCTCCGCCCCGTGCATCTTTCCCCATCGGAGTTTTTCCGAACCGTCTGACCTCTGACCTCCCATCCGACGGCTATCAATCAGTTTCGCATTTTTTCCGCGCCCGAACGTTAACGCCCCAAAATTTTCCGAAACCGATGGTTTTAGAAAGGACACGCGTCAATCAGTGTGTCGTATCGTGTTTTTTTTGGAAATACCACTTACTGCCCAAAAAATTTTCGAAAACCATTATGGTTTTCCGCAAAACCATTTTCCCTCCGTAGTGATATTACATCATTTGACCTCCACCGTTCGTCTGTTTAATCTAACGGCTATTATTACGTTTTACCTCCAAGTCTTCCACCCTTCCCCTTTGCCCCCAAACGCTCCTCTGAATGATCCCGACTGTCGATTAATCCAAATCTACGACTCTGATTTAACCTCCCTCCCCCTTGTTTAATATTCACTTATGCCCTCATTTCACTTCTTCAACCGATCTCCGTCGTAGATTGAATTAATCGAACAACCTATGTTATAACCTCACCTCCATCCATTTTTCTTTCGTCCACCCTCCAAAAAATCTTACCGACGAACCTCCACCATCAATCATCACTGTCTGATCTAATCGGATGGTCCAGAATGCACCTCACACCAGACTCCCATCTGGCTTGTTTTTTCACCCTCCGCCATGGTTTTCGCCCGTTTTTCACTGCAACCACCATTTTTTCATCGCTTCTGTCCATCCTCCACGACCCTCCATATCAATCCTCCTCCACTCCCATTGGTTTTCTTAACGTGTTTATTGTGTTTTGCAGGGTTACAGGTGTTAAACTCACTCTGTTTCACAGTCACTGTCAATGGTGACATGAAGCGTTGGAAAACTATCTCAGAGCCTAAAATATAGGGAAATACGCCACTAAAGAGGATTTAAGGCATGTTTTCATTAAAATATTAGTGTTAAACCCTCTCATAACCTTCCAGCGCCATTAAAACTTGTACATTCACAGAAACAGTCAGCAGGAGTGGCAAAGAGCATCAGAATACAGATTAAAGGATTAAAGCACATTATTGAAGATTTAATGCCTATAATACAATGTTTAAATGATAATTGTACTATTCAAAGGCATAAAGAGACGAAGATCAGGCTTCATAAGGCCTAAAACACATGAAGCAATCCATATCAGTGTTTTCACATCAGCAGAACGTTCTTTCCCAAGAAAGGACAAGTTCCCATAGTATTTTTTATTCTCCATCAAGCTCCTGAGAAGATTATCACCCTGACAGAAGTCCTGAAACTGTTAGTGCATTAGTTACAAAGCATGGAAGACCTGAATGTCATATTTTCATCCTTCCTTTCCACAGAAGACAAACAGAGTACAAGCAGCCAGAAAGTACTTCGGGAACATACCTCTGGAGTTATTATCAGCCTGTCGAAGACCCCTAATTCATCCAAAGAGTACTGAAATTCAATGGAGGGATATTAAAACAGAATGGGCCTCCAAAACACTTCTCCCTCTGTTTTAATGAGTCATTTAAGTTCTATCCTGATCTATCATGTGAAGCACCTGTCATGTTGCTGCTCTCTTCTTTGACATATCCTATGCCAAAGTCATACTCCAGGATGTTGTAATATTTCCCTTTCTGCTCCTTTCTCAGCGCAATATCTGAGATAATAGTGGGTAATGATGATGTTGGGAGAATTTCTCCCTTCTCCTTAAGTCCATACAATACTCTTAGCGTTGTACAATGACGTCCCATTGTTCCCACTCATCTTGGATCTATGAGTGGTGCAACATGTTGAGAGAACTCTTTGGTCATCTTCCAATCATGGGGCCTCCCTAGTGGAATGCCTACATGTAATGAAACATCAAGGCCTAGAGTAGGATGTATATGTGAGTGGACTGATTTGTCCTTGCCCTCACTGTGAAAATCTTCCTCTTTCTTCTATGCATAAACCTCCTGAAAAGGATGGGTGTGTATGTTCCCAATCACTTGATGTTATCCCTCCTTCTCATCTTCTCCTACCTTTTGCAAGATCTCACAGTCTAAGGTGTCTTCTTTAAATGCAATCAACCCATGGACACCCAACATATCATTGGTGTCAAAATTCTTGATCACAAAAGAATTATCTATCATAGTGTGTGTCCCCAAGACTGTATTCAATTTTGGAACACACTTCCTCCATTTTTTTGTCTCATTTCCTATCAACATAGACACATGTTTCTCATGATCTTCATATGAAAGATCCTTTGGAACTTCTTGCAAAGATATAAGAGCTCCTGTATTTGAAGCAATTTCTTCATCTCCATCTCCAAATAGTGGTGGATTTCCTCCTACTGTCACAGCACTGGAGGCTCTTTCTAACTCTTCATCTTCCTTCTCCTCATCATGGGAGAATACCTCATCATTAAGAGATCCTTTGGCTTGATCCCCTCTTGAAGGAGGAATCTTCATGTCTTCTTCTTTAGAAGAAAGTTCTTGCTGAAGTGGGGCTTTTTCCCTAAGCAAAGCATGTTGCAGATATTTTACCCCCTCAACAATGTTCTGAAATGGAGTTGGTTTCATGGATCCTTCCAACTCATGAAAAAGGTTCTGCTTGATCGGGTTTGGTTTTCTCTCCCAAGGAAGTTTCAAATTGTTTCAAATCAAATCTTTTCACTAACCTCCTAGTGAAATTTGCATAAGTAGATATATTTGCATTATTCAATGAAGAAGATTCAAATAACCCCTAGGCATAAGCCTTACCTTAAAGATGCAACGCTACTACTATAATGGCTTCCTCTTCTTAAACTTAATGCAGCTGGAAATATATGTCTAGCTCCTTTACCCAAGCCTTGGTTGTGCTCTTGGGTGACCCATCAAAAGTAGGTAGAAAGAATCCACCCAAAGTGTGTTGCATTAACCCTCTTCTTCTATTGGGGTTACTGGGTCTTCTATCTTCTTTGAGTTGAAAAAACCCTTGGAAGTTTAGATGCTCTTTGAATCTTCTAGACTGAGATTCATAACCGCATATTTAATGTATTTCTATGGTATTGCTAGGAAAACCCCCCACAGGATCGAATGCATACAAATATCCTAGTTATCGGTATGCGATGACAAAGAACAATAATCCCATTAAGCCAAAATCCACACAAGAGAATAGTTGAATATCTAGACGAACCACAAACCAAGCCTATGTATAACTCACTCTCTTCAACACCAAGACTAATGCATGTAGCGACCAACATTGCAGTAGGGTTGCGCAGGTATCGAGGGGACCAAATGCACATCTACTAGGCCTGAACAAAATAACACGGTGCTTCGAGGACCCTCTAGAACTCCCACCAAAAGGAAACCTGAAACCGTGCACAACACATCAAACTTTATTGATTTGCTTGCCCAACACATATGCATCGATTGACATCCTATCATATAACTGGCGTGGAGGTTTATGTGGTGTTTGGAGGGGACCAAGGGGGGAACCCAACTACCGTCATCCCTCCCATATATATATATATATATATATATATATATATATATATATATATATATATATATATATATATATAATGCTTAATTTAATATAATATTATAAGATAAAATATTAATTAACCATGGAGGAATATTTACATTATAAAATATTATATGATATTGAACATAGTATTATAATATCAAACAATTTCACCAAAATAAAATGGTAAAGGCATATGCAAGATTCTAATTCGAAATTTGATTTCTTTGACATTAATATTTTTTTATTGAAAAGGATGCATTGATTTTAGTGTAGATGTTAATTTATCATCTGATTTCATTGATTGCACTAGATGGATTGATTTAATGTAGATGTTAATTCCTAATCCCATTTTATTGTTTGCATTAAATGCATTAATTTTAGTGTATGTACAAAGTAATTATTGATTGCTTCCATTGATTTGTGTCTTAAAGTAATCATCAAACTACATCCATATTAAATAGAAATAAACAACAAAAATCATAGATCCATATTAAATAGAACTCGACAACAAAGACCAAGCCAAAAACGAAAGACATAGAAAATCAAAAACTAAGTATGCATTAATTTCAGTGTAGACCTTGATTTATAATCCTATTTTATTGTTTGCACTATATGCATTGATTTCAGTGTACATGTTATTTTTTGATCTTATGTAAATATATGGATTATGTGCATTTCTTTCAAAGTAATTAGATTAATAGTGTGCATTGATTTCACTCTATGCACAAAGTAATTATTGACGACATGCATTTATTTTTGTGTTACAGTATTCATCAACCAAGAAATATATTAATTAAAAATGAATAAGAAATATTCTAGATCCATCTTAAATAGAAATGAACAACAAAGAGCGAATTGAAAGAGTAACACATAAAAAATGACAATTGAGGAGTGTCAACAACAAATGGAGAAACAAAGATAGTCATAGCAAATGATAACTAAAAAAGATCATATGAAAGAAAAAATTGAAGGATAAAGAGTATATCAAAGAGAAAATGAAAGAGCATATCAACAAATAAGTGCACAACAAAAGACAATTGAAGAGTGTCAAGAGAAAATAATACAAGGCACAAATGAGAGGAAATCAACAACAAAAAAGGCAAAAGAAATGACAACTCAAGAGCATGAAGAATAGAGGAAAAAAAAGGCTAAACAAAAAATAAAATACCATAGGAAAAACAATATTCAAGCAACTAAGGGATAGTACAAGATGCAAAAGAAACTCCTATAAAAAATTAAATTTAAAAGATATCTATGCCCAAGCTCATATCGATAACTATAGTTGATATAAATATTGTAGTGCATCGAAATTTTCATGATAGAATTTATGGATTAGCTTAATTTCAAATGTGTTATGTGGGTGAGGAGTCATACACTGTAATTTAGGTATTTAATACAAACACAATTCCAATGTGAATGAGATGTAGAATATAAGGAACTCATTGGATTAATCTTAGCCATATTTAAGATATTTAAAATGATGATATTAATCATGTTTGACAAAAATTTATGTGGCTACTCACGAGTGAAACCAACCTAGATCCATGTCCACTCCATATCTATCAAGTGCTAAGAGATATCAAATCTCTTGAGGTGAAATATTTTCCTCATGTTTTGAACTAAAAAAGAGGCTTACACCTTTGCAAATTTAATCTCTCAATACTTGATAAATATGCATTTAAGATAAATCTAAACTAATATAACTAAACTATAAAATAGAGAAAACCATAAATCATACAAAAATACATTCATTCAATCTTCAAATAAGTTTAAGCCTTAAAAAACATTTAGCTAAATTAAAAGATAATTATATTCACTCCACCTCTGTGTGGAAGGCGAGGAGATGTTTTTCCATATATTTAAATGCCATTAATTTATAAAATAATACTCTATTTAAAGATGGATATGGAAGAGAATTCATAGAAGTATGAAAAAAGGTGACTAGGGGAGGGACGCCATAAGTTGTGCGCCCTTTCTTCCACCTCAGCTGATTACGTGTCGCACTCCACATTGACGGTATGACACCTACCCAGTCGATGGAGCCAGCTGTCGCGGTTGGTGACAATCATAAATGTAGGATTTTGGTGTGGGTTTAGGGTTTCATTCGGACAGTCTAAAACAATGACAATGATGCCCTGTGTAAGGTTGCTCGAGCCTAGAGTGTGGGCAATAGGCTTTGCCGGTGATGGTCGTTGACGGTTCAAGAACCTGCGCACCTTGTCTGCCATTGTTGCAAAGGTTAACCTGCATCGTTGCTCGTGAGGGTTTGTTGATGGTTGCGGCCAGTTCCTTCTCCTATTCGCAGCTTCCGCCATTCATCTCCTTTCTATTTTTCATTACTGTCAATTAGGGTTTGTTGATGGTCACAACTCGTTCCTAAGCATGTTTGCCACATCTGCCATTGATCTAATGTTGGTCCGCCAAGTCCGCCATTGTTGTCTGCTAGGGTTTGGGTCTGTTTTCTCTATTTCTTCAGCGTTTAGGTCCGTTTTCTCTATTTCTTTAGTATTTTTTAGTTTTTTTAATAAATATCCATTTTTTTGCAAAACTGGTTTTAAAAAAAATAATTTTGTTGCATTTTTTGCAGGTATTTTCCATGGATGGCATTGTGGTGGCTTCTGCCGAGGTTTGGGGCAGCGTTGTGGTGGATTCTGCAGCTTCTGCGGTTGTCTAGTAGGATTCACAATCCTACCAACCATAATTTTAATCATTTTTCGATGGAATTTAGCTCTTCTTGTTGTTCTATGACATGTTTTTTATGTTTTTGTTGTTCTATGTCTTAACTGGTGGTGGCATATGGTATGTTTTTTATGTTGAATGATAACAGTAATGGGTTAATGGTTTGCACCTATGCACCTGTGGTTTTTGAGAGCTCTTAGGGTTTTCCCACTGTGTTTGGTAGTGTTGGGTTTGAGAAACTTATGAGAAAACCAGGGTTTGATATCGATTAATGAGATATTATTTTATTCAAAATATTATTCCATTCTTTTATGTTATGGGTTGCACGAGACCTACATTGCCTGGCTCTTATTTCTTATATATGACTAGACGAATTGTATATAATTTAAGTGGAATCATGCCTTTCGGTATTGGTGACTTTTGGTATAAAGGCTTTTGCATCTAACAAGACTTTCCTCTGAAATATCAACTTGCTCTGGGAACCAAATTCTTAGGGCATATTATCTTTTTATACATATTTTGTGATTAATAATATAAATGAAGCGATATTAAGGTCTCTAAACCCTAAGTTTTATAACGACACAAGTCTTATTCAATATTATATTCTTTGTCTGATTCGAACTATTGTATTCTTTGCGTGATTTAAACTATTGTATTCTTTGCCTAAGACTTGTTTGAACTTTGTTTTATGGTTAAAAGCATGTCCATACTAGGGTAAAAGCTTGCACAACATGGTGATTAAAGATTAGTTGGATTTAACAAGTTATCTTTGAATCCAGTGTGACTAAACAGTGGATGTATTTTATATTACCTTGTGAAGTGATATGTTTAGTTGATATATGTGTGGAAAAAATTTCTCTGTTGTTTCAAACAAACTAGTGTGAAAAGGGTTTTCCAAGAGTTGATTTATTGTTTTTCCATTTCCATTTGTTTTCTCAATATCATAATATATAAGTGCAGCATTCGAACTATTGTATTCTTTTCCTGAGACTTGTTTGAACTTTGTTTTCGGGTTAAAATCATATCCATATTGGGGCAAAAGCTTGCACAACATGGTCATTAAAGATTAGTTGGATTTAACAAGTTATCTTTGAATGTGTTGTAGCCGCTACAATAACACCCAAAATTTTGGGTATATTTAAAATTTTAGGTCCCCCCCTCTACTTGCTTAACCGTTAAGGTTTTAACCTGGCCTGTAGACGATGACATCCTCGTAACATGTCTCAAGCCCCTCATGAACCTTCTCACCCTCATGACGAGATACTCTTGCCGCAGTCACACCATATGTGGGGGGAATCGTTCTGCATGCACTCGAACGGGAAATTTTCTGTGTATTAAGTATGTGCATTAGGAACCCTTTCACCATGGATCATGAAACGTTTTGTTTGGGTTTTTCACTTAAATTCATAGTTGCATGTAAAGGATGTGGGGGGGGGGGGGCATCTTTCTCTAAAAAGTAACCTGAACTAATAGATATTATTAAATGCAGATCGACCCTATGGATGGTGTACCAAACAATATCACCACTACGTTGGGGGTAAAATAACAAGAGCTTATGCAGTCCCTGGAGACTAAAGAAAACCACATCGATCACCCAATGGAACAGGAAGGCACTGGGCGTCAAAAAAAAATTTATGATAATGTCGTTTATATCAAAAGACAAAAGTTCTCGCATTATAAACGGAGATGTCATATTAGAGCGCCATGTTGCAATGAGGTCTTTGATTGCAGACACTGTCACAATGAAGCAAAGAATTTTGTCGATGTTAAGCTCCAACAGAGACATAATGTTCCTTGACACAAAGTCCAAAGGGTCATTTGTTCACTTTGTGACATTGGGCAAGATGTTCATCAAGTGTGTATTAACTGTGGGGTCTGCATGGGGAAGTACTTTTGTAAAACTTGCACGCCTTTTGATGATGATATCTCAAAACAACAATACCAAGGTGATGGATGTGGTATATGTAGAACTAAAGGGCCGAGATAATTTCTTCCACTGTTTCAAATGTGGTTGTTGCTATTCGATTATGGTGAAGGATTGTCATCCTTGTGTAGAAGGAGCAATACACCACAACTATCTCGTTTGTTTTGAGTTCTTGTTCGAGTCCACGAGGGATATTAATGTACTACCATTGTGGGCACGCTATTCATGCGGACTATTTCAAAGAGATACAACAGCACCTACAGTTATTTTGTCCAACGTGTTCTAATTTAGTTCATGATATGTCAAAGTTTTGGGAGAAACTTGACGAAGAAGTTGCTTTGACACCAATGCCTGAGTCCTGCCAGAACAAGAAGTTTTGAATTTTTATGCAATGATTGTAATGTAACTTTAGTAGTGTCATTTCATGTTGTCGCACAAAATTTCCTGAACTACGATTCATATAACACCCGGCAGACCAGAGGACGTCACACCACAGGCACTGGTCGACAATAGTATGTTGCCTTTGTGATGTCTACATGAAGGTTCTGATGAGCAATAGTAAAAGCTACCGCAGTCGTGAAGACGATCTTGCAATAAAGATATATTTTACAAGCAGCAGATTCATTGAACCTCTGGATTGTATGACAGTGGTTGTACTATCATCTTATGATTATATTGAAATGAACAAATACCAATTCTGTCAGAGTAGCTATGAAAAATGCGTTGCAGGTTGTTGCCATTCGCCCGACTTGCTGGGATAGCTTTCAGTGGATCGGGTAAGAAGCAGAAACGAAAATGATGGGGGAGGCTCGTTTTCATAGCACGGTGTGTTCATCTCAACGCTAATGGCAAAAGGATGTGTGGACGTGATATATGTGTGCATTATCGGAGATACACTCCCCATCATGATGAAAAAAGCATGAGTGTTGCAACGCACGATGTAGACATAGAACCAAGGTCGGAGGATGAGTGCACGATGAATATGGTCAAGTCTTTGAGTGTTGTTTGTCGCAAGATCGCAAATTGACCTCGAATGCATCCATTGCGACTCAAACAAAATTGCGACTATGCGACCATTGGGAGGTCGCATTTCCACCTAGATCGTTGAGTCGCAGAATAACCCAAGCAAATGAATAATGTGACCTACCCAAAATTGCGACTATGTGACCTCCGAGAGGTTGCATTCCTTCTCGAGTCACTGAGTCTCATAAAAAGCACTCAGGGGAAAAGGCAAGAGCCATGAAACCCCACACGGCAAACTCAAGCTAGTATTAAGAAGTTAACCGTTCCATCCGGATAGAAGGCAAGTTATATTACATTGTCTTTGCAAACTGAAACCCACGCAGGTAAGATCCTCAAAGTTTAAAACGAGGCTCCTAAAGAAGAAAGCTCGAAGGGTCGACCCTTGTGGGAAGCATCGTGTATTCACTGGTCAAAATCAAGCCTTCCGAATTTTCTTTGTTATACAGAATCAACAGAGTAGAGAAATTGAGGTCATCAAACCGCCTCCAGTCATTGCAGCTGAGATTCGTGAAAGAGACCGGTGCTATGTTATCACTTGCCATTTGGATGAGCCTTGTGCATGCACATACCATCCTCAGAACTCGTAATTAGTGAACATATTTTGAAGCCATGTCAGTGCATGTGGAAATTTTTCAACGCTTGGAACAGAAGGATCGAGTGAACAAAATCCAAGGGAAATCGACCATGTGACTGTGCGACCAAGTCGCCAGGTCACAGAACATGCAAAGTCATCCGAGGTGCGACCACCCGACCATGCGACTATGCGACCAGGTTGGCAGGTCAGGGAAATAGGCTAGTTTACAAGTGAAGATGAACAATATCCATCATCTTCCAAAACAGTTTGAAATGGTGCTGCAAATGTACATGAAACCTTTATTAATAATTCACGTGGAGCCTATGGTTATTCAAATGGCATATGTTAATACGGTGGGCATCATTTTATAATGGTGGGTTTTAATATACATTGGAAAACTTTTTTTATGGTGGCATTACAATGGTTTTTAAGACCATAGTTTGAAATGGTGCTACTATGCCTACATGGAGATATAGAATTTTCCAAGTAATCAGTCTTAGGAGAGAATTCCTTTTGTTTTCGCTGCACCATCAAAGAGATACAAGGTGTTTGAAGATGAGCATGCGCCTTTGTTCAAAAGAGTACCGTTCAATACCATTGCTAAATTTACATGGTTTACAACTCCTTATCTACTGGTGTGCTCTAAAAACTAAGCGAACTAGACGTGGCTGAGCATGGGAAGAGCGAAGCGCTCCCTCATGCCAAGCATAGATTCATCTTGATGGAGTCTGAGGAAAATGTTGGGGATAACGTACAGTGATTAAAGGGGCATTGGGAAAGCCTACACAAGCCGTTCTATTTGATGACTTAATGACACAACATTTGACCACACAGGGGTCTAAAGTTATCATTTTCACTTGTGCAATTAATTAAATACGCCCCTAACATTATTATTCGATCAATGAAGACATGTAACCTAAGCTATGTGACTGCAGGTGGGAGCTTTTGGTCTGCACGATTAGCCGGAGTTTTCCCAACAAGCAAGAGGGCCCTTTTTCAAAGCAAAGGATGCGGGATAAGGAATATTGCTATGAAATCCAAATATCACCAAAAGGAAGGTCGCAAGTCGCAGATCTGCTTGAGGTCACAAGTCGCAGATTTTCTTAAGGTCGCAAGTCACAAATTTCTTCAGATCGCCGGGTCGCATAGTCGCACTCCCTGTTAAAAGATCGACGACGCGACCCAGCGACCCAGCGACTGGGTCGCGAGGTCGCATTATCTAGGCAGGTCGCAGGTCGCATATCTCCTCAAGTCGTAGGTCGTAGGTCGCAGATTGTTGGAGGTCGCAAGTCGCAAAATCCAGTCAGGTCGCAAGTCGTGGATTGTTGGAGGTCGCAGGTCGCAAAATCCAGTCAGGTCGCAGGTCGCAACAGTGGCTCAAGTCACAGGTCGTAGAACAGACTAGGTCGCAAGGCAGTCCAACAGTCGGGAAAGTGAAAATTTAGGGAGCCCAAAAGGCAAGCTTTGCTCTATAAATAATTCCTTCGGGAACTTGTGAAAGGAATTTTCTTTTGGGACTGAAAAGGATATTGAGTATGTATAGAAGGACCACACAATGTTGCATATGAATACAAGCACGTGTAAACTCCATTGTTGGATTTGATGTTGATTAATGTGTGAACACTATGAGTATTACATTTTCAGTTTCTAACATCTTTTGATTAATGAAACTGTCTCTTTGTTTACATTATTATGCATTATAGTTTTCTAGAAGTGTGTTAATGATGTTAAGTCTATGTTTCGACTTTAATGAATGCTAATAACTTTGTTTGTTAACATTTACATTAGCTTCGTGATCATTCAAGGAAGTGAAGGGTATTCTGCCATAAGGAATTATTTCTTTTGTGGTCATAACAACTTTTACAAGCATGAACCTGATGACGTGCTGCTAACAACATCTCCTTTGGCTCCATGCTTTATAACTCGTCTTGCTACGCATAGTGTTGTTTGACCATTATAATTCATCATTCATGTGTTTTTTGTCATCTGAATAAGCATGCGTCCTTAGGTTTGCAAAGTCCGATTGAGACCAAAGAAAAGGAGTATCAAGCGGTAACCAGACCCACACCCCGGACGGGATCCCTATTCCAAATGGTTTAGAGTCTAGTTGGGACATTTTACCGTGGAGATCCCCTGCTGTTGGCCAGACATTTTTTCCCGTCAGCAGAATTGGCACTAGAAGGAGGGCCTGATGACAAGCTTAGCCCTTAGAGCCTGTAGTTAATCTCATATCTGTAATGGCTCGTCCCCAAATCATTCTCTCGAGATGTTTGTCGGAGTTTTATGAGCCTCGATGCTTCATCACCGATGAACTTATGTATCACTTGTTCCAGCTAAAATTCGATGGTGAAAACAAAGTGTCCATAACCAAACACCTTTTAGATTTCTGTGACTTTGGTGAGTGCCACGAATTGACAATGAAGGTTTGATTTGTTTTCTTTTCTTCCTCACTCTTGAAGGTCGCGCTAAGCAATGGTGCCGCACATTTCTGGAAGCTTCCATCCATTCGTTTGAACAACTCGCCAGTGAATTACAACAAGATTTTCACAGATATGATCTTCAAAATGTATTGGTATAATTAGATGGCATCAGAATGGATCCTCGAGAACCTCTAGATGAATTCTCTATTAGATTTATTCAATATTTTTTTGAGTTCCCTGAAAAGGATGTTGATTGGAAGTATTTAAGTGAGAAGTTCAGGCATGTGATTCTCGCCTCCCTTGAACAGTTCAAATTAGCAACAAACCCTGATTCTAGTGCTTGTTATGATGACCCGCAAGTTGTCAGCGGTTCAGACTCTGTTCCTAATGTTTCTTTGTCCCTCCCCCCAAGTCCAGACCACATCCAGGAAAGTATTAGTATTTGTGATATCCCTATTCCTTCTCCGGAATTGCCGTGTAGTGGAGTTGTGACCTTGAAATCACTGGGAAATGATAGACATGTACTAGAAGATCAAGCCTGCTATACCACCTCTGAATCTTTCACGCACCCTCTCGAATCAAAGCTTGAAAACCATATGGGCCCAACATCTCTCCAAGTTCATGAAACCTATCTCGAGTCCAGTAGACGTTTCCCTGGGCACAGTCCTAAATCTGACTCGCATACTGACGATGAATTGACTCTTATCCCGCACGAAGTTGATTTCCTCACAAGGCCTGCCAGATCAATGTTCCCTATGGATGACACAGATATGCGTGATGAAAATATTTGTACGGTTAACACCCCCGCAGCTGAATCATTTCATTCATTATTACCTGATTTATTTCATGAGTCTATCACACCAATGATTTCTTCAAGTCATTCAAAATTTTCTTATACTGGTACTGGAAACAATCATAAGCACGCAGGTGGTGCTTCGCAATCACATCACAAAATTAATGAATCTTTTAGAACTGATGTTCTTCATCTGAAATCTTTAAACAATCAAAGGAGTGACTTCCTGTCCTGGCAATCTCAAGATGTCCCTTTTATTGATCCATCCCAATTGGTAACTCCCGAGAAGCTTAACATGCCAGGTACCCAACGTGATCAAATAAATGGTTCCAATGACCACTGCTTATCTGAAAACATATTCACTCGTACCGCTGAGAACTGTCACTCGTATCTCTTTGCCGACCATATGAAGATGACAGAATTTGATAATCTACTTTGTGAAGATTCAAGTACCCATCAGGAAATCAAAGCACTCCAGCTTCTGCCGGTTGTTACCCCAAGTCCTTCCGATCCTAACGAGACCCCTCAAATAACTCCAACTAGGGTTTCTCAAATTAGGGTTTCTGAAATTAGGGTTTCTGAAATAACGATTCCCAAGTACCATACTCCTCCCAGGATAACCATGTCAGATATCATCTCATCCGGGCAGATCTTTCATTCTAGTAAGGTTTCCCTAAGCACATATTCCTATTCCCCAACAGCTAGTGTGAAACAACCGATATACCCCAATTTATGCACTGGTAAGAAAACACCGGCCATTGTCTCTAATCTCTTCAGTTGTTTCCCAGCCAGTACTAGTTGCAATCAGGCACAAACATGTGATTTTTTGCAAATCCCTCAACTGCCCGAAAACCGTCCGGTAAATTCACCCCATCCTGGCAAGCCTAAAGAATCTAATACATTGGATTGGTATTCCGTTAGTGTGCAAACATTTGGCAAAATTGATATAAATCCCACTGACCATTTTCCAATCACTGCAATTGATGATCACATCCATTCGCCAGTTGATCTCACGAGCCCATCAAAGTTCGGAAGCCCCCCTCTCGAAGACCCAGAGTTGGTCCAGGACGGTGAGGCATTTTAGCCTTCACTAATAGCTAATTCGGATCCTCACATCCTCGGCGAAACCTAGGAACAACTTCAAACTAGGAGTTTCGAAATTAGGGTTTCTGCAAATGGATTCGCAAGCATCTCAAATTTGCCTGGCTCACGCCTATTTTTTCCATTCTACCAAAGTGATCATCCTCAAAATCATGACGAGATTCCTAGTTGGTTTGACGAATCCTATCCAATGGATATAACTAAAAATAGACAATGTTGTTCCCCGCTTCTGTTTGACCTAAGGTTGTGTGTGGATGGGTGTGTGTCATTGATAAATGATTCTATGTTTCAAATACATATTTCTAGGTATCAAGATAAAAGTGAAATCCGGCTAGCACAATCCATTCTGGCACGTTCTCTGGTAAGTAGCCATGACCTTCTTGCTATTGCACATGCTCTTCAGGTAAGCCTTGCTATTGGTGCACGATTTTGTATGTTGAATCTGATTGCGAACATTGTTGTTCTTGCAGGGTGGGAAATAATGCGGTGGCTACACTGGAAAGCTGATTTTACATAACTTGATCGCCTCTTGGGTTAAACTAGGGTTGTAGTATTAGGCTAGCTAGGATCTGCCAATAAAGTTTTGTTTGTCAAGCTATTAATTAGGTTTACTTGCTAAGGTTTTGCTTTATGGTTTAGAATTATGCTTGTTGTCTTTTCTTACGTTCAGTAGTTTTATGCATTATAATTTTCCATTTATTCTTGCATGCATGCTGCATAATATTCAGATAGCCACTGCATGTGTTTTTCCTTATTTATCCACCTGTAACTAGTTGATCTTTCTCACACACGGCATTGCATTGTGTCATAAAGCCTCGCTTGTTGCTTCGTGTTCTATGCATTTCTTCCTCGCATCATTTGCACTAGTTGTTGAGTTAGTGGTGAAAGTTTTTGTACATTGCATACCACTATGTGAGCCCTCATTAAACCCAAAGCCTTGAAAACCTCGATGCCCCAGACGAGCCTTCTTTTGCATGGTTTCAAATTTGGATGGATTGATTTTACCTCTTTGCATGTATCGAAATCTTGATGATATTTTCTACTTGATTGCTGAAACAATAACTCCATGGTTTGCGTGAGGTTGCGGTGGTTTCCTCAAAAGGCAGCCTCTCTCAGAATAAGTCACCGAAGTCGCATTCTCAACATGATGAGTTTAAATTCATTAGACAGGGAGATATGAGCCGGTTTCTTGTCGGGAACCTTAACGTGTTTGAATGGCCTATACCCGTAACCCGAGCCCTGTGCCCAGCATAGTCTCGAACATATTAATGATTTGTTTTGAACATTTCGCTTATGGGGGGTAGCTGGGATGTGAAGGCTTGGAATAGGGGCAAACCCAAATCAAGATATATTTCATTTTCTGTCAAACAAGAAACAACCTCTCTTTCCCGTAAAATAAGTCAAGATCCCTCATCTACCCATGCAAAATAAGTGCCACGAGCACATAAAATAAGTGCTTCCAGCACATGAAAAAATAAGGGTAAAGGATTGAGAAAGGCTTCTTGCGCAAAGAGGTAAGGCAACGACTCCGCCGGGGTACTGACCAGGCTCGCTGGCAGCGGAGCAACGTTTGTGATTTCTTGAAGTGACTCCACCGGGGTGCTGTCCAGGCCTGCTGGCAACGAAGCAACACCAGAAACTCATTTTAAAAATTCTGAATATAATAAGCCCGCTGCCCTACTCACTACATCATCAAACAACCATTGGCCTCTGCCCTACTCACTACATCATCAAACAACCATTGGCCTCTGTGAACTTCCACTTTGACGCATTTTGATTAACGAGACCTAGATGAGGCACAAGGAGCGGGCATATCGGTAAAGGCCAAAGTAATACAAAGGGTTACCCACATAACTTGTTCAATATTCCCTTGCATCACTATCTAGACTCATACTATTGTTGTTATGTTGACAGAGATGCTGGATTCTACCAGTGGTTCTCCATTTGTTGTAGCCACTACAATAACACCCAAAATTTTGGGTATATTTAAAATTTCGAGTCCCCCCCCTCTACTTGCTTAGCCGTTAAGGTTTTAACCTGGCCTGTAGATGATGATATCCTCGTAACCTGTCCCAAGCCCCTCATGAACCTTCTCACCCTCATGACGAGATACTCTTGCCGCAGTCACGCCATGTGTGGGGGGAATCGTTCTGCATGCACTCGAACGGGAAATTTTCTGTGTATTAAGTATGTGCATTAGGAACCCTTTCACCATGGATCTTGAAACTTTTTGTTTGGGTGCTTCACTTAAATTCAAAGTCGCATGTAAAGGATGTGGGGGGGGATCTTTCTCTGAAAAGTAACCTAAACTAATCGATATTATTAAATGTAGGTCAACCCTATGGATGGTGTACCAAACAATATCACCACTGCGTTGGGGGTAAAATAACAAGAGCTTATGCAGTCCCTGGAGACTAAATAAAACCACATCGATCACCCAATGGAACAGGAAGGCACTAGGTGTCAAAAAACATTTTATGATAATGTCATTTATATCAAAAGACAAAAGTTCTCGCATTATAAACGGAGATGTCGTATTAGAGCACCATATTGCAATGAGGTATTTGATTGCAGACACTGTCACAATGAAGCAAAGAATTTTGTCAATGTTAAGCTCCAACAGAGACATAATGTTCCTCGACACAAAGTCCAAAGGGTCATCTGTTCACTTTGTGGCACTGGGCAATATGTTCATCGAGTGTGTATTAACTGTGGGGTCTGCATGGGGAAGTACTTTTGTAAAACTTGCACGCCTTTTGATGATGATATCTCAAAACAGCAATACCAAGGTGATGGATGTGGTATATGTAGAACTAAAGGGCCGGGATAATTTCTTCCACTGTTTCAAATGTGGTTGCTTCTATTTGATTATGGTGAAGGATTGTCATCCTTGTGTAGAAGGAGCAATACACCACAAATATCCTGTTTGTTTTGAGTTCTTGTTCGAGTCCACGAGGGATATTAATGTACTACCATTGTGCGCACGCTATTCATGTGGATTGTTTCAAAGAGATACAACAGCACCTACAGTTCTTTTGTCTAGAGTGTTCTAATTCAGTTCGTGATATGTCAAAGGTTTGGGAGAAACTTGACGAAGAAGTTGCTTTGACACCAATGCCCGAGTCCTGCCAGAACAAGAAGTTTTGGATTTTTATGCAATGATTGTAAGGTAACTTCAGTTGTTTCATTTCACGTTGTCGTAATAAATTTCCTGAACTGCGATTCATATAACACCCCGCAGACCAGAGGACGTCACACAACAGGCACTGGTCGACAATAGCATGTTGCCTTTGTGATGTCTACATGAAGGTTCTGATGAGCAATCATAAAAGCTACCACAGCCGTGAAGACGATCTTGCAATAAAGATTTTTTTTACAAGCCGCAGATTCGTTGACCCTCTGGATTGTATGAAAGTGGTTGTACTATCATCTTATGATTATATTGTAGTGAACAAATACCAGTTCTATCAGAGTAGCTCTGAAAAATGCGTTGCAAGTTGTTGCCATTCGCCCGACCTGCTGGGATAGCTTTCAGTGGATCAGGCAAGAAGCAGAAACGAAAACGATGGGGGAGGCTCGTTTGCATAGCACGACGCGTTCATCTCAACGCTGATGGAAAAATGATGTGTGGACGTGATATATGTGTGCGTTATCGGAGATACACTCCCCATCACGATGAAAAAATCATGAATGATGCAACGCGCGATGTAGACACAGCACCAATGTCAGAGGACGAGTGCACGATGAAGATGGTCAAGTCTTTGAGTTCTGTTGGTCGCAAGATCGCAAATTAACCTTAGATGCATCCATTGTGACTCAGACAAAATTGCGACTATGCGACCATTGGGAGGTCACATTTCCACCCAGGTTGATGAGTCGCAGAATAACCCAAGCAAATGAATAATGCGACCTAACCAAAATTGCGCCTATGCAACCTCAGAGAGGTCGCATTCCTTCTCGAGTCGCTGGGTCGTATAAAAATAACTCAGGGGAAAAGGCAAGAGCCATGCAACCCCACGTGACAAACTCAATTTAGTATTAAGAAGTTAACCATTCCATCCAGATAGAAGGCCAATTATATTACGTTGTCTTTTCAAACTGAAACCCATGTAGGTAAGATCCTCAAAGTTTAAAATGAGGCTCCTAAAGAAGAAAGCTCAAAGGGTTGAACCTTGTGGGAAGCATTGTGTATTCACTGGTCAAAATCAAGCCTTCCAGATTTTCTTTGTTATACAAACTCAACAGAGTAGAGAAATTTCACGAGGTCATCAAACCGCCTCCGGTCATTGCAGCTGAGATTCGTGAAAGAGACCGGTGCTATGTTATCACTTTCCATTTGGATGAGCCTTGTGCATGCACATACCATCCTCAGAACTCATAATTGGTGAACATATTTTGAAGCCATATCATTGCATATGGAAATTTTTCAGCGCTTGGAATAGAAGGATCGAGTGAACAAAATTCAAGGGAAACCGACCATGTGACTGTGCGACCAATTCGCCAGGTCACAGAACATGCAAAGTCATCCGAGGTGCGACCACCCGACCATGCGACTATGTGACCAGGTCGCCAGGTCGGGGAAACAGGCTAGTTTACACGTGAAGATGAACAATATCCATCATCTTCCAAAACAATTTGAAATGGTGCTGCACATGTACATGAAACCTTTATTAATAATTCACGTGGAGCCTATGGTTATTCAAATGGCATATGTTAATACGGTGGGCATCATTTTATAATGGTGGGTTTTAATATACGTTGGAAAAATTTGTTTATGGTGGCATTACAATGGTTTTTAAGACCATAGTTTGAAATGGTGCTACTTTGCCTACATGGAGATATAGAATTTTCCAAGTAATCAGTCTCGGGAGAGAATTCCTTTTGTTTTCACTACACCATCAAAGAGATACAAGGTGTTTGAAGATGAGCATGCACCTTTGTTCAAAAGAGTACCGTTCAAGACCATTGCTAAATTTACATGGTTTACAACTCCTTATCTACTGGTGTGCTCTAACAATTAAGCGAACTAGACGCGATTGAGCATGGGAAGAGCGAAGCGCTCCCTCATGCCAAGCATAGCTTCAGCTTGATGGAGTCTGAGGAAAATGTTGGGGATAACATACAGTGATTAAAGGGGCATTGGGAAAGCCTAAACAAGCCGTTCTCTTTGATGACTTAATGACACAACATTTTACCACACAGGGGTCTAAAGTTATCATTTTCACTCGTGCAATTAATTAAATACGCCCCTAACATTATTATTCGATCAATGAAGACATGTAACCTAAGCTATGTGATTGCAGGTGGAAGTTGTTGGTCTGCACGATTAGCCGGAGTTTTCCCAGCAAGCAAGAGGGCCCTTTTTCAAAGCAAAGGATGTGGGATAAGGAATATTGCTATGAAATCTAAAGATCACCAAAAGGAAGGCCACAAGTCGCAGATCTGCTTGAGGTCACAAGTCGCAGATTTTCTTAAGGTCACAGGTCACAAATTTCTTCAGGTCATCGGGTCGCATAGTCGCACTCCCTGTTAAAAGATTGATAGCGCAACCCAGTGACTGGGTCACAAGGTCGCAGTATCTAGGCAGGTCGCAGGTCACAGATCTCCTCAAGTCACAGGTCGCAGGTCGCGGATTGTTGGAGGTCGCAAGTCGCAAAATCTAGTCGGGTTGCAGGTCGCGGATTGTTGGAGGTCGCAAGTCGCAAAATCCAGTCAGGTTGCAGGTCGCAACAGTGGCTCAAGTCGCAAGTCGCAGAACAGACTGGGTCGCAAGGCAGCCCAACAGTCGGGAAAGTGAAAATTCAGGGAGCCCAAAGGGCAAGCTTTGCTCTATAAATACTTCCTTCGGGAACTTGTAAAATGACTTTTCTTTTGGGACTGAAAAGGATATTGAGTATTGTATAGAAGGACCACACAATGCTGCATATGAATACAAGCACGTGTAAACTCCATTGTTGGATTTGGTGTTGATTAATGCGTGAACACTATGAGTATTACATTTTTAGTTTCTAACATCTTTTGATTAATGAAACTGTCTCTCTGTTTACATTATTATGCATTATAGTTTTCTAGAAGTGTGTTAATGGTGTTAAGTCTATGTTTCGACTTTAATGAATGCTAATAACTTTGTTTGTTAACATTTACATTAGCTCCGTGATCATTCAAGGAAGTGAAGGGTATTCTGCCATAAGGAATTATTTCTTTTGTGGTCAGAACAACTTTTACAAGCATGACCTTGATGACGTGCTGCTAACAGCATCTCCTTTGGCTCCATGCTTTATAACTCGTCTTGCTACGCATAGTGTTGTTTGACCATTATAATTCATCAGTCATGTGTTTTTTGTCATCTGAATAAGCATGCGTCCTTAGGTTTGCAAATTCCGATTGAGACCAAAGAAAAGGAGTATCAAGCGGTAGCCGGACCCACACCCCGGACGGGATCCCTATTCCAAACGGTTTAGAGTCTAGTTTGGGACTTTTTACCGGGAGATCCCCTGCTGTTGGCCGGACATTTTTTCCCATCAAAAGAATGCAAAGTGAATAAACAATGGATGTATTTTATATTACCTTGTGAAGTGATATGTTTAGTTGATATATGTGTGGAACAAGTTTCTTTGGTGTTTCAAACAAACCAGTGTGAAAAGGGTTTGCCAAGAGCTGATTTATTGTTTTCCATTTCCATTTGTTTTCTCTTGTAGATTATTTTTTTGACACAACTTTAGAACTTTGACTTGGTATGCATTTTGATTTAGCATAGTAAGGTTTCTTTTTTGTTATATGAGTTATACATTTGGTCAGCGCACCCAAATTTCCACATTTTGAATGCATAGAATGAGAGTGAGTAGTGCAGGAGTTAAAGGCATGAGAGCGTGAGTAGTGAAGGAATTGAAATGACAAGAGAGTGAGATTTGTGATAGTTCATGAATGTTTTGATGACCTGTGTGAAATTTATTTAAGCACTCTTTTGGAAATGTTGCATCGAGGCTTGTGATTTTTTGAGACTTTTGATTATTTATCTTGTTTGCAATCTCAGATTATTTATTGTTTTTCCATTTCCATTTGTTTTCTCTTGAAGATTATTTTCTTTAGACACAACTTTATACCTTTGACTTGGGATTCTTTTTTATTTAATAGAGTAAGGTTTATTTTTGGTTATGTGACTTATGCATTCGATCAACACACCCATATTTCCACATTTTGAATGCATAGAATGAGAGTGAGTAGTGCAGGAGTTAAAGACATGAGAGTGTGAGTAGTGCAGGAATTGAAATGACAAGAGAGTGAGAGTTGAGATAGTGTAGGAATGTTTTGATGACCTGTGTGAAATTTATTTAAGCACTCTTTTGGAATTGTTGGATTGAGGCTTTTTTTTTTTGAGTTTTTTTATTATTTATCTAGTTTGTAATCTCGGATTATTTATTGTTTTTCCATTTCCATTTTTTTTCTCTTGCAGATTACTTTCTTTAGATACAACTTTAGAACTTTGACTTGGGATGCTTTTTTATTTAACAGAGTAAGGTTTATTTTTGTTTATGTGAGTTATACATTTGATCAGCACACCCAGATTTCCAAATTTTGCATGCATAGAATGAGAGTGAGTAGTGCAGGAGTTAAAGGCATAAGAGCATGAGTAGTGCAGGAATTCAAATGACAAGAGAATGAGAGTTGAGATAGTGCAGGAATGTTTTGATGACATGTGTGAAATTTATTTAAGCACTCTTTTGGAATTGTTGGATCGAGGCTTTGTTTTTTCGAGACTTTTGATTATTTATCTAGTTTGCAATCTCAGATTGCTGGATGAGTTGGTGAGTGGAGTAGCCTGTGTCTATTGGTGCATTGATCTTCAAGGTCATGTTATTTATTTGTTCATAGATTTCAAGTTTAAAGTCTTAGTCAACATTAGTCTGAATTGATATGATATGATTTTAGCAAAGAATTGAGTGGACAATGTGATAGAGTATGGAATATTTTAAATAACAGAGTTTATTTTAGGGTTATATGTTGCCATTTTGTATGTTGACATTATTTTTTTTGCAAAGAAGTTATGGCATAGTGTTACATGTAACAAAGAGCTATATAAATACTTTGAATTTGGAATAGGTTTCATTCCACTGCTACTGCTATGGGTGTCTAGGCTTTGAATTTTGAGTTCATTTTTCAGTAGTTAAATTCTCTCATTAGTTATAAAGTTCAATTTTCAGCCATGTTTATTTTCCTGTTTCAACTTTTAAAGATGTTCAAGTTATTGTTGGGGTAATTAAAACTATTCATCGTTTGTTCTGTGTTATTAGCTGAGTTATGTAGTGTGTAGTGATGTCATCCTATGTGTTCAGGAAAAACTAACAACATACAGTTAAGAATAACTAGCAGAACTAGTATAAAGAGGTATGCTTTGTAGCATGTTGTGTGTGGATAGATATGTGAGATATGGTTTTTGAAGTATGATGAAAACATTTTAAATTCTACTTAGTGTAGTATACAAGAAATATGGGATCTATTAAGATAAAAAAATCCAAACATACAGTCCATCCAAAAATCCACATCATAATGTGGTTACAACCAAAAACATATAACACCCCTATTCTTTATGGCCTTGAGAATCTTCAGTGCCAAACCCTAAGTTGCTTGATTGAGGCAAGTAAGTTGGCCTTCATAAGAAGGGTTGATAAGGTTGTGGTTGATTGCTGCCATATAATTGAGACCAATTTGTCCCTTCCAACCATGGAGGAATTGAGTACCCATACCTCACACTTGCGCTAAGTGGAGGTGTGTGATGAGCATACATTGAATTCACACCTCCTATGGTAGAAATAAGGCAAGTGGGTAAAGCCCCATTTTGATAGTGAGGCACTTGAATGTTTATGAGGTCTTGGAATAATGGTGTATTATTTGCAAAATTGTCCTATGTGTTGAACATGTCTCTGGTTTCATAAATTGTGCTTGCATTTATGTCAACCATATCAGTCATCCCTTGTTCCTTTTCAAGCATTTTTTTAGCCTTTTTTGCTTCCTTTTCCTGTCTTGCCATTTTTTTTTGTTGCTCCTTCTCTTTCCTTTCTCTCTCTCTTTCAAGCCTTTCATTTACTCGATGATGTGTTGCAACAACCCTTGCTGCCTTCTTCTCCTTGGCTTGATCCTTTTTTTTTCTATTTTAAATCCTGAATTTCAACATTTTTCTTTTCAGACTCAACTATCAGTTTTATATAGTCTTCTGAGGTGAGTAACTGTGATCTTCGACCCAAACGAAGACTACCAGGTGTTCCTTACTTCTTTTTCATTGACACTCTTTCTACTGGTAGTTTCAGGAACCGCCCAAGTAACTTCTCCACGCCCCCTCCCACCTGCATGTCATTGCTTGGCACTTGCCTTTTAGTATCTATGGAAATTGATTGAACTATATTTTTATCTTCATCTGGTGCCTCATTATGTGATTCATCTTCTTCTATTGATCTATTGTCCACAAAAAAATGAACAATTTCACTGTTCAATTCAGTCGATTGTGAAGGCATTTTCATGCTTTGTTCATTGGTTCTTGATACATTGTGTTCGTTCAAATTAATCATGGCTTCTGCCAGCCATGATGGTGGGTTTACTTGGCTTGGCAATGTTAATTGGTCATTTTCAATGTCATTAACAATATCATAAATTTCATTTTCAACTACAACTGCATTAACAATATCAGCAATTTCATTTTCAACTACATCTGCATTGTCAACTGCATGTTCAACAATGTCATTAACAATATTAGCAGCAAAAGTTCCATGTGCTTGATTTGGTAGAACAACCTCCATGTTACTATCAATTTGTTCTTGAATATATTTTGTTTTACATACCTACTCATCATCATCAACATATAACTGTCCTTGAGAGAGGGAAATTATATTATCAACTGCAACTAAATCAACATGTTCATGTACTTGATAATTATTATTTTCCTCTCACACGGTCATAGAGATGGAGAGCGCGGGAGTCTTCACCCTTGCCCTAGGGTTTCAGTCACCGAATGCTGCCGCCGCTCGCTGGATCGAGCCATCCTGGGGGAGCGGCCATGATACTGTCTGCAGGGAGGAATACGCAAGGCGAAGATATGGGACTCTGTTCTATTGCAGCCATGCGAAAGACGGGATGACACATGGGGCTCGGGACCGACTTTCTGCGGAGTTTCTTACTCTGGCTCCCTGCAGACATGCTGAGAGTATGAACTGTGCAAATCGCTGCTCGCTAGACGGTATGCCATGGCAGAAATGGTGGGCGAAGTGGAGAAAGAGGGCAGAGTTACTCGGCGCCTTGGCCCCTCAGCATGAGACGGTTTTGGCCGCCTTTGCTTTACGGCCATTCAACTGTGCGATGGCATATTGGAGCCCTCGGGCCTTTACCTCTTTGGGCCGCTGGCTCCTTCTACTCCACGTCTTCACCTGCAGATCTCTACCCCTGGCAACTACCGCACTCTTCCGCATGCAGCAGCGGTATTGTGAGGATTTGGAACTGGCTTTGAAGCCACGTATTCTCACTGGTTCAGCCTTGAAACTTCATTCAGGCAGCCGAGATCCTATTCATCTTCAGCAAGCAACATTTCAGATTCAAATAATTCTACTATCAGGCAAAACCCTGCTCCTTGGGGTTCAGCCGTCTTTCACAGTGCGCCATCTCTCACAGATACTCGAACAGAGGTTGGGGATCCCTTCCTCCCTTCTGCGGCTTCTCTTTGCTGGTAAGCAGCTTGATAACAACCTGCCTCTTTCCTCTTATAATATTGACAGAAATGCCACAGTGAACCTATCGCTTCGGCTAAGGGGAGGTGCAGTTGGGCAAACCTCTGCCTCCAAAGGTTTTTCCTATAAAGATGCGGTACATGCACAGCCTGCCAAGAAGTCTGCCCAATCTGCCGAGGCACCCAAACCCTTCACGGTGGACAAAATGGAGGAAACCCCTGCCATTGAAATCACTCATCCATCTCTGGATGAACAATACCAGACATTTGCAGAAACAGCTCTCATTTGCAGATTTAATGGCCTCTGGCCCCGCACTGCCGATCTATATCAATGGATCCACTCCCATTGGTCCAAAAACTGCAAAGTCTTCTTCTGCTCGAAAGGCTTTTTTATTGTAGCCTTTTGCCTCAACGAAGATTACTAGAAAGCCTTAACGGGAGGCCCCTGGTTCTGGGGATCAGCTGGACTTTTCCTCACCCCCTGGTTCCCAGACTTTGACCCTTCCACTGCGGTCATCTCCAAGCTTCCTATCTGGGTCAGGCTTCCAAATCTCCCTGCGCATCTTTGGCATTTTGCTGTTTTTCAGGGTATCGGAGACACCTTAGGCCGCTTCCTGGCTACAGACACCTCAAGGGGGGAGAAAGGAATTTATACTTTTGGCAGAATTTGCACAGAAATAGACATTAGTAAAGGGCTGCCAGATCAGATCATCCTCAAAGTTGGGGACTTCTATTGGACGCAAACTTTGGATTATGAGAACACAGCCTTCAGGTGCCGCCACTGCCATCAGACGGGGCATCTCCAGAACACATGTGCATCGTTCTTCGACAAAAAGAAGAATAACACCCGCAAATCCAAATCCAAGAGTTGGAAACCCTGTGCTAGTCCCCCTATGGATGACATAGAGTCCTCTAGCTCTGATGAGGAGGACATTGAAGTGGAAGAGGAGAATTTGCAGCATCCACAGGACACGTCCTCAGCCCACGACAAGGACCCTTCTGCGCCTCAGATCCCGCAGAAACGCTCTCATGAGCCCTCGTCTTCTGATTCAGACAAGGAATCCGCTCCTTTAGCACAGAACAGTCTGCAAGTAGTTCCGATCCAGCCAGATCAAAATGGTTGGGTCAAAGTCTGTAAAAAGAAAGGAAAAAAGAGTAGATTGGGTGATTCTACCCATCCTGGGCAGACTCCCTAGTCCTGCTCGTACTTTTCTGTCCTCTCTGTTTTCTTTTGCTTAGGCCTTGGTTGCTCTATGGGACCGAAGTTGATAATATATCATTTCCGGCACCCTTGCTCTTTTGCTTCGCTTCTTTGCAAGCTCTGATTGTACTATATGTCCTCTTTCTTAATAGAATTAGTCTTATTCAGAAAAAAAAAAACATGTTCATGTACTTCTTCTTGCACTTCAACATCTGTTTGGACATGCTCTTCTTCTTGACCATCCACATGAAAGGCTTGGCTACAACTAGTATCATGCATGAGAGCATCATAATTCAGTGGCCATATTCCTATCCTCCTAAAGCCAACCTTGATATTTGATGGTATCATAGCCCTTTTAAAATCTTTACTTGAAAGCTCTGCTAGCTCGAACCTTTTCACCTCAACTCCTAAATTGTTCTTGAAAGGTCCAAACACACTAACATCAAGGGGTTTCAATATGTGAGTGGTATGAGCGAGCAATGTTAAAAGGTCAATGCCCAAATTTTTTGCTTCCTCAATTGTTTGTACAACCATGTGCTTCCATGGCCATCTAATATCAATAGGTGTCTATTATTAGGTGAGACACCACCTGGCATAGATGCAACAAAGTGGAAAAGCCAATTAAAAAAAAATTCTTTAGTCATCCACGCATAGGGATGTGCAGCCATGCATGCACCTGGTTCATAGTTTTGTATATAGTTTTTCAACTGTTTTTTACCTTTGAATAGATAAAATCCTGGGATTGAAGCACCAATTGCATTGACACAACATAAAATGGTTATCCACTCCCTACTCTTAGGAAATATATTTGGCACGTTTCAGCTCTCTCTCTTGGCGATTACCCGCATGCCACAATTCCTTCCCGCCTGTAAACCAGTTTCATCACAGTTTCATATATGGTATGCACCATAAGAATGTTTATCGTATGCACTAGAAAGAGTGTCATAGAACTTACATACAAGTGCAGGGTGCAAATTTAATGCTTTGTCTCTGTCAAGGCCCTCAGTTGTACGCAATAAAAGGTCTGGATGCCTTTTTTTAAATCCAAACCACTATGATTTACCAAGAAACCCATCTTTGAATGGATTTGGCCTCCCTTGACAGATTTGAGCAACTGTTGATTTGAGTTGTATAAACTCTAGCCCATGTCCCAATTGGACCATTTCTTTACACCACTCAACCACCTCGGCCTCCTCCTCTTCAGTCATAACTGTAAGAGGCCCTCTACGTTTGGTATGAGTGAGCCCATTTATCCAATACTGTATTGATGAGGGAGGAATACCATGTTTATTTGTAGATGCCCGAACTGAATAGCCATTAAACTCTATGTCGTTAATTGCAGCTAAAATTTATTCTTTTGTCCAAACTCTTATAGCGCTGATATTTTTAGTGGAACTTTCCCCTTGGACTGTGGTTGATGGTGGCTCTATGAGTGATGGTGTGACAACATCATCTTCAAACACATGGTCATCCTCAACAACATTTCTTGGAGCATTCTTGACAGTTGCATCACATGTCCTTTCCTCATCTGATGAAGTGCATCATAGCTGGGCACCCATGGTCACTCTTCTGCCACTTCTCCTTGTACAAGCTACATAACTAACTCTTGCCATGGATGCAACTACCTGCAAAATTATTGCATGCATTTAGTTAAGAATAATTTGTTATTAATTTGTAGTTTATGTTGATAACAAAGCATCCAGAATCAATATGGTTAATAAAAGTATGATATAGAACTCCTTTATAAGGAAGAAATAGCATTATTTTGATTAAGATAAAACAATTTGAGTATAAAAATGTTAGGTTATTTTTATTAAGATAAAACAATCTGTGTAGAAAATTCCGAGGAGCCCAACCAGCATTAGAAAATTCCAGACGAGCATGACTCTGTAGAAGAATCTTAACCTTAGATTAGTGTGTTCATTCCTAAGGTTTCTGAATGCCTTTCATTCTGTTGCCCTTTTCTTATTTTATGTCTTGTCATCTTAGATTCCTATGCTCAGTTATTGCAGAAAGATATGTTGACTTCAAATTCAAATGATGCAACTTCTATGCTCAGCTATTGTAGATAGATATGTTAACTTCAAATGCTAACCTTCTATGCTCAACTACTGAGATATTTTCCGCAGGCCGACTTAATGATACAATTTTTTACACAAATGATGCAATTCCTTAAATATTGTGAATGGTTTTCTTATGTTTTGTTTTTGGTTATTTTCTTCCAGCTTCTATGCTCAGCATGCATTTAAACCTTCATAGGCTTTCATCAAACACTTTGGGATTGGATATAAATACATAAGTGCATGTTATACTACTTGTTTAGGTTTTTCCAACTGTTTTACTACTACTCCGGGTTTTTCTAGCCATTTTAATTGGCCTACAAGAGTTTGATTGGATTTTTTACATTGAGAGATTTAGCCTTTTGGATTACTGAGCTTGAAATGAATTCCAGTTAGTACGAGTCTGATCTTTGTTTGTCATTTGAAGTCATTTTGTACCCTTCCTTCCCTAGATAACATGACCTACGTTCTTCCTTTGCACTGGTCATAAATTGGTGGTATTCCAACTTCTCAAATGTCCTCGAAGTTTAAGGCTTAGGAAGGCTAATTATCTTGGTGGATTCATGATTCTTTGCATTTAGAAATGGTTTTGGTGATTGTAGATTTGGCTGATCATTTTCTTCACCTAAAAGTTAACGAGACATTAATTTGCAAGCTCTTCAGTGCCTTCCTGAAATGGAAGCATTGCTATTAATGGAAACAAAAATTTAAAACTATTGTTATTTTGTTCTTCTCGTGAGTGTGCTTTGGCTACTCAAAAACTATTGAACGTGAAACATAACTATCTAGTGTCATAACTCCACATCTATGTTTTTGTAAAAACCCCGTGGAGGTTATTATGATTCTATGCTAATTATATAGCATACAGGATGTAATTAACATCTATATCCTCCCGTTTTTAATATCTTCCTATTTCCCCGATTAAGTGATGTAAGCTTTACATTAGCTGCCACCAATTTCACATTGGCGGAACATTTATAGACTAGGCTACTTAAAGAAGACTTGGTTGCTGGCAATAATCAAACACATGATTATTGTAAGTGTGCAGAAACAAGACGCTCGGGTTTCTTTCTCAAGTAGGTTTTAAACCTAAGTCTTTAATTTCTAATCTATGACATTGTTCTTTTGAATCGTTTTCACATCCAGTCAATCTACTATCTCCTACCATTGTTCTCTTGAATCCTTTTAACATGTAATCAAACTAGTATTTTCCTTTTCACATGCAGTCAATCTACTATTTTCCGTTGCACCCACAGATGGCTCTTTAATTTCTAATCTATGATATAACTAGATATCTTATGATATCTTCTGGGTCTTTGTTGTCTTTAGCTCTGCATTCAACTACAACCTTACAATGTTGGAGACACTCACAGAAATCTTAAGTTTGGATTGGGAAGACATGGTAATTTTGCAAGTTATTTGGCAGTTGAGGGTAGCCTTAGCTTTGTTCTCGGACCTAGTTATAAAGTGCATTGCCTAGACATTAGAAGTTTTTGTTGTAATCTAGTTACTTTTGTTATACATTTTGTTAATTTCGTTGTTGTATATGTAAATTTTGTTATACATTTTGTTTGTTAATTTTTTTGTTGTATATGTTCAAACTTACAGAGAATTGAGTTGATGATGTTTTTGAATAGCATCACAGTGACAAACTTATTGTACAATAAATTATACATGCTCTATGATAGATGGTAGCCAAAAATATTTGGGAAGACATGGTAATTTTGCAAGTTCTTTGGTTGCTGAGGATAGCCTTAAATTTTGCAAGTTGTTTGGTTGCTGAGGGTAGCCTTAGCTCTGTTCTCGGACCTAGTTGTAAAATGCACTTCCTAGAACTATTGATAGCATTCATCTCCTCAACTCAAATAGAGAACTGTAAGAAAACTTAAATAAGGACTTAGAAATGCAAATAAGAAAATCGAAATAAAGACTCAGAATTGAAAATAAAAGTGTAAGAAAACTAAAATAAAGACTCATAAATTAAAACAAAATTGTAAGAAAATTGTGTGGTAATTGAAAAAACTAACTTGAATATACTTATGTGGTGTGTTATGTGATGGTTTGTCTCTAGGGCTGGTGAATAGTTTGAATGTGAAACATGTAACTTCAGCAGTGGTTGAACTTATTTTATAGTTTTTTGCAGTTGAATTTAGTTGGTGACAATGATGGACATGGATTGCAATGACTTCATTTTTCATGTGTGATCAGGATTGAATTTGATGTGAACCAATGGCTGAGAATTTGTTTTATTGATCAATGTGTTTTGATTTGTTTTAATGGGAAATAGAATAGGTTGAATGTCATTTATTGAATTTATTAGGTGGATGCCAATTATTGTACACAATAGGTTTAAATGATTTTATTGTACACAGTGGGTTTAAATGTTGTTATTGGGTGGGTGTCATTTATTAAACACAATGGGTTTAAACGTTGAATAATGCAGCAGTTATGGTTCACATACATTAACTTTTATTATGTGCAGGTATGGATATTTACTTGTGATAAACAACATAGGGGTGATCAGAGAGGGCGGTTTTATGAGTTTTCTGGAATTGATCATTTTGGAAGGATAAATGGTTTTATGAGTTTTCTAGTTGAGACAATAGGATTTGTACTCTTAATACTTATTAAACTATTTATGGACAATTGTGGGCCTAGTCAATGACTTGGGAAATTTTGGACATAATTTAATATATATTTGGACTTCAAGTTATTTCTTTTTATTTAATTATTGGTTGCATATATGTCAATTTTTGGTGTGTTGGTGGGACCAGTACTATAACAATTACTAGTCATGCACAACATTAGACTTCTCTCCCCTAGTACATACAACTAGAAAAAAAAAAATTTATATATATATATATATATATATATATATATTGACTTTTGTTTAATATAAGTAAAGTTACCATCTTTTTATCTCATTTCACTATAACATATTTTTCTTTTGAAAAAAATAAAAAATAATTGTTCAAAGCTAGGGGAGAGGCTTCTATTGTTGTGCAAGGACTAGTAGTAGTTATACTACTGGTCCCACACATCCACCAAACATAAATTACAAACTCACTAAAATATGCACATAAATATTTGATAATATGCACATAAATATTTGATAATAAGTTATATAAGTTACATAAATATGTCCAAAATGGGCCCACTTTTTGACTAGACCAACAACTGCCATACACCAAATCTAACATCACAAGTTGACAAGACCCACTGTCTCAAGTACCTCCAGTTCTGAATTACCATTTAAGGCAAAATTCACTACAAAACATTACAATGCTACCCATCCAAAAGTACAGTTATCCCATCAAACAGTCCCCCACTGATTTTGCATTGGGGGACTACATCTCATTGCTGAATAACAGCTGGACAAAAACTGGGTAACCCCTGCACAAAGATTGAGTACCACCTGCACAAAAATAGGTGAAATGTCTGTCAGCAATATCTACATGTTTGTGTAACCATTCAGCGTATTGAAGACATTAAATGACACCATTCAATTCAGGAAATAGTTCACCCAACCTTTCATTTCAAGAATTAAACACAACAGTCCTGGAATTACAGGAATTAAATTCTGAGAAGCATTTCAATTCAGAAATTAAATTCAGGAAAGCACAAGGATCAACCATGAAAGCTTTTCAGCCATTGGATCATGTACAAATCAATCCACACCACACAATTAAATTTGGGAGATGGCAATCCATGCCAATCTTCCCTACCAATGAAATTCTAAATCATAAAACTATAAAACATCAACTGTTACTGCATTTGAGGCATTCGTTTTTCTCTTAAACTACTGCTGACATACATTCAAAGTTTTCAAACAGTGTTCCATTCATTTTGCAGACATACAGTTTTCAGAAAGTGAGTTTTCAGACAGTGAGTTTCCATTTTGCAGACATACAATCCTTTTCAAACAGTGTTCCAGACATACAAACAGAGGACAGAGTGTGCTCAGTGTTACATTCCAGACAAAGTGTGTGCACAGTGTTACATTACAGACAGAGTGTGTGCACAGTGTTACATTCACTCTCTTCATCAGTTGCTATTCACTCTCTTCATCAGTTGTTGGAGACAACATACAGGTATTTCATTGTTCTTCAATAATGTTATTCAAGATATTAAGCAGATTTGGATATTGACTTTATATTGAATAAAATCTTTCAATAAAAATAGTTCTAACACACAGTCCATGTCCAAATATAAGTCCATTTTAAAATAGGCACTTACTGATTTTAGACAAGTCCATGTAGCTAACAACCATGTAGGTATCACATATCTTTCTGATGTTGATATTACAAGTAATACATAATTGACAAGTAATACTTCAATGCGAATTAATTCACAACAAACAACTGAAAGATTTCATGTTATTAGCAGAAATTTTGGAATTCATACATAATTATAGTTTACTCTATACAGTTGTTCTGTAATACTTATCAAATTTCTTAACGATGTTGGAAATTGCAGGTTGTAGCCATGCCAAGAGTTTCTGTTGCAGATCGGATAAGGAACAGGAGGCGAGGGAGAAGGGGGGCCCAACTGCGGAGCAGTTCATCGGATGATGATGTCAATGCTCCCATTGCTCCTAGTAATGTAGTTGAAAAGGACCCTATGGTTGCAGATCATCCCAGCCCACCATCAGCCACAGAACCACCTTCGACCACAATACAAGGTGCAATTTCAACAAAGAAAATCAGTGCAATCAGAGGCTGGACGAAGGAAGACATGCTTGCTGCAATTGATGACATCGAGTTTAAGGGATATTCAATCCATGCATCAGCAAAAAAACATGGTATTGCTGCCTCAAACATACATTATTGGATAAATGGGTTGACTAATACAAAGCACAGAGGGCCTGTTACAGTCATCACTGAAGAGAAGGAAGATTAGGTGGTGGAGTGGTGTAAGGAGATGGCCCAATTGGGACATGGGTTAGAGCTTATCCAACTTAAATCCACTGTAGCTCAAATATGTCAAGGGAGGCCAAACCCCTTTAAAGATGGTTTTCCTGGTAAGTCATGGTGGAGTGGGTTTAAAAAGAGGCATTCAGACCTTGTGTTACGTAGAGCAGAGGGCCTTGACAGAGACCGAGCTTTAAATCTACGCCCTGCAATTGTTTCCAAGTTCTATAACACTCTTTCTGCTGCATATGACCAGCACTCATATGCCCCAGACCACATATGGAACTGCGATGAGACAGGCTTACAGGCAGGAAGAAATTGCGGTATGCAGGTAATTGCAAAGAGAGGGAGTATAAATGTGCCTAAGATATTGCCTAAGAGCAGGGAGTGGATCACAATTCTTGCCTGTGTCAATGCAATTGGCTCATCTATACCCGGATTTTATCTATTTAAAGGTAAAACTCAACTAAAAAATTACATACAGAATTGTGAACCGGGGGCATGCATGGCTGCACATCCACATGCATGGATGACAAAGGAACTATTCCTAAATTGGCTTTGCCACTTTGCTGCTTCTGTACCGGGTGGTGTCTCTCCTGAAAACAGGCACTTGATGATTTTAGATGGCCATGGAAGCCACATGGCTGTGCAGACAATCGAGGAGGCCAATAAGTTGGGCATTGACCTGTTAACATTGCCGGCTCATACTACTCACAGATTGCAGCCCCTTGATGTGAGCGTGTTTGGGCCTTTCAAGAACTATTTCAGGGTTGAGCGAGCTTCATGGATGGCAAAGAACCCAGGGGTGGAAGTAAAGAGGTTTGAGCTAGCCGAGCTTGCTAGCAAAGCATTTAAAAGGGCTCTCACACCTTCTAATATCAAGGCTGGATTTAGGAGGACTGGTATATGGCCACTCAATTATGATGCTCTTATGCATGATACCACATGTAGCCAAGCATTTGAAGTGGAAGGTCAAGAAGCAGAGAACTTAGAAGAGCATGTTGGTGCCCAAGAAGATGTAGCTGCTGCTGAAGGTATAATGTCCCTTTCTGAAGGGTTGTTCTGTGGTGGTGATGATGTTGAGCATGTCAGTGAGACACAGTTCAGTGATGAACCAACTAACAATATCAATGAGGCTGTGACACCCACTGATGCAGCTGACAATGAGAAATTGACCATGCCAACCCAAGTAAGTGCACCATCATGGTTGGCAGAGGCCGTGATGAATATCACTGGAAATAATGTAACATCCACCAATGAGGATGAAAGCATGGACATGCCTTCACAACCATCAGGGTTGAACACCGAACTTGTTCATTATTTTGTGGACAATGGATCACTAGAAGAGGAGCCTATTCAGCATGAAGTACCTAAAGAAGACAACAATGGGGGCCATTCAGTTGTCCCAGAAGATGAAATCCAGCAGGCAGGTCCGGAAAAGCAGAGATTACTTGGTGCATTCCTAAAGCTACCAGTAGAGAGAGTGAAGGCCTCATCAAGGAACTCAGCCTCAGATTATCTTCGTTTAGGGAGGAGTTCACAATTGCTCACATCTGAAGACTATATGAATTTAATGTTAGAGTCTGAACGTAAAAAGAATGAAATTCAGGAAGCTAAAAAGAGAAAGAAGGAGTTAGCCAATGAAAAGAGGGTTGCAAGGATTGCAACAGCAGAAGCTCGAGCAAAGGAAAGGTTGGAAAGACAAAAAGCAAGGGAAGATAAGGAACATCAAAAGCAATTGGCAAGGCAACAGAGAGAGGCAAGAAAGGTTCGGCAAGAGTTGGAAAAAGGACAAGGGGTGAAAAGCAGAGAAGAACATGGTTCAAGACAGTTTGAGACAAATAGGTTGATGTCTAACACGCTGGACCACATTGCAGAGCAGACACCATCATTCCAAGACCTGATTAACATCCAAGTCCCTAGCTATCAGGCAGGGGTTAGGCCCACCTCTTATACCCCTACCAGTGCAGGTTTGAATCCTAATTGTGTTTATATGACACCTGCAGTCAGTGCTGGGGTTAGTAACACAAGTGGACACTTGGGCTACTCAGTCCCACCATGGCTACCTGGAGCAAATTGGAGTCAACCATATGCCAACATTCAGGCACATCCTAATCATCCAATGTTGGGCAGTCCACCATACTTGGGCAACGCAGGAAATGGAAGCCATCAAGCATAGAGGTGCCATGACTTAATTTTTGTAACTACAAGACACTGTGATTTTGGTAAGGATCAAATAGGTTTTCTAATGATAGCATCCATGGATGTTTGGGAAGCTACAAAAATTTTCAAATTAGTATGTATGAAACAGTGTCTAAATCCCCCAAGTTTGTTAATCTGTTGAAGTTATAGCCTTATAGCCTATATCAGATTTTGTATGAAGTTATATATCAAACAATTTATAATTCCTACATATCAAACAGTTTCTAAATCCTACAATTTTGTTAATCTGTTGAAGTTATAGCCTTATAGCCTATATCGGATTTTGTATGAAGTTATATATCAAACAGTTTATAATTCGTACATATCAAACAGTTTCTAAATCCTACAAGTTTGTTAATATGTTGAAGTTATATATCAAACAATTTTATGAAGTTATATATCAAACAGTTCATGATTCCTACATATCAAAGTTAAATCTTCCACTTAGCAAAAAAAATTTATATAAGATATGCTTAAACCAACTCAATGTAGCAATATCTACAAGAATAGAAATTAAATTATGGGGCTCTTCTAAAACACTCGTGTTGCAGACACGATTGTACATTAAGATTCAAATAGCTAACAGAAAACTTTATCACCATTTTTTCTTCAGTTAGCTTTTTTGTACATCATTTCAAAGTTAAATTTTCCACTTAGAAAAAAAAAAAATTATATAAGATATGCTTAAACCAACCCAATTTAGCAATATCTACAAGAATAGAAATTAAATTATATGGCTCTTCTAAAACACTCGTGTATAGTCAAAACATTTATTATTTTTTCAAAGTGAACGAGTTATAACCCTACAATTACAAAATACATCATTACTTGAAGGTTCTTTTATATAGCACAGCAGATTCCACAACAGATTCATTCTCTTTGATATCCAAATATCCCGCTAAAGTTACAAGTTTGGGAAAATAAAACAATATTAGATATAGTTATCGCTAATGTCGGCAGGTATTTGGCAAGTTCTTTGCCAGACTAAAGCAGATGCCTAGTTTGAATCGCCCTGGGCGAGGCACACCAGCAGATTTACTAGGGATGTCATCCAAGAGTGTAGCAAACCATCCATTGGGTTTTCCCTGCAAGGTTTTTCTTGAAGAAAAATAACAATTTCACAAGGTACATTTCAGTTTATTTGCACAGTACACACAAGAATGGGCAGAAATTATGTGGAAAATGAAATGACTCACAAAATAAATACTCTAACATTAATCTAGATTTCTTTACAGACCACAGACATCTTAATTTACTGTTCTCTTGTAGCTCCTCTCCAAACAAATTAAGATTGAGAGAGAATATAGCTTACACAAAGTTTGAATAATATAACATTATCTCCAGTATATACTGGCTAGAATAACATTAAAGAAAGGTACACTATCTCAGATGTGGTGACTGTTCAGCAAGCCAGAGGATGGTTATATAAGATCAACATTTAGTCAACATGACCTAAAAGAACAAATTTCAGTCCCAATTGGGCCGACATCCAATTCAATTCATGTATAATTATATATATACAAAAGCTTGAGCTGGCGGGTCTCCCATAAAATTGCGGCTTAGAGTAATGACCTTCATCCTATATCTAACAGGAATTGTAGACGTAATTGAATCTTTTAATCTTAAAACAGGGCAAAACTCTAGTTAGCAACCAGAAATACTCTAAACAGACTCCTATATGTTGTAGATTCACATTAAAAGAAGGAAAGGAAAAATGATAACAAAATCGCATGTCCACATACAGGCAATAAGGGTCAAAGATCAAATTCCACACATATTGCAACAACAATATATTTAATCATTACCACAATCTCTGACGTAAGCAATTCATCCAAACCATGCACAACGAAGGTCCCAGACAAAATAGTGAAGTCTTTGAGCCCAGCAAACCTCGGAAGTTCAACTTCCGTGGACTTATCAACTAGCAGATGTGGACTAGAGCAAAACCAGCAACCCAACAAATCAGTATTGCCAGTTTCTTTAAATTCTTGTACCACATAGAGACAAGATTATCTTTCACTCGGGAGTTTTACACAAGGAAACACATTCTAGATGGCCACGGAGTATAAAGAAAATATACAGATAGCAGAGAGCACTGGAGATTGAGAATTAAAAATGTATTACCACTGTGTTTGGACACTCAACTGCATAAAGACAATACAAAGAATCTCTCCCACTCAAGAGGCTAAACAAGGGAATGAACTCTAGATGGCATTGTAGTAAAGAAGATGACTTTGGAAATGAGAATTGAAATCCTGCAGAATCTTTACTTTCATAAACAACAATAAACCCAACCAAGAGGTGAAGGCATGAGTTGTATAACACCGATGCAAAATGCAATTGAAAACAGGGTAAGAAAATTTTGAATCGTGCAGAATGTTTATGCTTGCAAACAATATGAACTCCAACACAGAAGCATGGCTTGCCTTGATTCTCTTTTAATGAAATCTGCAAACTTCTGTCTCCAATTCAACCATACTGGGTACAAAATAGTAATACTCAATTTCAAGACTTGAAAGTTGACAAGCAAACATTAAGCTTTTAAAAAAATCCCAGCATTTACTTCTCACACACCATCCAAGCAATACAGAAAAGAGATTTCAAGACAGGATAACGGCCCTCGTTCTACACATATTGTGTGAAAGGTTTTCTACTAAGATGACAAACTTATGGAAAAGCTTATAAAGGAAATTGGAATCTTAATTCTGGACACAAGCAGGGGCTGCGGATCGCATAATACAATTTTTTTTGCACTTACTGCCTACTAAAGGATTAGCAAATGACTTTGAACGGGCAAAGCTCAGGGCCCAAACATAACTTCGTGAACCCTGACCTTGCCAAAGAAAAGGCACCCAGCATACAGCTGCCCAGCTATTGCAGGGCATGACCTCCACTAGAGGCTTGGAAAGATTAAAGGTAAGAAGCTCACCATTGCATCTTCTTGAAACAGATTCATTTTTGGCATTAAGGATTGCATAGACTTTGCTTCAAGAAATCCCAGCCAAATTGTACAGTGTAGAAGAGATGGTTTAAAGCTACGGCAAAAGTCAAAACCCAAATTGAGCAGGATAGTGAACTTTTCTATCAAACCCCTATCCTGGATCCTAGTCATACTAGACACAGACAACACCTTTTCACCAGAACTACACCAATATCCTGGGTAATCAAGAAATTCACTGCATTACCCAAGCTGGCAGGCAAGGATTTTTCCTGCCCTAGAACCCAGCAAACTGTCCACTGGAAGGGCACCAACACAAACACAAAGGGTGCATTTCTGAAATCAAGCAAGCAATCAACATGTTGCAAGTGACTCATTAGTGACTATGACCTTCAGAGCTTACAACCCCTTGGCTCTTTAACATCTTTACATCTTACATTCTCAATTTCACTTACAGGCCTGCTAGTTTAAATAGTTTATTACAATTTCCGAAGATCCTGTTTCAGTGTTTAATGTTTGCATTAGATATGATAGATATGGCTCTTACTTGTTTGAACAGACCCATACGAGAACAACTTTTTTGCTTTCATGGGGTGATTTTTTGCTTTGAACATATTGTATAATACCGTGTTTTATTTACCAAAAAAAGGTATACAGGCTTGCTCCACAATACCGTTGATAGTAGATACCCAGGGTTTCAGAAAGAATGGCAAGAAAAGAAGATTGAACAATAAACCCTACATTCCACTGCTGCAAAAAAGAAAAATCAGGCGTGATACCTCCAATTAGAACCCTAAACCCTACAGACAATAAAACCCCAGTAAAACCACACAGTGAAACAACAGTAAAACGTTGTAAAACCACAATCAAACACTGTAAAACCACAGTAAAACAGTAAAAAAGATCAACAGAGAACATCTCCTTAAGGTTAAATGTGTTTACAAACACATAGATATGACTGGTAGGACAGAGTCCTACCTTAAAACTCCTATCCCTCCAGGGTTCCTCCTTCATTCCACAGAGTCCTACATTCCACTGCATTGCATTGTCCTTGCCTTCTCCACTGACTTGCAAAAAATCAAAAACACAATCATTCAGAAAGCACAACATTAAAAAAAAATGCAAAAACACTTCAAACATAAATTACTTACGCACCTGAAAGCACGAGCTGAAAAACGCACCACCACAGAGTCGATAAAAACCACCACAGAGCCTAGAAAAACCACCACAGAGCCGAACTAAAACCACCACTGCACCGAGCAAAGTAAAACAACTACAGAGCCGAATAAAACTACGACAGGGTGAAGGTAAAACAACTACAGGGCCGAGGCATGACAAAACCTCGCCAAGCATAAATAGCAAACAACCGACCCTAAACCACACAGCGCCGAAGTAAAACAACCAAAGCGCCGAGGTTAAACCACCAGCTAGGCGAGGTTGAACAGGCAGACATTTTCCACCACCCACGATTGGAATGTCGTCGCAGCCGAACCAGGACCAGGGGAGCTCGACCCAGGAGAGCAGCGACGCCATAGCTAAGGATGGAGCGCGCGGACAGTGGCGGCGGAGGCGTCGGGCATTGGAGAAATGCATCGCAACAAACAGAGCACAGAATCGACAGCAACCAGACCCGGACCAAAAAATGGCGCTTCGTCGAGAAGCCTCCACAAAAGGGCGGGAGTAGACCGGCCGGACAGGTTGATCGACAGAGTGACCGGTTGCACGTGACTGACACGTGAACGCCATGACAGTCAACACCTGTCGTACATGCGCTGGCCCTCCTGACGTGGCCCCGGGTCCAGTCAGCGCTGAGGTGTTCAGCGACTGACGCCTCTCCCCTAGTTTAAGGAGGCTCCAATTTTGTGATGATATTTTTATTCGATCTGAAAATTAAACATTAAAAATTAAAAAATATAATTTTTCTAATATAAAAATAAATTCATATTCATGATAATAAGGTCCCACTCAAACAGTTAATCTACGCCTTTTATATATATATATATATGTGTAATTACACTCCATCAAAATAAGGCCAACCGCCAGAAACATAATTCTTACCCTAGTTTATCGTACAACAAAAGCAATAGGCAGCCTCAAAACGTGGCTAGTCTTTGTCCTTGCTAGGCAGCATTTAATGCTATAGCCGGTGATACATAGACCATCAGAATCTGGGTGGTCTCTATCCCAACCGCTGCCGCGTTGGGTGGATGTTGGCCGCATCCGAACCTGACCCATGTGAAACCAATCTCTATATTTAGCATTACTACAGAAAATTCGTGCAAAGGGGCTGCCTAACTTCTTGGGATATCTATAGAGGAGAGATCAGAGCTGAGGAGTTTCCATTTTAAAATTAGTTCGACTCTTTTTCTTGGTTGTCTGTGTCTTCCTTTAATTTTAATATTTAACTCTCAAAATAATTTAAAGAGAGTATGGTGATCTATATAAAACATGAAATTTAATATTAAATTTTAACATTTAAAGTGGCTTTTGACATGCTATGAGGTTAAAAATTAGCATAAATTTAATTTAAAGTGGCTTGTGACGTGCTATGAGGTTAAAAATTAGCATAAATTTAATTTAAGTACACATTTAATATGAGCAGAAAAGATAGCCCCAAGGATAGCTCAAATGGTCGAGTTCCCGTTGCTAAAGTACCTTGCCATATGAAAGGTCACGGGGGCCCTTGAAGTTAGGCCCCGAAATATAAAATTTAACAATATTACCCAGGAAAACAAATATTATTACCATACCATTTTACAGATCGTTGGCCACAAAATGGTAGAGCCATGCTGTAATAAAGGCAATCTATGTGGTCTGAATGATAATTGATTATTATATTCCGCTGTCGGAGTGTTGGATGGAAAGCTAGCATCTGTGTACGGTCACTTGGTGAAATCTGAAACCCTAGCTGCTATATCTCGATTATGCTCTGTCCGCCAATGACATCCTAAAAAAACTAAATTCAAAATAGTAAGGGTTCCAGAAAAAAGCCGAGTCAAAGACTACAGAGTTCAGATGAAGAGTACGCTTCACGTACTACAAAATATTTCCGCACTCGAACTGACTCCGACAATTTTCCTTTTTTCTGGTTTACGTTTGGCAAAAGAAAATATTTTCGACTCCCCCAAGTTAGACTGAACAATATGTTTTTCATGATGCAGTCTTGGATCCCTTTCGATTACAAATATAAATATAATCGTGTAGAAATAGGTGTTTTTTTGTTACGAATTTAGTTCAAATTAATTAATATTAATATTAAATTGTGTATTAATTTAGTTAAATAATCATGTTTCAAATTTGATAATGATAACTATTAATTTTCATAAAAAAAAAATTGAAAAAAAAACTTTTATTCTAGAATTTTACCATTTATATTACTAAAAGGTTTTTCACTACAGCTTTTTATTTCCTATATTTTTATGTTTAGTTTTAACTTTTTATTTCCTATATTTCTATGTTTAGTTTTAACTATTTAGAGCGTTTTATTTTCCATATTTCTATGTTTGGTTTTAACTATTTACAAAGTATCTTAGTTTTTATGTTGTAAGATCTTGACAATCAAGTTAAGAAAATAATTTTTTTTATTATTGTTGTTTAAGTTTAGGTTAAGGTTAATTTACTTATTAGATAGAAGTTGAGATTAAATTTAAAGAGAAAGGTTGCATTTTAGTTTTAACTGCTAATTGTCTATCTATTGGATAGATTTTGGGATCAAATTTGAGGAGAAGGGTTACATTTGAGTTTGAAGAGCTAATTTTTTTAACTTTTCTATGTTAACAAGTTCAAATAAATTAGTCTTTTCATGTAAATATAAAAAATAATTTAAAATTTCAAACATACCTCACACATCACGCCTCCTACTATATCAAATTGTGTAATCTTATCTTCACATCATAACTCCACTTACACTTAATAAGTACACATACACAATGTTGATTCACCAATATTATAGTGTATATAAAAATCATATAGAGATAATTTAACCGGGCCATTTGCTTATAGATTATATAGAAATCATATAGAAATAATTTAATAGGGCCATTTTCTTATAGATTATATAGAAATCATATAAACGGAATTCAAATAGACTATTTACTCTTGCATCTCTTGGATGTCATTCCTAGAACACAATGAAATTGTTCTGCAATAAAATTGCTCTTCTTGCCTACCAGGTAGTCAATCCAATTATTTAAGCAATTGCAATGATTTTTTTAAAGACTATCAAAATATAATATTATTTTACTGATATCACAACAATATCCAATGAAAAAACCAAGTATTTAAAACCTCAAGCAACACAATTTCCATAAAAGCAATATAACTCACTAGAATCTTTTGCAATAAACATTTTAGGTCTAATGATTGGTGCACATCTACTTTATGATGCAAAACAGCATTTGGAAAAGAAGAAAGAAAGAACATTACTTTTTTTCAACAAAAATGAATGTTTGAATTGAATACCACTTATTCAACATTGAATTTATCATAATAAGGAATCAAACCTCCATTGAATAAATTTTGATTCATGGTGTTCATTGAATCAATTTTGATCTACTAAGTGGCATGTCTTCATATTAAGTACTCATGAAGAACACAAGAAGGTATTATTCATAAATCCATAGTGAGCAAAGTAGGTAGTAAATATAAGTAAGTGGAGTTAGTGCAAAGAGGATCAGTACCATTTGTAAATCCACACAACAAGAAAATGGAGAGCTAATTCTAATTTTAATTGTTTCTTCAGCTTAACATCATCAATACATCTTGGAGAATAAGTTTTATATTAGATAATTAATGAGATATTTTAATAGTTTAATTGGTTATGATAGTTAACACTTAAAATAATTTAGTTAAAATAATTATATTTCAAAACTTTTAATAAATAAATTAACCATATTAAATAATAACATTTAAAACATACAACATCTATTTTGTAAATTAACATCATCAATACACTTTAGAAAATTATTATTATTACTGTAATTCAATCTCAATCTCATCAATATAGCTTGGAAAATTATTGTAGCTGAAGATCATCAATATACTTTGGAGAATAAGTTGAGAAGTTGGATAATTAATGAGATATTTTAATAATTTAATTGGTTATGATAGTTGACACCCTAAAACAATTGAGTTAAAACATTTATATTTCAAATATAATAATTATGATAATTAACAGACTAAAATTTATATGTATGTGATATATGGAATCTCAATAAAACAAAATTTAAAAATTAAATAAAATTTGATATTAAAAAAGAAAAACAAAATTATTTAATAGATTAGCAGATTTGATACATAAAACTTAAATAAAATCAAAATTCGCTTAGCGGATTTTGCCACTTGTATCACTAAAAGTTTTTCACTTCCGGTATCACCAACAGCTTCTTATTTTGCCCATGTTTCCAAATTCAGTAAATGTTTAATAAAATGTTTGGGTTTAATAACTTACAACGTCTCACAGTTTCTATATTGCGGGATTTCGACAACCTTAAAAGATAGGACACAATTGCAATGCTCCGTTTACATAAAACATTAATCTTTGCCCGAACTTTATGATAAATAAATTTATCATTACCGTCACAGGGCTGCAAGGCACCAAATAATGGCATTTGAGCGGTACGAGGCGTATCTTTGTCGCTGAACATAATGAGTACACCGCGGACAATAAAATTTTCATGACATCGGCGAGGGTTGGATAATTAATGCGAAATTTGAATAGTTTTAATTGGCGATGATAGCTGGCGCCCTGTAATTATCAGGGGCCATACCCGAGTCAGTACAGACATGCTGCAAAACGGGGATCGAGGAGGATTATTATTTATTAACGGTGATTTTATGACGGGACGGAGATTCAGGGCGCCTCGGATTCGAAAAACCGTGGCGCCCGACTGTTGGCACACTCGTGCGGTGGGAGATTTCAAACGTTGGGTGAATCCAACGCGCACAGTCCATGCCGTCGCTGTAGCCTGTGTTGATTGATTGCGTTGGCAGAGAAAAAATTGTACTGTCAAAACTTGCAGACCATCCCTCGTGTCCTCTCGGCCCGCAAAAGACTAGTGGAGCTTCAGACTCGTTTGGTACGGGCCCTCGAATTTGAAGCCGACTGGAGTCTTGGCTTCGGTCAGAGCCCAGTGTGGCCAAGTAAAGACTTACTCAGTAGGGTGGTATATGTATATTGTACGGCGAAGCAAAAGATTTATTTAGTTGGTTGGCCGGGCCGTTATATGTTTATTATTGGATTTAAACACTTGAGCCTATATCATTTTTTGGGATTTAAGTATTTTAAGTCATCCATCCCAGAACTCCTCTGGCTCAAGCACGCTTAACTGTGAAGTTCAATCAAGCCCACTTAGCTTGCTACCTCATTTGCAAAACTTTAGCAAGTATTGTGTCTCATTAATCATTCAAGAAGAGATCCACTAGGAAAACCCCTCATACTTAAAGTAGAACATATTTACCAAGTTGGGCCTTATTGACCATAAAAGTTAATATTTGATAATTCAAATTTGATACATGCTTTGTGTATATAATATATAATATTTAATATTTAAATAATAATAGTAAAATATATTAAAAAATGTTATAATAAATTATAAATTGTATTTTAAATACTATTGTAATGGAATTTGATAAAATTTTTAGTTAAAATAAAAATAGAAAATAGAAATTTTATATTAAAAAATTACAATTATGATATAATTTAGTAAGGATTTTTGTTCATCAAAAGTATAATATTTAAAAAATTAAAAACACTGAAGTTTCTATATTAAAAAAATATATATTAAAAATATTATAATTGTGAAAAATAGTAAATTTGATATTAAAATTTAGTAGAAAATAGTAAATTTGTAGTTGCTAAAAATAATAAATTCTTATTTCTAAATATTTGTAAAAATATATAATCTCCATTTTTTTTTTTCATATTGAATTTTATAGAATATTATTCTTTGTCAAAATTGGTAAGTACCTTTGTTATAAATATTTGTAATCTCCAATTTTTTTTCATACTGAATTTAATACCAATTTTTTCCAGATTGAATTTTACATAGTAATATCCTTTTTCAAATTTGATAAGTGTGCTTAGTACACTCCAACTTGTCCCAACCTTAACTAAATCCAAAACCATGAACTAAGGTTTGGGTGTGATTGTCTCTTGTTGTCTATTTTGAATTGAGTAGAATGTACAACCTTCAAGTGAGTAAACAACTCTTTGAAAGTGGGTTTCAACATGATGCTAAATCTACAAGGAAAGAGTTAGGTCGTTTTAGTTATTATAATAAAGTTGTTATTTTTCATTTTTAAGAGTTATATTAAAATTTATGATTTGAAGTTGTTATATTGTTTTGTGGTTTTTTTAATAAAATTATATGATATTGGATATCTATATAATATTTTTAATTGTTTTACATATAAATAATTAGTTTAGAAAGTAAAAATATAGAAAAAAAAATTTAAATTTTAAAAAAATCTTAGCATACTTTTGAATTTGAATTTCAAGTAGTCAATTTTTTTTTTCTGTATCCAATCTAATTAATTCGAATTTGATAACTATGAAGTAAAGTATTAATCATGAACATATACAATGCCCAGCAGGCTAGGCCAGAGACAGTATATGCCTCATCATTGGATTTAAGCAAGTAGAGTATCTAACCATAAACATATAATGCCCAACAAGCTAGATAACTTGTTTTTAGCGAAATACAGAATTTCGTAGAAACAGTATACGCTCACTATTAAATTAAAAAAATAGTATATCCAATAGTGAACATATACAATCGTGTTACAGGTTAACAACAACAGCGTAACAAATTGAATAGCTTTTTGGCAAAATAGCCTAACCATCCGGACCAAAGGCCCTCCCTCGGATGTCGGACTCGGTTGGGTCGTTGCGAAAGTGACCTCGTTCGTTCTGAGCGGCCTCACGCGAGTCCTGATTCTTCTTTCAAACACTTTCTGACAGAATACCTGCGGGAGCCTCGGAAGAAATTGCAGGCATTCCCTTCACTTCACTTCCCTTCCCTTCCCATCCACTCCTCGCTCTGGAGACGTGCCCGGCTAGCTTTCCGGTTCTGGTTGTGAATAACCTCTGCAAATAGGGTTTGCAGGGAAAGAATCGTACGCACATACTTTGAAGATAAATAATCTCGGGTATTCCAATTTCCCGAGTCCATACGTGATATGACTGCCGTCGATTCGGGCAGGACTGACACATTTGGATTTATCCAATCACCTTCTATTTCTGCCCTCGTTTATGCAGAAGATTCTGAAGAAAATCTAAGGCATTTATCCTCGATTAGACTATCTGATCTCGGTTTTCGCGTACATTTACTCAAGCCTATAAAAGTATAGGTCATCGATTCTTGTAATTAACAGAAAATTACTTGTTTTACGGTTTTTATAGACATTGGATCGGTTTCTAATCTTATCCCCGTGTTATTTCGACATTTTAATAATAAAAAATCGGCAAACTTTTACCGATTTAGGATTAGAAAGTTGATGAACCCAATAAGTCACCGGAAAATGTCGGTGATCATGGGTGTTAATAAAACCATAATAGATTGAGAGGTATTCAAATATTATTCATAATGTGGGAAGTAAATTGCATAATTACCTGATCCCAACTTAAACACTAGGAAATAGTAATAATAAGATTTATAATATTTAAAATTTAAAATATTTTAAATCAAATTCCGCAAAAATCTCTTAGTTTTCTTAATGGCTATGAGAATGTACTTGGGGCTATCTCTCACGGGTAAGACCAATTAAGACTATCCATATTTTTATTGGAGGACATTTTAAGAGATTTTGTTTATCGTGATAAGATTTTTGGTGAAATTTTAATGTTATATGGTTTAGTTTGTATTTCTTTTAATATAGAAATATATTTAGTATTGGTAAAAAAAAAATTGGAACTTTGGATTATTTGAATTTAACAATTTAAATTTAAATTTAAATATATATATATAAATATATATGATTTGAGATGAAATTGACTTCAAAGATTTAATTAGAAAAGAGTTAAAAAAAAAATAACATACATTATTGTGTTTTTGTTGATAAAAAACTTAAATTGTAATTAATGATAATATTTAGTTTTTAATTATTAAAAGGTAAATGAATTTATTTTTTATATGGTTTTGGCACATGCTAAAATGATATGAGTTTTTTTGCATTTAACATTAAATCACTTTTTGGTTTTGATCCAGAAATGAGTTTAAGGAAACCTATAGGTATTTGGTAAGAGTAGAAGTCTACTCTTCTAGATATCACCTAAGAATATAAGTTTACTTCATGACACTTAAGAAACATATAATTTTTTTTAATGATATGAGTTAACTTATCACTAATAGATTATTTTAAATGATGCATTTTTTCTTGAATAATAGTAATGACCTATATTCATAAATCACTACCATTAATAAATATTTTAAATAAAAACTGTTTTTTAATATATAATTATCATAATACATTATATTTAGATTAATTATACCCACACTAAAACTTCGTTATTCTAATATGTCATCTCATGAAGAAGGGTTGAGGATGAAAGCTACTTATGTAGGAATTAAATTATACCAAAGAGTTGAGCTTCACACAATCGCATTAATCTTATTGATAACATCTCATTGTAACACAATCCTATCAATAGCATCTCACTGTAGTCTTCCATGATTAACTTTACCTTAAAGCCAACTTAATTATATATATAATCCAAAAAAGAAAAAACTTTACAAAACAAAATTTATATTTATATTAAAATAAAAACAAGGCTACAAGGTAGCTATTACCTGCCCCTTAATGTAAATATAGAAATGTTACAATTTGAGTTTGAGTATATTTATGAGTGATTGTTTTCAGTGCCTTGTTAATTCACTTAGTAAGAACATATGGATAACACTTTAAGATTGGAATTTATCATGTTTAAAATGCTCAATCATAGATTAACTAATTATAAATATATTATAGTTAAAAAAAAATAAGTTTTTTATTTAATTATAATTTAATACTTAATAAATATATATAGTAGATATTTATTTTGTTCAATCTGCCACTTCTCTTTAAATTATTTGTGCTAATAGTTTGTTTATTTATTATTTTATACTATTAAATATTGAATTGCAATTGCAAAATACTCTTAATTTATATAATTTTTATTAATGTAAATTTAGTAAATTATGATAAATAAATATAATAAATTATTTTTTAAAATAAATTTCCACTTAAATTATTAATATCAATAATTTTTTTATAATATTTAGGTATGATGAAGTTCTTATAAATTTAATTTGCATAATATTTATATATCTTTTATACTATAAGAATTTATTTTTATTTTTAAATAAATATTTAATTTTATTTTTAGTTCTTGCTACTTAGTTTAATTTAATTACTAATTTATTTTGTATTGCTATTATGTAATTAGTATTGGTTAAATGTAATTAATATTTAACTTATTTATTTATTTCAACTCAGCCATGTTCTAAAAATTTTTTTTAAAAAACAATACATGTATTTATGAATTTAAAATTATGTACAATTAAGTAAAAGTAAGTTAATTATATAGTAAATAAATTTTATTTTATTTTAAAAATGAGCTAAAATATAATGTAAAGTCATTTTAATACCATTCACATTTAAAAAAATATTAATTATAAAAATAATTAATACATGCACTAAATAATATTATTAACCATTCTCATATACAGTAATTGGTGCTGTTAAATGGAAATTCATTTCCATCAATCCTTAGTAATGGCCTCCTCCGCTATTTTCCAGTGGACATGCAATATCACGTGCCACACCAGATAAATCTAGTTGGCTCTTATTATTCCTTACAGTCTGGAGAATATTTCAGGCTACAAGAGTTTACGTATGAAGATTTGATCTTGGAATACATTCATGATTTTCGATATACTGATCTCCAGTCACACTGAGTAATAATTGACTGATATGAATTATCAGGGCAAACGCAAATGCGGCTGCGACAACCCGGTTTAACCCTGCAAATACACGAATAAATTCAATACACAGTGCGATGGCTCGCAGCTCGAAAACTGTCCTCCGAAGACTTCATGGCAGTTCATGTCAGCCGGAATATGTAGGGCTGGATGCTGCATATTGATGCGGGAGCATCCAACTCAGGGTAGACAAAAGAAGACAGGTTTTTGTCTCACTGTTACGTTTGATGCTCTGTATGTAATTGGAGAAGTCGATGGCATTAGGACATCACTCCCTGTGTATAAATTAATGTGTGTTAGCTTTATGAGAAGTGGCTTAAATCGTATCAAGAATCCACTCCGATATCGAGAAGAATCTATATAGGAAGTATTGGTTCCAATTTGCATACTTCGATATAAATTCTTGTGTAAAACCACCATCCAGTAAACCGATGAGCCTGGCCTTTGAGGAAGGACACAAACAGTGTTGACTTGATTATTAAGCGTGGTTGAATCTGCATTGAACTCTATGTGATTGAATTTGATTGGAATCGATCCAGAGTGTTGGGTCACAGCGACAAAGGAAGTGCCCTTATCCGCGAAAAGCTTGAGCGGGTTAATGGGTTAATGGACTTGTGGAATTGAATGGGAATTCGATAGCACAAAGGTCGAAAGTGAATTTAGAAGAAAGCGGAACCTGGAGTAAGAAAGGCGGAATCGTGAGCTGAATGAACAGTAAAACCACATTTGGGAAAACCAGCAGTGTCGCGTGCGATTAAAGGTGGTAAGTTGTTTTCATAAAATTAACGCGATATCCCTTTCTGGGTGACACGTGGCTTAAAGTGGTTATTGAAAACCACTCTCATCACGTTTTTTTGAGCGTTAACGCTCGGAGATAAATAAATAAAAAAACGCGAAATCCACTTAGATCCTTTCGATCGACCTTTGCGGCGCGATGAACTGTCGACCCTTGGATCTGTTCGACAATTAAACTAGGTACGTATAGTTGTGGGACCCTCACGTTGTTAAGATTTGGTTTGAATTAAATCAAGTTTTGTAAGGTCTGGATGCATAAGGCAAGTGCTATGTTATGCCGTGGGGTTTGATTCAATAGTGATCCAATTCTATGCTCGGTAATTAAATTAAAGTTGGAACCTTTGGTCCAGCCTCATGAAAGAATGGGGGTTCGTATGAAATAAACGTAAGGTGTGTTGTGGGTCCGATGCATAGCCTGACCCTTGAACTTCGCAAAGTATATATACGAACGGAACATCACATCAAAGGAGTTGAAACATGAATTTATATAATGTGCGCCAATCATATGTGAAGATATGTTATGAGTCTTATGCTATGGTTCGAAACATAGGAAGATATGTTCCACACATTATTTAATTGCCAGACTGTAATGTATTGGTCGAAAGGTTTATTGGACATTAACGCCATTTGAGATGTTGGTGATGGGTTTAGACCATAGAGAGTGAGGGTTGTATTGTATGGTTCCCGCCTAAGAAGATAAAGTGTTAGGGTTTGATAAAAGGACGCATTATATGTATTGAGGGTTTTATAACCTTCGAATAAGTAGGTTCTGCACAATACTTAAATTTCCAACTCAAGAACATTGAATATTGTGAGTTTGCCCATACTGTGGATTCCAGTGAAAAAATGAGTAAAGACTGATAGTGTTGGGTTGTTAGCGCGGGAGAAAATTTCGAGGATCAAGACAAGTGTTGAGTACTGTGCCAGTTCACAAGGACAATTTCATTACTCATGGAGGAATACAATAATCAAACCAAATCTTCCAAGTACCATACGAACCATCACAAATATCAAACAATAAATATCGGAACTTATCAAACTCTTAAAGTATTTGTGACATAGCATGTTGTATGTTATGTTTTGTATTTGCATTTAAGTTTTATTTAAAAGTTTTGTGCGCGCAGACTTGGTGTGAGGGCTGTACAGGTATGACAGCGGCGCGGCGGGCGGAAATAATACCAGTCAGAGGTGAATAAATAAAATTAAAAAAAAAAAAATTATATTGATTTTGTACTTTTAGCACATTTTACAAAGAATTTTCCAATAACATGTTGAAAGTATGGACCAATAAGAAATCAGAAAAATAAATTTAAATAATTTAAATAAATAAACAATAAAAAATTTCAATGTTTAACTGTGGAAAATTGTAAAAAAAAATTGCAAATAGAGAAATTAATGCCAACATCACAAAAAACCCAATGCATAATACCTGCTGGGGGCAGGTACAATAATATATACTCCTAAAGGACGTTTCATTCAATCCCAGTCTTTAGTCTTTAGATGGACATAGATTTTTGGGCGGCCAGGAAAGAAACATTGTATTTAGACTAAGCAAGATCTTACTTCCTCGTTCTTGGATTATTGAAAGCACTAAAAGGTCAAGGTAATGAATTTTGTATGGTATTTTCAAGGGTGGAAGGATTTACCTTACAAGTTAAAAATTAGTTAAAATTTAGGATGAGGAAAGAAACATTGTATTTAGACTTAGCAAGATTCTACTTCCTCATGCTTGGATTATTGAAGACGTTAAGAGGTCAAGATAATGAATTTTGTATGGTTATTTTTAAGAAAGGAAGGCTTTACCTCAAGTTAAAACTTAGGTTAGTGAAGTTTGGGGTAATGTGTATTTGAGTATATTAATGTTTCACTTTTTTTTGGTTTAAGGTAAATAGGGATATACAAAGGAGCAAGGTGGTTCTTTGATTGAAAGAGCTTAATGATTAATTTGATAGGCATAGGTTTTTGGGTGGCAAGGAAAGAAACATTGTATTTAGACTAATCATGGTGAGAGGAAGATGGTACTTCCCATGATTGGGTTATTAAAGGTGTTAAGAGGTATGGTTATTTTTAAGGGAAGAAGGATTGACTTTTCAAGTTAAAAGCTTAGGTTCCAGAAGTTTAGGGTAATGTGCATTTGAGTACATCAATGTTTCACCTTTTATTTGAGAATTTTTGGGTTAATTTTTAAAAGGATGTGGTATTCAAGGGAGGTTGGTGGATATTTGAAGATTTTGAATTGTGTATTTAATTTTTTGGCTTCAACATTCACTTTTCAACACATATAAATTCATTTTCTTTGAGTTCGATTTTTGGAACTTATTCCTTGTTTCTATTAGTTCAATATTTTGTAAGTTTTAGGGGATGTGTTGAGTTCATTCCAGTTAGTAGATTTGAAAATTGGTTTTGCTAAAAAAAAATTGCATATTGTTACAAATCATTGGAACAGGGATTTGTCAAATAAGTTGATTTTGGATTGTGAGAAGATATAACTAGTTCAAGCATTAAACTATAGAATTATTTCTTTTAAAATGCAAGTTTTTTTAAAATGAAGTAAGACATATTTTGAATGATTTTTATTGAAAGTATTTTTCATATAAGAAACAAAGGAACATTCCTTTGGGAGTTCCTTTAAAGGAAGGTTACATGGAAGATTTTGCGCTAGTGATGCATTAGTTTGTTTAGCCTCAAGAGGATGTCCACGACTTTTTTTTCCCATACGGGGATGAGAGTATTAACCTTAATGCATTTGTGGACATGATGGATAATAGTGGAGATATTTCAATTCCATGGATTTTTGTTTCAAAGTTGGATAGTCTAGGGGATCTCTCCCAAGGCATAGATACCTTACATTCCAATTCTTCACTTTCTACTCTACTCAGACATGATCAATCTCCTCTTCAAGTTAGGGTTGAGACAATATCAAGCCAGAAGGACCCTCTCGTGGAGATGAGCATGGTATAAGATGGTGCTTGTAACATCCCTATGAGGTATCCTCATGTGTCATCTTTAGAGAATTTCATTGAGATCATTAATGAGGTCAAGGTTTTAGTGAAAAGGATAAGAGGACATTGTTGCTAGTCCTATTTATATATATTAAGTCACAATTTTTGATGGGAGACAAAGGCTCTCACTTATGCGAGTTTGAGTCTTGCTCCTCTACTTATTATTCCTTCTAATTATGGGTGTCTATTTTCTTCACCAAGGTTACCAACAAATTTTCCTATTGGGAAAACTTGTGGGGGACTATATTGTGGAGGCTTTCGACGAGTAATTTTTTTTTCTCTTATCCTCTAAGGGGTATTATACATCCTCTAATAATCCTCATTGTCATCCAAAATCTTCCATGATTTATTCTTGTAGACATTAGGGTGTACTTTTTGTTTTTTCAAATATATCCCCTCTTATATCTTGGATTAAAATGGTGAGTTCAAAGAATCATCATATCATGTAAAAATACCTTCTTTCTCCACTTTGTGGAGGATATTTCGCTCTCCACTTTGAATGGCTATTTTTATTTGAATTGTAATGTAATTCGATGGAACTACATTATTTTGTATTTTACATTTTGTCATTTTTGTTAAAAATATTCCAATCTAAAGCTCTTACATGCACTACATCGCTTCTTTTGAAAAACCATCAAGAATAAAAAAATATAGTTTGTTTTGTATTGGTGTAGTCTAATGAAGCAACTTTTTGACATTTTTTTACTAAAATCTGGTGATACAATTCTTGGTGAGTTCACAATGTTTCATTGTTTAAACTACATTTTTCAATGCAAAAATAAATTCAATGCTCTAGAAAACCATTAACACACTTGAATTGTGTATATTCAAAAACTTAAAAATACAATTTTCCCAATTTTTAATAATATTTTAGACAAAATCAACTTAAAAAAAATAAAAAAATTAATTAAATGAATGATTTATATTCTTCATTATAAATTCAAAATTATGATCTAACTCCATCCCTACAAATTAATTAATAATAAAAAGGCAAGATTATTATATCAAAGAAAAAAATGTTACTTGAGGTTTTCATTTAAACACTCTATCGCTCCTAAAATTCTGAAAAATATTCGAAATAGAAAATAAAGAGCTCATATTCTTACGAACATTGTTTTGTTCCAAAAATAAACTTAAGACCTATCACAACATAGTTCTTGGAAATAAGAGTTAACAATACATGTCTCACATAATGCCAAGGGCCATTTTTTAACATCATTGGAAAGACATTTTGTACTTTATTGATCGAATACTTATAATAAATTCTTAAGGGAAGAAGAGTCCTCACGTTAAAAAGAAAAGTTTCAAGAGAAGTACAATCCCGAGGGAGAGAGGAGAGAGGCTACAAGAGAAACAAAACATTTTGTACGTTGATGACAAAAGTGTGTATGGAGAAGCAAAAGATTTTGTACCTCGTTGAAAAAAGTTTTAGTAATATCTTGAGGGAAATTTTGAGGGAGAGATTAAAGATTTTGTACAATGTGGCAAAGTTTGCAGTAAGTTTTCGAGGGAGAGTTGGTTCCAAATAAGGGGAGAGATCTTCTACATTAAAATAAATAAAGTAGGAATTTTTTAAGAAAGGAAGAGCTTTTATGTTAGAAACATATTTTAAGTAAGTTAACGGAGGGAGAGTGTTTACATTACATTATAAATACAAGTTAGTTATGTTCCAAGTGGAGTGAAATTTAAATACAAGTTAAGTTCTAAGTGTAGTGAAATTTAAGAGAGTGTGAGTTTTTACCTTAAAGCAAAAGATTATGTATGATTTGTTGGAAATTTTTATTAGGAATAAATTTCAGGTAAACTAATGAAGGGATAATTTACATCAAAAATATAAGTTTTAAGTGACATATATTTAAAAAAAAAAAATCTAATTGAAATTGGGAAACAATTTTATCCGTAAAAAAGATGTTGTATCAAAGTTAAACAACATTTCTACATCATTTTTAGGAGCTTCAAAAAAGACTAGGCATGATATCTTCTTTAAAAACTTTTGTTTATACCAGAGACTAGAACTTTATGTATTAGTTTCTTGAATTAATGGATAAAGTTTCACAAACTAGTTACAAAGAAAACATAGATTCAATGCATAATTATCTTAGAAGAACATGTTCAAGGATTGTTTGATGCCTTTATTGGATATTCATTTTCTACTCTTGTGTTGTTTAGTCTTGGATTACATTCCCCATGTAAGGGGGGATAAGGGTTTGATGTCTTCTTCAAAATTTCGACAAAGGATTTAGAAGGCTCATGTTGAATGATCCAAGTAGATATTGGTGGCCACTCGCCTATTCCACTAGGACCGCCACCATTTTTTCTTTTGGTTTCCTTAATTATAGCACAATTTACTATTTTTGGCAATTTTTTTGGGTCCTAAACTTCCAGATCCATTTTGAGGCCTTAAACGACTTTTTTTTTGTAAAACGTGAAAAAAATTGAAAGTTGTAGTTCTCGGACAAATATTTCTAACGAGGTATTGTACGTGTCAAACGGAGATCATATGCCAAAGTTACGACCCAGGGAAGTTGATGTACCAATTTACGCCAATGGGGCCCATAGACTTTTGGCACTTCATCTCCTACAATGAGGTTTTTGGATGTTTAGGGTTTTCCATTATTTCTCAATAATAAATAGGTCTTCGAGTCTCATTGGAGCACAGTTCATAAGGCATGTAGCTGCCACATCTCTTCTCAGAGATAACCTACCATCATCTAAGCTACTTTATTTCCATTCTGCATGTAAACAATTTTCAATAATTTGTTATTAATGAATTGAAGTTATGTTTTTTCTCTGTCTTTGTGCTTCAGTTTATATCAGTATTTCATTTCATTCCTTCATAAATCTAGATCATTCAACCTGCATTACTAGTTGCACCTCTGTTTCTACTTATAGATCTAAATCCCTTTCTTCTTCCTCTGGTTTCTCATTTTTCTCTGTGTCTTATGAGTCTTCTTTGTTTTCCTCTTCATCAACCTCCTCTTATTCTTGTGCAATGGGAGCTAAGACTTTAGGGGATGGATCAACACCACTATTTGGGCGAGCTTAATCACTAAGATTCATTACTTTCTCCTCTTCACCCTCCTCTCGTTTTTTTCCAGATTTACTATTTCCTACACATTTTCTAAATTTTATTTTTCCTTTAAGTTTTGGAATGCTCCATATATGTTAATTCTTGAATAATGTGGATCCTATTGTAATGAATTTGGACTTGTCCTGGGAGGATCCTTCGGTGGTAACTTGCAGCATGCATTAGTTATCGTGGGAGATCCATTTGGTCTAACATCCAGACAACCCTGATACTCACATATCTATGTTGAACTTTGCCTATAGTATACTCCGGAGGGCTTTATAGCTCTTTTGAAGGGCCTTTTACTTCAGGCCCAAGGAGGAGGGGGCATACGAGCTTGTCCTATAGATGTATTGGAAATGATACCTTGGGAAGGATGTAAAGCTAAGAAAATTGTTTCTGCTCCAAGAATAGAAGACTGCATAGGTTGTAAGCGATGTGAATCTACTTGTCTAACATATTTCTTGAGTGTCAGTGTTTATTTATGGCATGAGACAACACGCAGTATGGGTCTAGCTTACTGATATCATATTGTTATCCCATTTTATTGGAATTTCCATCTTCAATTCAAGACTATCTTAACTATGACTCCTTCAACGACTATTGCTTTACCCACTACTTTGAAGAAGGCTACTCTGCTTGAATGTTTGGGCAATTTTTAGCAAAACATTCATAGGCATGATAGGTCATGCATTTAAGTTTAATATAATCTAATTCTTGTTGGCGACTCCACTTATTCAGTTTGATTTGTATGGCTTTAGGGACTCCCTTCTATAGATCACCATTCACATATGTTATTGCATAGATTTTATAACCCTATTTGACACACTAAAGTTGGAGGGAAAGCATACATTAATGTATCATAGTTACTAGATTGAGATACCTTTCTCTTGACCCTAGGAAGGCAGTAACTGAAGCTCATTGATCCACTTGGATTAACATAGAGGAATGTCACATCTCTTTGTTCCTATCTGAAATGAGAAATGGACATTCCATCATCATTCTATATATCTATGATAGAACAATGAATGTCCTACCTTCTAGAACTGATCGTTTCCAAGGAGATCAATTTGAATTGGAGGAAATGAATTGTCATGTGGTCTCATAATTGGTTCCTAAGACTAACTTCTCTTGGTCCTACGTGCCCAAATACATCCTTACATCTCCTTGAGAAGCTTAAATAAGGAGGCCATTCCTAGGGGAGAAGAGGAGATGACCAGAGTAAGGAAATAATAGTGAAATTCTTGGGGAGGAATATTTGCATACTGCAGTGAGCCCAAATATAAAATATTAGAGGAGGAGACAAGACCACGATATTGGAAGGGAGTGCTCACATCCATCATATCATTTGTAAGTAACTCCATTCTCTTTAACATGAATTTCAATATGTTTCCCCCAATATTTGTCATTTGCAAAATGGTTTCATTTGAAATTGAATTAACATAGATAATTTGATTTAGATTTAATTACTACTCTAATAGATATTTTTCCCGAGGAAATATCTAAGTATTCCTACCCGAATGGATAACATCCTACCAACTTATTAGAAGATCCTAACCTCGAGGTTATCGAGGAGAATTGACCCCGTGACCTCCCATTAGTGAGGTGCTTTAGCGACAAAAACTAAACCAATTTAGATAACCCTAAGGGATTAGATCTAATAAATATTTGTTTGGAGAGTCATTTTAATTCTTTGGTGGCGATGTGTGTAGGATACAAATTATAACAATGGAGGTGAAATATCTAGGAGCTAGAGCAAGACTCTTTCGAATTGCATCAGTCAGGATGTACATTAAACACTAAGGGTGAAAGGTATGAACTAATCCTCTCCTTTCCCTCCATCTATCAAAGCAATTTAGACTATAGATCTAGGGGAATTTGTCAAATGGTCCACCCCCTTCAGTTTGTATAGATAGAGGGTAAGATCTATGGAGAATAATTTTTAGGAAGAAACTTCTTGATGAGTGTACCAAAATATTCCTCTTTAATACTGGTGATGAAACCGCCTAAAAACAAAGAAAAAAAGGAAAAATAAGCTCCAAAACCCTACTATATTCAACAATTATCTTTAGATGTGCATAAAATATTAGAGAAAACCTAGAACAAACTTATGAAACCTGGAAAATATATGGAATAAAATTGTAGAAAAGAGCCCAATGGAAAGAAATTTTAACTTTTATTAATTAAAAATATCACATATGGAGCAAAACATAGATGACTTGGGTCTTTAATTTCCTCCTCCATGGGAGGGTTCTTTTGTTTCCCTATGCTTCATATAGTTTCTTTCTCTCTCCTTTGGTTACAACTGGGCAAAAGAAGAAAAAAGTTAGAATTCAATGTAGAGAGCTCAAGAGTTATGGGATTAGTGTGACGACAATGATAATGATCATGTGTGTAAGGGGAGGAAAACCCTCTTTATTTATAATAATGTGCTAGGATAGATCTAAGTCTAGTCAAATAATAAAACATTATTAGAAAAAATCAAGATTTAACCATTATGGGTATTTTATTATATTTAGGAGAGGAAACAATTAATGAAATGGTTAATAATCTTTATTTACTTAACTAAAAAAATAATGATTAATTGAGTTAATTAAGAAAAGTGGGTGACATAATTAATAAATGAGAATGGTTTATCTATTATTTATGGGAGATGAGGTTAAAATAAGTTAGAAATAATTACTAAATAGTGATTTCATAATTATTTAATAGGAGAGAGGAATAATGATTAAGGAATAATACATAAATAATGATTTATTTAATTAGTCCTATGGATGGGTGAAAACATTTTTAAGTATTTTCACAAAATGGGTAAATATTAAAATAACTTGAAATTAATTAAATGAATTTTAGATTATTTTCAAGTGCGTAAATTAATTAAACAAAAATAATTTCGAAAAAGTGGTTCTCTAAATTATTTCCTAGGGTGAAAGTGGGTTTTAATGTGTAAAACCCATACTACTTGTTGATTGCGATCATCCTAGTGAAAAATGGCTAGGTGATAACTTTTTGGGTAATAACAATAACTATTTTTTGTAGGATGATTTTCTGGTAAGCAAAACTTGTGACTCCATTGGGGATAAATCCATTAGATTTATCTTTAAATTTTTATAAATTATTGGTTTTTATTGTTCTCTGAATATTTTCTAGTTTTTTCTATCCATTTTTGTGTCTTTTTTTAGTAAGATCCTCTCTAATCCATTAAATTTGAGCTTGTTTTGAGTGGAAAACCTCATGCAAACCCTTCATCGCTTGGTGTCCTCATTGAAAAAGTGATAATAGTAGCAATATCACTTTTCGTAGCCATGCATAAGGTGATGATGGTTGGATCATTGCTCACGATACTCCATGATAGAGCGTTAATACTTGTAGAAGGCATTTTAAAATTATTTTTTCCCTATTTTAGATCTATCTAGAATCAAGAGGTCTTGGCGGAAATTTGATTCCATTGTGATTAGACTCAGAAGACCCTCTTATCATTATATCTCATTATATTTGGTGGATTTGGGTCTCTCTTGATGTGCTTGGGATTGAAAGTGTTTATTTTGGTTTCTTGAGTGAAATATTTGTTGAAATATGATCAAAATAGGGTCTCCAGTATCTGTTGATTGATTTGGCTAAGTGATTAGCTATTTTTTCTATTGTGTTCAAACAAATTAGGTAAATGACACATCGCACCCGTGCTTGAATAATCGATAGCATCGGTTTCATTCATGTAGTAAAGCGTCCCGATGCATACCACTAAGTAGCACTGTTATATCTTTTAAATTTCAGAAAAATGAAATGTTATTTTCCAATTATGCAACGATGCGATAAACGTACTAAAACGCCTCGGGGCATCTTTGAAAGAGCACCATTAGGAAATTTTTAATTTTTGAAAATAGAGCGGTGTTTTAGTCAAACAAAGCACCAGTTGGGTACCTGTATTACAATTCCCTAGGGCATCTTAAGAAAATCATTGTGATAGATTTTTTTAATTTAAAAAAAAATGCGGTTCTCTTGGATCTAATCTGCACCGGTGCGGTTAGAGTAACACACTGGAGGAGGGTTAAATAATAAAAAACCTCCCGACCGTAAATTTCATTTTTACCATCTATAGTGTTGGAGAGCTATGAAGAATCAATGCCACTCTTGTCTCATGCAAGAGCCCTAATGTCGGTGCTTCTCTTGCTCACCATCCTTCCGTACCATGCTCACTACCTAACTTTCCAATTTTTTCAAACCATGCTAAATTTTGTTTTTCTCCATTACGTGTCCACAATGCCTCCCTGATCACCAAATATCCAGGTAATGTCTATGTTTCTCTCTAATTTAATTTTTTAGCATATTAGAATTGCAAATTAGGTTAGATTATCCATTGTTTTTGAAAAAAAAAACCTCCCTACGCAGTGCACTCGATATATATAGTTCACACTGATAGTAGAACACTTTGTAAATTTACAGGGTGCATCGCATTTCGGTGCATTAACATAGCACAACACAATGCCATCATTTTTTTGAGCGTTAACGCTCGGAGATAAATAAATAAATAAATAAAAAACGCGAAATCCACTTAGATCTGTTCGATCGACCTTTGCGGCGCGATGAACTGTCAACCCTTGGATTTGTTCGACAATTAAACCAGGTACGTATAGTTGTGGGACCCTCACGTTGTTAAGATTTGGTTTGAATTAAATCAAGTTTTGTAAGGTCTGGATGCATAAGGCAAGTGCTATGTTATGCCGCGGGGTTTGATTCAATAGTGATCCAATTCTATGCTCGGTAATTAAATTAAAGTTGGAACCTTTGGTCCAGCCTCATGAAAGAATGGGGGTTCGTATGAAATAAACATAAGGTGTGTTGTGGGTCCGATGCATAGCCTGACCCTTGAACTTCGCAAAGTATATATACGAACGGAACATTACATCAAAGAAGTTGAAACATGAATTTATATAATGTGCGCCAATCATATGTGAAGATATGTTATGAGTCTTATGCTATGGTTCGAAACATAGGAAGATATGTTCCACACATTATTTAATTGCCGGACTGTAATGTATTGGTCGAAAGGTTTATTGGACATTAACGCCATTTGAGATGCTGGTGATGGGTTTAGACCATAGAGAGTGAGGGTTGTATTGTATGGTTCCCGCCTAAGAAGATAAAGTGTTAGGGTTTGATAAAAGGACGCATTATATGTATTGAGGGTTTTATAACCTTCGAATAAGTAGGTTCTGCACAGTACTTAAATTTCCAACTCAAGAACATTGAATATTGTGAGTTTGCCCATATTGTGGATTCCAGTGAACAAATGAGTAAAGACTGATAGTGTTCGGTTGTTAGCGTGGGAGAAAATTTCGAGGATCAAGACAAGTGTTGAGTACCATGCCAGTTCACAAGGACAAGTTCATTACTCATGGAGGAATACAATAATCAAACCAAATCTTCCAAGTACCATACGAACCATCACAAATATCAAACAATAAATATCGGAACTTATCAAACTCTTAAAGTATTTGTGACATAGCATGTTGTATGTTATGTTTTGTATTTGCATTTAAGTTTTATTTAAAATTTTTGTGCGCGCAGACTTGGTGTGAGGGCTGTACAGGTATGACAGCGACACAGCGGGCGGAAATAATACCAGTCAGAGGTGAATAAATAAAATTAAAAAAAAAAAATTATATTGATTTTGTACTTTTAGCACATTTTACAACGCATTTTCCAATAACATGTTGAAAGTATGGACCAATAAGAAATCATAAAAATAAATTTAAATAATTTAAATAAATAAACAATAAAAAATTTCAATGTTTAACTATGGAAAATTGTAAAAAAAAATTGCAAATAGAGAAATTAATGTCAACATCACAAAAAACCCAATGCATAATACCTGCTGGGGGAAGGTACAATAATATATACACCTAAAGGATGTTTCATTCAATCCCAGTCTTTAGTCTTTAGATGGAAATAGATTTTTGGGCGGCCAGGAAAGAAACATTGTATTTAGACTAAGCAAGATCTTACTTCCTCGTTCTTGCATTATTGAAAGCACTAAAAGGTCAAGGTAATGAATTTTGTATGGTATTTTCAAGGGTGGAAGGATTTACCTTACAAGTTAAAAATTAGTTAAAATTTAGGATGAGGAAAGAAACATTGTATTTAGACTTAGCAAGATTCTACTTCCTCATGCTTGGATTATTGAAGGCGTTAAGAGGTCAAGATAATGAATTTTGTATGGTTATTTTTAAGAAAGAAAGGCTTTACCTCAAGTTAAAACTTAGGTTAGTGAAGTTTGGGGTAATGTGTATTTGAGTAGATTAATGTTTCACTTTTTTTTGGTTTAAGGTAAATAGGGCTATACAAAGGAGCAAGGTGGTTCTTTGATTGAAAGAGCTTAATGATTAATTTGATAGGCATAGGTTTTTGGGTGGCAAGGAAAGAAACATTGTATTTAGACTAATCATGGTGAGAGGAAGATGATACTTCCCATGATTGGGTTATTAAAGGTGTTAAGAGGTATGGTTATTTTTAAGGGAAGAAGGATTGACTTTTTGTTAGGTCCCTATATTACTAGTATAGTCCCTTATTGTTGTTAGTTTAACCCCCTTATTGTTATTATTGTACCCTTGTAACCCCAATTTTGTTATTATTGTGCCCTTAAATTATTATTGTTAGGTCGGCTAGGATTACATTGTGGCCCACTAGGATTACATTATGGCCCCATGGACTCCTATATATAGAAAGGAGGTTTTGTAAATTGTATCATCCAAGAATTGTTCATTTATGTAATGTATTGGAGGTTGCCCCGTTGAAGTGGCTCATTTCTAAGGCGTTGATATCTCTTTTCTTCTCTTTTTGGAGCTGGTTACACAACATTTGGTATCAAAGGTTTGGATTCTAGGTTTTTGCTGCTCCAAACAGGTCATCGTGGAATTTTCGCTATAACATTTTTTCTACGACGTTTCAGAAGCTGAAATATTTAGGGTGCGAAGCCAAAATCCTGAGGAAGATTGTCTAAAAATTTTAGAGCTTGGTTCGTAATATTTTTGGAGATATGATCTGCGGAAGTTAGGTCTTTTTTTCAGGCTCCTAAACAGGTCATCGTGGAATTTGCGCTATAACGTTTTTTCTACGAAGGTTCAGAATCTGAAATTCATATGGTGCGAAGCTGAAATCCTGAAGCAATTCTTCAAAAAATTTCAGAGCTTGGTTCGCAATATTTTGGGAGATATGATCTGTGGAAGGTAGTGCTTTTTCAGGCTCCTGAATTTCATCTCAAAGAGGTGATCGTGGGAAAAGTTCAATAACTCTCTCTCTGGGCATCGGATTGGAGTGTCGTAAAAAGTGGTCGCAAGTAAACAGACTGTAGTTTCTTGGCTATCAATTTCAGAGACAAAGGATGAAACAATGACACGTGGCAAGTCGTACAATTTCTCTCTACTGAACCAGTCAAGAATTAGGTCATTGTGGGAGATTGGACACAACTTTGTCTTGGAGAATCAAAATCAGGTCAGACCTATGGCATTCTAAAGATAATTCAGAGGGATACGTTGATACCGAAATTCAAATATTGAAGTGCTGCAATCATATAGATAATCCAATTTCAATATCGAGTTCCTTAAAAGCAAGAAAAAGGTGTGTATATTTTTTTCTTTCCAAATTGCACGAGTCTTCTTTGAAGAATCAATTTGAATTGATTCCAAGGGCATATTGTAGAATATATAGCAGTATTGGGTTCTAAAAGATGCCCCATAAAAATAATTCAACACCCATTAAGCCTTCAGAAGGCTCTACTATGACTCATGAAGATGAAGAATTGCAACATGATCTATCAAAATTACAAGAGCAAGTGCAACAAATTTCACTCTCGCAAAGAGCAACAAAAAATGAAATGGAAGTGAAGATGGACGGTTTGAATAAAGGTGTGGAAGCTAAGATAGATGGCGTGGAAGCTAAGATGGATGGCATGGAAGCTAAGATGGATGGCATGGAAGCGGACATGAAAGAAAACATGGAAAACATGAAGAATGATCTCAAAACAGACATTGAAGGTTTGACAAAGTTGATACAAGAAATGTTTCCTAATGGTGAAAAGATAGTAGAAGAACCTCATGATGAGAACAAAATAAATGTTAATCGTGATTTCATAAACTCTAATGTTGGCGGGAAGAACCACCATATTCCAAAATGGATATGAGGAAGTTTGATGGAAAGGATCCTGTAACATGGATACTACAGATGGAGCAATATTTTGATCTCCATAATGTGCAAAACACACAAAAGGTATGCATTGCAACTTTACAATTAGAACAAAATACATTTGTATGGTATCGATGGCTTTGCTCCCGTAAAAAAATTGTCACTTGGTCAATTTTTACGGAGGAAATGATAGCACATTATGAGGATACAAAGAGCAACGCCTTCTTTAGCCAATTGATAAATCTCAAACAAAAGGTTTTAGTGGGGCAGCACATTGAGGACTTCCAAAAATTGAATATAAGGGTAACTGATATTCCAGAGGAACACAGGATTGATCTCTTCATAGGCACTTTAAAGGATAACATTCAACATGAAGTTCGCGTTCTGGAACCTGATTCATTGGAGAAGGCATTCAGGTTGGCAAGAAAAGTTGAATGTAAAATTATGGAAACAAGGAAGCCTACCACTCAATTCTATAAAGAAGGAAGTGTGGCTACGCCTAGATTTCCACAACCTACAAGGTTGACACCACAACAATTGGAAGAAAAAGAGCAAAAGGGCTTTGCTACAGTTGTGATAGAAAATACACTAAAGGTCATAAGTGTGCTGAGAAGAAATTATTTTACATAGATTGTGAAGAGGAAGAAGAAAATGAACAAGAAGAGGATATACATCAGGAACCAGCCCTAGAAGAGGAAGAAATGAATCCGACCATATCGTGTAATGCACTGGCAGGAATTACCACTCCTCAAACTCTCAAGATAGCAGGACAAATCAAGAAGAAAAGGTAATAGTGTTGATTGATTCAGGTAGCACCCATAATTTTATTCATTGTAAGGTAGCCAAGGAATTAAATTGTTTCCTATACCCAGCACCAGAATGTCAAGTGATTGTTGCAAATGGAGGAACTATAAATTGCTCTGGAAAATGCAATAACATCAAGCTAACCATGGGGGAATATGTGTTGACTAGTCCAATGCTTTCCATTCCCATGGGAGGTGCTGATGTTGTACTAGGAGTACAATGGTTACAATCTTTGGGGACGGTAGCTTTTAATTTTCAAGAACTTTTCTTGAAATTTTTTTCAGAAGGAAAGGAAGTCGAATTACGGGGTATTGAAGGGAAGCCAGGAAGGATAATAAGCTCTAATGTCATGACAAAGCTTCTAAAGAAAGAACAACGAGGTGTAATTGTACAATTATGCTCACTAGAAGTTCCAACATCAAAATCATCTATTTCTGCAGATCTCCAACAAGTCTTGGACAATCATTCCAAGGTGTTTGAAACTCCCAAAGGACTCCCACCTATTCGTGATCATGATCATGCTATTCATTTCATTCCAGGAAGTGTTCCTCCAAACATCAGGCCTTATAGATATCCTTACTTCCAAAAGAGCGAAATTGAACGTATGATTGCAGAAATGTTAGAGGCGGGTATAATTCAACCTAGTTAAAGTTCTTTCTCTGCTCCCGTAGTATTGGTACACAAGAAGGATGGATCATGGCGAATGTGTCCGGATTATAGGGAGCTCAATAAGCTCACCATTAAAGATAAATTTCACATTCCTGTGATTGATGAATTATTGGATGAATTACATGGAGCAATTTATTTTACCAAGTTGGATCTTCGTTCAGGATATCATCAAATTAGAATGAAGATCGAAGATATTCCGAAAAAAACATTTCGAACTCATGAGGGTCATTATGAATTTTTGGTCATGCCTTTTGGCCTTACCAATGCACCTTCTACATTTCAAGGGTTGATGAATTCCATTTTCAAACCCTTCCTTAGAAAATTTGTGCTAGCATTTTTTGATGATATAATAATCTACAACAGTTCTTGGAAGGATAATGTTCAACATGTTGACAGGGTGCTCAAACTATTGCAGGAGAAACAATTATATGGAAAAACATCCAAATGTTTCTTTGGAGTACAAGAGGTGGAATATCTGGGTCATATTATATCTCACGAGGGTGTTAAAGTAGACCCTAACAAAATTAAAGCCATTAAGGAATGGAAAGTCCCCAAGACAATAAAGTAGTTGCGAGGATTTCTCGGGTTAACATGTTATTATCGCAAGTTTGTTAAGAATTATGGGAGAATAGCAGCACCTCTAACAACATTATTGAAGAAAGATGCATTTTCATGGACTCCTGAAGCAACTAAGGCCTTTGAACATCTTAAAGAGACAATGTGCCTAGCACCGGTCTTAGCTACGCCAGACTTCACAAAACCTTTATTGTGGAATGTGATGCCTCAGGAAATGGAATTGGTGCAGTTTTAATGCAGGAAGGAAGACCCATTGCTTTTGAAAGTCGTCCAATCAAAGGAAAGTATTTACAGAAACCTATTTATGAGAAGGAAATGTTAGCAATACTGCATGCACTAAAGAAATGACGAACTTACCTAATGGGAAGACACTTCAAGGTAAAAATCGATCATGATAGTCTTAAACACTTTTTGGAACAAAGACTATCGTCAGAAGAGCAGCAAAAATGGGTCACAAAGATGTTGGGTTATGACTTTGAAATAATCTACAAAAAAGGAAAGCTTAATGTTGTTGCAGATGCACTCTCAAGAAAGAATGAAGAGGTGGAAGCATTGCTTTGTGCCATTTCTATTATCCAACCACATTGGATAACCGAAGCAAGAGATGAATGGAAGAAGGACAAAGATGTATGGACACTCATTCAAAAGTTGCAGCAAGATCCTAGTACATATGATACATTTAGTTGGAAAAATGATGCCTTATGGTACAAAGATCGCTTATATCTTTGTAATAATTCCCAACTAAAACAAAAGATTCTTCTGGAATTGCACACTTCTCCTTTAGGAGGACACTCAGAATTTTTAAAAACTTACCACAGGGTGAAGAAAGAATTTTTTTGGGATGGCCTTAAATCTGATATTCAAAAGTTTGTGGCGGAATGTTTGGTTTGCCAGCAGAATAAAGTGGAGACAATTAAGACCCCGTGACTTCTACAACCTTTATCCATTCCAAGTCAACGTTGGGAGGAGATTTCAATGGATTTTATCACAGGTTTACCTAAGTCTGAAGGAAAGAATGTCATCATGGTGGTAGTTGATAGACTTACCAAGTATGCACACTTTGTGCATTATCTCATCCATTTAAAGCAAGTACAGTTGCTACTACATTTGTGGACAGAATTCAAAAGCTACATGGAAGCCCAAGGGTTATTGTGAGCGACAGAGATCCCATTTTTACGGGAAATTTTTGGACGGAGTTATTTTCTTGTTTGAGTACTCAATTAGCTCATAGCTCATCTTATCATCCTCAATCTGATGGTCAAACTAAGATAGTAAATAAATGTTTGGAAGGATATCTTCGTTGTTTTGTATCTGATAAACAAACACAATGGGTCAAGTGGTTACCTCTCGCTCAATGGTGGTATAACACTTCCTTCCATACTGCAGCAAAAATGACCCCATTTATGGCACTTTATGGATATCATCCACCATCGATCACATCATCTTTAAGGGAAAATTCGAAGGTTCAAGCAGTGGAAGATCACATCGAGCATCAGCAAGAAGTTCTCCAACTCTTAAAGGATAACCCGAATTTGGCACAAAATCGAATGAAACAACAGGCAAATCAACATCATAGCGAGAGAAGTTTTGATGTAGGAGATTGGGTATTTTTACGGCTACAACCATACAAACAAATGTCCCTCAAGCAAGCAAAGAAGGATAATAAATTATCGCCAAAGTACTATGGTCCTTACAAGGTGTTGCAAGAGATTGGTACTATGGCATACAAATTGGAGCTTCCTGCTTCTTCGCGAGTACATCCATTTTTCCATGTTTCGTGCTTAAAGAAGGTTATAGGTGAAAATCTTCCAGTTCAAACAATATTGCCAGAACTTGATGAGGAAGGAAAAATCATATTGGAACCTTAAGCGGTCACAGAAACAAGAACTCGACAACTACGGAATCGATCAATTTCAGAGTATCTCATCAAGTGGAAGAACTTACCCACTGAAGATTCTACATTGGAGGATGAGAATTTTATACAAAAGCACCCAGAGCTACTCAAGCGTTGAGGACAACACTTTTTTTGAAGGAGAGGGGCATGTTAGGTCCCTATATTACTAGTATAGTCCCTTATTGTTGTTAGTGTAACCCCCCTTATTGTTATTATTGTACCCTTGTAACCCCCATTTTGTTATTATTGTGCCCTTAAATTATTATTGTTAGGTCGGCTAGGATTACATTGTGGCCCACTAGGATTACATTATGGCCCCATGGACTCCTACATATAGAAAGGAGGTTTTGTAAATTGTATCATCCAAGAATTGTTCATTTATGTAATGTATTGGAGGTTGCCCCCTCGAAGTGGCTCATTTCTAAGGCGTTGATATCTCTTTTCTTCTCTTTTTGGAGCTGGTTACACAACACTTTTCAAGTTAAAAGCTTAGGTTCCAGAAGTTTGGGGTAATGTGCATTTGAGTACATCAATGTTTCACCTTTTATTTGAGAATTTTTGGGTTAATTTTTAAAAGGATGTGGTATTCAAGGGAGGTTGGTGGATATTTGAAGATTTTGAATTGTGTATTTAATTTTTTGGCTTCAACATTCACTTTTCAACACATATAAATTCATTTTCTTTGAGTTCGATTTTTGGAACTTATTCCTTGTTTCTATTAGTTCAATATTTTGTAAGTTTTAGGGGATGTGTTGAGTTCATTCCAGTTAGTAGATTTGAAAATTGGTTTTGCTAAAAAAAAATTGCATATTGTTACAAATCATTGGAACAGGGATTTGTCAAATAAGTTGATTTTGGATTGTGAGAAGATATAACTAGTTCAAGCATTAAACTATAGAATTATTTCTTTTAAAATGCAAGTTTTTTTAAAATGAAGTAAGACATATTTTGAATGATTTTTATTGAAAGTATTTTTCATATAAGAAACAAAGGAACATTCCTTTGGGAGTTCCTTTAAAGGAAGGTTACATGGAAGATTTTGCGCTAGTGATGCATTAGTTTGTTTAGCCTCAAGAGGATGTCCACGACTTTTTTTTCCCATACGGGGATGAGAGTATTAACCTTAATGCATTTGTGGACATGATGGATAATAGTGGAGATATTTCAATTCCATGGATTTTTGTTTCAAAGTTGGATAGTCTAGGGGATCTCTCCCAAGGCATAGATACCTTACATTCCAATTCTTCACTTTCTACTCTACTCAGACATGATCAATCTCCTCTTCAAGTTAGGGTTGAGACAATATCAAGCCAGAAGGACCCTCTCGTGGAGATGAGCATGGTATAAGATGGTGCTTGTAACATCCCTATGAGGTATCCTCATGTGTCATCTTTAGAGAATTTCATTGAGATCATTAATGAGGTCAAGGTTTTAGTGAAAAGGATAAGAGGACATTGTTGCTAGTCCTATTTATATATATTAAGTCACAATTTTTGATGGGAGACAAAGGCTCTCACTTATGCGAGTTTGAGTCTTGCTCCTCTACTTATTATTCCTTCTAATTATGGGTGTCTATTTTCTTCACCAAGGTTACCAACAAATTTTCCTATTGGGAAAACTTGTGGGGGACTATATTGTGGAGGCTTTCGACGAGTAATTTTTTTTTCTCTTATCCTCTAAGGGGTATTATACATCCTCTAATAATCCTCATTGTCATCCAAAATCTTCCATGATTTATTCTTGTAGACATTAGGGTGTACTTTTTGTTTTTTCAAATATATCCCCTCTTATATCTTGGATTAAAATGGTGAGTTCAAAGAATCATCATATCATGTAAAAATACCTTCTTTCTCCACTTTGTGGAGGATATTTCGCTCTCCACTTTGAATGGCTATTTTTATTTGAATTGTAATGTAATTCGATGGAACTACATTATTTTGTATTTTACATTTTGTCATTTTTGTTAAAAATATTCCAATCTAAAGCTCTTACATGCACTACATCGCTTCTTTTGAAAAACCATCAAGAATAAAAAAATATAGTTTGTTTTGTATTGGTGTAGTCTAATGAAGCAACTTTTTGACATTTTTTTACTAAAATCTGGTGATACAATTCTTGGTGAGTTCACAATGTTTCATTGTTTAAACTACATTTTTCAATGCAAAAATAAATTCAATGCTCTAGAAAACCATTAACACACTTGAATTGTGTATATTCAAAAACTTAAAAATACAATTTTCCCAATTTTTAATAATATTTTAGACAAAATCAACTTAAAAAAAATAAAAAAATTAATTAAATGAATGATTTATATTCTTCATTATAAATTCAAAATTATGATCTAACTCCATCCCTACAAATTAATTAATAATAAAAAGGCAAGATTATTATATCAAAGAAAAAAATGTTACTTGAGGTTTTCATTTAAACACTCTATCGCTCCTAAAATTCTGAAAAATATTCGAAATAGAAAATAAAGAGCTCATATTCTTACGAACATTGTTTTGTTCCAAAAATAAACTTAAGACCTATCACAACATAGTTCTTGGAAATAAGAGTTAACAATACATGTCTCACATAATGCCAAGGGCCATTTTTTAACATCATTGGAAAGACATTTTGTACTTTATTGATCGAATACTTATAATAAATTCTTAAGGGAAGAAGAGTCCTCACGTTAAAAAGAAAAGTTTCAAGAGAAGTACAATCCCGAGGGAGAGAGGAGAGAGGCTACAAGAGAAACAAAACATTTTGTACGTTGATGACAAAAGTGTGTATGGAGAAGCAAAAGATTTTGTACCTCGTTGAAAAAAGTTTTAGTAATATCTTGAGGGAAATTTTGAGGGAGAGATTAAAGATTTTGTACAATGTGGCAAAGTTTGCAGTAAGTTTTCGAGGGAGAGTTGGTTCCAAATAAGGGGAGAGATCTTCTACATTAAAATAAATAAAGTAGGAATTTTTTAAGAAAGGAAGAGCTTTTATGTTAGAAACATATTTTAAGTAAGTTAACGGAGGGAGAGTGTTTACATTACATTATAAATACAAGTTAGTTATGTTCCAAGTGGAGTGAAATTTAAATACAAGTTAAGTTCTAAGTGTAGTGAAATTTAAGAGAGTGTGAGTTTTTACCTTAAAGCAAAAGATTATGTATGATTTGTTGGAAATTTTTATTAGGAATAAATTTCAGGTAAACTAATGAAGGGATAATTTACATCAAAAATATAAGTTTTAAGTGACATATATTTAAAAAAAAAAAATCTAATTGAAATTGGGAAACAATTTTATCCGTAAAAAAGATGTTGTATCAAAGTTAAACAACATTTCTACATCATTTTTAGGAGCTTCAAAAAAGACTAGGCATGATATCTTCTTTAAAAACTTTTGTTTATACCAGAGACTAGAACTTTATGTATTAGTTTCTTGAATTAATGGATAAAGTTTCACAAACTAGTTACAAAGAAAACATAGATTCAATGCATAATTATCTTAGAAGAACATGTTCAAGGATTGTTTGATGCCTTTATTGGATATTCATTTTCTACTCTTGTGTTGTTTAGTCTTGGATTACATTCCCCATGTAAGGGGGGATAAGGGTTTGATGTCTTCTTCAAAATTTCGACAAAGGATTTAGAAGGCTCATGTTGAATGATCCAAGTAGATATTGGTGGCCACTCGCCTATTCCACTAGGACCGCCACCATTTTTTCTTTTGGTTTCCTTAATTATAGCACAATTTACTATTTTTGGCAATTTTTTTGGGTCCTAAACTTCCAGATCCATTTTGAGGCCTTAAACGACTTTTTTTTTGTAAAACGTGAAAAAAATTGAAAGTTGTAGTTCTCGGACAAATATTTCTAACGAGGTATTGTACGTGTCAAACGGAGATCATATGCCAAAGTTACGACCCAGGGAAGTTGATGTACCAATTTACGCCAATGGGGCCCATAGACTTTTGGCACTTCATCTCCTACAATGAGGTTTTTGGATGTTTAGGGTTTTCCATTATTTCTCAATAATAAATAGGTCTTTGAGTCTCATTGGAGCACAGTTCATAAGGCATGTAGCTGCCACATCTCTTCTCAGAGATAACCTACCATCATCTAAGCTACTTTATTTCCATTCCGCATGTAAAATTTTTTCAATAATTTGTTATTAATGAATTGAAGTTATGTTTTTGCTCTGTCTTTGTGCTTCAGTTTATATCAATATTTCATTTCGTTCCTTCATAAATCTGGATCAGTCAACCTGCACTACTAGTTGCACCTCTGTTTCTACTTATAGATCTAAATCCCTTTCTTCTTCCTCTGGTTTCTCATTTTTCTCTGTGTCTTATGAGTCTTCTTTGTTTTCCTCTTCATCAACCTCCTCTTATTCTTGTGCAATGGGAGCTAAGACTTTAGGGGATGGATCAACACCACTATTTGGGCGAGCTTAATCACTAAGATTCATTACTTTCTCCTCTTCACCCTCCTCTCGTTTTTTTCCAGATTTACTATTTCCTACACATTTTCTAAATTTTATTTTTCCTTTAAGTTTTGGAATGCTCCATATATGTTAATTCTTGAATAATGTGGATCCTATTGTAATGAATTTGGACTTGTCCTGGGAGGATCCTTCGGTGGTAACTTGCAGCATGCATTAGTTATCGTGGGAGATCCATTTGGTCTAACATCCAGACAACCCTGATACTCACATATCTATGTTGAACTTTGCCTATAGTATACTCCGGAGGGCTTTATAGCTCTTTTGAAGGGCCTTTTACTTCAGGCCCAAGGAGGAGGGGGCATACGAGCTTGTCCTATAGATGTATTGGAAATGATACCTTGGGAAGGATGTAAAGCTAAGAAAATTGTTTCTGCTCCAAGAATAGAAGACTGCATAGGTTGTAAGCGATGTGAATCTACTTGTCTAACATATTTCTTGAGTGTCAGTGTTTATTTATGGCATGAGACAACACGCAGTATGGGTCTAGCTTACTGATATCATATTGTTATCCCATTTTATTGGAATTTCCATCTTCAATTCAAGACTATCTTAACTATGACTCCTTCAACGACTATTGCTTTACCCACTACTTTGAAGAAGGCTACTCTGCTTGAATGTTTGGGCAATTTTTAGCAAAACATTCATAGGCATGATAGGTCATGCATTTAAGTTTAATATAATCTAATTCTTGTTGGCGACTCCACTTATTTAGTTTGATTTGTATGGCTTTAGGGACTCCCTTCTATAGATCACCATTCACATATGTTATTGCATAGATGTTATAACCCTATTTGACACACTAAAGTTGGAGGGAAAGCATACATTAATGTATCATAGTTACTAGACTGAGATACCTTTCTCTTGACCCTAGGAAGGCAGTAACTGAAGCTCATTGATCCACTTGGGTTAACATAGAGGAATGTCACATCTCTTTGTTCCTATCTGAAATGAGAAATGGACATTCCATCATCGTTCTATATATCTATGATAGAACAATGAATGTCCTACCTTCTAGAACTGATCGTTTCCAAGGAGATCAATTTGAATTGGAGGAAATGAATTGTCATGTGGTCTCATAATTGGTTCCTAAGACTAACTTCTCTTGGTCCTACGTGCCCAAATACATCCTTACATCTCCTTGAGAAGCTTAAATAAGGAGGCCATTCCTAGGGGAGAAGAGGAGATGACCAGAGTAAGGAAATAATAGTGAAATTCTTGGGGAGGAATATTTGCATACTGCAGTGAGCCCAAATATAAAATATTAGAGGAGGAGACAAGACCACGATATTGGAAGGGAGTGCTCACATCCATCATATCATTTGTAAGTAACTCCATTCTCTTTAACATGAATTTCAATATGTTTCCCCCAATATTTGTCATTTGCAAAATGGTTTCATTTGAAATTGAATTAACATAGATAATTTGATTTAGATTTAATTACTACTCTAATAGATATTTTTCCCGAGGAAATATCTAAGTATTCCTACCCGAATGGATAACATCCTACCAACTTATTAGAAGATCCTAACCTCGAGGGCATCGAGGAGAATTGACCCCGTGACCTCCCATTAGTGAGGTGCTTTAGCGACAAAAACTAAACCAATTTAGATAACCCTAAGGGATTAGATCTAATAAATCTTTGTTTGGAGAGTCATTTTAATTCTTTGGTGGCGATGTGTGTAGGATACAAATTATAACAATGGAGGTGAAATATCTAGGAGCTAGAGCAAGACTCTTTCGAATTGCATCAGTCAGGATGTACATTAAACACTAAGGGTGAAAGGTATGAACTAATCCTCTCCTTTCCCTCCATCTATCAAAGCAATTTAGACTATAGATCTAGGGGAATTTGTCAAATGGTCCACCCCCTTCAGTTTGTATAGATAGAGGGTAAGATCTATGGAGAATAATTTTTAGGAAGAAACTTCTTGATGAGTGTACCAAAATATTCCTCTTTAATACTGGTGATGAAACCGCCTAAAAACAAAGAAAAAAAGGAAAAATAAGCTCCAAAACCCTACTATATTCAACAATTATCTTTAGATGTGCATAAAATATTAGAGAAAACCTAGAACAAACTTATGAAACCTGGAAAATATATGGAATAAAATTGTAGAAAAGAGCCCAATGGAAAGAAATTTTAACTTTTATTAATTAAAAATATCACATATGGAGCAAAACATAGATGACTTGGGTCTTTAATTTCCTCCTCCATGGGAGGGTTCTTTTGTTTCCCTATGCTTCATATAGTTTCTTTCTCTCTCCTTTGGTTACAACTGGGCAAAAGAAGAAAAAAGTTAGAATTCAATGTAGAGAGCTCAAGAGTTATGGGATTAGTGTGACGACAATGATAATGATCATGTGTGTAAGGGGAGGAAAACCCTCTTTATTTATAATAATGTGCTAGGATAGATCTAAGTCTAGTCAAATAATAAAACATTATTAGAAAAAATCAAGATTTAACCATTATGGGTATTTTATTATATTTAGGAGAGGAAACAATTAATGAAATGGTTAATAATCTTTATTTACTTAACTAAAAAAATAATGATTAATTGAGTTAATTAAGAAAAGTGGGTGACATAATTAATAAATGAGAATGGTTTATCTATTATTTATGGGAGATGAGGTTAAAATAAGTTAGAAATAATTACTAAATAGTGATTTCATAATTATTTAATAGGAGAGAGGAATAATGATTAAGGAATAATACATAAATAATGATTTATTTAATTAGTCCTATGGATGGGTGAAAACATTTTTAAGTATTTTCACAAAATGGGTAAATATTAAAATAACTTGAAATTAATTAAATGAATTTTAGATTATTTTCAAGTGCGTAAATTAATTAAACAAAAATAATTTCGAAAAAGTGGTTCTCTAAATTATTTCCTAGGGTGAAAGTGGGTTTTAATGTGTAAAACCCATACTACTTGTTGATTGCGATCATCCTAGTGAAAAATGGCTAGGTGATAACTTTTTGGGTAATAACAATAACTATTTTTTGTAGGATGATTTTCTGGTAAGCAAAACTTGTGACTCCATTGGGGATAAATCCATTAGATTTATCTTTAAATTTTATAAATTATTGGTTTTTATTGTTCTGCGAATATTTTCTAGTGTTTCTATCCATTTTTGTGTCTTTTTAGTAAGATCCTCTCTAATCCATTAAATTTGAGCTTGTTTTGAGTGGAAAACCTCATGCAAACCCTTCATCGCTTGGTGTCCTCATTGAAAAAGTGATAATAGTAGCAATATCACTTTTCGTAGCCATGCATAAGGTGATGATGGTTGGATCATTGCTCACGATACTCCATGATAGAGCGTTAATACTTGTAGAAGGCATTTTAAAATTATTTTTTCCCTATTTTAGATCTATCTAGAATCAAGAGGTCTTGGCGGAAATTTGATTCCATTGTGATTAGACTCAGAAGACCCTCTTATCATTATATCTCATTATATTTGGTGGATTTGGGTCTCTCTTGATGTGCTTGGGATTGAAAGTGTTTATTTTGGTTTCTTGAGTGAAATATTTGTTGAAATATGATCAAAATAGGGTCTCCAGTATCTGTTGATTGATTTGGCTAAGTGATTAGCTATTTTTTCTATTGTGTTCAAACAAATTAGGTAAATGACACATCGCACCCGTGCTTGAATAATCGATAGCATCGGTTTCGTTCATGTAGTAAAGCGTCCCGATGCATACCACTAAGTAGCACTGTTATATCTTTTAAATTTCAGAAAAATGAAATGTTATTTTCCAATTATGCAACGATGCGATAAACGTACTAAAATGCCTCGGGGCATCTTTGAAAGAGCACCATTAGGAAATTTTTAATTTTTGAAAATAGAGCGGTGTTTTAGTCAAACAAAGCACCAGTTGGGTACCTGTATTAAAATTCCCTAGGGCATCTTAAGAAAATCATTGTGATATATTTTTTTAATTTAAAAAAAAAATGCGGTTCTCTTGGATCTAATCTGCACCGGTGCGGTTAGAGTAACGCACTGGAGGAGGGTTAAATAATAAAAAACCTCCCGACCGTAAATTTCATTTTTACCATCTATAGTGTTGGAGAGCTCTGAAGAATCAATGCCACTCTTGTCTCATGCAAGAGCCCTAATGTCGGTGCTTCTCTTGCTCACCATCCTTCCGTACCATGCTCACTACCTAACTTTCCAATTTTTTCAAACCATGCTAAATTTTGTTTTTCTCCATTACGTGTCCACAATGCCTCCCTGATCACCAAATATCCAGGTAATGTCTATGTTTCTCTCTAATTTAATTTTTTAGCAGATTAGAATTGCAAATTAGGTTAGATTATCCATTGTTTTTGAAAAAAAAAATCTCCCTACGCAGTGCACTCGATATATATAGTTCACACTGATAGTAGAACACCTTGTAAATTTATAGGGTGCATAGCATTTCGGTGCATTAACATAGCGCAACACAATTGTTGCGGTGTGTTTCCTAAATGAAAACACTGTCAGGTCCCTATATTACTAGTGTAATCCCTTATTGTTGTTAGTGTAGCCCCTTTGTTGTTATTATTGTACCCATGTAGCCCCCATATTGTTATTATTGTGCCCCATAAAAGCCACTATTGTTATTTTTCTGCCCTTACATTATTATTGTTAGTTCGGCTAGAATTATATTGTGACCCCATGGACTCCTATATATAGAAATGAGGTTTTGTCATTTGTATCATCCAAGATATTTTAACTTATGTAATGTAAATGAGGTTTCCCCCTCGGAGTGATTGATTTCTGAGGTGTTTATCTCTCTTTGCTTCTATTTTTTGAGCTGGTTTCATAACATTTGGTATCAGAGCTTTGGATTTTAGGGTTTCGCTGCTTGAAACAGGTCATCGTTGAATTTTCACTATAACATTTTTTTCTACGAAGGTTTAGAAGCTAAAAAAAAAACCATTTGCAAAAAAATCCTGACAAACATCGTGTAAAATTTTCAGATCTTGGTTCGCAATATTTTCAGAGATATGATTTGTGGAAGTTAGGGTTGTTGCAAGCTCCCAAATTTCATCTCAAAGAGGTGACCTTGGGAAAATCGTCCTAACTCTCTCTCTCTCTAAGCATCAGATTGGAATTATGTAAAAATTGGCCGAAAGTACACGGACTGTAGCTTCTTGTGTATCAATTTAAGAGCCAAAGGGGAAATAGTAACATATGGCATGTCGTAAAAGTTCGCTCTATTGAACCAGTCCATAATTAGGTCATTGTGGGAGATTGGGCATAAATTTTCCTTGAAAAATCCAAATCAAGTCAGACCTGTGGCATTGGAAAGAAGATTCAGAGGGCTACTAAAGAACTGAAGATAAAATCTCGGGGATCTGAAATTACATAGATACAATAGTTTCAATATCGAGCTCCTTAAAAGCAAGAAAAATGTGTGTGTTTTTTTCTTCAAATTGCATAAGTCTTGTTTGAAAAATTAGTTTGAAGTCATTCCAAGAGCATATTGAAGCTTAGATATCAATATTGGGTTATAAATTCTCCCCTAAAAATAATTCAACATCCATTAAGCCCTCGGAAGGCTCTACTCTGAATCATGAAGAGGAAGAAGTGCAACATGATATATCAAAATTACAAGAGAAAGTGCAACAAATTTCTCTCTCGCAAAGAGCAACAAAAAATGCAATGGAGGTTTTGGAAAAAGGCGTGGAAGCTATGATGGATGGTTTTAAGAAAGGTGTGGAAGCTAAGATGGATGACATGAAAGAAAACATGGAAGACATGAAGAATGATCTAAAATCAAACATGGAAGGTTTGAAGGAAGGTTTGACAAAGTTGATACAAGAAATGATTCCTAATGGCGAAAAGATAATAGATGAAACACACGATGAGAACAAAATAAATGTTAATTGTGATTTCATAAACTGTAATGTTGGATTGAAGACCCACCATATTCCAAAGATCAATATGAGGAAGTTTGATGGCAAGGATCCCGTAACATGTATACTGTAGATGGAGCAATATTTTAGTCTCAATAATGTGCAAAACACACAAAAGGTACGCATTGCAGATTTATATTTAGAACAAAATAAATTTGTATGGTATTGATGGCTTTGATCTTGTAAAACATTTGTCACTTGGAAAATTTTTATGCAGGAAATTATAGCACATTATGAGGATACAAAGAGCAACACCTTCTTTAGCCAATTAATAAATCTCAAACAAAAGGGTTCAGTGGTGTAGCACATTGAGGAATTCAAAAAATTGAATATAAGGGTAACTGATATTCCAGAGGAACATATGATTGATGTCTTCATAGGGACTTTAAAGGATAACATCCAACCTGAGGTTCGCCTTTGGGAACCTAATTCATTGGAGAAGGCATTCAGGTTAGCAAGAAAAATTTAATGTAAAATTATGGTGACAAGGAAGCCTACCACTCACATCTATAAAGATGGAAGTGTTGCTACTCCTAGACTCTCACAACCTACAAGGTTGACACCAGATAAATTGGATGAAAAAAGAGAAAAACGGCTTTGCTAAAGTTGTAATAGAAAATAACACTAAAGGTCATAAGTGTGTTGAGAAGAAATTAATTTACATATATTGTGAAGAGGAGGAATAAGATGAACAAGAAACTTCAAAGAAGAGGATATACACTAGGAACCAACCCTAGAGAAAGAATAAATGAGTCTGACCATATCCTGTAATTCATTGGCAAGAATTGCCACTCCTCAAACTCTCAAGATAGAAGGACATATCAAGAAGAAAAAGGTAATAGTGTTGATTTATTTGAGTAGTACCCATAATTTTATTCACTCTAAGGTAGCCAAGGAATTGAATTTCTTTCTATACCTAGCACCAGATTGCCAAGTGATGGTTGCAAATGGAGGAGCTATAAATTGCTCTAGAAAATGCCATAATATAAAGCTAACCATGGGGGAATATGTATTTAATATTCCAATGTTTTCCATTCCAATGGGAGGTGTTGATGTTGTACTAGGAGTACAATGGTTACAATATATGGGGACGATAGCTTTTAATTTTCAAGAACTTTTCTTGATTTTTTTTGGAAGGAAATGAAATTGAATTACGGGGTATCACAGGGAAGCCAAGAAAGATAATAAGCTCTAATGTCATGAAGAAGCTTCTGAACAAAGAACAATGAAGCTTAATTTCATAATTATGCTCACTGGAAGTTCCAACATCAAAATAATCTATTTCTCCAGATCTCCAAAAATTCTTGGACAATCATTCCAAGGTGTTTGAAACTCCCAAAGGACTCCCACCTATTCATGATCATGATCATGCTATTCATTTGATTTGAGGAAGTGTTCCTCCAAACATCAGGCCTTATATATATGCTTATGTCCAAAAGAGCGCAATTGAACGTATGATTGCAGAAATGTTAGAGGTTGGTATAATTCAACCTAGTCAAATTTATTTCTCTACCACAGTATTATTGGTGCACAAGAAGGATGGATAATGACGCAAGTGTTCGGATTATAAGGAGATTAATAAGCTCACTATTAACGATAAATTTCCCATTCCCGTGATTGATGAATTATGGGATGAATTACATGGAGAAATTTATTTTACCAAGTTGGATCTCCGTTCATGATATCATCAAATTAGAATGAAGACTGAAGATATTCTGAAAACAACATTTCAAACTCATGAGGGTCATTATGAATTTTTGGTCATGCCTTTTGGCCTTACCAATGGACCTTCTACATTTCAAGGGTTGATGAACTCCATTTTCAAACCCTTAGAAAATTTGTGTTAGTATTTTTTGATGGTATACTAATCTACAACAGGTCTTGGAAGGATCATGTTCAACATGTTGACAGGGTGCTCAACCTATTGTAGGAGAAACAATTATATGCAAAAACCTCAAAATGTTTCTTTGGAGTACAAGAGGTGGAATATCTGGGTCATATTGCATCTCAGGAGGGTGTTAAGGTAGACCCTAACAAAATTAAATCCATTAAAGAATGGAAAGTCCCCACAACCATAAAGTAGTTGCGAGGATTTCTCTAGTTAACAGGGTATTATTGCAAATTTGTCAAGAATTATGGGAGAATAGCAGCACCTATAACAACATTATTGAAGAAAGATGCATTTTCATGGATGCTTGAAGAAACTAAGGCCTTTGAACATCTTAAAGAGGAAATGTGCCTAACACTGGTATTAGTTATGCCTGACTTCACAAAAACCTTTATTGTGCAATGTGATGCCTTAGGAAATGGAATTAGTGATGTTTTAATGCAAGAAGGAAGACCCATTGCTTTTGAAATACGTCCAATCAAAGGAAAGTATTTACAGAAAGTTATTTATGAGAAGGAAATGTTGGCAATACTACATGCACTAAATAAATGGCAACCTTGCCTAATGGGAAGACACTTCAAGGTAAAAATTGATCATGATAGCCTTAAATACTTTTTGGAACAAAGACTATCTTCAGAAGAGCAACAAAAATGGGTCACAAAGATGTTGGGTTATGCCTTTGAAATCATTTACAAAAAATGGAAGCTAAATGTTGTTGCAGATGCACTCTCAAGAAAGGATGAAGAGGTGGAAGCATTGCTTTGTGCCATTTATATTATCCAACCAGTTTGGATAACCAAAGCAAGGGATAAATGGAAGAATGACGAAGAAGTGTGGACACTCATTCAAAATTTGTAGCAAGATCCTAGTACATCTCATACATTTAGTTGAAAATATGATTCTTTATGGTACAAATATCGCTTATATCTCTGTAAGAATTCCCAACTAAAACAACATATTCTTTTGGAATTTCACACCTGTCCCTTAGGAGGACACTCAGGATTTTTAAAAACTTACCGTAGGGTGAAAAAGGAATTTTTTTGGGATGGCCTTAAATCTGATATTCAAAGGTTTGTGGCATAATGTTTGGTTTTCCAGCAAAATAAAGTTGAGACAATTAAGACCCTAGGTCTTCTACAACGTTTATCCATTCTAATTCAAAGTTGGGAGGAGGTTTCAATGGATTTTATCACAATTTTACCTAAGTCCAAAGGAAAGAGTGTCATAATGGTTGTAGTTGATAGACTTACCAAGTATGCACACTTTTGTGCATTATCTCATCCATTTAAAGCAAGTGCAGTTGCTAATGCATTTATGGAAACAATTCAAAAACTACATGGAAACCCAAAGATTATTGTAAGTGACAGAGATCCCATTTTTACTAGAAATTTTTGGATGAAAATATTTTCTTGTTTGGGTACTCAACTAGCTCATAGGTCATCTTATTATCCTCAATCCGATGGGAAAACTGAGATAGTGAAAAAATGTTTGGAAGGATATCTTCATTGTTTTGTATCTAATAAACAAACACAATGGATTAAGTGGTTACCTCTGGCTGAAGGGTGGTGTAACACGTCCTTCCATACTATAGCAAAAATGACCCCATTTATGGCACTTTATGGATATCATCCACCGTCCATCACATTATCTTTAAGATAAAAATCTAAGGTTCAAGCAGTGGAATATCACATTAAGCATCAACAACAAGTTCTCCAACTCTTAAAGGATAACCTAAATTTGGCACAAAATCGAATGAAACAACAAGCAAATCAACATCGCAACGAGAGAAGTTTTGATGTAGGAGAATGGGTATTTTTACGGCTACAACCATACAAAAAAATGTCCCTCAATAAAGATAAGAAGGATAATAAATTATTGCCAAAGTACTATGGTCCTTACAAGGTGTTGCAAAAGATTGGTACTATAGCATACAAATTGGAGCTTCCTTCTTCTTCTCAAGTGCACCCAATTTTCCATGTTTCATGCTTAAAGAAGGTTATAAGTGAAAAACTTTCAGTTCAAACAATATTGACAGAACTTGATGAGGAAGGAAAAATCATATTGGAACCTAAAGCAGTCACAGAAACAAGAACTCGACAGCTACGAAATCGATCAATTTCAGAGTATCTCATAAAGTGGAAGAACTTACCAACTTAAGATTCCACATGGGAGGATGAGAATTTTATACAGAAGCATCCAGAGCTACTCAAGCATTGAGGACAACACTTTTTTGAAGGAGAGGGGCATGTTAGGTACCTATATTACTAGTGTATTCCCTTATTGTTGTTAGTGTAGCCCCCTTATTATTATTGGTGTACCCTTGTAGCCCCCATATTGTTATTATTATGGCCCATAAAAGCCACTATTGTTATTTTTGTGCCCTTACATTATTATTGTTAGGTCGTCTAGGATTATATTGTGACCCCATAGACTCCTATATATAGAAAGGAGGTTTTGTCATTTGTATCATCCAAGAATTGTTCATTTATGTAATTTAAAGGAGGTTGCCCCCTCAAAGTGGTTGATTTTAAGGCATTGATCTATCTTTTCTTCTAGTTTTGGAGCTGGTTTCATAACAAATACACTAGGAAAGCGACAAATTGTATGTCAGTGCATTACCCCTGGTGTGTTTATATTTACCAAATGCACCAAAAAAATAATATTTAAAAATATAGCTATAGCTCGGTGTTGAGACCTCAAAATTTGCTGCAACAACATGGGGGATGACCACCCGATCCAGACCTTAAAGTAGTTCCTTTTCCGTTTGGAATAATGGCTCCGACTAGTTTAACTAGGTCCAATTACCTTCTCTCAATCTCCATTGGCTTAAAATATGACTTTTGTCTACCGATGGGAAAGATACATCAGATCATTTCTCTTGCTGATCGGGCAAGAAAGTGATCCTTAAGCTAATTTGGGCTTAGCCAGGCTACAACTAAAGTTTTACCTCTTTGGGAAGAGGAATTTTTAGGGATGTAGAATTTAATCTAAATGCAATATTATTCTAAGATGCAAGCAAAAGAAACTATTTTAATCCTATCTCAATTAAGCAGATATAGATCTATCCCAACAGAGAGCAAGATGTTTTAAAATAATTGAGATTTAAATATGTTTGTTTTAAATGAATATCAAGCTAACAAAGTAGTTCAATTAACTAACATTGTGAATACCAAACACATTCTATCTAGAAACCTCTTAACTGAAATTATCAATCAACAACACTCAGGAAGTAGTTCTCAAAATGATATTGATCATTTAATCAGTAACTTTAATAATTAAACAATAACATGCGGAAATAGTTCACAACATATCACTATTCAATAAATCAGTTTTATAAGACAGATTTCTGAGTAAATAGTTACTCAGAAATCAGAATTCAACCCATAAGAGTAGAGACAAATAATAACATAAATTAAGAAAAATTACTCATACCGACAGAAGTGCACAAGTACGTGAGTAAATTGACACATTCCTGTTATCATAAAATGAAACCAGCATTTAAAATAAAAATACCAATTTATTAAGTCTATTTCTCCAGCTCTGGTCTCTAACAGTCTTTTACAATGTCTGAAATTTTGCTTTCAAAATTAGAGCTACAGTAGTGCAAGACTCTATTCATTAGACATAACTCATAATGTAAAAGAAAAACCTCAATAATCTCTAGATCTGAGATTCCTCTTCTCTCACCCTACACCTCTAAATTCCTATTACAAAAGTGCTTTTAGAATTTCAGAATTGCAGAGGAGAGAAGCCCCTATTACATTTTGATATCTGCTATTTATAAAATTTACAAAAGGATTTCTTCATAGGAAAGTTTGTTTGAAGAGTGGTTTTTCTCCATCAATTTTAATTGGTTCAAAATAAAAAATTTCAATTGTTGGAGCCTTCTCATTGATTGAGATCTTCTTCTTCTCATCTCCTCAACTCTTTTCCTGCAAAACAAGTCAAAAACAAAATTAAAATGCAAAAATAAAATCAAAATGTTAAATTTAGAAATTAAAATAAATCCAATTAAAACTTAATTAAATAAATAATTAAAAGGAAATATAAGCTTTCGTTTGATGTCTGTGCTGATTTAATTGGCCAAGGAAAACAGAGACGAATGGATTTTCACTCATAAGAAGTTGTGGCAAATTAAAATGCAAAAATAAAACTCAAAAAATTAGTTTTGTTGAAAAAATCATAGCTTGATCTTTTGCTGAATTTTAGACCCAATAAATGATCAAATCTGGAAATGAAACCTCTTCAAAAATAATCTCCATCATTTTATCTTTCCAATGAGCTATCCTGGGCCTCATTTTGCCAAGTAAAACTCCATTTATGAGCCTCTAAAGTTATATTAAAATTGCCAAAAATCTGGAATTTTTATTGCTTGGGCTAAAAAATAAAAATTTTAAATTAACTTCTAATGCTAAATTAGATTATGATATTTAATTAATTAATTCTAATTAATTGAAATTATATTATTCATCTAATTTAGATATAATCTAATTATAAATTAAGTTATAATTATCTATTAATTAATTTATAATTACATTATTAATTTTAATAAAAACTAATTGAAAAATACAATTAAACTAATTCAAAAATAATTTATTGATTAATTAAAATATTAAAATATTATAATTTAAATTATATCAAAATTATAATTAAAATATAATATTAATTATAATATTATATAATATAATTTATTTTAATTAATAATTCAAAAAATATAAAAAATGCACACCATATGAGAGAGAGAGGAGGAGTGGAGGGAGAGTGTGGAGTGATAAGGGAATAATAGAGGAGGGACGGTGGTAAAATTAAGTGACGTGACAAGTAAGTCTTGTTAGGAATCTGTAATTTTAGCAGATTGGTGAGACTAAAACTGCAGAAGCAACATCGTTTCAACCAACTTTGGGATTCTAGGATCTAGCCCTCCTGAATCCGGAGAGGGATCTCTCCAATATGTACAAAGATGGATTTGTCTTTGAAGTTTGGGGTTATGATATTAGGCTAGTTATGAAGACCAAGGGTTTGTTTGTTTTTTTGAATGGTTGAGCATGATTATTATTTTGAGGAGAAAGTTCTAAGTGCAAAAAGTTTCAAAGGTGAGAAGTTGCAAGTGGATAAAACAGCTATGGCTAAAAGATAGATATAACGCTGGTTTTTAGTCCATTGGGCTATGGATTCATAACAGGGCTTTAATTGAACAACAACATAAAGAGTGATCCAAGGGGCAAGTCATCTATATCACAAGATTATTGAGATTAGAGTGATGGAATGGAAACAATAAAGTGTTGGAGATGGTGGAAAATGATAATAATTTCACAAAGGATTTAAAGTCAGTCCAAACAAGAAAAGCCTCTTAAGTAACTGTTTAAAACCAACCAAGAACAGGGCTAACCATAAACTTCTTGGGCAAGTTTGTATTAAAGCAACTTAATTGACAAACAATCCAGTAATCCACATAATTACCTTCAGAAAGTATGAAAACACATAAGAGAAGAAAAAGTGTAAACTTAAGATCAGATAAAGTGCTTTTAAACCTAATCTGCTTTCAGTCAACACCAAGGGAAACTTTCAGAATCTGCTTTTGGAGAAAAACTAGGGCCAGGGCACACCATATCCTCCATAGTCATCTTTAATAAGCAAATAAGGAAAATAACTCTCAAGAAACAATGTTTAAGACAGACAGTAGGACGAGGGAACTCCAACATTCCTAACTGCTTAGCTGTATTAAATCATTCTTAAATAAACAATTTAGAGGAAAACATTGAGATAAAGCTTATCAGTCAGAGAAGGTTACTGATATACAGTAGGTCCTAACTCTATAAATGCTGTTCTTTATCAGAGAAAAGTGGACAATATGATATACATAGAAAGAAAAACCATAACAAAGAAAGAAGCACTTCACCAGCAATATAGACCAGGATCCCAAGGAACAACTTGTTATTGATGTCAAACCAGTTACAGTCTTCGGGTCCAATGTTTCAATTCAGAAATCATCTTCACTATTCAGCCCAACTAATCTATCACAAAGCAGAGCTCCAAGGACCAGTGAACACTATTTACAATCAGAAGTTTCAAGCTTAAATGTATTTCAAAGTTCTACAACCAACCCCTCACTCATCTTCTACAGTAGTATATATAGAAGGATGAGGAGGTGAGATATGATAAAAGATCTCAATTACAATCAATACAGAATAAATGGCTTATTTGCCTTTGAGGGGCTCAATGAAGAAACTTACATACATATCCTCTGTATTAAATGTTTTACATAATGATTAAGCTCGGTGGGAGATTTTGTTGACTTCTGAGGCTCTGTGTGGCGTCGAAGTAACTCTGTAGGTGTCTGTCATTCAGTTCTTTGGCCGAATTTACTCTTTAGCTGCGTTGCGAGGCAAACATCTGGTCTTGATCAATAACTTTGGCCTCTGATTGAATACTTTGAGGCACAGGTGGCTTCGTGGTAGCTAGAGGGATCAATTTGCCTCGATTTGTGGCAGTGGAGGGTTTCTGTTGGTTAAAATACTTCAGATTTCTTTAAACTGTGTTTTTAAATCGGGGATTAGGCTTTTGATAATCATTCTTAGCCGTGATCCCCGCAAAATCTGTCTTTTAATCCTCTGCTCTGATAAATTTTGGTCTTCGTCACTGATACTCTCTGACTGCGCCCGATTCATGGTTTTTTCTGATGTACAGGGCTGCATAGGGGCGATATGGCATCAATGCCTGAAGGAACAATGATGAAACGTGTTGTCAACACCCTGTGATGATTTTCTTTGGTGAAACGAAGGCAGGAGGATCGTCATCCTCCCCCTTCGAATTTTCCTTGAAAAATGGCGATAAAACCTCGAAACCCTGCAAAATAAAAACAACTTATTATAAAATCCATGCATTTATAGGTTTATTGCTGTGGAGGCATGTGGAGGAAGCGTGGCCGTTGGATGGCATCATCCAACGGTTAGGATTGATCGGAGAAGGTGGAAAAAATATTAAATCAGAGCCGTCGATCGCGCAGAGATCGATGGTCGAGAGCGAGGGGGAAAGTCAAAACGAAGAATCGTTGACTGGGCGACGGAATCAGGGCGATGGAATATGGACCGTCGATCTGCAAATTAGATCGACGACGGAGATTAACTAGATGGCGCGCCGGGACCACGTTAAGCATCGGGTATCTTCGGCGAGTGATAGCCATTGGATGACCCGTCCTAGATCGGATGGTGCACAGCGATATCGCTGGGCATCCACGTCCGAACAATAACGTGCGATGGATGGCGGTTTTATGAAAAGTGCCCAGGACACGCGTCAAACGACGCATGGAATCGCTGGCGTTTGGGAAAAAACTGCCTTCGCCCAAAGGCAGTGCGATAGATACCACGCGATTTTTGGATGGGGTGAGTGGAATGTGGGGACCACGGAAGACGGGCTCCGCACCGTCGATCTGCAGATCAGATCGACATTTGAGATTAATTTGAAATTCGGACCGGCGGAAACTTTGTAATATAATTAAAATGAAAATTTTAACAAAACCAAAGGTTTTAAAACTTTGGGCGGGTGCGTTTAATGTTTAAAATGGCTCGGTGCCTGATTGCGGGGCCGAGGGTCATATGAAGGGTCATACGACCAGGGATTTATGCGGGAAGGGGCTAAGACCCATATATGTACAAAATGTGGGTTTTTATGGTTTTCCAATGGTTTTCAAGGGAAATTGAGGGTTCCGATAAGGCTTAAAAGTGGGTTTTAAACCTTATAAAAATGGATTTTCATGAATGGAAGAAGAACTCATGAAAAATAGAGGAATTTTATGGAGAAATAGGGAAGCAAATGAAGGTTAGTTTTGGAAGAAGGGAAAAGGGAAAAGGTGCTTGCAGCAGTATTCTGGCTTGGAAATCAGCAAGATTTCTGAGTTTTGAAGGGAAACAGCAGCGAAGTTTTGGACAGAGGAAAAGCATGAGGCCTTCAAGAGTCTTCAAGAGCCAACACTTTTTAATAATAAAAATTTTTCCTTGAAGGCTCAAACAGTCTTAGCCACCTTTTTCTATAACAAATATTATAGGTGGCTAACAGTGGCTCCACTTGGGGATGGTGCCTTCTTGAAGGCATCAAGAACTTCAGACCTGCATTCTCTGGGAGGCTGACTTGTGCCACATCCATAATGTTCTCTGGGAGGTTGACCTGTGCCTGATCCATTGGGCTGCTTTTCCTTTGATGAGATGAATTTCTCTGAAAACACATTAGCAACCATAAAAATAATGGATCTTCATCAATAAAAACTTTCTACCTACCCAATCCTATTGATCTAACATTTTTTCTTCATTAGAGTGCACTTGGATTGGCAAACTCTTTTCACAACATTTTATTCTTTTGAAAGCAGGAAATCTAATCTATTTCTACTCCTTATTTCTCCATGGACTCAGATTAAACAGTTGAGCCCATATGATTCTCTACCTATTCTATCAATCTGTTGGGATTAAACTGTCCAACAAATTTTATTCTCTAAATTCTAAAACATAAATTTAAAGACAGTAAAGTCAAGATTAAGCTGTTTGACTTGCTGTGATCTATGGCATAAAAACAAGCTGCACATAGACATTTATTTTGCAGAAAATTTAAAACAAAATGGAAGGCTTAGGATCTGAAAGTTCAAAGTACTGCTTCTCTTTTTACAGCTCTGTTTTGACCTTTGTTTGAGCTGTTCCTTCTTTGTTTCTATGGTTCAGATTTTGAGTTAATTAGAACCAGATTTACATGTTTTTTGAATCAGAAAAAGAAACAGATTTGAGTCATCTCTTTTGGAAACTTAGGTTCAGGTTTTGAACATGTTTGAACCTTTCATTTCTATCCTAATCTATCTACTGATAATCCAAGATTAAACAGTTTGGAAAATTGAATTCACTATCCTATCAGCATAAAATTTAAAACTAATTAGTCAAGATTAGGCTGTTTGACTAACTAGAAGTGTGTTTTGTAGGAGTGGCATTTAAGCTTGCACACTTTCAGATTTGTTTCTCTTTTTTGGTATGGGGCTATAACTTTCTTGTTTTCACAATCTACCCTCTTTTCTTTCTTTTCATTGTTTTTGTATTTTTGATTTTTACAACTTTGAATGCAATGGTGGATGAGATATTTATAATGAGAAAAAAGGATAAAAAAGGCTTTCAGAACAATGGGATAGATCAAGAGAAGTAATGTTTAATCATCCTACCATTGACAGGACCCCCAAACAATTCTTCTCCATTCAACTCCTGCAAGAAAAATGCATTGCTACCAGCAGCTGAATGAATAGAGTAAGGGCCAAGCCATAAGTTGTCAAATTTTCCATGCTTGCCCTTGTCTTCCCTCCTTGAGTCCCACTTCAAAACTTTGTCCCCAATCTTGAAATTGCTGGCCTTTGTTCTTTTGTTAAAAAGCTTTTTAATGCTGTCATGTTTCTGTAATGCTTTATTATAAACTTCCTCTCTGGTTTGCTGAAGATGAATGGTCTGGTTCATTCTTCTGATCATGTCATTTTCTTCCGTTTGTAACTCTTGAATCAACTTCATAACTGGTACCCCAAGGCTGTTTGGAAAAATTGCATCAGTACCATACACAAGCTGGAAAGGTGACATGCCAATAGATTTCTTCAAAGTCAAATTTTCAGCCCAAAGTGCATGAACCAACTTTGTGTGCCAAGACTTCTTATTGTCCTCCAACAATTTCTTGAGTATGTTCACTAAGATTTTGTTTGAGGATTCTGCAAGTCCATTACCTTGAGGTTAATAGGCCGTGGAATGCCCCAATTTTATGTGATATCTATGACAGAACTCAACCATTTTCTTTTATCCAAATGCTGTTGCATTATAAGTGATAATCTTGGTAGGACAGCCAAATCTGGAGAGAATGTTAGTCTCCATAAATTTTATAATAAATGAATCGTTGGCCTGTCTACAAGGTATGGCTTCTATCCACTTAGTGAAATAGTCTGTGGCAGTGAGAATCCATCTATGTTGGGCAGAAGATGGGGGATGGATTTCTCCTATGAAGTCAAGTCCCCACTGTTGAAATGGGGCCTCAACAGTGATTGGATGCAGAGGTAGGGGTAACAATTTTCTTTTGCCTTCAAAAAGTTGCACTTATGACAGGCTATGAGCATTCTGTTCAAATTAGGAAAAAGAGTAGGCCAATAGAAACCCGCCCTCAAAATTTTGTTGGCTGTTGTCTTCCAGTACAAATGACCTCCACACTCTCTTTCATGGAACTGGTGTTTAACCTTCTCTGCATCAAACTCAGGCAAACATTTAAGCAATAGACGACATGCATTTTTCGTATAAAGACATATATCTATAATGCAATAGTTTACAGCTTTCAATTTAAGGAATCTTGCCTTTGTTTTTGTCAAACCAGGAGGTGTATTCAATTTAAGAAAAACATAAATAATATCAGCATACCAAGGAGAATTCATAAAATGATCTTTAACTATAGGAGTTGAGAATTCTTCTTGGTCATCCAAAGCATCAATCATATTAATATCAAGAACTTCAAAATTTGATTCAGCCATTAATCTAGCTAGACCTTGGCCTTTGATGAGATTAGTGGGTTTTATCTCTAAATCATATTCAAAGATAACAACAATCCACTTACCTCTCTTACCATCTGGGTCTTGTGTTAGAATGTCTTTAACAACTGAGTTTGGGACAAAGGCAATGATGTGTGAGTGAAGGATGTACACTCTGAAGTCTTTCAAAGCTTTAACCAAAGCAAAAGCTTGCTTTTCCATAATGTTATACTTCAAAGGGGCATCCCTCAATGCCTTGCTAAAGAATGCAATAGGCTGCTCTTGTCCTTGCAGATTTTTCTGTAAAAGGATAACAACTATGGTATGTTCCGATGCAAATGAAAATATATAAAAATCTTTTGAAAAATCAAGACTTATTAGAACCGATGTTTTGGTTAAGGCTTGTTTCACTAGCTCAAAGGAATTCCTTGCTTCCAAGGTCCACTTTACCCCTTGCTCCTTCTTTAACATGTTTGTGATATTCCTAAGGAGCTCAGCCAAGTTGGGGATGAACCTTCTCAAAAACTTAATCTTTCCAATGAAAGATTGCAACTCTTTGATGTTTCGAGGGTGAGAGATTTGCAATATGGCCTCAATCCTCTTTGGATCTATCTTTATACCCTCCTCAGAAATAATGTGCCCAAGAAGTTTACCTTCTTGGAGACCAAATAGTGTTTTCTTAGGGTTCAAAGATATTCCAAACTTTCTGCATTTCTCGAAAACTTTTCTTAAATGTTCTAAGTGCTCTTCATCTGTTTTTTAAAACACAGTGACATCATCAAGGTATATAATGATGAAGAAGCCCAGTTCCTCTGAGAATGCTATGTCCATGGCTCTTTGAAAAGTTGCTCCAGCATTCATTAGACCAAAGGGCATTTTCACATACATGAAAGTGCCCCATGGTGTAGTGAATGCTGTCTTTAATTGATCAGCAGGGTGAACTAAGATCTGATTGTACCTTGAATAGCTATCCAGCAAAGAGATTCTTCTAGACCCTACCACCCTTTGTAAAATGTGATCCATCTTTGGTAAAGGGTAGTTGTCTTTTAATGAAGCTTTGTTTAAGTCTCTAAAGTCTATACAAAGCCCGATCTCTCCAGTTTTCTTCCTAACAGACACCAGATTAGACACCCACTCAGAATATCTAATAGGGACAATAATACCAGCATCATACATTTTCATGATCTCCTTCTGAACCAATGGCAACTGAACAGGGTTTATTCTGCGCAGTTTCTGTTTGAATAGTTTTTGGTTTTCTTTGAGGGGAATTTTGTGCTGTATTATTTTAGTGTCATAGGATTTAAGATCTTCGTAACTCCACGCAAAAACATCAGAAAACTCTTTAAACAACTCTATGTATTTAAGTTTAATGTGAGCTGGTAAAGTTTTAGACAGTTTAATCATCATAGGTTTAAGTTCACTTCCTATATTGCACTCTTCTACTTCAGCCTCTATAGGTTCCAGTTTTGGCTTTTTGGCCACATCGTTAAGATCAAACAATTCTTCTAAAGGCGCTAGACCGCTTGGCAAAATTTCATCTTTAGAGTGCAGAGTTTCTAACTCATCTGTTTCGAACTCTACATCCAATTCTGTTTTTCTTTCAAGTTTGCTAGATAACAGGTTTATATTAGTAGTTTCAAGAGACGGTTCTTCCTCACTAAGAAAATTTTCTTCACTGCAGTTTGTATCATAATCTGAGTCCGAACTGTGTAGTTCGAATTCATTTATGAATTGCATGAAGTCTTCTATTTGTTTGTCATTGTCAAACACCTGCCAATATTTCTCATTATCAGGCACAACTGGTCTAAATTTTATCTGAGTTGTGCAGTCCTTGGTGTTATATGGCGTTAAGCATGTTCTAGCTGCAAAGGCTAAATTGTGGGCCGCAATATTTCTTTTTCTTGGGAAAAAAGATAGTTTGGACTCCTCAAATGTTTTCAAAAGGTCCATGACATTGTTTTAGTAGGCCCTAAGTCTGGGATGATTTGCGTTATATTCCCCATTGACTTGCCTAATGACTAACTCCGAATCCCCATACACATTGATTCTTCTGGCTCCTAATTTTTTCAATAGGTGTAAGCCTAAGAGAAGGGATTCATATTCTGCTATGTTATTGGAACATTGAAAGTTTAATTTGTAGGAAATGATGTCTGTGTGGTTGTTTTCAGTGTTAGTAATCCAGACACCTACACCAGCATTGTTCTTAGTGCAGGATCCATCAAAATACATACTCCATAGAGAACATTTCTTAGATTCATCCTGGTTACTGTCCTCTTCAACTAACGTGCTCAAGGGTCGTTGTGGAATCTCAACACTTAGTTGTATTTGTTTTGATTCCCCAAGATTTTCGTTTGCTTGAGGGTCATTTTATTGATTGTGAATGTTTAAGAGTAAATGACATCTGCCCTGTAGCTCAAGACCTTTGTTTATTTTGCTATATTTTACATGTTCAGCAAACTGTTTAGACACACCTACATTGTGCTTCTCTTCCTCCCTGTTGGCCATTAATCTTGATAAAGTGACATGTTCACCAAGTGTTTCATCATTAAACATAATAAAATAATCAAGGCCCGTATTCACAGAATACAGGGGAGAGTTTTGTGGTTTGTCTTGACTTGTAACTGTGAATTTCATATGGGACTCCCTGTAAAGTCTTCTAGTTTGATTGAAAACGGGGATAGTCGCATAGGTCATGTCCATTTGCATAGTTCCTTGTAACTTAGCCCCCCAAGATCTTGATAATAACATTCCATACTTTGGGGGCACATCAGCCACAACAATATCCATGACTAGACATTTGGCTGGAATTTGGGCTAAGTTAACAGAGAGGTCTTTGATTAATCCTAAACATTTTACTCTGCTGGAATCAAAGGAGTAAAGGTCTTTGTAAGGTCTGGTTATTTCTAGACCCAGGCTCTCCATTACAGCCTTTGGAATTAAATTATGAGAAGCCCCAGAATCATGCATAGCGTTGTGCAAAATTTTGTCATGAACGTTTAAACTCACATAAAAGGGAGGAACATGTCCCTCTTGATATCTAACTTCAATCTTAGGACCAAAAATCAACTCTGGTTGGTCATCATTAATATTGACTGTGTCCTCATTTTCTTCTATTTTCAAAGCCTTAAAAATTTGGGTTCTATATACATGTTGGGCAGCTAACTCAGTGAAGGGAACAAAGATTTTGATCTTTGAAATTTCCTGCTCCAGGCTGAAAGGAATTTGACTCTTTAATGTGTGGTTTCAGCCTTATTATCTGTCATTCTATCAGCAATATCAGCTTGCTGATTCGTTTTATTTATACTTGACAAAATTGTTTTCACAGGAGTACTAGCTAAAGTGCTAGTACTACTAATGTCTGCACTCTGTTTTTCATTATTTTGAGTGCCTTTCTCTTTACCTTTATTAGAATTTACAGCCACCATTTTATCCTTTTGTTTCACAATTTTAGGCTTGGTTGTAGTGCTGTTTTGTGAAGATTTGTCAGAGGTTTTGTTGTTGGGGGTCTGTTGACTAGTTTTGCTTCTAAGGTCATATTCTTTTTTAGACTCTATGATGACATTTTCCATGTATTGATAACAATTTTCATCATCATCTCTTTTGTCATCATAAGGTGTGTATAGACCTTGTATTTTATCATAATGAATCTCAAAGTCATCATCTTCTACCCCAAACATATTGACATCATCTCCCTTTGTTATCTCATATGTTTCCTCAACCTTACTTACATAATTTTGATGAAAGGGAGGAGTGATCTGTTTATCATCTTCCCTAGGTCTGTTTTGAGGTTGGTTCCTTCTAAAATTCTGATTCTGGTTCTGATTCCTATTTTGAGGAGCATTTTGGTTTAGGTTTGTTTGTGCTCTCTTAATTATGCTCATTTATTTCATCATTTCTTCCATCATTTTCTCCATTTTTGAGTTGGAGGTAGAGGGTGTAGATTCCTCTCTAAAGGACACTCTCTTTTCATTTTTCATTCTTGCTCTCTTCTCCATTAAGTTGACTTCCACAGAAAGAGCACCTCTTTGCATATCTTCAAGAGTTGCAAAATCTCTCTCTCTCAGCTGATAGGTCATGTCAGAGCCAAATCCTTCAGGAAACTTGTTTAAAGCTGAGCCTTGTGGAGGTTTTAGCTCCGGGGAAAGTGCATTATACACACTATTGAATCTAGTGCAATAAGCTTGCACACTTTCCCCAGTGTTTCGATGGAGGTTCTTGTAGTCAGAAAGGACTTGGAGAGGGTTCTTCTTTACTTCCCATTTGTTTAAGAATTTTTGATGGAAGGCTTGGAGATCATTAATACTATGGGGCTAAACCTTTGAACCACTTTCTCACTTCTCCCCCTAAGCTCTGAGCAAATAACCTAAGCTTGACAGAATCATCATCAATTTCATTTCTGTCAAAATAGTCATTTATCTTATCCACATGTTGTGATGCAGTTATAGCATTCTTGGCATCATATAATGGAATTTTGGACTGATAGTCCTGTGGAAGATTGACTAATGGTACAGGAAGGACTAGGGGAGCATACCATGCTTCCATGATAGGTGGCGGGGAAGGATTTACAAGGAGTGGATTAACAACATGAACAGTGCGCTGAAGTGGAGTGGTTTTAACAATGGATGTAGGGTGAGCAGAAGTGGATGGACCAGGAATAGACTGCTGAGATGATCTTGGATGAGAGACACCTAAGTTATGAAGGAAATGTAAACCAGGAGGTGTTGTTTCTCTGCTACCAAGAGGTTCACTTGTTTCAGGAGATGATAGTGAAGACTCAGAATCTAACTGATCTAAATCACCAAGAGACCTAGTTCTAAATGGATTTACTAAGTCAACTTGAGATTGTTGTAGAGCTGAAAGATGTTCAGGAACTGAACTAGCTCTCAAGGGTGGCCCGAAAACAGTTGACAATTTAATCTTAGGATATTTCCTAAGGATACCTTCTGAGTTATTAACTACTTTAGGTGGGTCTGGGTCAGGATAGGCTCTAGTGTGAATCTTTCTGGGAGCCACTATGCTGTGTCATTAGACCCAAATAAAAAAGAAAAGTTCAACCAGGTATGACAGTCTTTGAGAGGTTAACTAATCTGTTTACACAAATCTTAATCCTATAGTCCTCTAACTGAGTTTGAATGATGTTATAATGATGAAGGTTCTTCCCAATGGAGTCTTAAGGTCTGCTAAGGGTTGTGGAGTTTCCAAGTGGAATTTTTTAGCTCGTAAGGAGGTAAAAGGTTTTATGGTCCACCACCATGTTTATTGGATACCAATCCGAAATATTTTTTAGGTTTTTCTAAGTTATTTTTCAGTTGTATGGTTTTTAAGAATATCCTAACTTTGTTTCAAAACTTAGCTATGGTTATGAGACAAAGACAGTTTACTCTTATGGCTAAGCCAACTAATCTTTCAAGGTTAGATAAAGTCTTAAGAGAATCTTAGGTTTTACCTAGCTTGTCACTGATTCAAACAAGTTTTACCATGATTACCACTCTTTGGTAGTGCTTGAAAAGGCTGCTTTTAACTCACAAGGTTTTAAAAAATAAAATATGATTCTGGGTTCAGTATCCCCAACGGAGTCGCCAGAAATGTTAGGAATCTGTAATTTTAGCAGATTGGTGAGACTAAAACTGTAGAAGCAACATCGTTTCAACCAACTTTAGGATTCTAGGATCTAGCCCTCCTGAATCTAGAGAGGGATCTCTCCAATATGTACAAAGATGGATTTGTCTTTGAAGTTTGGGGTTATGATATTAGGCTAGTTATGAAGACCAAGGCTTTGTTTTTTTTTTGCATGGTTGAGCATGATTATTATTTTGAGGAGAAATTTCTAAGTGCAAAAAGTTTCAAAGGTGAGAAGTTGCAAGTGGATAAAACAGCTATGGCTAAAAGATAGATATAACGCTATTTTTTAGTCCATTGGGCTATGGAGTCATAATAGGGCTTTAATTGAACAACAAAATCAAGAGTGATCCAAGGGGAAAGTCATCTATATCACAAGATTATTGAGATTAGAGTGATGGAATGGAAACAATAAAGTGTTGGAGATGGTGGAAACTGATAATCATTTCACAAAGGATTTAAAGTCATTCCAAACAAGAAAATACTCTTAAGTAACTGTTTAAAACCAACCAAGAACAGGGCTAACCATAAACTTCTTGGGCAAGTTTGTATTAAAGCAGCTTAATTGACAAACAATCCAGTAATCCACATAATTACCTTCAGAAAGTATGAAAACACATAAGAGAAGACAGAGTGTAAACTTAAGATCAGATAAAGTGCTTTTAAACCTAATCTGCTTTCAGTCAACACCAAGGGAAACTTTCAGAATCTGATTTTGGAGAAAAACTAGGGCCAGGGCACACCATATCTTCCATAGTCATCTTTAATAAGAAAATAAGGAAAATAACTTTCAACAAACAATTTTTAAGACAAACAGTAGGACGAGGGAACTCCAGCATTCCTAACTGCTTAGCTGTATTAAATAATTCTTAAATAAACAATTTAGAGGAAAACATTGAGATAAAGCTTATCATTCAGAGAAGGTTACTGATATACAGTAGGTCCTAACTCTATAAATGCTGTTCTTTATCAGAGAAAAGTGGACAATATGACATACATAGAAAGAAAAACCATAACAAAGAAAGAAGCACTTCACCAACAATATAGACCAGGATCCCAAGGAACAACTTGTTATTGATGTCAAACCAGTTACAGTCTTCGGGTCCAATGTTTCAGTTTAGCAATCATCTTCACTATTCAGCCCAACTAATCTATCACAAAGCAGAGCTCCAAGGGCTAGTGAACACTATTTACAATCAGAAGTTTCAAGCTTAAATGTATTTCAAATTTCTACAACCAACCCCTCACTCATCTTCTACAGTAGTATATATAGAAGGATGAGGAGGTGAGATCTGATAAAAGATCTCAATTACAATCAATACAGAATAAATGGCTTATTGGCCTTTGAGGGGCTCAATGAAGAAACTTACATACATATCCTCTGTATTAAATGTTTTACATAATGATTAAGCTCGGTGGGAGTTTTTTTTGACTTCTGAGGCTCTGTGTGGCGTCGAAGTAACTCTGTAGGTGTCTGTCATTCAGTTCTTTGGCCGAATTTACTCTTTAGCTGCGTTGCAAGGCAGACATCTGGTCTTGATCAATAAATTTGGCCTCTGATTGAATACTTTGAGGCACAGGTGGCTTGATGGTAGCTAGAGGGATCAATTTGCCTCGATTTGTGGCAGTGGAGGGTTTTTGTCGGTTAAAATACTTCAGATTTCTTTAAACTGTGTTTTTAAATCGGGGATTAGGCTTTTGATAATCATTCTTAGCCGTGATCGCCGCAAAATCTGTCTTTTAATCCTCTGCTCTGATAAATTTTGGTCTTCGTCATTGATACTCTCTGACTGCGCCCGATTCATGGTTTTTTCTGATGTACAGGGATGCACATGGGCGATATGGCATCAATGCCTGAAGGAACACTGATGAAACGTGTTGTCAACACCCTGTGATGATTTTATTTGGTGAATCGAAGGCGGGATGATCGTCATCCTCCGCCTTCGAATTTTCCTCGAAAAATGGCGATAAAACCTCGAAACCCTGCAAAATACAAACAACTTATTATAAAATCCATGCACTTATAGGTTTATTGCTGTGGAGGCATGTGGAGGAAGCGTGGCCGTTGGATGGCATCATCCAACGGTCAGGATTGATCGGAGAAGGCAGAAAAAATATTAAATCAGAGCCGTCGATCGCACAGAGATCGATGGTCTAGAGCGAGGGGGAAAGTCAAAACGGAGAATCGTTGACTGGGCGACGGAATCAGGGCGATGGAATATGGACCGTCGATCTGCAAATCAGATCGACGGCGGAGATTAACTGGATGGCGCGCCGGGACCACGTTAAGCATCGGGCATCTTCGGCGAGTGATATCCATTGGATGACCCGCCCCAGATCGGACGGTGCACAACGATATCACTGGGCATCCACGTCTGAACAATAACGCGCGATGGACGACGGTTTTATGAAAAGTGCCCAGGACACGCGTCAAACGGCGCATGGAATCGCTGGCGTTTGGGAAAAAACCGCCTTTGCCCAAAGGCGGTGCGATAGATACCACACGGTTTTTGGACGGTGTGAGTGGAATGTGGGGACCACGGGAGACGGGCTCCGCACCGTCGATTTGCAGATAAGATCGACAGTGGAGATTAATTTGAAATTAGGACCGGCGGAAACTTTGTAATATAATAAAAATCGAAATTTTAACAAAACCAAAGGTTTTAAAACTTTGGGCGGGTGCGTTTAATATTTAAAATGGCTCGGCGCCCGATTGCGGGGACGAGGGTCATATGAAGGGTCATACGACCAAGGATTTATGCGGGAAGGGGCTAAGACTCATATATGTACAAAATGTGGGTTTTTATGGTTTTCCAATGGTTTTCAAGGGAAATTGAGGGTTCCGATAAGGCTTAAAAGTGGGTTTTAAACCTTATAAAAATGGATTTTCATGAATGGAAGAAGGGAACTCATGAAAAATAGAGGAATTTTATGGAGAAATAGGGAGGCAAATGAAGGTTAGTTTTGAAGTGGGAGGAGGGAAAAAAGGCCTTTGCAGCAGTAATCTGGCTTGGAAATCAGCAGGATTTCTGAGTTCTGAAGGGAAACAGCAGTGAAGTTTTGGACAGAGGAAAGGCATGAGGCCTTCAAGAGTCTTCAAGAGCCAACACTTTTTAGTAATAAAATTTGTTCCTTGAAGGCTCAAAAAGTCTTAGCCACCTTTTGCTATAACAAATATTATAGGTGGCTAACAAGGATCATCGTAGATCGCTCTTAAAGGCTCATCGCAAATCGCACTTGGAGACTGTTAGCGATAAATGTTTCGCAACAAAAAAATAATATATGCGAAGTGCGATGGAGTGATGGAGCGGTAGGCAGGTAAAGGTGCCACATAATATCGCATCAGTGTTTTGGAAGGGTAGCACATGAATGTGACGACGATCTTTTGCGATGGCCGATATGCGAAAGGGTAAGGAGTCCTACCAAAAGTTTTAAGCAACGGTTTGATGGGTGGCAGAACTATAATATTGAAATTTCGGAAGTTAAAATAAGTGGGTTTTGGGGATTAAATGGGATTTAAAGCGTTAAACTATGGGTTTTAAATATAGTTTAAGTTATGAAGTGTTTGGATATTGAGAAAAAAGGTGAAAAATAATAAAAATGAAGTGAGGTCAATATTTACAATAAATTACTATTTTAACTACAAGAATTAAAATATTGGTACACTTTATACATGTTTTTTAACCCAAGCGAGAAAATGATCAAAACTTCAAAGGAGTGTCATTTACAAACCGTTTGACCAAATGAAGTGAAACAAGTATCGTTGGAAAGCTTATAAAAAACTAGATTCAATGAAACAATCAAAATATAAATTCGATAAAAATGAAAAATTACAAATCTACAAAATAACTAACTTAATCAAAATCCTAAAAGGTGTTTAGCCAATAATTTTGTAGAAAGGGTCCCCATTATTTGAAGTAAATAAGTAAAAATGGGGGGGTTGTGTTTTACCACAACACTCGGTGCATTCCATAACCTAAATGTTCTGTACTGGTGTGGACAGGTTATATGTGCGCACCAGTGGACAATTGTGACACACCGCTATGAAAATTTTAATTTGTGAACCAAAATCGGTGCATCATACTTATGTGCACAATGAGATCGGTGCAGTTATGTTTGGCAATGCACTGGAGCCAGTGCATGACAATGTTTTAAGCGCAGAGATTTTTTTTTAAATTGAAATTTATGTTTACATATTTATATGTACATGTTTCATATTTTCATATATATATATATATATATATATATATATATATATATATATATATATATATATATATATACAGGCCTATGATATAATGTATGAAACATAAATTTCAATTAAAAAAATTTCTTTGCGCTTAAAACACTGTCATGCACTATATATATATATATATATATGAGGATGATGTATTTTATATGTCAATCATGTAGCATAAACGTCAGTAGAGGGAGCACCATCAAGAGCAGAAGCAGTAGGCAGACCCATACAATATGGTCCGACCATGGGAGGCCAAAGAGAGGGAGAGGGATTTATACCCCCACCCTATTATTGAAACGACTTGAGTGCTCTTAAGGAAAGTATGCCTCCTCAAGTACTATGAGGAGGCTACATCCCTGAAGGCACACTCTATCTTACTAGTGCATTTGATTCGCTGATGGAGTGCCCAGGAGCAAGCTTTACATGTCGGTTTTGGGCATGGTATATTCCCACTGAGGAGGACACATACTTTATCACTGGCCTATCCAAGAGAGGGGAGGAATTTCCCCAGTTCCTTACTGCCCCCCATGGTGTTTTAGTTGAGAGTCAACTTGCCTACACTCAGAGATATGTCAGGCCTTATGCATTCTGTCCAATAGATTTTCAAGTTTTTTGTGAAGAGATACAAATTTCTTCTTTTTATACATAAGATTTTAGGTGCCTCTTGGTATTAGTCACTGTTAGTATGAATCTTAATCACAAGTGTATGAAAAAGGCTCACTTTAGCCGCGCATAACAAACAACCCTAACAGCAAAGATAGCTACCAATATCTTTAGATCTACAATTAGTTGACCAAGATAAATGCTTCAAAATCTAGATCTATACATTCAAAGACATTAAGCAGTAAATAAAAGCAAGAGTTGCTCCATGCATCCAATAGACAAGACAAGATTGTTTTAAAGATTTTTTTGTATTTATGACACCTGAGAGGAGAACATAGAAAGATGTTACCATTTCTCCTCAATGGGATGGGTTCTGTAAGTCCTCAGCACTTCAGATCTAAAATCCCTCTCTCTTGGTGGTGTAGAAAACCCAAACAAAAAATGGAACTCAAAGGGAGCTCACAAGAAAAATGGTAGCAAAATATGACAATGATGGTGGATCAAATTCAGACCAAAAGTATAGATCGAGAGGGATCTTTAGGCAACAAATGGTAGTGAGTGAATGGAAAAACCCTTCTATTTATAACAAAATATTGAGTTAGTCTAGATATTGGTGCATAATTAAAATATTATTAACCAAATCTAGATCAAACTTTTATGGAATATTTTATTATATTTGTTGGAGGGAAAAAGAATTTGACTTGGGTCAAATCACTTTATTTGTAAATAATAAATAAATAAATGATTTATTTATTATTTTAAGGATGTGGTTGAGTAATAATCAAATTAATAATGATTTATTTAATTATTTATGAATGCTTTAGTCAAATTTAACAAGGAATATTATTTAAATAAGGTTTAAATAATTATTCCTAGAAAATAATAAACTAAATAATAATTTATCTAATTAATTTTCCTGTTTTGGGTTAAATATGACCAGGAATATTAATTAAAATGTTGTTTAACTAATTATTCCTTGAGGAAAATCAAAAAAATGTGGATTTATTTAATATTTCCTCATGGGGTTTCCTGTTTAGACCATAAAAACTTAATAAAGGTGGTTTACTAAGATATTTTCATAGTGAAAGAAATTTTACTTAGGGTAAAATTGGTCTTACATGGTGTGCTTAGGTTCGTCTAATAGTAACAGTTTAGATGACCAAAAAATGGTGTAACAGATTCCCCCAACGTGCGAGCGTTAGGAGCTAATCGTATGACCAAAGTACACTGTAAGAACTCAATCACTAGACACCGAAGAGGAAGTCAGAGAGAGAGAAATATAAGGTAGACCAAAGTGCTAGAGTACTAGACCTTGAGGAGGCGAGACTTACAGGAGCGACAAGTCTCCTTTATGAGTGAGTACCTGTGCTATTGGCGGCGGGGGAGGCATACCTATGCCCGCCGAGACAAATTACAAAGAATAATGCGTCCAGTAAACAAGGGACTGAACAATATAGTACATGCTGGCATAAACATGAGCCAGGTAAAAACATGATAATGAATTCCAGATACATACTGTGCCTGGGATAACGACCAAGACTTATACAATAATATATGAGTACATGAGATATAAGTATAACCAAATTGCCCCTGTAAACAGGAGAGGGCTCTGAAAATCTGACTGATACATGCAAAATAAAACGCGCTGCAAGCGGCTAAGGCCGACATAATCAAATCTATGGAGCTACATCGAAGGTTGTATTGAAGAGGTCATCCGGGCATGTGGGAGGCTACCTGAAGGGCCACCCCCTCATGAGGTCTGAAAAAATCTCACACACACCCGGGAATCACCGGTATCATCTGCTGCATCACTGAACCATTAAGTATACGGATCTCGATCATGTTATAAGGAGTTGGAGTTGAGAAACAATCAAGTCAAAGGGAAATAAGGAGTCCCTTTGCCTGATCTGAGGCATCGAACAAGAGTAGAAGCTGGAACCAAGTTTCATCACCCTCTAGACCTGTCTTCTGGAATGATTGATTTGATGTCGACAGAAGGAGGTCTGCCATAGGTGAGGCAATAAGGGATCCTCAACTAAGGCATGAGAGAAAATTGTAGAGTGACTGATAGACTGACACCAGGGATAATGATGAAATGGGGGGTACTGCGTAGTGGATGGATGACTTCCCTTGTTAGAGCATAAAGGGCATGGATGACTTGGCAGCAACTGACACAATATCAAAGGGGATAGGGGATAAAAGGTTTGAAGGCCATAATGTGCGACATGAGAGAGGAACCAAGCAATGAAGGATGGAGGACTATAGCAGGATATGGATGCGATGATGACTCAACTTGGATGCTCTAAACAAGGGAGACTCGATGATGCTGCCACACAGAAAAGGTCCAATGGGGACCAGAAAATCATGAATACAAGATGGTTACTCACAATGAAAATCGACATGAGCATGGACAAGTATGTAGGCAAAGTGGTGCCCCAAGTACAAGTGTTGCAAGTGAAGAAATTTGTTTTTGAGGAGTGGTTCAGTGGCCCTTCTTGGAGAAAATGTGTCCTAGTGAAGTATAAAATCACAAAAAACTAACAAATACCCATTTGAGGGCTTGGTGAGAGCTTTCCAATGGTACAGACGGATTTTCAAACTAAGCTATGGTTTTGTTGCAGCAGGCGAAAGAAAAATCAGGGGTTTCTCTTTTAATAAGGCATTTTACCTTCAAATTCACTCATTTGCAAGTGGAGTTGTGGTGAATGTAGAGAGAAGATAAGGCCCTAAATCTTGCGGTGATCGTAGCAGACAAATAGATTGTTGGAATTGGGATCCGTCAGTTGCAGGTAAGGGGCCTAACCTTACTCTTTCTTTTTCAGTGGATTGAAAATTCAGTTTAGGTCCTAGAGCTCAGGAACAGACCCCTGCTCCTCTTCACGGCCGAGTCGCACTTTTGGGGCAAAAACTACGACTTGGGTAGCAGGTTTTTGGCAGAAAACTGCGACCTGTCCCAGGATTGGGCTTGAAAAGTGGGACCTGACAGGGAGGGGTTTTTCTGTGTTGTTTTTTGGCCGAGAACTGGGTTTTTATGTTTGGATACAGTCGTTCCTATCTGTACAATGACAAATATGATGGTTTTTGTGCAGATATGGCAGAATTACAGATCAGTTGGAGAGAGAGAGACCTGGGCTCAATACGGTCGGAGATCCGAGAGGATCAGGGTTTCCGCAGTGCATTAGCTAGGTTTGGGGTTCTAAATTTTATGGAGAACCCTCTGATGAGAGTTGGAGAGATCTTGTTGGCATGGATTTTCAGTTATTGGGATCCGGACCATGAGGTATTTATAGTGCAGGGGCACCAGATTGAGTTGACGGTCCAGGGTATATATTTTCTGACTGGTATCCCACCACTTGGGATGGTAGGGAATACCCAGCCAATGTTACCATGAGGGCGGGACATCATGGAGTTTGTAGAGCGCCATTGTCGACCAGGTCTCCATGTCTAAGGGACACGAATACCCATCGGGGATCTAGAGAGGTTAGAGACCCATGCTGTGGCCACAGCGGTGCTGCGGATCCTAAGAAACCATGCACTCCACCACATTACTGGAGGGCAGATGATGTTTGTGGAGAGTGTGTTGAGTGGGACCTACTATGGATGGGCCCAAATGATGCTGTCATTATTGAAATGACAATTGTCGCTATGCAAGCAACAAGTGAACTATGACTATGCATATGGTACAGTTTTGTGCTCGCTCTTCTTCGAGAAGATCCTAACACTTCAACCTCACATACAGCTTGAGGATGGGGGCCCAAGGGATCCCAAGATGCGCCGGTGGGGGCGACTACTGTGTAGAGGAGGAGGTGGGGCGGTCAGACGGGTGTTCCGACCCAAGTTATTTTCTCATTGGGATCATATGCCATTGTACATAGATGACTATCCCTATAGTGGGATGAGTTATCGTGGGGACCCGGATTTGCCACTGCCGCCTTGTCGAGTATGGGGGCCCGATGGTAAGTGACAAATTGCTAATCTTTTATGTGCATGTAAAGTTTCAGAATATTGTATATGTTACTGATTCTTCTACTTTTGGTGTACAGATACAACGCTGGTAAAAACGACTGGGTATATGAGACGGCATGTAGTATCAGGAACTGCTAGATCTAGTGGATCGAGAGCGCCACACAATGAGGATGAAAAAACCCTCCTGGAGGACATCCTTCGTAGATGTGCGCGGCTTCTAACCAGTGTTTCAGAGAATGGTTGGCAAGACTTAGACGACCAGTACATAGAGCCATGTACTGGTCTACCCTTGGAGTGGAGAGGGGTCATGCGGCGCATGGCGATGGCCGGGTAGGGGATGCGCGATCTACGAGCTGGAGGAGAAAAGATATTCGCTCGGGATCCTCTAGATATGGATTAGTGTGTAGGGGCAGGTGGTGCCCCCAGTTTTGAGTTTTTGTAACATGCTATGGGCATGTCATATGTATTAGAGTTGATGGACTCTAAAACATGTTATACGACACATATTATGGATATGCATCGTTTTGATGGTTTTATGTTATTGTCTTGTGTTAAATGCATGTGCTAAATTCCAATCTAGAATATTGTTTGCAATGCTATCTACATAGTGATTTTGTGCTCTAGGTACATGACTGAATGTAATGATTTAAAATTCACGCATCAAAAGCTTCAATCGTAAATATTTTCTAAAAAGGATAGGATTATGCACACGATATACACCATTCAATTGCATGACAAGAAGCAGGGAATCTAATCGAACATGAAGGTGGAGGATGTGATGGGAAAGGGCATCGGCTAATAAACCTCACACTGCATCATATTCGACCTCATTATTGGTGACAGTACCAATGCATACACCATTCGAGAGAATAAGCGAATGTAAGGTGGTAAAAATGGCCCAACCTTCCGAGGCTAGATTTCAGGAGTAGCGAATTGCACCATCGACATAACCGATATAATGTGTGGATGGGAGGTCCTTATGAAAGGTGCCATAAGACAATAAATGGGAGGATGATGAACAATGCTGGCAACCTGAGCGCATAGTAGAAATCGAACAAACGCTGCGAGAGGGAGTGATCTGGGTAAGATGTCTACTACCCACACACCGACGGTTAGGTGGTGTGTGGGAGCTACCGGAGGTGTAACTTGTGATCAGGCCACGAAATTCAATATAGACATGGATGGTGCCATCCCGCTTATGGGCGGGAAAGATGAAGTCAGGTGTGGACAAGGCTTCCATAGTGTCATCATTGCAATAGAAGATGGAGTGACTGGAGGAAGGGAGACCACATGACACGGCGAAGCTACGTGAATCATCATCATGAGAAGAAAGTTTCACATGCACATCGTCATGGGGGATAACAGAAGAACAAGCAGATAAAGGATCCACCGATTTTGAGCCCAGGGTGATCGCTGAAGGGAGGTCGAGCGAAACAAAAGGAGAAGTCTCAGAGGGAGTTTTCACCGAGGGTCTCATGGATGATGATAGGTAGAGGATGGTGGCCGCAGGCTCCGTCATCTCGACATCAGGAGGGGGAATGCCAATGGGAGCGGGTAAATCCTCAAGCTGGCTTGAAGCATATTGCGCAAGAACCAGAGAGTCAGACTAGTTCTGTTCAATCTCGTACTCCCGAACTACCTCCAAAGAGGTGCAATAATGGGTGAGGTGGGGACAGTGGTGGGAATAATGGCCATGGAGATAACACAAAGCACAAGGTTGGTTGGTGTGAATAGTCTTAGGGTTCTTAGCTGCAGTCGAGGAAGAAACAGAGGCTTCACGGATCGTAGACTCAGGGAACACAACATTAACCATGGACTTGATACGGGGCAACTCAGGATAGATATGGGTGGCATGACCGATGACATCACACAAAGCAAAAGGCTTTGGAGGTAGAGGAGGTGTAGGGTCAGTTGGGGAAGCCTTGTCTTTTGATGCCCTCTTACGAGCTTTTCCCTTTTTACCTGAAGTAGTTGGAATAGGAGAAGGTTCCTATTGAGGTGGCTGAGGCACTGTAGCAGCGGGAGAACTAATAGGGATCGGTTGAACTGGGGTTAAAGCAAGATAAGGTTTGGGTTGACCAGGCGGGGTAGTGGTTGGGGGATCGAGGTACCAGACGGGAATCCCCAGGGTCAAGTTAGGAAGATATAGGGTAGCCATGACAGGTACCGAGAACACTCCAGGAGGGGGAGCTAGGAACGGTATCTGACCGAAGGGGTAATGGCCAGGTGGGACGACTTCGAGATGGTTAAGGCCCAGAGGAACCATTCCAGTAGGGTAGAGAGGCTCATGGATTCCAGGTGTAGGTGAAGGGTCAGGAGGAGGAGGTCCAGAAGGCTGAATCAAAGGGCTATGAGTAGGCTGCGGAGGACAAGGCTGCTGACTAGCCGAAGCGGGCCGCTTGAGGGAAGCCCGAGACGATTGCATCATGAAAAAATTCGATGAGCTAGGATCAGAGACAGGAGGAGGAAGACCAGGGAATGTACCAAGAAAAGAGGAGTCTTTTTAGACTTCGGGTGAGACACTGGTCAAGGGATCGACGATTTTTTTATTGGCCACCGAAGATATGATGGACTCAGGGGAGGTCTAAGACTTCGGTTCGTAATATGTCAAATGGTAAATGGTGACTATCTTTCCATTATGGGGAAATTAAATCTTGCGGTGGACCGCAGATGGTACAGTAGTCATCACATAGGTGTAGCTACGACCCAATAGAATGTTGTAATCTAAGGGGGCGTCAATGAATTCTATGTCAATACAAGAGTAATAGGACAATTGTGGAACATGCCAATGGGCTGGGAGGCGTGGCACTCCACGCTCGAAGAGTAATTGTGGAAGGGGCCAACTCAGATGATCCAAGTTGCTTCCAAATCGAAGTTGACATCACATGGGTGGATGCCCCCTCATCAATGATACAATGGGAAGCGTTGGCATTCCGGATCTTGACTGGGATTTGGAAGGTGACGGAAGCAGCAAGAGGAGGATGTTATGACCGGTCAACATCGAAGATGATCAATCAATCATCTAAAGGATCTACAACACCCATGGTAGATAGTAGAGATTTTCTTTGTGAAGGGCACGACTGGAGGAGTTCCAGCATTGAGATGGAAGCAGGAGATTGCGCCAAATCATCTACTATACTATACCAATGGGTAAATTTTCCAGAAGTAGCATTTTGGTGTAATGGTCCCTTAGGGATCTTGGTATGAACCCCTGCCTTAGGCTGAGGGATCTACAAAGGACCATTAGGTGTCGAAAGTGGCTCTATAGAACCTAAAGAAGGGGGCTCAGGGATAGATGTAGTGGGAGGCTTGTTGTACTGACGGGACAGAGTTTGAAGGTTGAGGTCTATGGTTATAGGTTGGTTAGAGTTCATCATGAGAATTTGGTAATCGGAGGTACCAGATGGAGGAGGTTGAGTGGCTGCCTGACCTTCAGGTGGTTGGGTAGCCATGAATCCTTGCTGAGGGAAAGGATTAGTAAACACAGTTAGCTAACTAGGTGCAATATTGGGAGGGACGGAAGGGGAGGCTTGTTTTCCTCGCAATGCTGCTTGAGACTCACACATCCGCAGCATCTATGGTAATAGAGGACAATTGTGAGTGTAATGACCATAAACACCACAAAAAGAACAAGGCTTATTCATGCAAACAGGCCTGTCCTGCTTGGGATGAGTACCCTGTTGCTGGTTAGCAGTGTTAGGTGCATTATTTTGAGGATTAAGTCTAGGATTACCGGGGGCAGATTGATTTTGAGCTCCTTTCCTCTTCTTTTTGGGAGGAGGAGGATTAGTCGCGCCCTTCTGTACATACACCTACCCCTGAGGGGGCGGTGGCTGTTGTTGCGGGGTTTGAGAAGGCAAGGGAGGCAGTGGTGCTAATGCTTGAGGAGCTGGAGCACCAGGCTGTGGATACGGATAATAAAGAGGTTGGGTAACATTGTGGTAAACAGGAGGTTGGGAAAAAGGATGAGGCATGCCATATCCTGGATACATTCTACCAGGAGGGGGGAAAGTGCAGGAGGTGCTGGCCCCTCCCTGAGGGAAACCATAGCCCATGGGAGGCTAAGCGTATGGGTGAGAGAGAGCTCCAACGATGCCGTCGGCAGCATGAGATGCCCCCGGTGCATTGGCACCACTGGGTCTAGGAATATCAGGTAGAAAAGTATAAACATAACCCGACTGAGCATAAATTAGGTCATATTTTAACACAATTTGGAGAGCAGCTTCTTCGGTTTGAGGGAAATGCGATGCACCATCTTTACCTATAGTAGGAAAAAGGGATCTAAGGAACCAGTCCATGTAGACATGGTCTTCGAAGGTGGGGGCTCGACATAGGCTCTTTCTTCTTAGCCATTCCTGGACATGATCGGATAAGCGGGTCTCAGACGATTGACGGAAATAAGTCAAAAGTTTGGTACCAGTGTCATAACGAAGGGGAAGCTGGAAATAAGATAGAAAATCCCGGGCAAGAGTTGCAAAGGTGGTATGAGAGGATGAGGCCTGATCAACATACCACTTGGAAGGTTCGCTAGTAAGCGTATGTTGGAACAACCGAAGACGGATAAAGTCATCGGTAATGGAGTTAGACAAACAACAAATGTGGAAAGATCGAACATGATTTATAGGATCTTCTCTAGTAAGACCTTCAAACTTGGGGATGTTGGAAGGAAGCTTGGATGGCATAGTAGGCCAACTAGTGTCATGGTGCATAGGGTCATTAATCAACTGGTTAAAATCGGGAAGATTGAGGCCTACCATATAGGGGAGCAAGGGAGCAGCCAGGGTAGTTCCTGTTGCAGTCCAACTAGTAGTATTTCCAGCATTAGGGCCGGGGTTACCACCAGCGTTAGGTCCTGAACCAGACATGGTGAAGGTGACAGGGGGAGAACCGGGGCAGAACCAGAAGGGGAAACCAATGAACCAGAAGATGAGTCAGAGTGCGGACTCAGTGGAGGACTAACTCGAATCTGGTATAAACGTCTTGGTGGCACAATGGTGAAGGCACAAACACAACACAATGGGAAGAGAGACCAACAAGGGCAAAGAGGTGCAAGATCAAATAATTATAGTGTCGAAACAAGGGCAGAGAGGTGCATGATCAATTGATTTCAATGTTAAAGTCTTCGCTTGGGAGTGTTAACCAAGCTATTATTCGCTTAGGGTGTGTGTGTAAAGTGTGTAAATTTTAATTTTTAAACCCAGATGTTTGTAGAGAAAAATAAAAAGTGTGTTGTATAACTGTAAATAAACCTGCAGATTATAGTATATGAAACTTAAATAATATAAAATAAACAGGTAATTATGCATTAATCTAAACCCAAGGAGGCGAGCCTCTCAAAAACTAGTTTTTAGGTGGGAAAAAATCTAGTCAAAACACACCAAAATAGCCAATAGATCTAAAGTCGAGAGGGACAATGATCTAAAGGTCAGATCTGTTGGAAATAGGTGTAGACAAACAACAAAAAATTAGAGAAAAAATTGTTGTAAATGAGGTGCTGAAAGGCTATAACCTGGAGGGAAGTGGAGGGGACCCTAGAGGAAAAATCAAACAAAACTAAAAGGAGGTGTTTTGGATGGATAAATAGCCAATCTAAAGTGGATCTGAAGGTAAGGTATCAGATCTGAAAAAATGGCTGAACACTCTGAAATTTCAGACAACCTGCAGCAACTAAAACTCTTCCACAAAATGTGGAGGGTATTGAAGCCCTAAGGGGTTAGGTTCCCACTTGTTGAGAAAAACAGAACAAGTACAGGTCCAAAACGGGTAGAGAGGGAGGTCAGACAACCTTGACTAGAGGCCCAGACAAACTCAGAAAAATTCCTGCAAAAAGTCCAGGTCGCAGTTTCTGACCTATTTTCTGCAGAGGTCCTAGGTTTTGGCCTATTTTATGCACCCTGGAGGTTCAGGTCGCAGGTTTTGGCCCAAAAAGTGCGACCTGCACTTTCGGAAATCTGCAGAGTAGGTTTTAGAAATTTTTTTCATCTCAGCTGTGGCTGATGCCTGTCACCTGCGCAATAGGTCTGAAAAAACATGGAAGTTAGAATTTTCAATGTTTTAGGGTTTTATAGGTTAAAAACAACATCAAGAAAAGCAAAACAAGAAGCCGAAGAGAAATCCTAGGGTTTGAAGCAGCTGGATATGCAGGGATCTGAAAAACGATAGAGGTCGTAATCGTAAACCCTTGTGGAGTCGCCAGTTGTTAGTATGAATCTTAATCACAAGTGTACAAAAAAGGCTCAATTTAGTTGTGCATAACAAACAACCCTAACAAAAAACATGGATGCCAATATCTTTATATCTACAATTAGTTGACCAAGATAAATGTTGCAAAAATCTAGATCTATGCATTAAAAGACATTAAGCAGTAAATAAAAGCAAGAGTTGCTCCATGCATCCAATAGACAAGACAAGATTATTTTAAAGAATTTTTTGTATTTATGACACCTGAGAGGAGAACATAGAAAGATGTTTACCAGTCCTCCTCAATGGGACGGGCTCTTGTAAGTCCTCAGCACTTTAGATCTAAAATCCCTCTCTCTTGATGGTGTAGAAAACCCAGACAAAAAATGGAACTCAAAGGGAACTCACAAGAAAAATGGTAGCAAAATATGACAATGATGGTGGATCAAAGTCAGACCAAAAGTATAGATCGAGAGTGATCTTTAGGCAACAAAAGGTAGTGAGTGAATGGAAAACCCCTTCTATTTATAATGAAATATTGAGTTAGTATAGATATTGGTGCATAATTAAAATATTATTAACCAAATCTAGATCCAAATTTTATGGATTATTTTATTATATTTGTTGGAGGGAAAAAGAATTTGACTTGGGTCAAATCCCTTTATTTGTAAATAATAAATAAATAAATGATTTATTTACTATTTTAAGGATGTGGTTGAGTAATAATCAAATAAATAATGATTTATTTAATTATTTATGAATTATTTAGTCAAATTTAACAAGGAATATTATTTAAATAAGGTTTAAATAATTATTCCTAGAAAATAATCAGATAAATAATAATCTATCTAATTAATTTTCCTGTTTTGGGTTAAATATGACTAGGAATATTAATTAAACTGTTGTTTAACTAATTATTCCTTGAGGAAAATAAAACAAATGTGGATTTATTTAATATTTCCTCATGGGGTTTCCTGTTTAGACCATAAACAACTTAATAAAGGTGGTTTACTAAGTCATTTTCATAGTGAAAGCAATTTTACTTAGGGTAAAATTGGTCTTACATGGTGTACTTAGGTCCATCTAATAGTAACACGTTAGATGACTAAAAAATGGTGTAACAATCACCAACATTTAAAACCCTAGTAGTGATGGGAAACACATTATTTTCTCTCTTTTGTATTATGTTGATTCTTTGATTTAGGTGATACGTTGTATCAGATGGTCTGCCATTTTTTTGAGGTAGTTTTACATGGATTTAGATAGATGTTGTGCATTGAGACATTGGAGGGCGACCTTCCCTTTCGATTTAGAGAATTTTTGTTTATTTTTTGATAGGTTTCTAAAGATGAGGCCTACATTTGACCGTCACCCTCCTAGGTCAATCACTGAGGTCGAGATGCGCATTGATCTCATTTGATAGATGATACCTAGGAGGGGCCTGTCGAAGTATCCGACCGAGATTTCCACAAAGGCGCTAGCATTACTGGCCAGTGAGGATAACCATGTGTTTGTCACGTTGGCATTTCCCTATTAATTCAATATTGGTTGATAAAATTCAATCTATTGGTAAATTTAAAAAACTTAAGTCAAATATTTTTATAACTAGCCTAGATCCATCTTAACTCTAGATCTACCAAGAACTGAGAGGGATCAAATATCTTGAGATGAAAACAACTTTTAGAATGAAAAGAGATTTGATCCCTCTAGGTGCTTGGTAGATCCAGAGTTAATATGGATCTACGCAGGTATAATATATATGTAGTTGACATTGGAATTTTTTATCTATAATTCACGTTCTCCACATTAAAATGTTAAAATATGGCCCCTCATATTTTTTTCGTGTATCTATACATTTAATTATTTTTATTATTAATATGTTCTTAAATATTACATATCAAATCCATATTAAACATTGAAAAAATTACAAATATCCATCATATATTGAATTAGAAAGCAACTATAATGGAATAATAATTGTCTTAATCTTTCTCGCTAAAGTGAAAATACATGCGCAAAGGTTATACATGCACACTGATGCATAAGTGTGACACATCTCTATGGAAATTTAAATTTGTGAACCAACAACAATGCATCATACGTGTTGGGGTGTGTTATATTTTTTCCACATCTAGCCCTACCTATGGTTTTGCGCATGGGTTTAACACATGGTTTTGGGCATGATGGTTTTCTGTCCATGTTATTTTGTAGAACTGGTCTAGGGAACTAAAGTTATATTCTAATATAGGGTTAATGGATTGGGGTTTATGAATTCTTTGACATGTATATATATATAGAGTAATTGTTTCAAATCCAATTTTGGTTGGAACTTAGCGTTTCCAACCTGAGAGGGCTCTCTCAAGAAATTGTAAGATATTCAATAGAAAATGATTGGAACAAAGATGACTAACTCTTGAGTGTGTTTTGAATGGATTTTTATGCAGGTGAAGGATGTAAATTAATGGTTACTATTGGGCGTGAGTTAGAGTAGAACTCAATTACATGGAAAACAACTGTCATGGAAATTGAGGCACGTGTACTCTCATCGAAACATAACTTGAACAATAAACTATATGCATAAAGGAAGTTGGAGCATGTTTAACCATGAATTCCAAGTGATTACACATAAATCACATTGAATAAATATTAAATGTAGATAAGGTAAACACACATAAGAGTACATGATGAATCTTAGGTCTGAGAGAAGCTTTTTGCAACTGTATATTATTGATTGAGAAATATTAAAAAAGTAACATCTGACATAACTTCAATCAACCCTCTCTAATCCTCTCATCTACCTATTTAAAGAATTAGACACCTTTAAATGTAGTTTTCCAGTTGGGCTAGGCCTTCGAATACTTCCAAAGACACCTTATCCAACAAGGAATAGATTACAAAGAGAGAATATAGAGATATTTCTGTTTACAAGAGTTTAAAATCTACTAGGAATCTAACACCATTTATTTCAATAAAAACCTTTAAATTCTCCATACATGATGATATTTATCAGTAAAGGCCACTTTTCTTGAGGTGGAAATGACCATGACTAAGTAATAAACATCCACACTAAAATTTAGGGTGTGCTTCTTGGATTTTGAGGATGTGCTGTTATGCTTGATGATGTGTCCAACATGACGAGTTGGCAGCCAAATCATATTATATGACGAGTGTTATCACTAACCAATGTCTCCACTGATACACTTTAACCAATCTAGATGACTGATGTGCTTCAACAAGGCATTTAATGCTTCAAAAAATTTTAAAATTCTCCCTCGCTGCAAAAACAAAGTTCTTTAGGCAAGTCTATAGTGAAGAGTGTAAGCCTCATACTTAACCATGTTGTTTGTACAATCAAAGTTCAATTTGTAAGAGAAAAACTTACTCTCATCACTAGGACTGGTAATCCACATGCCTGTACTAGCTCCTCCCCTTCCAGCAATGCCATCAAAGTGCAAATGTCACCAACATTCTTCATTTTCCTCCATAATTTTCTAATTTTCTGCTTGCTGATTTTTTTCAATTTGCTGATTTTCTGCCTCATTAGTGACCTCATTGAACAAAGTAGAAGATCCCAATTCAATCTATACTGCATAAATAGGAAATTTTTGTGGTTTATCATTGCTACTCACCATATAAGCCATCCTAATCTCTTTGTACAACCTCCTATGCTCACCAAAGACATGAATGGTGGCATAAGTCATGTCCATTTGCATAGTTCCTTTAATTTTAGTAGCCCAAGATATAGATAAAATCATGCCAAATTTTGGAGGAATGTCAGCTACAACTATATCCATTAACATTGTCTTAGCATGCACTTGAGCTAGACCAACAACCACAACTTTAATGAGACCAATGCACTGAACTCTCTTGGAATCAAAGGAAAACACATCTTTATAAGGTCTAGTGATGTCTAAACCCATTCTTTCCATGATCACCTTAGGCATTAAATTGTGGGAGGCCACTAAATCTAACATGGCGTTATGCAAGGTCATGTCATGCATGTTCAAACTCACATAGAAATGTGGATCTTCTTCATTTTGTTCATCTTCTACCCTTGGTACTAGAAAAATGGTAGGATGGTCTTCTTGCAAATTTAGAATGTCTGAAGGTCCGGACTGAGTGTTAAGCATCTTGAAAATTTTGCTCCTATACTCAGTGACCTTATTGATTTCACCAAAGGGAATTGCAATTTTGATTTTGGAATTCTCATTTTCTAGATTGAAATGAGGTGGTTTTTTTTTCAATCTCTTTACCATGAGGTGGTGTGTATTTATTTTGTTTAGCTGGCTTAGGAGCATCTTTATTTGGATGAGATTTATTGACTGTAATAGGAATATTTCTATTCCTCAAATTATATTTTTTTTGAATCTCAAAATAGCATGTTGATAGCCTTTCAGGCAATCAGATTGTTTTGCATATTCTCCTATGTCATGACTAGACTCATCATGTTCTTCTTTGGTTAGAAACATTCCTGATACATCTTCATCTAAACAGTGAATAATGTCTTCTTGAAATTTAGGTTGTGTTTCTTCTCCATCCAGTAGATTTTGTTGAAAAGGAGGTCTAACATGTTGATCAGGATGGTTTTTATTGTCTCTTTTTTTTATGGGTTTTGAGGTCACCTAAACTGAGGGTTTCTAATCTCAATTTCTTGTTGTGCAACATGTAAAGGATTAGCACCAAGAGCAAGCCTATCCACAAGCCTCTCCATGGTATTTATCATGGCATCAAACTTCATATCTAAAGATGAGGAAGGTTTCTCTTATTCCTTTAATCTAGCTTTTCCTAGCTTAGACCTATTGGCTATAGCCATATTTACCTCAACGTTAACAACATCATTCTGCATATCAACCAAGGAAGCAATTTCTATTTATCTTAATAAAATGGAAAAATCATAGTCAAAAGCTTCAACATAGTGTGATTGAGTAGCGCCTAGAGGAGATTTAATGTGAGAAGGTATAGAATTGTAAACCTTGTTAAATATTTTAGAGAAATATTTGACTGATTCATTCGTGGCTTTTTTCAAACTGTTATACTCAGTTATGGCTTGAACATGGTTCACCTTACTCCCCCATTCTGTCAAAAATTTGTCTTCTAATTGGTCCCAATTTTGTAAACTAACTGGGGCTAAATCTTTAAACCATTTTCTTACCTCACATGTGAAACTCTGAGCAAACAACCTCATTTTCACATCATCATCCACCTCCTCTTGGTCAATGAAATCATTAAACTGATTAAAATGTTGCCCAATAGTAATTTCTTCTTCATTCACAAAGGTTTTAATCCTAGTAGAATACCCCTATGGAAGGTCATGAAGTATGGCAAGTAGAACAAAAGGATCATATCTTGTTGACCCTACAGCAGGAGGAACTCCAACCATAATGATAGGGATTGTGCTACTTGAAAAAGCAGTGGATGAAATCAAATTCTGACTATGGGAAAAAAAAAACGAATGAGGATGAGATGCTAGGAGATTTTGTGATGGGAATTTGGAGTTTAGAGACAAAGGAAATCCATTTAGGAAAGTGGACACCTGACCTTATCCTTAATAGGTAATCAAAGGGATCTAATTCTTTTAATTTTTCAAAAGACACTTTTTCCAATGACAATTATGATGTGACATTCTCCCAAAAGCCTTATTTTTCTTCTTTTCACACAAGGAATGATGTATCAATTCCTAGTCTTTGTAAGTCTAATATTATTTTATTCAATTCATTCTTAGATTTACACCTAAAAAGAAATTCTTCTATATTTTCATCAAACTGTTTATCTTTAAAACTTTGAATAGCCTCAGAGGGAAAAGATGAAACTCTTGAATGAGATGGAGTACCATATTTTTATGAGATTCCAATACCTCTGAGAATTCTTTCTGGATTATCAACCATCTCAGGTGGGTTAGGATCCAGATTTCTCATTGTATGTATCTTCTTCGAAGCCACCTTTAAGTTGATAATTTCAGTGGATTCACCAAGGTAGAATGTAGCCTCGAATGCTTCTGAGCTCCTGCTACCTACAAGTGTTCAATATTTCTATTTGAGCACAAAATTTTGGGAAAATGTATCTTCAGACACCCGATAGATGCACAAAAATGTTATCACCAAATTAAAGTTGATGGGTTGCTCAATAGTCAATTTAGAGTAACTATTTCAAACCAATTTTTGTTGGAACTTAGCGTTTCCAACCTAAGAGGGCTCTCTCAAGAAATTTTAATATATTCAATAAACAATGCTTGGAAAAAAGATGACTAACTCTTGAGTGTGTTTTGAATGATTTTTTATGCAGGTGAAGGATGTAAATTAATGGCTAACATTGGGCATGGAGTGAGAGTAGAACTCAATTACATGGAAAACATCTGTCATGGAAGCTGAGGCATGTGTACTCTGATCGAAACATGAATTGAACAGTAAAATATAGGCATAAAGGAAGTTGGGGCATGTTTTATAATGAATTCCAAGTGATTACACATAAATCACATTGAATAAACATTAAAAAGGTAGATAAGGTAAACACACATAAGGCGACATGATGACTCTCAGGTCTGAGAGAAGCTTTCTACAACTGTATATTACTGATTGAGAAATATGACAAAATTAGCATCTAAAATAACATCAATCAACCCTCTCTAATCCCATCATTTATCTATTTATAGAATTATACACCTTTACATGTAGTCTGCCAGCTGGGTTAGACCTTCAAATACTTCCAAATACACCTTATCCAACAAGGAACATATTACAAGGAGATAATATAGAGATATTTCTGTTTACAAGAGTTTAAAACCTAATAGGACTATAACACCCTTTATTTCACTAACAAACTTTAAATGCTCCATACATGATGATATTTATTGAAAAATACCACTTTACCTGAGGTGGCAATGGCGCTGACTAGGTAATAAAAATCCACACTAAAATTTAGGGTTTTCTTCTTGGATTGTGAGGATGTGCCGTTATGCTTGATGATGTGTCCAACATGATGATCTGGTAGCCCCAATCATCTTCTATGATGAGTGTTCTCACTAACCAACATCTCCATTGGTACACTTTAACAAATCCAGATGACTGATGTAATTCAAAAAGACATTTAATGCTTCAAAAATGTTAAAATTCTCCCTCACTGCAAAAACAAAGTTCTTTAGGGCGCAAGTCCATAGAGAAGAGTTTGTAGCGTTCTTCACTTGGCTACTTCTGCAAATATTTTGATTTCTCTGCTCATTGGAGGGTTTCCACTAAGCCAAAATACTTAAATACATGCCTTTACTTACTCCTTTTATGAAAAAATTTGGAAATTATTGCATAAATTAATATTGAGTGAGTTCATAGTGAAAAATCAGCTTTAAGCCTGGAGTACGCTACGAACTTGTCTGATAGATTTCAGATTTTGAAAATTTCAATTTTCACCTCCAAAAACTGTCCATGGCTGTGTGAAATGATGAGATGAAGAATCATAAGGAAAAATTGGTTCAAAACACATCTTACCCTCCTCAAGAAGAAAAAATTTCACCCTCAACAGGTTCATCTACGACTATCATTTTCAAACCTTTCTTTTTTAGCTCTTTCTGCACCATTCCCTTTTGAATTTCTAGCTCTTTAACCTGATTTTGAAGTTTTATCCTCTCTACCTACAACCACCTATTCCTCTTCATGGTGTGCTTCATCATTCTATGCAAAGGTAATGTTCTTTTAAGCATTTTATTAGACCTTTAAGCCACCTCATCATAAAAATTGATTTGCTTGTTGACTTCTTTCTTAAAATATGACAAATCCTTTTTATCCTACTTGAAATCCTCCAAGTCTAGCTTGGTCTCTAAGACCTCATCTCTTGCTTCTTTAAGTTGCTCCTTAAGGAGGCCCACTTCATATTTCTCTAGAATTTTCTCTTTACCTTTATGTGACTTTGCGATTTCTGCTTCAGTAGGGGACAATTCAATAATTTCTTCCACCATGGGTTGTTTCCCCTTTTCTGCCTCATTATGCTTCTTATCAGACTTACCATCTTTGAAAAGTTGTGACCTAGTAAAAGGTTTTCTAGGCTTGAAAACAAAACCAGAGTCCTCACTCGAGAAATCAAGATTTTTTGTAGTGAGACCCTTCTTCTTCATTTTGGTTCCCTTTATTTCCACATGCTTGACCATAAGGGTTTCTTCAATGTCAATATCCTGCACAATTTCTTCAAGTTTACCCTTTCCTTTTGTTTAACTCCTGGTAATTCTCCTATAAGTCCTCCTATCAAATTTTGGCTTGCTGCTTGTAGATGTTGGCTGAGGTTCCACTGTTTCCTGCAAATTTTCAATTTCCATCTCCATGGGTTCTGCTACAGGCTGTATTTCTTCTTCAGGTTCAACTTTAGCTTCAACTATGAGCTCTTTTTCCTTTTTGGGAGTACTTGTCTTTGGCTTGCATGTTTTATTTGGAGTAATCACATCCACATCACAACCACTTAAAAAAAAAAAGGTAGCCCAGTCTCTATTCATTTTTTCCTCCATTACCAACAACTTAATTAAACCATGATGGAGTATAGATGTCTCACTACTCTCAGGTCTAGCTTGAAATTTATGAGACATTTTACCTAAGTTTCTGAAAAGGAAAAATGGAAGATCTAGGACTTGTTTACCTATAAAGTGGAGTAAGAGCTTGAAATGATACTGGTATATCATGTGGAATCTTCCATCACATGTGAAATATTTTTGTATTACCATCAATAGCTTCGAATATTTCTCCTTAAGACAAATTCTAGGTATACCTGAAGTCATATCCACCCCTACATGCTCTTGCTTCAAGAACTCATCACAATTATGTAGTTTAAACTTGGTGGCCTCGAACCATTCTTCCCCTGACCTAGGAATATCTATTCCTTGAGCAATGGTTTCAGGGGAAACTGTAAAACTCAGTATGCCAAATTTTGAAGCAGTTCTAACAAAATTTACATAAAAACCTTTGGAGATTGGTACCCCTACAGTTTCTGACAGAATCTCATGCAGCCAACATTGGTGAAGGCCTCTGAAAAACTTGGATCCTCCATGAGGAATTTAAGGTCCATAGGCTCACATCTAACTACTAAACCTCCCTTTTTGGTCTTCTTCTATGCATCCATCTCCTCCAAAACAACATTGCCCTATTTAAACTCTTGACACCAACAAAAGATGGTATGTGACAACAAGCTGCTTGTTGACAGAGCTGGAAATTCACATATGACAGTAGCTGGACCCGAAACTAAACAGAGAAATGGTGGAAATCGATCAAGAAGCTCACAAGGATGACAAGGTAAGTGATGTAGCTCGAATAGATGACGGTTAAATAAATAAAGGAAAATGTGAAGGGAAATCATAACGATATGGTTGTAATGATGACCAAGCATGGTATACGTTCAATAATGAATTATAACAGGTAAGCATGTGATGTCAAATTGACCCCTAACCACTGAAAAATTAACAACGCATCGATCCCCTTACTGGTGCAGAAAAATAAGAGTTCACAAAAAATTCTGTTAGAAAGATGACAAATTCACTATAGATCTTTCATGTGAGTCCGTAGTGAAAATAACCTGTTTTGCATAGAAATCGTTGCGGACTCAGGTAAAAAGTGACAAGTATCCAAAATGACTTATTTAACTTTATGCATCCATATTTTTTGAATCTTACCTATGACAAGACCTTAGTCACATGACTTAAAAACACTTTGAACCCTTTAAGACTATAGACCAATCATAAAATTTTATCAGTTTTCATGAATTTATTTGACCAACACACTTGGCCTATCTTAAAATGACATTTTTAACCAACCTAATTATTATTGATGATAGCAGTCCCGATTTTTGGATCCAGGGGAAATTCTATGTGTATATTTGTTTTATGTTTTATTCTCTTGCTATTATATATTTTCTATTTTAAGAGTTCGTTTGAAGATAATTTTTGTACAGGGTTAACACCTACATTTGGTATCATACCTATTTCGGCTTCAAGGGGATGCCTTTGCTGTTGAGGAGTTTTGCTCGGGCCTGTGGTAGACCCTGTTCAACAGGATATCCATGGGATCGATTCTTGCGGTGAAAGAATATGGCAAGTAGTGCAAAGATAGAGATCGAAAAATTTAATGGTTAGAGTTTTGAGTTGTGGAAGCTCAAGATGGAGGATTTGTTGGCGGATAAAGATCAATGGATCGCGGTAGATCTGGGTAATAAACCAACGAAAATGTCAGGTGAAGACTAGGTGAAGTTGGATTGGAAAGAAAAGAGCACAATATGGTTGTGTGTATCATATTCAATATTGTTGAATGTATCTGGGGAAGCTACGAAAAAGGATTTATGGGACAAGTTAGGAACTTTGTACCATTCTAAGTCTTTGGTGAATTTTTTTTTCCTGTGGAAAAAAATATATAACTCGATGATGAAGGATCGAGACTCAGTGACAAAGCATATGAACACGTTCAATACTGTGGTAAGTCAGTTGATATCTGTTGATATTAAAATCTCAGTTGAAGATAAGTGCATTTGTTTGTTGTATTCTCTACTAGATTCGTGGGATAGTTTGGTTGTTGAAATAGGTAGCAATGCAACTACCTTGAGTTTTGATGAAATTGTCTCATCCTTGCTGTCAAAGGAAATGAGATGGAAAAATATGGAGGGCTAGAATGGAGATGCCATGTCTGTACGAGGACGATCCCATAATAAAAACAAAAATAATTTCTTGAGTGGGAGATATAAATATAGAGAGAGGGAGATATAAATCTCCAGGAAAGGCTGTAAAGGTGTGCTGGAAATGCTGAAAGGAAGGTCACTTCAAAAAGAACTGTAGATATAAATATCCTAAGAAAGGAAAGGGATAGGATGATGATCCTTCTGCAGAGGCAAAAGCCACCTCATATGAAGGTGCGGATGTGTACTTGGATTCTTCTTCAAATACACATTTAGATCATGAGGCATGGTTGATTGACTCAGGTGCATCCTTTCACTTCACTCCCCATAGGGAGTGGTTCTGTGAGTATGAGAAGTATGATGGTGGTGATGTCTCCTTAGGGGATGATAGGAACACCAGAATTGTCAGACGCGGAAAATTCAACCTAAAGTTTCAAGGTGGAAGGATTATAACACTTCCCGGTGTTCTGCATATTCCTACGTTGGCCAACAATATGATTTCTATAAGCAAGATGGATGATGCAGGTGTAAAAACAATGTTCAAGAAATATACCTGCAAGATGGTTCAGGTAGCACTGGTATTGATGCGGGGAGTTAAGATTGGAACTCTGTAAAAGCTTCTTCGTAACATTGTTATTGATGGGTGAAACAGTTCTGTGGTTCTTGAATGTGGAGCAGAAAGCCTAGTGGTATCTGGAGAAAATACCATGTTATGGAATCAAAGGCTTGGACATATTGGAGAGAATGGCCTTCAGAAATTGCATGGTAATTTTATGGTATAAGGTATGCCAAATTTGTCTCCGGATTTCGATTTCTTAGAACATTGTGTATATGGGAAGCATAATCGGGTGAGTTTCCCTTTTGGTGCTAATAGGGCGAACACGATATTAGAGTTTGTGCATAGTTATGTGATTGGACTCGTGTCAGTTACATCACTGGGTAAGTCTGTGTATTATGTTTCATTTTTAGATGACCTCTTGAGGAACACATGGATATATTTCCTTAGGAAGAAAATTGAAGTCTTTGATAGGTTTAAATAATTTAAGGCTTTGGTGGAAAACCATACAGAGAAAAATATAAAGGTGTTGAGGACAAATAATGGTGGAGAGTTGCCCAAGAAGGAATTTGAAGAGTTCTGTCAGAAGTGTGGTATAACACGAAATACGAATAATCCATACACACCTCAAAAAAATGGAGTTGCAAAAACAATGAACAAGACGTTGATGGAAAAGGAAAGAAGCATGCTCAGTGGTGTCAGGTCAAGACAACAATTCTAGGTAGAGGCAGTGGAGACTACATGTTACCAGGTTAACAGATCACCTTCATCAACTTTGGAGGATAAAACTCCACATGAGGTATGCACTGGTAAGAAACCCTCTGTTTCAAATCTGTTAGGTCCCTATATTACTAGTATAGTCCCTTATTGTTGTTAGTGTAACCCCCTTATTTTTATTATTGTACCCCTGTAACCCCCATATTGTTATTATTGTGCCCTTACATTATTATTGTTAGGTCGGCTAGGATTACATTATGGCCCCACTAGGATTATATTGTGGCCCCATGGACTCCTATATATAGAAGGAGTTTTTGTTCATTTGTATCATCCAAGATTTGTTCATTTATGTAATGTATTGGAGGTTGCCCCCTTGAAGTGGCTGATTTCTAAGGCGTTGATATCTCTTTCTTCTATTTTTGGAGTTGGTTACCCAACATTTGGTATCAGAGCTTTGGATTTGAGGGTTTTGCTGCTCCAAACAGGTCATCGTGGAATTTTCGCTATAACGTTTTTTATACGAAGTTTCAGAAGCTGAAATTTTTAGGATGCGAAGCCGAAATCTTGAGGAAGATTTTCTAAAAATTTCAGATCTTGGTTCGCAAAATTTTCGGAGATATGATATGTGGAAGTTAGGTCTTGTTTCAGGCTCCTAAACAGGTCATCGTGGAATTTGCACTATTAATTTTTTTCTACGAAGGTTCAGAATCTAAAATTCGTATGGTGTGAAGCTGAAATCTTGAAGAAATTCTTCAAAAAAATTTAGAGCTTGGTTCGCAATGTTTTTGGAGATATGATCTGTGGAAAGTAGTGCTTTTTCAGGCTCCTGAATTGCATCTCAAAGAGGTGATCGTGGGAAAAGTTCAATAACTCTCTCTATGGGCATCGGATTGAAGTGCCGTAAAAAGTGGTCGCAAGAACATAGACTTTAGTTTCTTCGCTATCAATTTCAGAGACAAAGGATGAAACAGTGATACGTGGCAAGTCGTACAAGTTCACTCTACTGAACCAGTCCATAATTAGGTCATTGTGGGAGATTGGACACAACTTTGTCTTGGAGGATCCAAATCAGTTCAGACCTGTGGTATTCAAAAGGTAATTCAGAGGGCTACATCGGTACCAAAATTCAGATATTTAAGTTCTACAATCACATAGGTAATCCAATTTCAATATCGAGCTCCTCAAAAGCAAGAAAAAGGTGTGTATTTTTTTCTGAATTGCATAAGTCTTGTTTGAAGAATCAATTTTAATTGATTCCAAGGGCATATTGTAGAATAGATATCAGTATTGGGTTCTAAAAGATGCCCCGTAAAAATAATTCAACACCCATTAAGCCTTCAGAAGGCTCTACTATGACTCATGAAGATGAAGAATTGCAACATGATCTATCAAAATTAAAAGAGCAAGTGCAACAAATTTCACTCTCGCAGAGAGCACAAAAATGAAATGGAAGTTTTGAAAAAAGGTGTGGAAGCGAAGATGGATGGCATGGAAGCTAAGATGGAAAAAATGAAGAATGATATAAAAACAGACATCGAAGGTTTGACAAAGTTGATACAAGAAATGTTTCCTAATGGTGAAAAGATAGTAGAAGAACCTCATGATGAAAACAAAATAAATGTTAATCGTGATTTCATAAACTCTAATGTTGGCGGGAAGAACCACCATATTCCAAAAATGGATATGTGGAAGTTTGATGGAAAGGATCCTGTAACATGGATACTACAGATGGAGCAATATTTTGATCTCCATAACGTGCAAAACACACAAAAGGTATGCATTGCAACTTTACATTTAGAACAAAATACAATTGTATGGTATCGATGGCTTTGCTCCCGTAAAAAAATTGTCACTTGGTCAATTTTTACGGAGGAAATGATAGCACATTATGAGGATACGAAGAGCAACACCTTCTTTAGCCAATTGATAAATCTCAAACAAAAGGGTTTAGTGGGGCAACACGTTGAGGACTTGCAAAAATTGAATATAAGGGTAACTGATATTCCAGAGGAACACATGATCGATCTCTTCATAGGCACTTTAAAGGATAACATCCAACATGAATTTCGTGTTTTGGAACCAGATTCATTGGAGAAGGCATTCAGGTTGGCAAGAAAAGGTGAATGTAAAATAATGGCGACAAGGAAGCCTACCACTCAATTCTATAAAGAAGGAAGTGTTCCTATGTCTAGATTTCCACAACCTACAAGGTTGACACCACAACAATTAGAAGAAAAAAGAGCAAAAGGGCTTTGCTACAGTTGTGATAGCAAATACACTAAAGGTCATAAGTGTGCTGAGAAGAAATTATTTTACATAGATTGTGAAGAAGAAGAAGAAAATGAACAAGAAGAGGATGTACACCAGGAACCAGCCCTAGAAGAGGAAGAAATGAATCTGACCATATCGTGTAATGCACTGGCAGGAATTACCACTCCTCAAACTCTCAAGATAGAAGGAAAAATAAAGAAGAAAAAGGTAATAGTGTTGATTGATTCAGGTAGCACCCATAATTTTATTCATTGTAAGGTAGCCAAGGAATTAAATTGTTTCCTATACCCAGCACCAAAATGTCAAGTGATGGTTGCAAATGGAGGAACTATAAATTGCTCGGGAAAATGCCATAATATCAAGCTAACCATGGGGGAATATGTATTGACTAGTCCAATGCTTTCCATTCCTATGGGAGGTGTTGATGTTGTACTAGGAGTACAATGGTTACAATCTTTGGGGACGGTGGCTTTTAATTTTCAAGAACTTTTCTTGAAATTTTTTTCAGAAGGAAAGGAAGTCGAATTACGGGGTATTGAAGGGAAGCCAGGAAGGATAATAAGCTCTAATGTCATGACAAAACTTCTAAAGAAAGAACGACGAGGCGTAATTGCACAATTATGCTCACTAGAAGTTCCGACATCAAAATCATCTATTTCTGCAGATCTCCAACAAGTCTTGGACAATCATTCCAAGGTGTTTGAAACACCCAAAGGACTCCCACCTATTCGTGATCATGATCATGATATTCATTTTATTCCAGGAAGTGTTCCTCTAAACATCAGGCCTTATAGATATCCTTACTTCCAAAAGAGCGAAATTGAACGTATGATTGCAGAAATGTTAGAGGTGGGTTTAATTCAACCTAGTCAAGGTTCTTTCTCTGCTCCTGTAGTATTGGTACACAAGAAGGATGGATCATGGCGAATGTGTCCAGATTATAGGGAGCTCAATAAGCTCACCATTAAAGACAAATTTCCCATTCCCGTGATTGATGAATTATTGGATGAATTACATGGAGCAATTTATTTTACCAAGTTGGATCTTCGTTCAGGATATCATCAAATTAGAATGAAGACTGAAGATATTCCAAAAAAAACATTTCAAACTCATGAGGGTCATTATGAATTTTTGGTCATGCATTTTGGTCTTACCAATGCACCTTCTACATTTCAAGGGTTGATGAATTCCATTTTCAAACCCTTCCTTAGAAAATTTGTGCTAGTATTTTTTGATGATATACTAATCTACAATAGGTCTTGAAAGGATCATATTCAACATGTTGACAGGGTGCTCAAACTATTGCAGGAGAAACAATTATATGCAAAAAATCCAAATGTTTCTTTGGAGTACAAGAGGTGGAATATCTGGGTCATATTGTATCTCACGAGGGTGTTAAAGTAGACCCTAACAAAATTAAAGCCATTAAGGAATGGAAAGTCCCCACAAACATAAAGAAGTTGCGAGGATTTCTCGGGTTAACAGGGTATTATCGCAAGTTTGTTAAGAATTATGGGAGAATAGCAGCACCTCTAACAACATTATTGAAGAAATATGCATTTTCATGGACTCCCGAAGCAACTAAGGCCTTTGAACATCTTAAAGAGGCAATGTGCCTAGCACCGGTCTTAGCTACGCCAGACTTCACAAAAACCTTTATCGTGGAATGTGATGCCTCAGGAAATGGAATTGGTGTTGTTTTAATGCAGGAAGGAAGACCCATTGCTTTTGAAAGTCGTCCAATCAAAGGAAAGTATTTACAAAAACCTATTTATGAGAAGGAAATGTTAGCAATACCGCATGCACTAAAGAAATGGCGAACTTACCTAATGGGAAGACACTTCAAGGTAAAAACTGATCATGATAGTCTTAAACACTTTTTGGAACAAAGACTATCTTCAGAAGAGCAGCGAAAATGGGTCACAAAGATGTTGGGTTATGACTTTGAAATAATCTACAAAAAAGGAAAGTTTAATGTTGTTGCAGATGCACTCTCAAGAAAGAATGAAGAGGTGGAAGCATTGCTTTGTGCCATTTCTATTATCCAACCAGATTGGATAACTGAAGCAAGAGATGAATGGAAGAAGGATAAAGATGTATGGACACTCATTCAAAATTTGCAGCAAGATCCTAGTACATCTGATACATTTAGTTGGAAAAATGATTCCTTATGGTACAAAGATCGCTTATATCTTTGTAAGAATTCCCAACTAAAACAAAGATTCTTCTGGAATTGCACACTTCTCCTTTAGGAGGACACTCAGGATTTTTAAAAACTTACCACAGGGTGAAGAAAGAATTTTTTTGGGATGGCCTTAAATCTGATATTCAAAAGTTTGTGGCGGAATGTTTGGTTTGCTAGCGGAATAAAGTGGAAACAATTAAGACCCCAGGACTTCTAAAACCTTTATCCATTCCAAGTCAACGTTGGGAGGAGATTTCAATGGATTTTATCACAGGTTTACCTAAGTCCGAAGGAAAGAGTGTCATCATGGTGGTAGTTGATAGACTTACCAAGTATGCACACTTTTGTGCATTATCTCATCCATTTAAAGCAAGTACAATTGCTACTACATTTATGGATAGAATTCAAAATCTACATGGAAGCCCAAGGGTTATTGTGAGTGATAGAGATCCCATTTTTACTGGAAATTTTTGGACGGAGTTATTTTCTTGTTTGGGTACTCAATTAGCTCATAGCTCATCTTATCATCCTCAATCTGATGGTCAAACTGAGATATTAAATAAATGTTTGGAAGGATATCTTCGTTGTTTTGTATCTGATAAAAAAACACAATGGGTCAAGTGGTTACCTCTCGCTGAATGGTGGTATAACACTTCCTTCCATACTGCAGCAAAAATGACCCCATTTATGGCACTTTGTGGATATCATCCACCATCCATCACATCATCTTTAAGGGAAAATTTGAAGGTTCAAGCAGTGGAAGATCACATCGAGCATCAGCAAGAAGTTCTCCAAATGTTAAAGGATAACCTGAATTTGGCACAAAATCGAATGAAACAACAGGCAGATCAACATCGCAGCGAGAGAAGTTTTGATCTAGGAGATAGGGTATTTTTACGGCTACAACCATACAAACAAATGTCCCTTAAGCAAGCAAAGAAGGATAATAAATTATCGCCAAAGTACTATGGTCCTTACAAGGTGTTGCAAAAGATTGGTACTATGGCATACAAATTGGAGCTTCCTGCTTCTTCACGAGTACATCCAATTTTCAATGTTTCATGCTTAAAGAAGGTTATTGGTGAAAATCTTCTAGTTCAAACAATATTACTAGAACTTGATGAGGAAGGAAAAATCATATTGGAACCTGAAGCAGGCACGGAAACAAGAACTCGACAACTACGGAATCGATAAATTTAAGAGTATCTCATCAAGTGGAAGAACTTACCCATTGAAGATTCTACATGGGAGGATGAGAATTTTATACAGAAGCACCCAGAGCTACTCAAGTGTTGATGACAACACTTTTTTGAAGGAGAGGGGCATGTTAGGTCCCTATATTACTAGTATAGTCCCTTATTGTTGTTAGTGTAACCCCCTTATTGTTATTATTGTACCCCTGTAACCCCCATATTGTTATTATTGTGCCCTTGAATTATTATTGTTAGGCCGGCTAGGATTACATTGTGGCCCCACTAGGATTATATTGTGGCCCCATGGACTCCTGTATATAGAAGGAGGTTTTGTTCATTTGTATCATCCAAGATTTGTTCATTTATGTAATGTATTGGAGGTTTCCCCCTCGAAGTGGCTTATTTCTAAGGCGTTGATATCTCTTTTCTTCTATTTTTGGAGCTGGTTACATAAAAAAATCTGAGGTTATTTGGCTGTGATGCATATGTACATGTTCCAAAGGAAAAAATAACCAAGTTGGATAGTAAATCTGAAAGGTGCTTCTTTATTGGGTATAAGAATGGTTTAAAAGGTTACAAGATTTGGAACCTATAAACAAGAAAGGTTGTGTACAATCGAGATATGGTGTTTAGAGTTCAGTATTTCCGTTTGAGCACAAAATTTTGCGAAAATGTATCTTCAGACTCCTGGCAGACGCACAAAAATGTTATCACCAAACTGAAGCTGATGGGCTCCTCAACAGTCAATTTAGAGTAACTGTTTCAAACCACTTTTGGTTGGAACTTAGCCTTTCCAACCTGAGAGCGCTCTCTCAAGAAATTGTAAGATATTCAATAGAAAATGCTTGGAACACATATGACTAACTCTTGAGTGTGTTTTGAATGGTTTTTTTATGCAGGTGAAGGACGTAATTAATGGCTACCATTGGGCATGGAGTCAGAGAAGAACTCAATTACATGGAAAACATCTATCATGGAAGCTGAGGCATGTGTACTCTCATCGAAACATAACTTGAACAGTAAAATATATGCATAAAGGAAGTTGGAGCATGTTTAACCATGAATTCCAAGTGATTACACATAAAGCACACTAAATAAACATTAAAAAGGTAGATAAGGTAAACACACATAAGAGTACATGATGAATATTAGGTCTGAGAGAAGCTTTTTGTAACTTGTATTACTGACTAAGAAATATTACAAAAGTAACATCTGACATAACATCAATCAACCCTCTCTAATCCTATCATCTACCTATTTATAGAATTAGAGACCTTTACATCTAGTCTGGCAGCTCGGCTAGACCTTCGAATAATTCCAAAGGCACCTTATCCAAGTAGGAACATATTACAAGGAGATAATATAGAAATATTTCTGTTTACAAGAGTTTAAAACCTAATAGGACTCTAACACCCTTTGTTTCACTAACAGCCTTTAAATGCTCCATACATGATGATATTTATCGAAAAAGACCACTTTTCCTGAGGTGGCAATGATGATGACTATGTAATAAACATCCACACTAAAATTTAGGGTCTGCTTCTCAGATTTTGAGGATGTGTTGTTATGCTTGATGATGTGTCCAACATGATGAGCTAGCAGCCTAATCATATTCTATGATGAGTGTTCTCACTAACTAAAGTCTCCACTGATACACTTTAACCAATTCATATGATTGATGTGCTTCAAAAAGACATTTAATTCTTCAAAAACATTAAAATTATCCCTCGTTGCAAAAACAAAGTTCTTTAAGCAAGTCCGTAGTGAAGAGTTTGTAGTGTTATTCACTTGGCTACTTCTACAAATATTTTTATTTCTCTTCTCATTGGAGGGTGTCCACTAAGCCAAAATACTTAAATACATGCCTTTACTTACTCCTTTTATGAAAAAATAGGAAATTATTGCATAAATTAATCTTCAGCGAGTTCATAGCGAAAAATCAACTTTAAGCCTGGAGTATGCTACGAACTTGCCTGATAGATTGCAAATTTTTAAATTTTAAATTTTCAGCTCCAAAAAATGTCCATGGTTGTGTGAGATGATGAGATGAATCATCATAAGGCAAAATTGGTTCAAAACACATCTTACCCTCCTCAAGAAGCAGCAGTTTCACCCTCAGTAGGGTCATCTACCACTATCATTTTAAAACATTTCTTATTTATCTTTGGTTGCACCATTCTCATTGAATTTCCAGCTCTTTAAACTGATTTTGAAGTTTTCTCCTCTCTGCCTGCAGCCACCTATTCCTTTTCATGGTGTGCTTCATCATTATATGCAAAGGTAATGTTATTTTAAGCATTTTATTAGACCTTTCAGCCACCTCATCATGAAAATTGATTTTCTTGTTGACTTCTTTCTTAAAATCTGGAAACTCCTTTCTTTCCTACTTGAAATCCTCCAGCTCCATCTTGGTCTCTAAGACCTCATCTCTTTCTTCTTTAAGTTGCTACTTAAGGAGGTCCACTTCATATTTCTCTAGAATTTTCTCTTTACCTTTATGTGACTTTGTGATTCCTGCTTCAGTAGGGTACAAGTCAATAATTTCTTCCACCATGGGATGTTTCCTCTTTTCTGCCTCCTTATGATTTTTATCAGAATTACCATCTTTGAAAAGTTGTGACCTAGTAAAATGTTTTATAGGCTTGAAAAAAAAACCAGAGTCCTCACTAGAGAAATCAAGATTTTTTGCAGTGAGACCCTTCTTCTGCATTTTGGTTCCATTTATCTCCATAGGTTTAACCACAGGGGTCTCTTCAATGTCAATAGCCTGCAAAATGTTTTCAATTTTACCCTTTCCTTTTGTCTAACTCCTGGTAACTCTCGTATAAGTCCTTGTGTCATATTTTGGCTTGCTGCTTGTAAATGTTGGACGAGGTGCCACTATTTCCTACAAATGTTCAATTTCCATCTCCATGGGTTCTGCTACAGGCTGTATTTCTTCTTCATCTTCAACTTCAGCTTCAACTTTAGCTTCAACTATGAGCTCTTTATCCTTTTTTTGAGTATTTGTATTTGGCATGGGTGTTTTCTTTGGAGTAATCACATCCACATCATAACCACTTAGAAACAGAAAGGTAGCCTAGTCTCTATTCAATTTTTTCAATTCCTCCATTACCAGCAACTTAATTAAACCATGATGGAATATAGATGTGTCATTAATCTCAGGTCTGGCTTGAACTTTATCAAAAATTTTACTTAAGCTTTTGAAAAGGAAAAATGGAAGATCTAGGACCTGTTTACCTATAAAGTGGAGTAAGAGCGTGAAATGATACTGGTATATCATGTGGAATATTCCCTCACATGTGAAATATTTATGGATTAATAGGAATAGCTTCGAATAATTCTCCTTAAGACAACTTCTAGGTATACCTGAAGTCATATCCGCCCCTACATTCTATTGCTTCAAGAACTCATCACAATTCTGTAGTTTAAACTTGGTGGCCTTGAACCATTCCTCCCATGAATTAGGAATATTTGTTGCTTGAGAAATATTTTCAGGGGAAACTGTAAAATTCATTATGCCAACTTTTGAAGTAGTGCCAACAAAATTTGTAGCAAAATATTTGCAGATTTGAGCATGTTACCCCTGTAGCTTCTGACAGAGTCTTATGCATCAACCATTGGTGAAGGCCTCTCCAAAACTTGGATCCTCCATGACCAATTTAAGTTCCATAGGCTCATATATAACTACTGAACCTCCCTTATTGGTCTTCTTATGTGCAACCATCTCCTCTAAAGCAACACTGCCCTGTTTAAACTCTTGACACTTGCAAAATATGGTATGTGACAACAAGTTGCTTGTTGACAGAGCTAGAAATTCACCTATGACAGCAACTAGAACCAAAACTAAACAGAGAAATGGTGGTAATCGATCAAGTAGCTAACAAAGATGACAAGGTAAGTGATTTAGCTCAAATAGATGAAGGTTAAATAAAGAAAGGAAAATGTGAAGGGAAATCATAATGATATGGTTGTATTGATGACCAAGCATGCTATACATTGAATAATGACTCATAAAAGGTAAGCATGTGATGGAAAATTGACCCCTAACACTGATAAAATGACAACTCATCGATCCCCTTACTGGTGCAGAAAAACATTAGTTCGTAGCGAATTCCGTTAGACAGATGAAAAATTCGCTATGGAACTGTCAGGTGAGTCCATAGTGAAAACAACATGTTTTGCACAGAAATCATTGCGGAATCAGGTAAAAAGTGAAAAGTGTCCAAAATTACTTATTTAACCTTATGTATCCAAATTTTTTGAATCTTACCTATGATAAGACCTTAGTCACATGACTTAAAAAACAATTTGAACCCTATAAGACTATAGACCAATCATGAAATTTTATCAATTTTCATGAATTTATTTGACCAACACACTTGACCTAACATTTAATGAAATTTTTAACCAACCTGATTTTTATTGATGATAATAGTGGCTCCACTGGGGACGATGCACCCCAGAGGTGCAACAAAGAACCTATAGCTCCAGTGCCTTTCTTGGAAAAACTGAAATTTTCTAAAATTGATGAAATCTTTCTCAAGCTCTTATGGCCTTCTCCTCGGGCTCAAGCTTGATGATAAAATCACTTTTATTTGCAAAACAACATAACAAAGAATGAAATATGTATAGCGAAATGTATTTTAGCAAGAAAATTTAAGAAGAGGAGTGCTTTAGAAACCTGCCATTGACAGGTCCTCCTCCACATAGCTGCCCATTCATTTCTTGGAGTAAAAATGTGTTGTTCCCATGATATGTAGCTATCACAAAAGGCCCCTTCCAGTTGTTCTCAAACTTTCCATGCTCCCGTTTCTCTTCAATCTTGGCTTCCTATTTCAGAACCATAGGTTCAACCTTGAAGTTCTCCTCTTTTGTCTTCCTGTCAAATGTCTTTTTTACTCTATTTTGTGATTGCTCATGATTATTGTAAACTTCCTCCCTAATTTCCTACAGAGAAATGAGCTGATTTATCCTCCTTTAGATGGAATTAGGTTCTTCTTCGAGCCCTTGTAGAAAATTCATTACTGGAACTCCAGGAGAATTTGGGAAAATTGCTTCAGCTCCATATAGTAGCTCATAAGGAGATGTACCTATAGACCTCTTGTTGGTACCATTTCATGACTCATCCTTTCACCTAAAAACTTCATTTTATCCATCATATTTTCTCATTTAACCTTAAAAAATCTCTCATATTCCTTTGAAACTGATTAATGTAATTCCATTATTATTATTTTTACATTGGAATTGATTTTAGGATTTTTTTGTGTTAATATTAGGATTTTTCAGAAAATTACAGGTTTTCGTAACTTCCTGTAATGGCTTCACGTTTTAACACGTTGCATGACAGGTTGGCCAAATCGAGGACTGAGGGTCTATTATTGAATGTACAAGGATGGTGAAATATCTATCCACTTCCAGATTCGAAGTCCACAAGTGGTTGGTCAACCTTGGTCAACTTCAACTATTTCAGTAGAAAATCCTAAGAAATTAATGAACAAATTTGATATTTTTCTTGGAAAAAGGGATCTGAACTAATTCGACTCCTTTGGGAAGTTAGTTAGGATTTTGAGGAACAAAAATAGCCTCTTATTTTTATGTACTTCGATGATAAATGGTTAGAAGAAAAACATTGAAGGAATATACTACATGAGACATTATGTGAAAAACTTCAAAACTTGATTTATGTAATTGACTTTCAGACTTTAATACAGAGATTCAATCATCTATGTTGTTATATTTAGTAATATTTTTCATATGAGTTATCTTAAGGTGTGCTTGCAACGTGTGGAGGGCCCCCACTACAGAGATGGTACACTTTCTTGTGTTTTTCATTTACAATTGCGTAATTAGATTTGATAGACATTTCCATTTAATTCCCGTGCTGCAAATTTATGAATTAGAATTGTCAATTGAAGCCAGTGTATTTTGTGAAAGGTCTTTGTAAGAAGATTAAATTGACATCAGTCTTCAAATTGAGAATTGTGTTTATTATTTCATGTTTCAAAAATTAAGTTTATCATTTCTGCTTAATGATCATGGTTGTAATTGCAGAGCTCAACTTGTAGTCTAATGACTAAACCTTGTAAAAGGACTTAGCTATTGGTTGATTTCAAGATTATTTACCTTGCTTTCTGTTTTGAATGATTGTGTTTGATAAGTGTGTTGATTTAATACTTGGAAGAGGTTCTATGAATTGAGTCCTTGTAAAAGAACTAGAGAATCTCGGACAAACAATAGAACTCTGTTTTTAGGAAATTAGATTTGTTTTGTTTAAGAAGGTGTTCAAGTGTGGAAGGAGACAAGGAAAAACCTCTTGTAAAAGAGTATTGAATCCTATTACACCAAACCCTCATTTAGGAGACCAAATAATTCTAGATCTATATATTTTAGATAAGTACCTCTAAGTGTACCTACTCAGATTGATAGGAAATTGAAGCCTAATCTACACTAGCAGATTGGACCAAACATTTTGGCGCCGTTGCCAGGGAGGTGCAACTAGAAGGATTTTTATTTAAAAAAAAAACAAAAAAAAATCTAGAAGAAAAAAAAAACAAAAACATAGATTTAGTTTCAATTCTTCATTTTGTTAAGCCATGATTCCTTATGTCTAGACCTAGGGATGAAAAAGGCAGATTTCTAAAAACCCCCCATCCAAAAACTAACCCACCATTGGGAGAAGAAACTTTAGAGAAGGTTGAATTTAAAACACTAGCTGGAAAAGTTACTGTAGAAGAACTTGAGGGAAAAAAAAAATCAGGCCAGAGACTTACTATTATTGAAAGACAAGTCCTATTAGCTTATGAAGCAAAGAAAAAACATATACCTGAATCTTCTATAGTAAGAGAGAGTGGTAAAAGAACCCAACAACCTCTCCTTGAACAAATTGACCCTGAAAATCCTCAAGAGGAAGAGAAATTAGAAGAAGAACATACCAAAATGGCTGAGGAATGAGGAGAATCAGCAAGAGGACCTATTGTAGAACAAATGAGAGAATATGAGAGACAACAGGAAGAAAGGAGAAGACAAAGAGAACTTGAACAAAAACAAAGAAATGATCAAAATCGAAACCCAAGAGAGGAAGAGGAGTCAACATTTAAATTTCCCATTCAAGAATAAATCAATGATGAAGAAATTAAAATGAAAAATATACCCCCATCTGTATTACCAAATTTTTATGGCATGGCATCTGAAGACGTTGATTCATTTTTATTTGAATTTGATATAGTATGTCGAACCTAAAGATGATGCACCAGACTTAGACTCTTTCCTGCCACATTAAAAGCATCAACACTTAGGTGGTTTATGGGATTAGGTGAACATGCAGTGACTAATTGGGATGGTATGAGGAAAATATTCTTAAAAAGTATCAAACTTACTGTCGATCAAAATATTCCAAAGATGAAATTTTTAGAATGAATCAACAAGAAGATGAAACCTTAGAAGAATACTTGGAAATATTTGTGTATAATCTACAAAAATCAAAGCATAGAACCATGTATATTGATATTATTTGAACAATATTCTTAAAAGGCATCCAAGAAGAATATTTAGATGACCTTGACCTAATGGGTGAAGGTGATATCTCTCATTTACCCTTTGATGAGATTGCAGACTTGTGTGAAAAGTATTCTAGAAGTAAAGCAAGGAATGGAAAAATAACTATGACATCTAAAGCCACTAAATCTGCCACAACAAGTGTTACAAGAGCTGAAATAGGCAACCTATTTGAAGACTTTAAAACAGACCTTTTAAGAAACTTGGGAAATCAAATAGATATGCTAAAAAAAAAGAAGAAACAAGAAGAAGAAGACCAATTGATGGCTGTGTTCTGTCCAAAATGCAGAAAAAAAACATGCTTTAAAGGAATGTCCTTTAGAAAGTGTTTAGGTTTGTGCATTTTGTACAGAAAATCATGACATTTTTAATTGTTCTAAGATGAAGGTTTTGCAGAATTACAATTTGGAAGAAAATGCAGAAATGGAGAACTTATATCACATGGGAGCTAGAATATCATGGCAAATGAGACCTCCAGGTATGTTTCAAACTCCAAATTCACAATTTCCTGCACATTATGAAATGCCTATTCAAAATTCTTGGAACATTCCTATGCCTTGGAAAAATTGGTCTAATCAGTAGCAACAATCTTATCCACAACAAGGATGGAGAGGATATTCATATCCTCAACAACAAATTCCTTCACAATATCCCCATCCATATCAAAAATACCCTCAACAGTAATACCCTCAACAACCAGTTGTTTATCAACCAAAAATCCTCAACAAACAATAACTGATCCTCCACCAATAAATTCACCACCATTACAACTACCTTCTAACCAGCCTCCTAGACCTACTCAAATACCTGCTCAACCTGTAGCTAACCCAAATAACAGAGTAGACAGACCAACATATAGTGTAGATGAGGGAACATCTTACCCAATTCTACCTCTGCAAAACATTGAGCTTAGGTCTGGTCAAAATCTCCAAACAGAACCTCCAGCAGCTACAAAGAAAAATTAAAACAAGAATGATGAACATAAACTTCCAATTCAAAACAAACAAGATGATGAAATTCAAAACAAACAAATGCAAACCATGCATCCACGTCCTTTTCCTGAGAGATTAATCCAAGAAAAATTATCAATGCCCTTACCTCAATTTGATATTCTAGATGAATTAAGGAATGTCTATGTGAAAATTCCATTACTTCAGGTAATAAAAGACATTCCAATTTACACCAAAGCTATTAAAGAATTATGTCTTAAAATCCTGCAAAGAAAATATTTGATTCACAAACCATTCATGTCATTGGAAATTTAGTTGGCCTCATGTCAAATGTTATTTCAATGGAGAAGTATGTTGACCCTGGTATCCCTAGGGTTACCACAATCATTAAAAAAATTCTCATTCCAAATACCTTGATTGATCTTGGAGCTGCCATAAATGTGATGACACTCGAAACAATGAAAACATTACAGCTCACAGACTTACAATTAACATGAATTATCCTAGAATTAGCTGATAGATCCAAAGTCATTCCTGAAGGGATATTGGAAGACATAATTGTCTCAGTAGACTCTTGGGAGTACCCAGTAGATTTTCTAGTACTCTAGCCAAAGTCCAATTTAAGAGGACATCCTATCATACTTGGCAGGCCATGGTTGGCAACTACTGATGCATTTATTGGGTGTAGATCAGGAAACATGACAATTTCCAGAGGGACAGAAAGAAAACAACTTACCCTATACCCATCAGCACAATCTCCAGCAATAGCTCATAACCTATGGCTTGATGACAGATGTAATGACAAAGAAGAATTTCACTCTGTTTTAAGCATTAACCAAATCTATGATTTTGAAGAAGATAATAATGAAGATTTGGTGGAATTGTTTATTTCTCAACCTGATATTTTAGAGGAATTGAGAAATGAACAATATAGTGCTGCATATCAACTACTAGCACAATGTTTCCAGGAAACTTGTACCATCCATTCTCTACTAACATTATTTGAAGAGATTTTTCCTATTCATTCCATGACAAACACATAAAGAAAAACCATAGAGATCAGTCCAGGAAAAACATTAAACATTGGAACACTCCTAGACTCATCTCAGGAACAAAAGTTGATTGAATTATTGACAAAATACCAAAAGGAATTTTCTTGGGACTATACTGATATGCAGGGAATTCACCCAGAAACTTGCACTCACCATATTTACACAGACACTAATATAAGACCAGTGAGTCAGCCACAAATAAGGATGAACCCTATGCTTCAGGAAATTGTAAGAGATGAATTGCAAAAGTTACTGAAGGTCAATTTCATTTACCCCATCTCTGACAGCCAGTGGGTATCTCCATTAGTGATAGTACCCAAGAAAAATGGTAAGTGGAGAATTTGTGTTGATTATAGAGATATCAATAAAGCAACCCTTAAAGACTATTTTCCATTGCCATTTATTGACCAAGTTTTGGACACATTAGCTGGGAAATCATCATTTTCCTTCCTTGATGGTTTCAGTGGTTATAACCAGATCATAATAGCCTTAGAGGATCAGGATAAAACAACTTTTACTTGCCCCTGGTGCACATATGCTTACAATATTTTACCGTTCGGATTGTGTAATGCTCCAACAAAATTTCAGAGAGCAATATTAGCTATTTTTGCTGATCTAGTTCATGATTGTGTTGAAGTATATATGGATGACTTTTCAATATATGGCAACTCTTTTGATCATTCATTGCAAAACCTTGAGAAAGTTCTGAAAAGGTGTATAGAAGCCAATTTATCCCTAAGTAATGAATAATGTTATATGATGTTAAATGAAGGGGTAGTATTGGGCCATTATGTTTCTTCAGAAGGAATCAAAGTAGATCAATCCAAAATCCAAATTATTGTTAATCTTCCAGTACCAAAAACTCAAAAAGATGTGAGAAGCTTTCTTGGTTTTGCAAGTTATTAGAGGAGATTTATTGAACACTTTAGTAAGATAGCTTTGCCTTTGTTTAAGCTTCTTGCAAAAGATGTATCTTTCAATTGGAATGATAATTTTCAAACAACTTTTGAAAAACTTAAAGAGAAATTATCCACTACTCCAGTTCTAAAAGGACCTAATTGGAATCTACCTTTCCACATCACCACTGATGCATCTCATATAGTAATAGGTGCTTCATTAGGACAAAAAGAAGAATCTTTAAGTTTTGCCATTTATTTCATCAGTAATAATCTGACACCTGCAGAACTCAACTACACAGTCACTGAGAAGGAAATTCTTGCAATTATACATGTTGTGAACAAATTTCATCATTACATAACTGGTTATGAAGTCTTTATTCATCCTGATCAATCTGCCATTAGGTAATTAATGAATAAACCCATAACTAATGGTAGAGTCACCAGATGGTTACTATTATTACAAGAATTTAATGTTACAGTGCTGGATAGACCAGGTAAAGAAAACCAGGTGGCAGACTTCTTTTCTAGACTCTAGAATCCAGGTGAAGTTGTTCAAGTAGAAGATTCTTTCCATGATGAAAATTTATTTGCAATTTCAATATTGAATCCATGGTATGCTAATTTAGCTAATTATCTCTCAACAGGAAATATACCTCCATCCTTCAGTTCAAAGGAGAAGAAAAGACTAATCAAGAAAAGTTTCAGATACTCATGGGTTAATGGAGACTTGTTTTATACTGGTTATGATATGATTATTAGGAGATGCATAAGAGATGATGAAATTCTTGATATATTAAAATCTTTCCATGATGAACCTTGTGGTGGCCATTTTGCAGCTAAAAGAATAACATTCAAAATACTCAGTCTTGGTTATTATTGGCCATCAATTTTTAAAGATTCAAAGAAATATGTAAGAAGTTGTGACAGTTGCCAACGCATGGGCAGACCAACTACCTCAGATCAGATGCCACTACAACCTCAAGTACATCTAGAGCCATTTGAAAAATGATACTCATTTTCAGAAAAACAAGAGAGGAACATGTCTTGCATGTGAAAAGGGTGTTGGATGTTTTGATGAAAGAGAAATTATTTCTTAATATGTCAAAGTGTGAATTCAGAAATACTTCTCTAGTTTATTTGGGACACGTTGTAGAAGGAGGTGAGTTGAGAATTGATCCTTATAAAATGAAAGCCATTGTCAATTTCCCCACTACAAAAACAGTAACCGAGGTAAGAATTTTCTTAGGCACAACTTAGTATTGGAGAAATTTTATTGCTAACTTTTCTGCCATATCAACTTCTATGCATGCAGTGACAAGTGTGAAGAAAGGCTTCCAATGGGGATGCAAACAAAAATAAGATTTTGAAGCTTTAAAAGACAATATCAGTTCAGCTCCAATCATTCTATTACTGAATTTGAGACAACCATTCAAGATACAAACTGATGCTAGTGATTATGCCATGGGCGCAATACTTTTGCATCATGGTAAGCCTATCACTTTTCATTCTCAAACATTCAATGGTGTTGTAACTAATTATCCTACATATGAAAAATAACTATATGTGTTGGTACAAAGTGTCAAGAAGTGGAAACACTACTTGATGGGTAAAGAGATGATTATACATACCGATCACCAACCATTACAGTACTTGTAGTCGCAAAGAAAATTGCAACAATCACAACATTTCAGGTGGATGGGGTTTCTTCAACAATTTCACTTGGTTATAAGGTATAAGAAATTTATTTTCAATAAATTTAATGATATGATTTCAAGGCCATTTATAAGTTCTTCTACTTTACTTAGAAATGATTTTATTGTACATGAGAGTTACATAGAACAATATGCACATGATGCTGATTTTCAAGATGTGTATGCTAGTTTGAGTGAAGGGAATCAAGTTGAGAAAAATGATTATTACATGCATAACAATTTTCTATTTAATTTGGGTAAGTTGTGTATACCACACGGAGAGAGGCTTAGTGTCATGAGAGAGGCTCATTCATCTCTTATTGCTGGACACTTTGGGGTAAGCAAAACAGTGGTGCATTTATAGAGGTATTGCAATTGGCCTCACATGATAGATAGTGTGTCATGTTTTATAAGAGGTTGTTCTATGTGTGCCACAAGCAAGCCTAGAAATAGGAAGCTTGGGTGGTACACGCCACTACCGGTACCATCAAGGCCATGGGAGAGTGTCTCCATGGAATTTATTGGAGGTCTACCTATGTCAAGAAAACAACATGATCATCTTTATGTAGTTGTGGATAGATTCAATAAAATGTGCATACTTATGCCATGTAAGAAAACCATTACTTATGAATAAACTGCTGAACTTTATTTTCAACATGTGTGGGTTCACTATGGATTTCCAACTTCTATTGTTAGTGGCAGGGATTCCAGGTTCATTGGGAATTTTTGGTCCAATCTTTGGAAGATGATGGACAAAAAGTTGAAAAAGTGTACTTCTTTCAATCCACAAATTGATGGACAAAATGAGGTGGTGAACAGAACCATTGTGCATCTATTGAGAGGATATTGCAGCAAACATAAAAATTTGTGGAATGAAAAACTGCATTATATTCTACACGCTTACAATTGGGCAAAGCACTCTTCTACAAATACTTCACCTTTTGAAGCCTTCTTTGGGTATTTGCCGAAATTGCCATTAGACTTCATCTTTGAGAAGGATGTTGCAATTAATGGACATAAGTGATATTGAAAAGGCTCGAAAGTTCATTGAGAAAATTCATATTATTCATCAACAAGTTCAAGAACAACTTGAGAAGAGTCAAAGAAAATACAAGGAGAGGCATGAAAAACATAGAGTTGATCACGAGTTTCAAGAAGGATATGAGGTATGGTTGCACATAAGCAAAGAAAGGATGCAAGGAGAAGGTAAAAAATCAAGCCCATCCACTATGGTCCATTCAAGATCATTAAGCAAGCTGGTAATAATGCATTTCAACTTGACTTGCCTTCATATATGCAAATGTATTCAGTTGTCAATGTCGAAAATTTACATTTGTATGAGCCTCCTTTGGTTGATGATCAAGGGAGTGATGTTCAGTTGTCGTCTATAGAAGATTTCTCTCCAGAATTTCTCGATGAGCTCAAGGAGGATACCATCCTTGATAGGAGGACACATTTCTAAGAGGGGAAGTGTCCATTACCTTTTATTTGGGTTCAAGAGCAGTAAACCAAGTACGGAAAGGTGGATGAAAGTTGAAAAGTTGAGGGAGTTGTACCCTCATCTTTTGAATAGGTAATTAAAGTCTTTTGGGGTCCAAAAGCTTGCCAATGTGGAGGTGTGATTAGGAGATCATGTATTTTGCTCAAAATTTAAATTGCTCAAAACTATACCGAACCTAAGAGACTCGATAAATCTCGTCGTTGTGATTCTGGCGTCGCAAACGGTTCGAAAAACAGATTTCCTATGAGGAAGATATCGTGTTCTGATCGTTTTCCTAAACAAATAAAGTTTTGTGACGGCAGCAGCTAGGATGTCAAGTAAACATGCATGTATAGTCAGCAAGGGTGGTATATTCTCAGAATATTATGTTTTCTCAAATCCAATCAGACTTCGCCATGTGTTTGTTTCTGGGTCGTTGATGGTTTGTACGAATATTAGTGAGGGTTGTTGGATGGGTGACACGTGGCCAGCCTAGAGGCTGCCACGTGTGCCATGGACGATTGTGAAAAATTTTGGTGGAGTCCAGGGGGGTCGACCCCGTGACCTCCAACGCACCAGCACAAACCTCAACAAATTCTTCTATATGGTGATCCTTACCCCTATAGGGCACCAATTATATTTAAATGTTAATATTTTTTCATATGGGGGGGGACCACTGATGGTGCCAACTTGCCTGCGGCCCCATTGAAAATGGTCACATGTTAAAGTTTCTTAAATCACGACATATATTACGGCCTGACAGTTCCTTAACCGTGACACTCCAGTGGCAGTCAACAACTGTGTCACATGCGAAACATTTAAACGCAACATTTAAACTAATGGTTCCAAGCCACAATTTTTGGCAGTAAGCATTGTCACATGTGCGTTTAAAATGGTATTTTATACGGAGGTTTTGGAACTATGTTGTTTATGGTTCCGCTCCAATTTTTTCAATTTTTAAATGTTAGACCACAGTGTAAGGGGTTCGGCTTGTGACCACCCCACCCCTAACCACAAATGTTTAATGCGGCGGTTAGTTGTTTGGCGAAGTTAATAGCACGCCATCCAAAAAGGCGCATATCTACTATTTTAACTACAGGTAACTGCAATTGTAGCTGTTATTGGTAAAAAGCTTTTGGAGGTCAATTTTAGACCAATTTGGGTGAAACAAGAGTCTATATAGAATAATTTGAGTATTCTGTAGCCACTATTGCAGAGAAAACATCCATTAGAGGCATGTCAAAATATGTATTATACATTTTGAGCATAATGACAAAGCAGGACATGCCATTGGGAGTTGTACCAGCAGATGTAGCTGAGGGGTGAACGGTTGTTGGTACCATTTCATGACCTATTCTTTCACCTAAAGCTTGATTTTATCCATTATATTTCCTCATTTAACCTTCCTAAATCCCTCATATTCCTTTGAAATTGATCAATGTGATGTTATTATTGTTATTTTTACATTGGAATTAATTTTAGGAATTTTTGTATTAAAACTAGGATTTTTCAGAAAATTACAGGTTCTTGTAACTTCCTGTAATGGCTTTATGTTCTGACACATTGCATGACAGGATGGAAAAATCGAATACTGAGGGCTTATACCTGAATGTACAAGGATGGTGAAAAATATATCCACCTCCAGATTCGAAGTCCATAGGTGGCTGGTCAACGCTGGTCAACCTTAGCCATTTCAGCAGAAAATCATGAGCAATTAATGAACAGACTTGATATTTTGCTTGTAAAAAGCAATCTGAACTAATTCGACTCCTTTGGGAGATTATTTAGGATTTTGAGGAATAGGAATAACCTCTTTTTGTTATGTAATTCAATAATAAATAGTTAGAAGAAAAATGTTGAAGGCTAGACAGAAGACATGAGACAATCTGTGACAAGCTTCAAATTTTGGTTTATGTAATTAGTTTTCAGAGTTAATACAAAGATCCAGTTCTTCATGGTGTTATAGTTCATCATTTTCTACATTTGAGTTATCTCAAGTGTACTTGCAACGTGTGGAGGGCCCCCACTATAGCGCTAGTACACTTTCTTTGTGTATTTCATTTACATTTGCATATTCAGATCTGATAGTACAGTTTTACTTAATTTTTATGCTGCAAGTTCATGAATCATAATTCAAAGTTGTGTTTACTATTTCATTTATCATTTATGTTTAATGGTCATGGTTATAATTTCAAAATTCAACTAGTAGTTTAATGAATGAACCTTATAAGAGGATTTGACTATTGGTTGACTTCAAGATTATTGCCTTGCTTTCTGTCTTGAATGAGTATGATTGATGAGTGTTTTGGTTTAAGACTTAGAACAGATAATTTATTTCAGTGTGTTAATCTAAGAATTTGGAAGAGGTTCTATGAATTAAGTCCTTGTAAGAGGACTAGAATCTCAGACAAACCATAAAAACTTTGTTTTTAGAAGATTAGATTTGTTTTGTTTTAGAAGGTTTTCAAGTGTGGAAGGAGACAAAGAACAATATTTTGTAAGAAAGTATTGAATCCCAACACACTAAACTCTCATTTATGAAAACAAATCTTTCTAGATCTATATATTTTAGATAAGTACCTCTATGTGTACCTACTCGGATTGACAAGAAATTAAAGTGTAATCTACACTAGCAGATTGGACCAAACATTTGGTGTCGTTGCCGGGGAGGTGCAACTAGAAGGATTTAAAATAAAAATAAAAATACAAAAACAAATCTAAAAACAAAACAAAACAAAAATGTAGACTTAGTTTCAATTCTTCATTTTGTTAAGCCATGAGTCCTTATGTCTAGAACTAGGGATAAAAAAGGCAGATTTATAAAAACTCCCCATCCGAAAACTAACCTACCATTGGGAGCAGAATCTTTAGAGAAGGTTGCATTTACAACACCATCTAGAAAGGTTATTATAGAAGAACTTGAGGAAAAACAAAAATCAGGCCAGAGACTTACTCTTATTGAAAGACAAACCCTATTATCTTATGAAGCAAAGAGGAAACATCTACCTGAATCTTCTATAGTAAAACAAAATAGTAAAAGAACTCAACAAACTCTTTTTGACCCTGAAAAGTCTCAAGAGGAAGAGAAATTATAAGAACAAACTCTCTTTGAACAAATTGACGCTGAGCAGGAGGAATCAGAAGAACAACTTATCAAAATGACTGAGGAAGGAGGAGCATCAACAAGAGGACCTACTGCAGAACAACTTAGAGAATATGAGAGACAATAAGAAGAAAGGAGAAGACAAAGAGAACTTGAACAAAAACAAATAAATGATCAAAATCAAAACCCAAGAGAGGAAGAGGAGTCAAGATTTAAATTTCCTATTCAAGAAGAAAACAATGATGAAGAAATTAAAATGAAAAATCTACCCCCATCTGTATTGCCAAATTTTTATGGCATGGCATCTGAAGACCCTGGTTCATTTTTATTTGAATTTGATATAGTATGTCGAACCTATGGGTACACAGATGATGCACATAGACTTAGACTCTTTCCTGCCACATTAAAAGCATCAACACTTAGGTGGTTTATGGGATTAGGTGAACATGTAGTGACTAATTGGAATGGTATGAGGAAAATATTTTTGAAAATTTATCAACCTTACTGTCGATCAAAGGATTCCAAAGATGACATTTTTAGAATGAATCAACAAGAAGATGAAACGTTACAAGAATACTTGGAAAGATTTGTATACAATCTGCAAAAATCAAAGCATAGAACCATGTCTAATGATCTTATTCGAACAATATTCTTAAAAGGTATCAGAGAAGAATATTTAGATGACCTTAACCTAATGGGTAAAGGTGATATCTCTACTCTATCCTATGATGAGATTGCAGACTTGTGTGAAAAGTATTCTAGAAGTAAAGCAAGGAATGGAAAAAGAAATATGACATCTAAAGCCACTAAATCTGCCACAACAAGTGTTACAAGGGCCGAAATAGGTAACGTATTTGAAGAATTTAAAATAGACCTATTAAGCACCCTGGGAAATCAAATAGACACATTAAAAACAAAGAAAAGACAAGAAGAAGAAGACCAATTGATGGATGTATTATGTCCAAAATGCAGAAAAAAACATGCTTTGAAGGAGTGTCCTTCAGAAAATATTCAATTTTGTGCATTTTGTACGGAAAATCGTGATATTTTTAATTGTTCTAAGATGAAGGTTTTGCAGAATTATAATTTGGAAGCTAATGCAGAAATGGAGAACTTATATCTCATGGGATCTAGAAGACCATGGCAAATGAGACCTCCAGGTATGTTTCAAACTCCAAATTTACAATTTCCTGCAAAATATCAAATACCTATTCAAAATTCTTGGAACATTCCTATGCCTTGGAAAAATTGGTCTAATCAATAGCAACAAGCTTATCCACAACAAGGATGGAAAGGATATCCATATCCTCAACAACTTCCTTCACAATATCCTCAACCATATCAGCCATATCCTCAATACCCTCAACAATATCCTCAACAACTAGTTTTTTATCAACCACAAAATACTAAATAGACATTAACTTCTCCTCCACCAATAAATCCAGCACAACTACAACTACCCTCTAACCAGCCTCCTAGACCTACTCAAATACCTGCTCAACCTGTAGCCAACCCAAATAATAGAGCAAAAAGACCATCATATAGTGTAGAAGAGGGGACATCTTACCCCATTCTACCTCTGCAAAACATTGAGCTTAGGTCTGGTAGAATAATCCAAACAGAACCTCCAACAGCTACAAAGCAAAAAGAAAACAAGGATGATGAACTTCCAAGCAAACAAGATGATGAAATACAAAACAAACAAATGCAAAAAATGAATCCACCTCCTTTTCCTGAGAGATTGATCCAAGAAAAACTACCAATGTCTTTGCCTCAATTTGATGTCCTAGATGAATTAAGGAATGTTTATGTGAAAATTCCATTACTACAGGCAACAAAATACATTCCAATTTACACCAAAGCCATTAAAGAGTTATGTCTCAAAAAGCCTGCAAAGAAAAGATTTGATTCATGAACCATTCATGTCATTGGAAATTTAGCTGGCCTTATGACAAATACTATTTCAATGGAGGAGTACGTTGATCCTGGTATCCCTAGAGTTACCACAATCATTAACAACATTTCCATTCCAAATACCTTAATTGATCTTGGAGGTGCCATCAATGTGATGACACTGGAAACAATGAAAACACTACAACTCACAAATTTGCAATTAACACCAATTGTCCTGGAATTAGCTGATAGATCCAAACTCATTCCTAAAGGGATATTGGAAGCTATAATTGTCTCAGTAGACTCTTGGGAGTATCCAGTAGACTTCCTAGTACTCCAAGCAAAGTCCAATTTAGGGGGACATCCTATCATACTTGGCAGGCCATGGTTGGCAACTGCTGATGCATTCATTGGGTGTAGATCTGGCAACATGACCATTTCTAGAGGGACAGAAATAAAACAACTTACCTTATACCCATCAGCAAAATCTCTAGCAATAGCTCATAACCTATGGCTTGATGACAAATATAATGACAAAGAGGAAGTTCACTCTGTTTTGAGCATTAATCAAATCTATGATTTTCAAGAAGATAACAATGAAGATTTGGTAGAATTGTTTATTTCTCAACCTGATATTTCAGAGGAATTAAGAAATGAACAATATAATGTTGCAGATCAACTACTAGATAAATGCTTTTAGGAAACTTGTACCATACATTCTCTACAAACATTGTTTGAAGACATTTTTCCTATTCATTCCATGACAAACACACAAAGCAAGACCATAGAGATTAGTCCAGGAAAAACATTAAACATTGGAACACTCCTAGATTCATCTCAGGAACAAAAGTTGATTGAATTATTGAAAAAATACCAAAAGGAATTTTCTTGGGACTATACTGATATGCAGGGAATCCACCCAGAAACTTGCACTCACCATATTTACACAGATGCTAATATAAGACCAGTGAGGCAGCCATAGAGAAGGATGAACCCTATGCTTCAAGAAATTCTAAGAGATGAATTGAAAAATTTACTGAAGTTCAATTTCATTTACCCCATCTCTGACATCCAGTGAGTGTCTCCTTTAGTGATAGTACCCAAGAAAAATGGTAAGTGGAGAATCTGTGATGATTACAGAGAGCTCAATAAAGCAACCCTTAAAGACTATTTTCCTTTGCCATTTATTGACCAAGTTTTGGACACATTAGCTGGGAAATCATCATTTTCCTTCCTTGACGGTTTCATTTGTTATAACCAGATCATAATAGCCTTAGAAGACCAAGACAAAACAACTTTTACTTGCCCTTGGGGCACATATGCTTACAATTTTTTACCATTTGGATTGTGTAATGCTCCAGCAACATTTTAGAGAGTAGTATTAGCTATTTTTGCTAATCTAGTTCATGAGTGTGTTGAAGTATATATGGATGAATTCTCAGTATATGGTAACTCTTTTGATCAATCATTGCAAAACCTTGAGAAAGTTCTGAAAAGATGTATAGAAACCAATTTATCCCTAAGTAATGAAAAGTGTTATATGATGTTGAATGAAGGGGTAGTATTGGGTCATTATGTTTCTTCAAAAGGAATCAAAGTAGATCAATCAAAAATTCAAATTATTGTTAATCTACCAGTACCAAAAACTTAAAAAGATGTGAGAAGCTTTCTTGGCTATGCAAGTTATTACAGGAGATTTATTGAACATTTTAGTAAGATATCTTTGCCTTTGTTTAAGCTTCTTGCAAAAGATGTATCTTTCAATTGGAATGGAAATTGTCAAGTAGCTTTTGAAAAACTTAAAGAGAAATTATCCACTACTCCAGTTCTAAAAGGTCGTAATTGGAATCTACCCTTCCATATCACCACTGATGCATCTCATACAACAATAGGTGCTTCATTAGGACAAAAAGAAGAATCTTTAAGTTATGCCATTTATTTCATCAGTAAGAATCTAACACCTGTAGAAATTAACTACACAGTAACTGAGAAGGAAATGCTTGCAATTATACATGGTGTGAACAAATTTCGTCATTACATAACTGGTTATGAAGTCTTTATTCATACTAATCACTCTTCCTTTAGGTATTTAATGAATAAACCCATAACTATTGGTAGAGTCACATGATTGTTACTATTATTACAGGAATTTAATGTTACAGTGTTGGACAGAACAGGTAAAGAAAACCAGGTGGCAGACTTCTTTTCTAGACTCCACAATCCAGGTGAAGTTGTTCCAGTTGAAGATTCTTATCTTGATGAAAATTTATTTGCAATTTCAATATTGAATCCATGGTATGCTAACTTAGCTAATTATCTCTCAATAGGAAAAATACCTCCATCCTTCAGTTCAAAGGAGAAGAAAAGACTAATCAAGCAAAGTGCCAGATACTCATGGGTTAATGGAGATTTGTTTTATACTGGTTATGATATGATTATTAGGAGATGCATAAGAGATGATGAAATTCTTGATATATTAAAATCTTTCCATGATGAACCTTGTGGTGGTCATTTTGCAGCTAAAAGAATAGCATTCAAAAAGACTGCATTAAAACCAAACAAAGACTCTTTGAGTGGTTGGTTATGCCATTTGGTTTGTGTAATGCACTACCAACTTTAATGTGTGTTATTGATAATGTTTTGCGTCCATTTATTGATGAATTTGTGATTGTGTATTTATATGATATACTCATTTTCAGAAAAACAAGAGAGGAACATGTCTTGCATGTGAAAAGGGTGTTGGATGTTTTGATGAAAGAGAAATTATTTCTTAAGATGTCAAAGTGTGAATTCAGAAATACTTCTCTAGTTTATTTGGGACACATTGTAGAAGGAGGTGAGTTGAGAATTGATCCTTATAAAATGAAAGCCATTGTCAATTTCCCCACTACAAAAACAGTAACCGAGGTAAGAATTTTCTTAGGCACAACTTAGTATTGGAGAAATTTTATTGCTAACTTTTCTGCCATATCAACTTCTATGCATGCAGTGACAAGTGTGAAGAAAGGCTTCCAATGGGGATGCAAACAAAAATAAGATTTTGAAGCTTTAAAAGACAATATCAGTTCAGCTCCAATCATTCTATTACTGAATTTGAGACAACCATTCAAGATACAAACTGATGCTAGTGATTATGCCATGGGCGCAATACTTTTGCATCATGGTAAGCCTATCACTTTTCATTCTCAAACATTCAATGGTGTTGTAACTAATTATCCTACATATGAAAAATAACTATATGTGTTGGTACAAAGTGTCAAGAAGTGGAAACACTACTTGATGGGTAAAGAGATGATTATACATACCGATCACCAACCATTACAGTACTTGTAGTCGCAAAGAAAATTGCAACAATCACAACATTTCAGGTGGATGGGGTTTCTTCAACAATTTCACTTGGTTATAAGGTATAAGAAATTTATTTTCAATAAATTTAATGATATGATTTCAAGGCCATTTATAAGTTCTTCTACTTTACTTAGAAATGATTTTATTGTACATGAGAGTTACATAGAACAATATGCACATGATGCTGATTTTCAAGATGTGTATGCTAGTTTGAGTGAAGGGAATCAAGTTGAGAAAAATGATTATTACATGCATAACAATTTTCTATTTAATTTGGGTAAGTTGTGTATACCACACGGAGAGAGGCTTAGTGTCATGAGAGAGGCTCATTCATCTCTTATTGCTGGACACTTTGGGGTAAGCAAAACAGTGGTGCATTTATAGAGGTATTGCAATTGGCCTCACATGATAGATAGTGTGTCATGTTTTATAAGAGGTTGTTCTATGTGTGCCACAAGCAAGCCTAGAAATAGGAAGCTTGGGTGGTACACGCCACTACCGGTACCATCAAGGCCATGGGAGAGTGTCTCCATGGAATTTATTGGAGGTCTACCTATGTCAAGAAAACAACATGATCATCTTTATGTAGTTGTGGATAGATTCAATAAAATGTGCATACTTATGCCATGTAAGAAAACCATTACTTATGAATAAACTGCTGAACTTTATTTTCAACATGTGTGGGTTCACTATGGATTTCCAACTTCTATTGTTAGTGGCAGGGATTCCAGGTTCATTGGGAATTTTTGGTCCAATCTTTGGAAGATGATGGACAAAAAGTTGAAAAAGTGTACTTCTTTCAATCCACAAATTGATGGACAAAATGAGGTGGTGAACAGAACCATTGTGCATCTATTGAGAGGATATTGCAGCAAACATAAAAATTTGTGGAATGAAAAACTGCATTATATTCTACACGCTTGCAATTGGGCAAAGCACTCTTCTACAAATACTTCACCTTTTGAAGCCTTCTTTGGGTATTTGCCGAAATTGCCATTAGACTTCATCTTTGAGAAGGATGTTGCAATTAATGGACATAAGTGATATTGAAAAGGCTCGAAAGTTCATTGAGAAAATTCATATTATTCATCAACAAGTTCAAGAACAACTTGAGAAGAGTCAAAGAAAATACAAGGAGAGGCATGAAAAACATAGAGTTGATCACGAGTTTCAAGAAGGATATGAGGTATGGTTGCACATAAGCAAAGAAAGGATGCAAGGAGAAGGTAAAAAATCAAGCCCATCCACTATGGTCCATTCAAGATCATTAAGCAAGCTGGTAATAATGCATTTCAACTTGACTTGCCTTCATATATGCAAATGTATTCAGTTGTCAATGTCGAAAATTTACATTTGTATGAGCCTCCTTTGGTTGATGATCAAGGGAGTGATGTTCAGTTGTCGTCTATAGAAGATTTCTCTCCAGAATTTCTCGATGAGCTCAAGGAGGATACCATCCTTGATAGGAGGACACATTTCTAAGAGGGGAAGTGTCGATTACCTTTGATTTGGGCTCAAGAGCAGTAAACCAAGTACGGAAAGGTGGATGAAAGTGAAAAGTTGAGGGAGTTGTACCCTCATCTTTTGAATAGGTAATTAAAGTCTTTTGGGGTCCAAAAGCTTGCCAATGTGGAGGTGTGATCAGGAGATCATGTATTTTGCTCAAAATTTAAATTTCTCAAAATTATACCAAACCTAAGAGACTCGATAAATCTCGTCGTTGTGATTCTGGCGTCGCAAACGGTTCGAAAAACCGATTTCCTATGAGGAAGATATCGTGTTCTGATCGTTTTCCTAAACAAATAAAGTTTTGTGACGGCAGCAGCTAGGATGTCAAGTAAACATGCATGTATAGTCAGCAAGGGTGGTATATTCTCAGAATATTATGTTTTCTCAAATCCAATCAGACTTCGCCATGTGTTTGTTTCTGGGTCGTTGATGGTTTGTACGATATTAGTGAGGGTTGTTGGATGGGTGACACGTGGCCAGCCTAGAGGCTGCCACGTGTGCCATGGACCATTGTGAAAAATTTTGGTGGAGTCCAGGCGGGTCGACCCCGTGACCTCCAACGCACCAGCACAAACCTCAACCAAGTCTTCTATACAGTGATCCTTACCCCTATAGGGCACCAATTATATTTAAATGTTAATATTTTTTCATATGGGGGGGGACCACTGATGGTCCCAACCTGCCTACGGCCCCATTGAAAATGGTCACATGTTAAAGTTTCTTAAATCGCGACATATATTACGGCCTGACAGTTCCTTAACCGTGACACTCCAGTGGCAGTCAACAACTGTGTCACATGCGAAACATTTAAACGCAACATTTAAACTAACGGTTCCAAGCCACAATTTTTGGCAGTAAGCATTGTCACATGTGTGTTTAAAATGGTATTTTATACGGAGGTTTTGGAACTATGTTGTTTATGGTTCCGCTCCAATTTTTTCAATTTTTAAATGTTAGACCACAGTGTAAGGGGTTCGGCTTGTGACCACCCCACCCCTAACCACAAATGTTTAATGCGGTGGTTAGTTGTTTGGCGAAGTTAATAGCACGCCATCCAAAAAGGCGCATATCTACTATTTTAACTACAGGTAACTGCAATTGTAGCTGTTATTGGTAAAAAGCTTTTGGAGGTCAATTTTAGACCAATTTGGGTGAAACAAGAGTCTATATAGAATAATTTGAGTACTCTGTAGCCACTATTGCAGAGAAAACATCCATTAGAGGCATGTCAAAATATGTATTATACATTTTGAGCATAATGACAAAGCAGGACATGCCATTGGGAGTTGTACCAGTAGATGTAGCTGAGGGGTGAACTGTTGTTGGTACCATTTCATGACCTATTCTTTCACCTAAAGCTTGATTTTATCCATTATATTTCCTCATTTAACCTTCCTAAATCCCTCATATTCCTTTGAAATTGATCAATGTGATGTTATTATTGTTATTTTTACATTGGAATTAACTTTAGGAATTTTTGTATTAAAACTAGGATTTTTCAGAAAATTACAGGTTCTTGTAACTTCCTATAATGGCTTTTCGTTCTGACACATTGCATGACAGGTTGGCCAAATCGAAGACTGAGGGCTTATTCCTGAATGTAAAAGGATGGTGAAAAATCTATCCACCTCCAAATTCTAAGTCCATAGGTGGCTGGTCAAAGCTGGTCAACCTCAGCCATTTCAGCAGAAAATCATGAGCAATTAATGAACAAACTTGATATTTTTCCTGTAAAAAGGAATCTGAACTAATTCGACTCCTTTGGGAGATTAGTTAGGATTCTGAGGAATAGGAATAGCCTCTTTTTTTTATGTAATTCAATAATAAATAGTTAGAAGAAAAATGTTGAAGGCTAGAGACACAAGACATGAGACAATACGTGACAAGCTTTAAATTTTGGTTTATGTAATTAGTTTTCAGACTTAATACAGAAACTCAGTTCTTCATGGTGTTATAGTTCATCATTTTCTACATCTGAGTTATCTCAAGTGTGCTTGCAACGTGTGGAGGGCCCCCACTACAATGCGGGTACACTTTGTTTGTGTTTTCTATTTACATTTGCATATTCAGATCTAATAGTACATTTCTACTTAATTCTTATACTGCATGTTCATGAATCATAATTCAAATTTTTGTTTACTAATTCATTTATCATTTCTGCTTAATGGTCATGGTTATAATTGCAAAATTCAACTAGTAGTTTAATGAATGAACCTTGTAAGAGGATTTAACTATTAGTTGACTTCAATATTATTACCTTGCTTTATGTTTTGAATAAGTATGATTGATGAGTGTGTTGGTTTGAGACTTAGAAGAGATAATTGATTTTAGTGTGTTAATCCAATAATTTGGAAGAGATTCTGTGAATTGAGTCCTTGTAAAAGGACTAGAATCTTAGACAAACCATAAGAACTCTATTTTTAGGAGATTAGATTTGTTTTATTTAAGGAGGTGTTCAATTGTAGTAGGAGACAAAGAAAAATCTCTTGTAAAAGAGTATTGAATCCTATTTCAACAAACCCTCATTTAGGAAACCAAATCTTTCTAGATCTATATATTTTAGATAAGTACCTCTAAATGTACCTACTCAAATTGATAAGAAATTGAAGCCTAATATACACTAGCAGATTGGCCCAAAGATTTGGCGCCCTTGCCGGGGAGGTGAAACTAGAAGGATTTAAAATAAAAAAAAATACAAAAACAAATCTAAAAAAAAAAACATAGACTTAGTTTCAATTCTTAATTTTGTTAAGCCATGATTCCTTATGTCTAGACCTAGGGATGAAAAAGGCAGATTTATAAAAACCCCCCATCCAAAAACTAACCCACCATTGGGAGTAGAAACTTTAGAGAAGGTTGAGTTTACAACACCAGCTGAAACAGTTACTATAGAATAACTTGAGGAAAAACAAAAATCAGGCCAGAGACTTACTCTTATTGAAAGACAAATCCTATTAGCTTATGAAGCAAAGAGGAAACATCTACCTGAATCTTCTATAGTAAAACAAAGTAGTAAAAGAACTCAACAAACTCTTTTTGACCCTGAAAAGTCTCAAGAGGAAGAGAAATTATAAGAACAACCTCCCTTTGAAAAAATTGACACTGAGCAAGAGGAATCAGAAGAACAACTTATCAAAATTACTGAGGAAGGAGGAGCATCAACAAGAGGACCTACTGCAGAACAACTTAGAGAATATGAGAGACAATAAGAAGAAAGGAGAAGACAAAAAGAACCTGAACAATGACAAAGAGAACTTGAAAAAAAACAAATAAATGATCAAAATAAAAACCCAAGAGAGGAAGAGGAGTCAACATTTAAATTTCCTATTCAAGAAGAAAGCAAAGACGAAGAAATTAAAATGAAAAATATACCCCCATCTGTATTGCCAAATTTTTATGGCATGGCATCTGAAGACCCTGATTCATTTTTATTTGAATTTGATATAGTATGTCGAACCTATGGGTATATATATGATGCACATAGACTTAGACTCTTTCCTGCCACATTAAAAGCATCAACACTTAGGTGGTTTATGGGATTAGGTGAACATGCAGTGACTGATTGGAGTGGTATGAGGAAAATATTTTTGAAAAAGTATCAACCTTACTGTTGATCAAAGGATTCCGAATATGAAATTTTTAGAATGAATCAACAAGAAGATGAAACCTTAGAAGAATACTTGGAAATATTTGTATACAATCTGAAAAAATCAAAGCATAGAACCATGTCTAATGATCTTGTTTGAACAATATTCTTAAAAGGTATCTGAGAAGAATATTTAGATGACCTTAACCTAATGGGTAAAGGTGATATCTCTACTCTATCCTTTTATGAGATTGCAGACTTGTTTGAAAAGTATTCTAGAAGTAAAGCAAGGAATGGAAAAAGAACTATGACATCTAAAGCCACTAAATCTCCCACAACAAGTGTTACAAGGGCCGAAATAGGTAACCTATTTGAAGAATTTAAAATAGACCTGTTAAGCACCTTGGGAAATCAAATAGACACATTAAAAACAAAGAAAATACAAGAAGAAGAAGACCAATTGATGGTTGTGTTATGTCCAAAATGCGGAAAAAAACATGCTTTGAAGGAGTGTCCTTTAGAAAATATTCAGGTTTGTGCATTTTGTATCGAAAATCATGATATTTTTAATTTTTCTAAGATGAAGGTTTTGCAGAATTAAAATTTGGAAGCTAATGCATAAATGGAGAACTTATATCTCATGGGAGCTAGAAGACCATGGAAAATGAGACCTCCAGGTATGTTTCAAACTCCAAATTTACAATTTCCTGCACAATATCATATGCCTATTCAAAATTATTGGAACATTCCTATGCCTTGGAAAAATTGGTCTAATCAGTAGCAACAAGATTATCCATAACAAGGATGGAAAGGATATCCATATCCTGAACAACTTCCTTTACAATATCCTCAACCATATCAGCCATATCCTCAATACCTTGAACAATATCCTCAACAACCAATTGTTTATCAACCACAAAATACTCAACAGACATTAACTTCTCCTCCACCAATAAATCCACCACAACTACAACTACCCTCTAATCAGCCTCCTAGACCTACTCAAATACCTACTCAACCTGTATCCAACCCAAACAATAGAGCAGAAAGACCAGCATATAGTGTAGAAGAGGGGACATATTACCCCATTCTACCTCTGAAAAACATTGAGTTTAGGTCTGGTAGAATTCTCCAAACAGAACCTCCAACAGCTACAAAGAAAAAAGAAAACAAGGATGATGAACTTCCAAGCAAACAAGATGATGAAATACAAAACAAACAAATGCAAAAAATGAATCCACCGCCCTAAGAGATTGATCCAAGCAAAACTACCAATGTCTTTGCCTCAATTTGATGTCCTAAATGAATTAAGGAATGTCTATGTGAAAATTCCATTACTACAGGCAATAAAATACGTTCCAATTTACACCAAAGCCATTAAAGAGTTATGTCTCAAAAAGCCTGCAAAGAAAAGATTTGATTCACAAACCATTCATGTCATTGGAAATTTAGCTAGCCTTATGAAAAATACTATTTCAATGGAGAAGTATGTTGATCCCGGTATCCCTAGAGTTACCACAATCATTAACAACATTTCCATTCCAAATACCTTGATTGATCTTGTAGCTGCCATCAATGTGATGACACTGGAAACAATGAAAACACTACAGCTCACAAATTTGCAATTAACACCAATTGTCCTGGAATTAGCTGATAGATCCAAATTCATTCCTGAAGGGATATTGGAAGATATAATTGTCTTAATAGACTCTTGGGAGTATCCAGTAGACTTCCTATTACTTCAGCCAAAGTCCAATTTAGGGGGACATCCTATCATAATTGGCAGGCCATGGTTGGCAACTGCTGATGCATTCATTGGGTGTAGATCTGGCAACATGACCATTTCTAGAGGGACAGAAAGAAAACAACTTACCTTATACCCATTAGCACAATCTCCAGCAATAGCTCATAACCTATGGCTTGATGAGAAATATAATGACAAAGAGGAAGTTCACTCTGTTTTGAGCATTAACCAAATCTATGATTTTCAAGAAGATAACAATGAAGATTTGGTAGAATTGTTTATTTCTCAACCAAATATTTCAGAGGAATTAAGAAATGAACAATATAATGCTGCAGATCAACTACTAGCACAATTCTTTCAGGAAACTTGTACCATCCAGTCTCTACAAACATTGTTTGAAGACATTTTTCCTATTCATTCCATGACAAACACACAAAGCAAGACCATAGAGATTAGTCCAGGAAAAACATTAAACATTGGAACACTCCTAGATTCATCTCAAGAACACAAGTTGATTGAATTATTGACAAAATACCAAAAGGAATTTGCTTGGGACTATACTGATATGCAGGAAATCCACCCAGAAACATGCACTCACCATATTTACATAGACACTAATATAAGACCAGTGAGGCAGCCACAGAGAAGGATGAAACCTATGCTTTAATAAATTGTAAGAGATGAATTGCAAAATTTATTGAAGGTCAATTTCATTTCCCCATCTTTGACAGCCAGTGGGTGTCTCCTTTAGTGATAGTACCCAAGAAAAATGGTAAGTGGAGAATCTGTGTTGATTATAGAGAGCTCAATAAAGCAACCCTTAAAGACTATTTTCCATTTCCATTTACTAACCAAGTTTTGGACACATTAGCTGGGAAATCATCATTTTCCTTCCTTGACGGTTTCAGTTGTTATAACCAGATCATAATAGCCTTAGAAGACCAAGACAAAACAACTTTTACTTGCCCCTGGGCACATATGCTTACAATGTTTTACCATTTGGATTGTGTAATGCTCCAACAACATTTCAGAGAGCAGTATTAGATATTTTTGCTGATCTAGTTCATTAGTGTGTTGAAGTATATATGGATGACTTCTCAGTATATGGTAACTCTTTTGATCAATCATTTCAAAACCTTGAGAAAGTTCTGAAAAGATGTATAGAAACAAATTTATCCCTAAGTAATGAAAAGCGTTATATGATGTTGAATGAAGGGGTAGTATTGGGTCATTATGTTTCTTCAAAAGGAATCAAAGTAGATCAATCAAAAATTCAAATTATTGTTAATCTACCAGTACCAAAAACTCAAAAACATGTGAGAAGCTTTCTTGGCTATGCAAGTTATTACAGGAGATTTATTGAACATTTTAGTAAGATATCTTTGCCTTTGTTTAAGCTTCTCGAAAAAGATGTATCTTTCAATGGGAATGACAATTGTCAAGCATCTTTTGAAAAACTTAAAGAGAAATTATCCACTATTCCAGTTCGAAAAGGACCTAATTGGAATATACCCTTCCACATCACCACTGATGCATCTCATACAACAATAGGTGCTTCCTTAGGACAAAAAGAAGAATCTTTAAGTTATGCCATTTATTTCATCAGTAAGAATCTAACACCTACAGAAATTAACTACACAGTAACTGAGAAGGAAATTCTTGCAATTATACATGTTGTGAACAAATTCCATCATTACATAATTGGTTATGAAGTCTTTATTCATACTGATCACTCTTCCATTAGGTATTTAATGAATAAACCCATAAATACTGGTAGAGTCACCAGATGGTTACTATTATTACAGGAATTTAATGTTACAGTGTTGGACAGAACAGGTAAAGAAAACCAGGTGGCAGACTTCTTTTCTAGACTCCACAATCCAAGCAAAGTTGTTCCAGTTGAAGATTATTTTCCTGATGAAAATTTATTTGAAATTTCAATATTGAATCCATGGTATGATAACTTAGCTAATTATCTCTCAATAGGAAAAATACCTCCATCCTTCAGTTCAAAGGAGAAGAAAAGACTAATGAAGAAAAGTGCCAGATACTCATGGGTTAATGGAGATTTGTTTTATACTGGTTATGATATGATTATTAGGAGATGCATAAGAGATGATGAAATTCTTGATATATTAAAATCTTGCCATGATGAACCTTGTGGTGGCCATTTTGCAGCTAAAAGAACAACATTCAAAATCCTCAAGCCTGGCTTTATCGTCATCAATTGTCAGAGATTCAAGAAATATGCAAGAAGTTGGGGGATGGGTTTAACAAAAAGGGTAGACCCACTACCTCAAATCATATACCACAACCTCCGTTGTGTAAACTGGGCTTCAAAAATATAATAAAAGATATATCAACGCTCTGTAAATAAGCCACTTCGAGGGGGCAACCTCCAATACATTACATAAATGAACAATTCTTGGATGATACAATTTACAAAACCTCCTTTCTATATATAGGAGTCCATGGGGCCATAATGTAATCCTAGTGGGCCACAATGTAATCCTAGCCGACCTAAAAATAATAATTTGAGGGCACAATAATAACAAAATGGGGGTTACAAGGGTACAATAATAACAATAAGGGGGTTACACTAACAACAATAAGGGACTATACTAGTAATATAGGGACCTAACATGCCCCTCTCCTTCAAAAAAGTGTTGTCCTCAACGCTTGAGTAGCTCTGGGTGCTTCTGTATAAAATTCTCATCATCCCATGTAGAATCTTCAGTGGGTAAGTTCTTCCACTTGATGAGATACTCTGAAATTGATCGATTCCGTAGTTGTCGAGTTCTTGTTTCCATGACCGCTTCTGGTTCCAATATGATTTTTCCTTCCTCATCAAGTTCTGGCAATATTGTTTGAACTGGAAGATTTTCTCCTATAACCTTCTTTAAGCATGAAATATGGAAAACTGGATGTACTCGCGAAGAAGCAGGAAGCTCCAATTTGTATGCCATAGTACCAATCTTTTGCAACACCTTGTAAGGACCATAGTACTTTGGCGATAATTTATTATCCTTCTTAGCTTGCTTGAGGGACATTTGTTTGTATGGTTGTAGCCGTAAAAATACCCAATCTCCTACATCAAAACTTCTCTCACTGCGATGTTGATTTGCCTGTTGTTTCATTTGATTTTGTGCCAAATTCAGGTTATCCTTTAAGAGTTGGAGAACTTCTTGTTGATGCTCGATGTGATCTTCCACTGCTTGAACCTTCGAATTTTCTCTTAAAGATGATGTGATGGATGGTGGATGGTATCCATAAAGTGCCATAAATGGGGTCATTTTTGTTGCAGTATGGAAGGAAGTGTTATACCACCATTCAGCAAGAGGTAACCACTTGACCCATTGTGTTTGTTTATCAGATACAAAAAAACGAAGATATCCTTCCAAACATTTATTTATGATCTCAGTTTGACCATCAGATTGAGGATGATAAGATGAGCTATGAGCTAATTGAGTACCCAAACAAGAAAATAACTCCGTCCAAAAATTTCCCGTAAAATGGGATCTCTGTCGCTCACAATAACCCTTGGGATTCCATGTAGCTTTTGAATTCTATCCACAAATGTAGTAGCAACTGTACTTGCTTTAAATGGATGAGATAATGCACAAAAGTGTGCATACTTGGTAAGTCTATCAACTACCACCATGATGACATTCTTTCCTTCAGATTTAGGTAAACCTGTGATAAAATCCATTGAAATCTCCTCCCAACGCTGACTTGGAATGGATAAAGGTTGTAGAAGTCCCGGGGTCTTAATTGTCTCCACTTTATTCTGCTGGCAAACCAAACATTCCGCCAAAAAATTTTGAATATCAGATTTAAGGCCATCCCAAAAAAATTCTTTCTTCACCCTGTGGTAAGTTTTTAAAAATCCTGAGTGTCCTCCTAAAGGAGAAGTGTGTAATTCCAGAAGAATCTTTTGTTTTAGTTGGGAATTCTTACAAAGATATAAGCGATCTTTGTACCATAAGGAATCATTTTTCCAACCAAATGTATCAGATGTACTAGGATCTTGCTGCAACTTTTGAATGAGTGTCCATACATCTTTGTCCTTCTTCCATTCATCTCTTGCTTCGGTTATCCAATCTAGTTGGATAATAGAAATGGCACAAAGCAATGTTTCCACCTCTTCATTCTTTCTTGAGAGTGCATCTGCAACAACATTAAGCTTTCCTTTTTTGTAGATTATTTCAAACTCATAACCCAACATCTTTGTGACCCATTTTTGCTGCTCTTCTGACGATAGTCTTTGTTCCAAAAAGTGTTTAAGACTATCATGATCGGTTTTTACCTTGAAGTGTCTTCCCATTAGGTAAGTTCGCCATTTCTTTAGTGCATGCAGTATCGCTAACATTTCCTTCTCATAAATAGGTTTATGTAAATACTTTCCTTTGATTGGACGACTTTCAAAAGCAATGGGTCTTCCTTCCTGCATTAAAACTGCACCAATTCCATTTCCTGAGGCATCACATTCCACAATAAAGGTTTTTGTAAAGTCTGGTGTAGCTAAGACCGATGCTAGGCACATTTCCTCTTTAAGACGTTCAAAGGCCTTAGTTGCTTCAGGAGTCCATGAAAATGCATCTTTCTTCAATAATGTTGTTAGAGGTGCTGCTATTCTCCCATAATTCTTAACAAACTTGCGATAATACCCTGTTAACCCGAGAAATCCTCGCAACTTCTTTATGGTCGTGGGGAATTTCCATTCCTTAATGGCTTTAATTTTGTTAGGGTCTACTTTAACACCCTCGTGAGATATAATATGACCCAGATATTCCACCTCTTGTACTCCAAAGAAACATTTGGATGTTTTTGCATATAATTGTTTCTCCTGCAATAGTTTGAGCACCCCGTCAACATGTTCAACATGATCCTTCCAAGACCTGCTGTAGATTAGTATATCATCAAAAAATACTAGCAAAAATTTTCTAAGGAAGGGTTTGAAAATGGAATTCATCAACCCTTAAATGTAGAAGATGCATTGGTAAGGCCAAAAGGCATGACCAAAAATTCATAATGACCCTCATGAGTTTGAAATGTTGTTTTTGGAATATCTTCAGTCTTCATTCTAATTTGATGATATCCTGAACGAAGATCCAACTTGGTAAAGTAAATTGCTCCATGTAATTCATCAATCATAAGAATGGGAAATTTGTCTTTAATGGTGAGCTTATTGAGCTCCCTATAATCCGGAAACATTCGCCATGATCCATCCTTCTTGTGTACCAATACTACAGGAGCAGAGAAAGAACTTTGACTAGGTTGAATTATACCCGCCTCTAACATTTCTACATTCATATGTTCAATTTCGCTCTTTTGGAAGTAAGGATATCTATAAGGCCTGATGTTTGGAGGAACACTTCCTGGAATCAAATGAATAGCATGATCATGATCAAAAATAGGTGGGAGTCCTTTGGGAGTTTCAAACACCTTGGAATGATTGTCCAAGACTTGTTGGAGATCTGCAGAAATAGATGATTCTGATGTCGGAACTTCTAGTGAGCATAATTGTGTAATTACGCCTCGTTTTTCTTTATTTAGCAGCTTTGTCATGACATTAGAGCTTATTATCCTTCCCAGCTTCCCTTCAATACCCCTTAATTCAACTTCCTTTCCTTCTGAGAAAAATTTCAAGAAAAGTTCTTGAAAATTAAAAGCTTCCGTCCCCAAAGATTGTAACCATTGTACTCCTAGTGCAACATCAGCACCTCCCATAGGAATGGAAAGAATTGGACTAGTCAATACATATTCCCCCATGGTTAGCTTGATATTATGGAATTTTCCAAAGAAATTTATAGTTCCTCCATTTTCAACCATCACTTGACATTCTAGTGCTGGGTATAGGAAACAATTTAATTCCTTGGCTACCTTACAATGAATAAAATTATGGGTGCTGTTGTTTAAACTTTAACATTATTCATTGGTTTATTAAAATTTTGACAAGTCATGCATTGAACATTGTATCAAATGGTAAAATACTTCAAAACTTGGTCGAAAAGAAACAAGGTAACGAAAGCCACGTGCATAAAAGCCAAAGGCGGAATTAATACGAAAAGGCTGGAGTATAAAGTGAAAAGGCTAACGGAAACAAAAAAGTGCAAAGAAGTAGTACAAAGAGCACAAAATGCAAATATTAAAATAATTACCACCACGTGAATATGCACACAAGGGAAATTCCGAGGGGGTCGAGCAGCGAGGAAGGGAAGAGACCCATACCCCCGCGGAATTGTGATAGCGTGGTGTGGTGGGGACCCAAGGCTAGAAGGAGGTGGAAGGAGCATGTCGCGTGATAGGGTGATGTGGTGAAATGAAATGTGGACCCTTACAGCTAGTAGGTTATGTATTTAATTCGCTTCGGGGATAATACGTTTCAGGGGTTATACGGCACATGTGGCCAAAGAGGTAAGGTAAGTCCTAGATGAGCTGGTACTCAGGCCCGTACCAGTAGTAAACCCGGCACGCTGTGTTCACCCGTCCCCAAATAACACCCAATCCCTACACGCTGCATGCCCCATTTTCAGTGTCTTTACGACACTTGCCCTACCTATTTCACTTCTACCCCTTCCTGCCTCAGAATTACCAGTCTTCACAGCAGTTTGCCGTAGTTTTCTGCAGTAAAATTCTCAGGTCTTCCGGTCATGGTATATACCAAGTGGGAACAAGTACCGGGTCTACCCAATCATCACCAGACTACCCTCTGTGTCGCTTTCCAAAGAAAATCTACCTCTTGTGTAGGTACTCCGTCCCTTTCAATTCCCTTTGTTTTCCCTTCGTTTTTCTTTTCAGTTTTCATATGTCAGTCATGGGAAGGGGAACACCCAAGAAAAATGAACTGGAGACTCCCCAGGTCCGAGAAACTAGAAACCCTCCCGGGTTTGAGCCTTTCATCGACAAGCAAGCTGGTGTCTGCGACCACCAGTACCCTTTCCCCATTAGTAGTATAAGGCCTGAGATTTTTTCACATCACGTTCATAATAGGGATCAATACCGGGTGGTTGTGTCAGGCTTTTACCACCAGATTACTCCCCCAGTCTTCCCGGTGGTCGAGTTCATCTACTAGCTCAGAGACGCCTACGATGAAGACCGAGGCACGTTTACCTCCGCCCAAGGAAACCAGATTTTCACCCTTTTAGCCCGACATCATCAAGCAAGCCCTTCGTTTTCCCACTAGCATCACCTACACTGCTTTCAGCGACGAAGCTTTAACTTCCCAGTTTACCAAATCGCCATGGGAGCATAAAAAAAGCTTCCCAGAATGGAACTCTTCCCATTAAACCTATTCAAGGAGGAAGTACAACCCATCCTTGCGCTCATTGTGGGTGTGTTAGGTGTAGGCGGGTTGGGGGAAACCTCCAAAGTATGTGTTTTCTTTCTGTGGTTAATGTATCAGAAAGGGGTTGCCCTAGATATCCTGAGTTACTTATCTAACAGCATCCACACCCAGTTCCAAGAACTTCCCGAAACCAGTCATTTTCATTTCTGTTCATTGGTGTTCTATCTTTTCTTGTATCAGCATGCTGATAGTTTCGAGCGTTTGGGCTTGGATAGGGTATACGAGGTCAATTCTCAGCCCCGACCTGTTTTTGACTGGAACTCTGTAGTGCGCCAATTGCCAAAATGGGTGGGTTACTCTAGTTTCCTGAATGATTTCATGTCCATTGCTTACACCATCATTCATGGGTCACCCTCACCTAGGGTTTTTCCTGAAATGAAGAACTGGCTGCAAGATGGTAAAATCCAAAGCACTGGGGACTGGTATCTCTCTGGTAACTATACCGAAATTCGGATCTATGGAGACAAGGTCGCCCCTTACCTGCTAGCGGTTTTTCCCGCCCGAAGATTTTATGCTCTGGAGTATTCGTCAAGCCCTCAAAGCTGACCAGCTCCACTTCGTCCCCGCTAAGAAAGGTTACATACTGAGGCTTCCTACCCAAATCGGCTCGTTCGTCGTGAATTCAAGACATGCCCTTCCCATTGTCGAAAATCTATTGCAGGGTATGGACCTGAGACAGGGGAAGACTTGGGCTTATGATCCCCGAATGATTATTTCAAACAGGAGAAAGAGAAATCGGTCCACACCTTATGTACATGAACCAAGACTATTTATAGAGTGGAAGGCTAACATGGAAATTTGGCCTTTGGTTTCGGAGATGGAGACATATTCATCTGCCACAGGGGAAGAGGAAGGCATCAAAAAAGGAAAGGAAGAGGAAGTCGGTCCTTCAGGAACAGGCTCTCCCTCTCGTAAAAAATAGAAAACAGTCTCAAGTGAAGCCAAAATTATAGGAGAGGAACATCTGCTTGAGCCATTCATACCATATGTGCCACTTGATAGCAGCAAGGCCAGAATCAAAGCCTTGATGGACAGCACCACCTCCTCCGATTTCACTGAGGTTTCATAGGCCATGGGGGACCATACCTCACCGATGGCAGCCGAAAGGATCAAGAAAAATAGTATAATTAGAGATAAATACAAAACTGAGCTGGAGGGGTATGTAGAAAAGTATCACACCAGGATTTCCGCCACCATGAATGTGGATACTAAGCATCTGGTACTCTCTATGGACGAAGCCCTTTTAGACCCTGATATAGGCACCACTAGCTGCCGGGTACTCCAACATGCAATTGACATGACTAAGGTGCCGACAATTGATATGTGTAACCTGTTTCAGGTTGTAGATGATATGCTAAAGGATGAGGTAATGCGAGCTACCATTGCACAGAGGAAACTTGAGAAGAAGCATGAACAGATGAGGAATACCCTGAAGAATGAGCAGGAAAGTGCTCGCGCCCAGGAAAATCAAATACACAGTCTTCAGGATCAAATCAAAAGGAAAGACACTAGGGAAACAAACCCACGGGCCTTTTTAATAGACCAATTATGGAAGGAAGTTACCTCACTGAAAGGAAAAGCCCACATGGCAGCCTCCCAGCATGTGCAGACAGCCGAGTTGGCACAAGTATAGAAAGAGAAAAGGGAATTGGCCGGCACCTTGTCACATGAAATAGAAGAGAAGGAGAGGTTGGCAGGAACAATCGCTACTCTTCAAATTAGGTTGATAGAGCTACCGAACACTCGGGACACGCACAACTGTGCGCCAGCTACAACGCCACCTGAGACGAGTTCACTTTCAGAAAAGCTGGGCATAGCGAAAGCTTCAAATGACATACTGGAGAAATAGGCTTCCACTTCAAAGTAAAGGATCACGAATTTGGGAAAATCCCTATCAGAGAATACCAGAAGGATATAAGTATTGCAGAAAGAAATTGAACAGGAAAAGAAAACGAGGGCTGACCAGCAGAAGACTATAAATGATCTCGAAGCACACCTAAAAGGTAACCTCACACTCAGAGAGGGTAGAAAGATTATTTGGTCCAAGATCATTTTATCTGTGACAAAGCAATGGGAATTTCTGCAAGTCATCGAGGAGATGAAATATTCAGTACTCTATCTCAGAAGGCGATTTTAGGAAGGGGATATCGATTTAGTCAACAGAGCTCAGTGTGCCAGAGAGTATGTGTCATTATTGAAAGGGATAAGAGCTAACGAATCAAAGCAACATGGCATAGTCAGCTGGCACAAAGAGGCCCTAGAATGTCAGAAACTCATCGAAAAGGAATCGGCTCACGTCGTGGCTTCGAAGGCCTTGCTGCAGTTGATATACACCATGGACCAGTTTGATGCAGTTTGGGCTGAAATTACGACAGTAGGGATTCTGACGTGTTGGGATTCCACCACCCCTTCTATGCTGCAACCATTACCGGAATATGAAGCATGCCTGAAGCAAGAAAGGGACCGGACAGATTTCATGTCAGATAAAACCACCCGGCTCAAGGCCGAAACCATGATCGCATCACTGCGCCCAGAGTTCGCTCTTCTCCACTTGTTAAATCATAAAGTCCCTAATGAGGCAAATCTGAGTGATCTCATTTAGGCTTTCATTAGGGTAGAAGGATTTTCAATGATGCCTAAGCCTGCCGCAGACAGTCAGCAGAGGTGTGCCCAGTTCGTTAGCCAAATTTCCAGTTCATCCGAAAATGCGCCTCCACCAGTATCAGCAACAACCTCAACCCCTTCTCACAAATGATGAATTGTTATTTCATGATTCGACCCTAGTGGCATTTTTACTTTTTTACTGAATTAGTTACTTTTTAAAGTTTCGAGTGGGCTACTTGCTCCACTCCAGCATTTTATCTTTTTTATTAGACTACTGTTTAACTTTCTGTTTTAAAAACGGCCAAGTGCCTGACTATCCATGATGAGAGGCCTGATTCCTCATCATGAGTTTTGTTGTTTTGATAAGGACCTTTAACAAATTTTGGTCATACAAAGAAGATATTTTCTCAAAAAATATCTTATCGCTGAGATAGGAAGAGGTCTATATAAGCAAGATCGAATGAGAAAAAAACGTTCCAGATTTTCTAAAGAAACTTGCTGTGTAAGAATATTTTGTATGCTTGTGGTCGAATTATAAATGCAAATGCACAGAGTCCGTAGGGTCTCAGTGAAGAGAAGTTCTATTTTATGTGAGGATTTTGGTCTGGATGTTGTATGGTCTGTGACTCTTTCTTCGTAGTATTGTTTCATTGTCTATTTCACTGTCTCCATTTTATTTATATCATGTTTTGGAATGCGAGTGACTCGCCAGTTCTGATATAAATTTATCGTTATGTGGTACTTATATGAGACTGGTCTAGCTTCTTTAATATGGCTCATACATGATATGGTGTTTCGTTTTACACTTCATTCATATTTCCTCTGTATTGAATATCGTGGAATCTTATTCATTCAGAACTGATTGGTATGTATGGATTCTTAGTTCTTAAGCCCATGCTATAGAAAAATATGTTTTCCGAATACCATTCCATTGGTAATTAGTGCACCTATTTTACCTTCTGCACCACAAATGCCTTGATTTAAAAATCTCTATATAAAATTTGGAAATTGGCCCTCCTTGATGAAAGTTGTTTCTAAGCTATCTGATGCATCTGTGTAAGTAATTATCCTCTTGCCTCAGCATGTTTTTATATGTTGCTGATCTAAAAGTTTTCTGGTCCCATCTAATTTTGTGACTCATCAGAGCAGTTGATATGGTAAAGAGCCCTGAGCTGATAGTGGTCTTAGGATATACCTACACTCTTTACTAGCTAAGATGTCCTAGGCACTGGAATCTAACAACTCGAGGTTGTCTCTAGGAACGACAACATATTTTTGGCGTCGTTGCCAGGGACGAAGTTGATAAAAAAAATTGAAATCCCTAGGCCTCGAAAAAACCCTATTTCACTCTTCAATTAGGTGAGCATGGAGAGTTGAGAGTTTTATATCCCTCACCTTGGCGACTCCACATTCGTTTTCCCTGCTAAATCTCTTTGCAGTCTTGGCTCCTCGGAAGCCACACCTTAGGTCAGATACTTCTCAGCCAAAGACACCTTCTGTGTCTGACCCAGAAAGAATTTTACATAGAAGAAGTTGGAGGGGGAGACCATTTTTTCATACAGAGATCCCACCACTCTCTCTAGAAGACCTTCCTTCTTCCTCTTCTCAGGTTTCCCAGTGGCAAGATTCTAACTCCGCTCTAGGTGAAACCGGCTATTACTCAGACTATCTACCCTCGGGAAATATCCAAGTTAAGGATGAGGATGAGTCAGTAGATACCACCTGTTACACATTTCATCCTACTCCAGAGGTGGAGGAAGTTAAAGAAGTCATGGAAGTATCTTTTGTTACCACTCCACCCTTGTCTCCATCATCCCAAGCTGCTGTTCATTATATTCCTATCATCATTCACACCACACTTCCACCTAACCCTCCACTTACTCACCAAGCCCTCTTGTTACCTCCACATCCTCCTCCAATGGCTAATGTCCCTGGCTTCCTATAACACATATACACTCCTTTGGAACTACCTGTAGTATTAAATGACATGCCGTACCACAAGATTATTTAAAGATTCTGCCTAGATTCAGTGGTGAGAATGAGATTGAAGCCCAGAAACATATCGAAGTATTTTTCTCTTTTGTAGAGAATCTCAATGTCAAACATCTGGACATAGTCCTAAGGCTATTTGTGCAATCCTTAGATGGGGAAGCTAGAAAGTGGTTCAAGACACTTGGAGCTCGTTCTGTCAATACATGGGAGGGAATGGAGGATACTTTCCTCAAAAAATGGGGAGAAAAGAAATATCATGGTAATATTCTTACTGAATTCAATACTCTAAAAAATAAGAATAATGAAGGGGTGTTATATTTTATAAAAATATTTAACAAATTGTACCTAAGTCTCCCCACTGACATGAAGCCTCACGAGACCACTACCAAGGTCATTTTTGTGGCAGCGTTTGATTCTGAATTCGGTTTCTCCCTGAGAGAAAGAAAGCCGGCCACTCTAGATGATGCACAGACCGATGCATTGGAGATAGAAGAAAATTTTTCCTCTACTGGAAAATCCAAAGGGAAACATGAATAGGATGCTAGAAGAAGGGGAAAAGAGGAAGTATCCACCTCAAGCCAAGACAGAGATTCGGCTAATGACAAGATCGAAGAAATGAACAAGATGATCAAGAATCTCTCAAGTAAGTTGATCAAGCTTGAGATGGAGGCCAAGAATTCACCCGCAAACAATTTCCAAAATGTTCCAAATAGAGGATTCAATCCTCAATACAAAAAGCCACCCTTGCAGATACTACAGAGGGGACAGAAGGAGCAGCAATATCAGGTACCGCATCCTCTATACTTGGAGGGGCAAGTAGAGGGTTCCACTGAAGACCCTGCCTATGAACAAGAGGAGGCATGCCTTGTTTTCTCAAAAAGTAATGACATAGAATGTCCTATACATCAAAGTGACGAAGAGGAAGTACAAGCTCACTCGGAAGTGAAGGCCAATGAAGATACCGACGAGCCTGAGATTGATGACTACTGCAAGCAGTTCGTTGATTTCATGCAAGCTCAGTTCAATAGAATATATGACCTCAGGTCCTCTAGAAAGAGAACTCGCACTCAGGATCAAGAGGAGGAAACACCTCAAGAATAAGTACCTGCACAGAAGGAGGTCAATCCTCAAAAACCCCCAGAAAAAGGTAAGAGGCCTCTTGACCAACCTCTACAATCTGATACTCTAATGCCTTCATCTTCGCAAGTAGCTTTGCCCCCTAAGGTCGAACCTATCATAAAAGAAGTTAAGCCTCCCCTCCAATGAAAATATTCAAAATAAAAAGAAGTGTCAATAGATAAGTCTTCATCTGTCTTTATTTTAGAAAAGGAACTTGAAAAAGTGAAAATCCCAGTTCCCTTGACTGAGCTATTGAAATAGCCAGCATATCAGTCCCAAGTCACATCCTTCATGCTTCCTCCAGAAGTAACACACATTCCAGATAGTCTCAACCTGCAAGAAGAAAGGCCTATGGTTGTTTTTGGCCCGCATGTAGAGGAATTGGATGCCGCCACTCCACCTTTTTATGTGTCTTTAGTAATACATGACCTGCTCCTGCATAACTGCATGTTAGATTCAGGAGCCTCTCATAATATTTTACCCCTTTCAGTCATGGAGAAACTAGGACTACAGATCACCCGCCCATACAAATACCTTTACTCATTTGACTCCAAAAGAGTTAAGTGCCTGGGCATGATAAAAGACTTGGTGGTTAACCTGGCTTAGATCCCAGCAAAAAGTGTAGTGATGTATATAGTGGTGGCTGACATTCCAGCTCGTTTCGGCATGTTATTATCAAGATCTTGGGGAACCAAAATTGGGGGATCGATTAAGCTGGATCTGACCTATGCCACTATCCCTGTATTTGGCGGCCAAGAGAGGAGGTTGTACAGAGAAACTAGATTTGTTAAGACAGTCACTAAAGTGGATGATTCAGTGAATTCTCCGGTTTATAGCAGGGAGGGGGATTTCTCATGCTTAATACTTGAGGAAGATCAGGAGTACACACATGAACCATCATTTGGCCAGATCAGGACATAACAGTTCAAAGAAAATCCCGAATCAGAAATCTGGACACTTCACTTTGATGGAGCCAACTCTAGAGAAGGAAACAGAGCTGGGGTGTTATTGATTTCGCCAGCAGGAAGGTGGGTGCCTCTATCTTTCAAGCTGGAGTATGAAGCCACAAATAATGTGGCCGAATATGAAGCACTCTTACTTCGGTTGCAGACAACCAGGAGCATGAGCATACAAAGTCTAAAGGTTCTGGGAGATTCAGAACTAGTAGTCAGGCAGGTGAAGAATCAGTGTCAAGCTAAACATCCTAGGCTGAGAGCCTATAGGAATGAAGTCTTGGATCTAGTGGAGAAATTTTGCTTAGCATTTAATATCCAATTCATGCCTCGGGAGCAAAACAGAATGGCAGATTCTCTAGCAGTGGCTGCTAGTACTTTTCGGCGACCTCAGAACCCTCTATTGAGATATGAGATTGAGGTGTGTTATAGGCCATCAATACTAGACAACATCAAGCACTGGCAAGTATTCAAATATGAGGAGAAAGTCAAGATATTATTGGAGACAGTTGGGGAGTTCTCCAACATGGAGATCGACATGTGTGAAGAAGAAGGGACTGAAGAAACATCAGGAAACAAATGGAAAGAAAGGGTAGCATGTCACAAGTTTCTACAGTTGAAAGGGAATGTTATTCCCCAAGGGCTAGTGCCTTTGGAAAGGCTGTTTAACAAGAATGATGTTCCATTGCATCCAAAAAAATTTGTAGAAGAAAACCAGGTTGAGGACTTGAATCTAGGCACTGAGGCTGACCCTAAAATCGTGAAGCTGTCTAAGAAGGTCCCAGAAGAATATAAACAACTGTATCAAAAGTTATTTCAGTCCTATAAAGATATGTTTGCCTGGTCATATCAAGACCTAAAAACCTTCGATGTCAGCATTATGCAGCATAAGATTCCACTTAAGGGAGATGCAAAGCCACATAAGCAAAATCTTAGACAGATAAATCCACTATTGCTACCTTCCATTGAGAAAGAAATTAAGAAACTGCTGAAGGCTAAAATCATTGTACCATTGAGGTACTCTGAGTGGGTAGCTAATCTAGTCCCTGTACAGAAGAAGAATGGAGAAATAAGACTATGTGTTGATTTTAGGAACCTGAACAGGGCTTCATTGAAAGATAATTACCCACTGCCCAAGATGGATCACATATTGCAGAAAGTGGTACGGGTTGCCCAGATGTCGATGATGGATGGGTTCTCTGGGTATAATCAGGTAACTGTGTTTCCAGAAGATCAAAAGAATATGGCCTTCACCACCCCATGGGGAATGTTTATGTATGCCAGAATGCCTTTTGGGATGATTAATGCAGGGGCCACTTTCCAGAGGGCCATGGATATTGCTTTTATTGGAGAACAGGACCAGTTCGTGGTGGTATATCTAGACGACATTACTGTGTTTTCAAAGGATGATCCAGAGCAAATAGAACACCAACGCAGAACATTTGAGAAGTGTAGAAGGTATGGCCTCTCCCTTAACCCACAGAAGTCTTTGTTTGCACTAGAAGAGGGTAAGATCCTGGGACACATTGTCACTAAAGATGGAGTAAAGATAGACCCCAAAAGAGTGGAAGTCATAAATAGTATTGCCCTGCCCAGAAACAAGAAGGAAGTTCAGGTGTTCCTAGGGCATATAAAATTCCCAAGGAGATTCATCCCTAACTACGCTGAGATAGTTAGGCACATAACTGATATGTTAAAGAAGAATAATGAAGTGAAATGGTCACCAGAGTCAAGGGAAGCTTTTGCCAAAATTAAAAATGCATTTATTGAAGCTCCTGTGTTAGCCGGGCCAAATTATGCCAAACTATTTATGATCTTCTCCTTTGCATCCCCCCATACAGTAGCTGGAGTTTTGTTGCAGAAAAATGAAGAGGGGTATGAACAACCTATTGCCTTTTTCAGTCAGGTGCTTCGGGATGCTGAACTGAAATATAACATATTGGAGAAGCAAGTGTATGCTCTGGTGAAATCCCTCAAAGCTTTTTGAATGTATGTTTTGCAGTCTCACATCACTGCATTTGTTCCCACAGCAGTCGTTAAAGAAATTCTTATCCAGGGGGACAGCGAAGGAAAAAGAGGAAAGTGGATAGCGAAAATACAAGAATACGAGTTAGATATCCGTCCTACCAAATTAATCAAGGGGCAAGGTCTAGCCAAAATCCTGTCTGAATCAAATCATCAGGCCTTGGGTATCAATTTGTTTATGACAACAAACGAAGATACTGGAGTAGGGGAGGAAGCACAGAGAATATAAATAACCTCCCAGAAGATACATACGAAGTACCTTATCAGCCCATGGTACAAAGAGTTGGTAGAGTACCTCCTAACCTTCAGTTGCCCGCCCAGCTGCGAGAAGACTAAATACAGATCACTGCGATTGAAGTCACAGAAGTATATGGTTGTAAACGGTTGGTTGTATTGGTGGGATCCCTCTGGTATCCTACTCCTATGTCTTACCGAAGAGGAGGTGGAGAGTATAATGGCTGAATTCCACGAGAGAATTTGTGGGGGCGATTACAGTTGGAGGGCTACTTCTCACAAGATTCTGAAGGCGGGCTTATTCTAGCCTAAACTATTTGGAGACGTATTCGCTCGAGTTAGAGCCTGTGGGAAGTGTCATAGGTTTGCCGAGAGACAAAAACTAGCACCGCTCCCCATGATCCCTGTCCACGTAGATGAGCCATTCCAGCAGTGGGGAATCGACTTCATAGGAGAAATACATCCCCCCTCAAGTGGACAACATAAATGGATATTGACTGCCACTGATTGCTTTACGAAATGGGTAGAAGCTGTACCTACCAGGAATGCAACTGACACTGTGGTAATAAAATTCATGGAGGAACATATAATATCTAGATTTGGTTGTCCCGCTAAGATAGTAACTGACAATGCACAAGCCTTCAAATCCACAAAATTTTTCAACTTATACCAGCAGTATAATATTGCACTGGGTCACTCCACGGCTTACTACCCCCAAGGAAATTTCCTTGTAGAGTCTTT